>JAHTLZ010000015.1:24762622-24798816 GCA_023846285.1 Phrynocephalus versicolor
AACCCGCTCAATGACAGCCTTTTGTGGACACCGAATGAAGTAGAAACTGCTACTGATGGCTTCAGTGAGGAAAATCAGCTTAGTGAAAGCATTTTTTCCACTGCCTACAAAGGTCTGCGAAACAATGCTCTATGTGTTGTTAAAAGGCTAAAAGAAAAGGTAACTTTTCTACATTTGTATTACAAATTTGATGCAACAGTTGAACTAGAGACATTTAAGAAGCAGTGCCTTAACCACCTACTCTAAAATAAAGATATCTGTGGGGTCCAGCAGTGAATTCCTCAGGGCAACTGTATGTCTTTGGTAGAAGATTCTTGGAGGACATGTTTCCAGCTCTAAAAGTGCCCCATAATTGGTTCACAGGGGTTCTTGGACCCCTTAAACAAGGCTGGCTTGATATGGCACTGTTGTTGCCCTGAATGATAACCTTGGCCTCAGCCCAGATAAAGCAAGGAATCCCTGTTCCAGAAATCCAGATCTTCTCATGTTCTGGAAGAATAATTTGGTATATCTATTTTGCACCTATAAGAGAACCACGGTGATTCACATGTCTAAAAAAGAAGAAAAGAAAAAGGAAAGCAATCCATTTTAGTTATAAATATGAAAATATTGAGATTTTTCTACTCAAGATTTGAAATCCACATAGGTTATTTTTGTACAGAATCTAAAGAGTGATAAAAACAATACAAACAGGAGCAAATCCAACACTGTGTTGAAGAGTGACTACAAAAATCAAACAACATTTTCTCCCATTTCCTTCCCCCGCAGCCTTCCATTTTGCATAGTTTTATAACAACACCCCCCATTCAAATCATGAGGAATCCTAGAACAAATTAAAGCCACAGAACTGAAGATATGTACACAAAAATAAAGTCCATCATCAAGAGCACTTTGCTGAAAAAGCACATTAAATAAACACATAAACTAGTGGAGTGAGGCACAAAATGTGGCGGAATATGATTTCTTGGAGGTTATTGTGCTAATTAAATTAAAAGATGGCAATCTCATTAGATCTGTTCCTAAATATCTTAAGCAAAGGGTTAAGTCCATCCACAGTTGTGTTAGAATATACACATGTGTTTGTCATGCTCCTTGAAAAGTAATAAATCTGTTCTCTTTTAATGCTCTCTACCAGAGTCAGCCACAAAGATTTTTTCGTTTAGAAGTACAGATCTGCTTTCGGTAAGTGACTGCCCAAAGGTTGGTAGTGAAGCAAGAGATTAATGCAGACAGCTTGAATGTACTTTCTAAGCGTTAGTTACACCTCTGAATTCTGCCGGCAATCTTTTTAAAAGCCCCAGAAAGCAGCAGAAATCCCCATCACATTCTGTACAGATAGAAAACTAACACTAGCTAGTAAGAGGATGGATAGATGGAAGATGTTTGACTGTCCGTTCATGTCAGTCTTCATATTACCATGTTGGGAGAGCTTGGGTCCAGGACACATCCTTTTAAGGAAGACTTGGCTTGATGAGCAAAAGAGGTCAAGAGTCTGCAGCTTCTCTCTTCCTCCGGCCACTTGTCTCTCTGGGGCTGGTGGGCGTCCAAGCTAACATAGCCTCATCAAGGCACATGCCTGTAGTCTTTGCTGACTTCTCTGGCAAGCAAATATAAACCCAGCGAAGGTCCACAGGCTTTCGGCTTTCTCCTCTTTTTGCTGTCCTCTCACATGTCCTCTTCCTTGGAGATAGGTAATGACCCCATGCCTTGCCCATTCTGCTCTGCAGACAGCTCTCCTTCAGTTGTGCAGACTCCATCCTTTTGGCTTGATACTGAGGGAACCTGCCTAATACTTGTGTGCTGGAGCCTGATGACATACTAGGGTCGCATTCTTGCACTCCAGCACACAATCACACTTTTCTCCTTCCATTGCAGGCGGCAGCAGAGTGGCAATTTTATATGCATGCTCACCATCTGTTTTATGACAACTGTAATCTATATGTGAAACCATTTGGCTGCGCTACCTAAAATGCTTGGGACTACCATTCAAACCTTGCAGTGAAACTGTGAACGAATGCTGTCAGTCCAAATTTAATTGTGATAGAAAGGCTGTTGGGATTCCCCACCCCCACCCCATCCCTTACACCAGGCAGGGCCAAACTTCGGCCCTCCTGATGTTTTGGACCACAACTCCCAGAATTCCAAGCCTGTATTTCCAATGGCAAAGGACCCTCCTGATGTTTTGGACCACAACTCCCAGAATTCCAAGCCTGTATTTCCAATGGCAAAGGACTATGGGAGTTGTGGTCCAAAACATCTGGAGGGCCAAAGTTTGGACATGCCTGCCTTACGCCATTACACTCCAAGCATGAGCTCCATGACCAGGCAGAATCTCATCACGACTTAGTCTTTGTGTCAGACAGAACCTAAGGAGACTTTGGAGGAACTGTGTGAATTTGAGAAAGGCTCTCATTCTTATCACATGGCAGGAGGAGAATGACATCTGAAACATTTCACGGCTTACATTTCTCTACAAAAAAACAAGGGCTAAATTTTGTGAGGGTCACTAAGTACAGACTGTACAAATACCAGAGCTTAAGATTGAAGACTTAGTATTCCTTTAAGTAAGAGTACATTCTATTTTCACAAGTAATGTTGTTTGCATATACTTCAGGTGTTGCCATCCTAATATTCTACAGCTGTTGGGCTTCTGTGTTGAAAGTGGATTTCACTGCCTCATATACCCTTACATGTCAAATGGATCGTTGACTGATAGACTACAGTGTCAGGTAAGCAATAAAGGTGCAGATTCTAGCTAACTAGGTCAGAATTCTCAATGGAGATCTGGGTTCAATTGAACAGAAATAAAACCATAACATCAAAGAAGGTTCTCTACAGGGGCTAGCATACTTGTGGCTTGCCAAATGTTCTGCAGCTGCAATTTGAATCAACACCAGTCAACATGGAAATGGTTTCAGGTGGTATGAATTGTAGTCTGACAATGTTTGGGAGGCCACAGTTTCACCACCCCACTGTTTTTTTTTAAATGTGTTTCTAATCTTTTACCCCACAGTTCTCCTAAAACAGGACCCAAGGCAAGGTACAGGTGCATTATTAAGAACGCAATATTAAAAGATAAAAACAGCAAATGATTCAAATATTTAAAGAGAATTAATAACATTATATTAGAAATGTTGGGTAAAAGCATTGCTAAAATCAGATGTAGAAGCAACAAAATTGAAACCATCCCATTTATTCCTACATAGAAAACCACTAAGAGAAATCCTGCCTGAAGAGAAGGGCCTTCACTTGCTTGTGGAAAGATAGCAAGGATGTAGACATGTGTGTGTGTGTGTGGGGGGGGAGTTCCAGAGTCTGGGAGCATCTTCTATCCCCATCTAATACAGCCATGAAGGTGGTGGGACTGAAAGGAAGCCCCACCCCCTCTGATCTAGACGGTCTCATAAGGGGACATAGGGTTTTTTAGATAGCTTGGACCCAAGCCTTTGGGGGCTTTATGTGTTTAGCACTTTGGACCTCTATAGAAACAGGCACAGCTAGTGAGCTTGGGCTCCAGGCTCAGAGACCAGTCCAGGAGCACTAAAAAGGGGGTCACTGTATGTGTCAGCTGCTGGTTTGCTCTTTGTTTGTTTGTTTGGTTGGTCATTTACATTTTTATCCCATCCTGCTATTGACAGAGCCACTATTCTGGGTGGCTAACAAAACAAAATAGAATAGGCATAATATAGGAATAATAACACCAAAGGAAATACAAATAAGGATCATACACAATATAATAACTTTCAAAAGCTAAAAAAATTACAAAAATGGTAGGTGGCCAGTAGAGTGATGTTCATCAATGCAAAGTAGAATTAATCACAAAATAAAATTAATTAATTTGTGGCATGGCTGTGAAAGGGTTCTACAAGCAGCTAGGTCTTCCTTTGTCTCCTAAAGCCAAGGAAGGGCTGGGCCAATCACACCTCAGAGGGAAGGGAGCTCCAAAATGATGGCATGGAGTCTTTGAGATGGTGATGGGATAAAGAAAGGATAACATTGAGCTGAATGGATTAAGTCCTGTGTTCAAATGCTTCCAGTAGAGTTAATTTGCATTCTTGTAGAACATCAAGTTGAAAAGGTATCTTTTTCTGCTCCTTTTCCACCACATATGCATCTATTCCCAGGCATTGACCTTTTAGCAATAGAGGGTTGGAGGAAACACACTGAGTGTATACCAAGTATTGAAAAGGCTGTAGGTGCTTTGTATGTACAACATGTTTTCTGTCTCACGATCAGGAAATTTGAGAAGGGATTGTTTTTTAGATTCTGGTCATATTGTAGAAAAAAAGGTCTGGGTCCAAAACACATAATTACTGTACTTCTGGGCCACATTGTAAGATTTTGTGAAAAGCTGATGCCAATGCTTTTTAATTGGTGGTAAGGGAATATGTTAACTAATTAGGCTGATTTAAATTCTATTGGGAGGTGGGGAATCCCCTAAATCTACTGTCTAAGACCTAGACTTCCTGAATCTTATTTTTTTTCCTAAATACTGCAGTGTTGATTGGACATGGAGATCTGTTCTACACAGAAAGGTGTAGCCACCTAACCAAAAGTAATTTAGTCTAATAACATTTGTGAGACTTGATATATTTTATTATGTATTACTATAGTGTTTGATTTTTCCCAGTGAACTAGTATCTATCAATATTCATAGGAACTGATAATATACCTGCTAGATGACAGTGCAGGATCAGGTGCCTATATTTTAAAGGACCAAATGCTTTCTGATCCTACAAAATTTATAATTTCCTGATTTCACCTTTACCACTTAGACCTGCAGAGGCAGAAGGCTCTCTATGAGCCCTTTTACATGACCCCTAAAATCCGCTGCAAAAACACTTGCAGATCCGGAGCATAAAATTGTTTTCCCACCAGCAGCGCCCACGCCCGCTTAAGCACGCCCCAGCACACTTTACAAGTACCTGGTCTCCGGAGGTAAAAATAATTTCGATACGGATTGTAAAGCTGTGGATGCCGGGCTCTCCTCGCCTTCTGTTTGTTTTTGTTGTCCCCGCCACCCCTTTAAGAGAGAGGAATCCCTATGGGGCTGCTCTGACAGGAGACAGAGGTGAGTCTGCATTTTTTTCTCCCTTTTTCTTTCCCTCCCCTCACCCCAGACAGAAGCAACAGAGTGCAGAAGGGTAGAAACACAGGAAGAGGAACAAAACCCACATGATATCTGGCTGAGGGGATCTGAATTTAAGCTACCAGCGGATCTTAGGGGTCGTGTAAAAGGGCTCTATGGATCTTTGAGTCCAGTCGTTTGAGCCAGTAGATGATATCAGAAAATGTGTGCTGTTGTTTACATTAATAGCCATGTGATCTTTACCCATTCAATGAGCCTCTTTCCTTTCTGTTGCAGGAAGGCTCTGCATCATTAACTTGGGAGAAACGCATCAGCATCTCTTTGGGACTTATTCAAGCCATTCAACATTTACATCACTTGGGAATTATTCATGGGAACATAAAAAGGTGTGGAGCTGATCCCGTAATGCCCTTCCACCCGCTACCCCACCTTCTTTTTCATGTGATTATAGCATTTTAAACAAGATAAACTGCTGGAATATCTCAACTCATTCAAACAAAATTGTACTCCATCAAAACAACTTGAAACAAGACTAGCAACAACAGTATTTCAGTTCACTACTGAATGTTAGGATGAAAAGTGTACTTGACTGGAAGCAACATTCTGTGTGAAAATGTATAAGTGTAGGCATATTTTGCTTTTTACTGCTTCAGGTGTTCTTAAAAGCAATAACACATTTTAGAGAGGATCAGATAGATGATAGTTTCAGAATACTGTGTAATTTTATTTTTCTAGGCATTTTAGTATAACAAGTGTCCTAGCCTTGCCACTGGTTTTAGTCCTTTCTTTGTTCTATCATTCATGTTATGATTTTATTGTATGGTTGTATATGTGCTTGTTCATGGTCCTGGCACCTGTTAAATGGAGGGCAATATGCCTAATGGAACTTTTATACACTCTTAGACACTGGTGTACATGCAGACATACAGTAGATAAATTTAGAAGATGCACAAAGATATCTCTCTGTCCCAAACCACTTCCTTCTCCAAAGTTGTCTGTAGTACAGTATTCAAATTATGATTGTAGTAATATGTCGTTTCCTGATCCTAATTTGAAATATTATTGTCAGTTGCTGGGAACGGAAATTGGAACTTCAATCTATTTCATGAGAATCTGCTTCAAATCCTGAAAAATTAACACATTTTTCCAAAAAGAAAAGGAAGATACTGTATGGCCAGGGAGGAACTAATCGTTACGATAAGTATCAGGTACTCTGTGCATATTTATCTCCTATCACTGGCTGTCTGAAGAAGGATCTTGTAGGAGAGATCAGCAGAAGTGGTGGTGGTCCTCACCCTTCTAGTGATTCTGCATTGCCAGTATCCCCTCCAGTTGATTTTAGCACATCTGCTCCCAGTAGAGGAAGAAATAGCCATGAGGGTATATTCACAGGAAAAACAAGTCGGCACCAGAATGATTCTTTCTGCCAGCCAGTTAACCATATAAACACTCAACTGCATTTTATGTTACATCAGCCTGCATAGCTGGTGTTATGTGATGAAGTAATATGTTTCTTTGTCTTTAAACTTAGAATGCAGAGGATGAAATATAAGTAGAGTACCACTGTCTGGCATTACTGAAACACTGGAGTCTACAATCATTTTGTCTAGTGGCATGGTAGTGCTGCTGCAACACATTTTAAATTTTGACTACATAGCGAATCCCTGTTAAGTGGTTTCAGAGCAATGGTATAATTGGCCTTTTCTTCTGTCCATTTTGTTTCCCCATACGCACAGCTCCAATGTTTTGCTAGATGCAAACTTTGTGCCACAACTTGGGCATTCTGGTCTTCGGTTGCACCCTGTGGAGAAAAGATCCGATTATGCGATGCTGGAAACCAAAGTCTTACAAGCCTCCCTTGCTTACTTCCCAGAGGATTTCATCAGGCATGGGCTACTTACCGAAAAAGTGGATATATTTGGTTGTGGAGTAGTAAGTTTTCTATTTTAAGTGAATTTAATTTCCTGATTCCACCATTTATATTAGTTTAATGCATATTAATCATTTGTTTGTTTGCTTATTTGTTCAGTTATTTATTTATTTTTAAAAACAGTGCCCTGGGCATGGAGGCTTGTAGATAGGTCCTAGTTCAGTGACAACAATAAAAGGGATTTCTTTAAAAAAAAAAGCCAAGATGAAGGCTTTAAAAAGGTGCCTTCATCACTAAGGTTATATGTTGGTGACATATTTTGATTATGCATTTTTATTGAGGGGGATTATTAAGTCTTGAGATCATTAAGCTTAGATCTCCCATGCGTCTAACTCACTCTTGGAGGTGAGCCTCTGATCAGTGCCAGAGCACATACTTTGCATGTAGAAGGTCCTCGGTTATATCATTGGTAGCCCCGATGAAGCCGAGAAAGCAGACCTCTAGTTCCACCAATCAGAGTACTGTATACAATACGGAGCTAGATGGACTAACAACCTTAATCCATTGAAGGCATGGGCATATCTTCTTATTTGCTCCATTTTGGGGGATGGGGGATGCTTGGCTGTGCGTATCCAGTGCTGGTAACAACCTGCAGATCAGGACTGTAGGGAAGCTCAACCCAGCCATCTGTCGTACTGTGGTATCATGTCACGAGTATCTCATTGAAAGCAAAGACAGTTTGTGTTGCACTACAATTGTCTAGGTCGATACATGAAAGCCTAACCCTCAGAACTGCTGGCTGGAGGGGGTTGAAGAGTCCTTTTCCCCCCAGCAGTGGGCTTTTACACTGCCAGTGCACCAATGACATTCATGGAGAACTCCACACGCAGGAGTTTATCACTGGTAGGCCTTTCATTTTGCAATGCAGGTAAAAGCTGGTAGCATTTACAAAAGGGTGTTGGATCTGCCTATTCGCCTCCCCACCTACAAAACGATTTAGGATTATCCTGTATTTTTTTAAGTCTAAATGAATAATCTATTCTAAACAAAATGCATAATTGAATTTTTCTAGGTTTTAGCAGAGATCTTAACTGGCATAAAGGCAATGGACGAAGGAAGACACCCAGTTTTTCTGGTCAGTGAAGTTTGTGTCTCTGTGTACGTGCAAATTGGATTTTGAAGCAGTGTGTCTTGGAATGGTCTGGGCAATGCAACTTTAGGACTAAAATATATTACTTCATGCAGATCACCTGTGGCATATAAGCCACATGTCTGCCACTTGTAAAAGGGACATCTCATCTTAAGACCCACTGTTGTATCAACATTCCATATACTGTATAATGCAGTGGTATAGGGTTTTTTCCTTGATACACTAAACCAGCTAGTATCTAGTTTGTTATATTTGTGTGTGTGTGTGTGTGTGTGTGTGTGTGTGTTCATACACACACATAATATCATATACAATATTTTTCCATGTATAAGCCTATATTTTTGTCTAAAATTGTTAGACTAAAAATTGAGGGTCGTCTTATACACGGAAGTAAGCCAAAGGTTGAAGGACTATAATTATGGTTTGGAAAAGTGGAGGTCATCTTATACATGGGAGCATCTTATAGACAGAAAAATATGGTATTTCAGGAATGGGCAAGTTATGGTTCTCTATATGTTGTCAGAGTACAACTCCCAATGTCTATGGTAAGGAACACACCAAAGTCTATGGCAGGCATGTTTAAACTTTGGCCCTCAAGATGTTTTGGACCACAATTTCCACACTCCTTTGCCGTTGGAAATACAGACCTGGAATTCTGGGAATTGTGGTCCAAAACATCAGGAGGGCCGAAGTTTGGACTTGCCTGGTCTAAAGAATTACAAAAGTTGTAGTTCAGCAACATCTAGAGAATTAAAGGCTGCTGATTGTTGATATTACAAATTTGTTAAATAGCTCTGAAATGGGGGAAAATACAAATGGATTACTGTTTTGTAAAAGCAAATTAATTCTCAGCTAATGAGATCTTGCTGCTTTTTGTGTATACAATACACTGTATACAAACATTGTAAAATGTGAACATTAGCTTCCAAAGCAGTTCTCCGGGCTTCAGTGTGTCAGCTACTTCAAGAGGATTCCAGTACAAAAGAAATGGAGCCACTGGAGATCTTTTGCATTCTCTTTTCCTCAACAGAAAGATGCTCTCCTTGAAGAAATCCAAGTGGCAAAAGAACTGCTCTCTTCTAAGGAAAAAACCTTTGAAAAACTTGCTGCAGTGGAAATATGTCACAAATATCAAGACAAGCAAGCAGTTTGCTCCCCAGCAACAGCAGCCACTTGGTTCGCCACAGCTGTCTGTATTTGTCTCCGGAAAAAGAATGCCAATATGGCTGAGGTAAAGTGTTATCCCCTTCCCAGACCACCTCCCCTCCTGTTTAAGAGAGCAACAGGTACAGCTTGTTTATTTACATGCATATCAACAGGTTGACACAAAAGATGCTATGGGTCACGTGTTTTTTTTTTTTTTGTCATGTTGGTCTAGCACAGGCGTGGCCAAACTTTGGCCCTCCAGATGTTTTGGACCACAACTCCCACAGTCCTTTGCCATTGGCAATCGAAGCTTAGAATTCTGGGAGTTGTGGTCCAAAACATCAGGAGGGCCAAAGTTTGGGCATGCCTGGTCTAGCAGGTCTTATTACAGTTGCTGTTATATGTTTACCACTTTACACGTAAGTTGTGACTTGGTTCTTAGTATAAAAAGTTAGATGTAGTATTTTTCAGTTTTTATATCTATAGTGAGCAGACCCTAAAGGATATTAGTCTGTGGACCTAGGCAGAGGATTGCCATTTGTCCTGCATTACTAATGGAGGTTTTTCAGTTGCCAGTTAGGTTTGTCTCCCAACCTAGCATTTCCGAGTAGAAGTTGTGTGCCAGCCTTGGGATGTTCACACTTTGCCTTTGTTGTTTGCTAGTCCTCAGAATTCATCTATAAAACTAGGTGAAGGCGAGCCCTCTGTCTTTACAGGTAGTAGGGGTGGTGAAGGGAACCCCTGTGAAGACTGTGATAGCACTGGTCTCTCCTCCAGCACAGCATACCCTACTGGCCTCCCAGCTTCACTGCCCATGTATTCAGTGATACATGTGCTCCTACAGACATTGGTTAGCGTTGTCAGCCATTACTTTCAGTATATGAATGTCATTCAAGATAGAGTAACAAGGCAATTGATGTTAGAATGGAACCAGCACTCCCATTCCTCTTCTAACCCTTATTGCACATGGAATACGTGAAGAATATAGCTGTGAAACTCATTGATTGTGTTTTTACTCTGTCAATTTAAGAGCCTATCCCAAAATGCTAAGGGTAGATTGTTTTATTTTAGTAAGTACAATACAACTAAACTGTTGAACATTGATTTTAAATACAGGTGAAAGAAAATGTGGAAATGGCAGGTCATCAAATAGAGTATCACAAAATGCCTGAAGGAAACAGATGTTTTCACCTGTCTGTCAATACCCCAGAAGAAACCAATGACGAACCCACTACTTTCCTTAGTGCTGGTTTGTCAGGTGACCACAGCTGTGAGAACAGGGTGAATTCAGAGCTCTCAAACAATGTGGATTTACTGCCACCTTTGATAAGAACTGTGCCTCATGAAATGGATTCTGAGCAAATAGTATTACGGATCCCTTGTGAATCAGATGAATCCAGTGACTTTTCTTGGGACCATACAGGGAATGCTTGCTGCCAGTCACCAATCAGTAGCCATCCACATTTTGAAAATATTTCTGTCGTTAAGCCTCCGGCAAATGATGCAGAATATGCCAGTGATTTCACAGCAAAAAAGATGGACCCTGACACGAGCCTGGAGCCACGGGAAACAATGGCCTCTTCCAGCGAAATTATTCCATCACACAGAGAAAATGGTAATGCTGCATGTTCCTCAGGTAACTTATATGTATACTTTTGGAAGATATTTTAAAATAAAATGGCTGAAATTATATTGATTTGCATAGTAAGTTACAAATCAAGTAAGCCCACTGAACCAGTAAACAACTGCTCAAGTATCCTTCAGGGCTCTGATTTGTGATAGTGATGAAATGAGATACTTTATTTTCAATGGTGATATTCAGGTTTTAGTGCTTCCATGATGTGGCCTTAAACATATCTGGGAGAATCCTGTTGTGTTATATGACCATATAATACATATTAGGCACTTTTCTATCTGTCCCATACCAATAAATCCTCTAGTCATGCAATAGGATGGACTTATCTCTGAAATCATGACCAAAATCTTTGTATACCTGTAAAAATGATGACATTATTAACAGGAAGACATTTTCAGTAATTAAATATTTCATCCTTCCATCTTGGGCTCCCATGCCTTGTACATAATGAAGGTGATTACATGTTAGCCAAACTGCAGGAGAGAAGGTTACAAAAAAATACCACCCTGTTGTTGATGTGGTTACTCTCCTGCAAGCATATTTTGCACAATAACATTTTGGCCTATAAGGGGCAGGAACCTTGTTTTAAGATGAAACAAGAAGATGAGTTCTTAAGATTCTGTTTCTAAAAGACCCTGTTATTTTTCTCTATGCATTTATCTACATACCAACAGAGATCTGCTTCTGTGAAAAATGAACTAGGAGCATATCTCTTTATGTATTTCATATACTAAATCTGAATCCATGTCTTAGTAACTTACCTCTTCCCTTCCAGCCCATAATAATATGATTTAAGCTGAAATCCTATTGAAATTAGACAAATAGCATAATTTTTGTCCTAAATTAAGAAATCTCTATCTGATGCACACTGTATAACTATAGATGACCGCAAGAAAAATGCAAATTAGCTCACTGCGAAGTTGGATTTCCTTGGGTACATTCACTTTATTTCACTCTATTTCACGTGAGGAAAAAGCTTGAAATCGACTAAACAGATTTGTTTGCGGCTGTTCCTCTTCCATGTCCACCAAAACTTGCAGGTGCCAGAAGCAGTAGGAGGTGGCACAACAGAATAGGTTTCACAAAGTCACATCATCGAACTAATATGAATGGATCCATTGGGAAAAAAGTAAAGCCCCAATGGCTTAGGGCAGGGGTGTCCAAACTTTTTGCAAGGAGGGCCAGATTTGGTGAGGTGAAAATGTGTGGGGGCTGACTATTCAGCCTGAAGAGGGGAGAAAGGGTGTGGACCACATGGGTCAGCAACAGCCGCAAATGCTCTAGTTCCAAGGCGCCCAAGAGACCGGCAGCTGTTGCATGGCCCAGGAATCGGCCCATACGCACCCAAGACACACCACTGCTCGCGTTTGCTGCGCTCCCTTGCAAGGATGTGGGGAGGTGACTTCATCCACAAAGCCAGGGGCAAGTAGGTAGGGCATGTCTTCGAGGGGGTGGATGGAGGCAGGGAGGGAGGGCAAGCAAAACATAAAAACTGCAAGCTGACATATCCAGCCGACACAGGGAGGGGCCAGCTGGCAGGAATGAGTGACAGGCTGAGCCGGCAGGGAGAAGAGGCTGAGGGGTGCTCGAAATTTTAAAACGGGCTGCATTTGGCCCCTGGGCTGGACTTTGGACATGCCTGGCTTAAGGCAAAATTACGTACAGTATTTGGAAAGAAGGGGACTCCAAGCTCTTTGCATTTGCTTTTATGTCATAGAGAACATAAGAAGAGCTATTCTGGATCAGGCTAAGGGCCTATCTAGCCAGTTTCCTGTATCACACAGTGGCCCCGCCAAATGCCTTTGGGAGGGCACAAGACTAGATATCTGTCTCCTGCTACCACTCCCTTGCATCTGGTCCTTGAAGTACCTCGGTTTTAAGCCTGGAGATCACACATCTCCATCATGGTTTGTAACCTGTGATGGAATTTTCCTCCAGGAATCTGTCCAATCCCCTTTTGAAGGCATCCAGGCCAGATGCCATCACCACCTCCTGTGGCAGGGAGTTCCACAGACTAATAACACGCTGGGTAAATAAGTATTTTCTTTTGTCTGTTCTCACTCTCCAGCCCTCAATTTGAGTAGATGCCCCCTATTTCTGGAATTTTGAGGGAGAAGAGCGTCCCTCTATCCACTTGACTCATGCCCTGCATTATTTTGTACATCTCAATCATATCCCCCCCCCTCAGGCGCCTTTTTTTCCAGACTAAAGAGCCCCAAATGTTTTAGCGTTTCCTCATAAGGGAGGTCCCCCAGCCCAGTAATCATTTTAGTCGCTTTCTTCCACAGCTTCTGTATGCATTCTGTAATCCATATAGATTAAAAAGTTAACTCACAAAAGCAACTAATTCTCATTATTTGTTCAAAATAACGTTCGATTTAGTTAACTCAGACATTCAGAAATGACTATATTAATTACTCATTTTTCCAGTGAAATTAAGTTGTTGTTTTTTATTTTCAGCATCAAAAGAAATAGAGATCAACAATAAAAAGAAGAAGCTCATGGAACAAATTTTATTGTACAAAGAAAAAAAGATAAACAGTTATGAGCTCCTTGAATCATCTCTGTAATGAAATAATTTTCTATGGCATTCTTTGAAGATGAATCTTCCTTAGCAGTAACAACTGAAGGAAATGTTATTAAAAGTTATTTTGGATTAATATGCAAAGAAGAGGAGGGAGTCTCAACGTGATACAATGGGAATGAAACGAACTACTCACTATAACTGCAATTTGATATATAGTTCATGAACAGCCACTTAGAAGCCAAAGAAACAGCATTGTTAAATAAAGAAAAATAATCATTCTTCTCTTGTGATGACGTCAGCTGAACAATATAACCCATTTGACTGGTTATCTCTAGTGTCTCCAGGAACAAATTGTATTTTGTTATTGTAATTATATTGTACATGGTGTTTAAATGGGTGATCAGCCAGTTCAACATTGCAGCTCCAGTTCTGAAGATGATGTCATAACCACTCTTGTGACATTCTTACTTGAAAACTCACAATGGAAAACATGGTCAACTGCTTCTCTTGAGAAACATCCTCAATCTCTCAAAAATTCTATAAAGAAACACAGCAGCTTTGCATGTTGTGCAATGTACCGGGCAAAATCTGCTTTTGACTCAATTTCTGTGTTTTTCCCTCCTAGAAAACAGACGTAATAAATACAAACAGTGAATTTGTTCTCCCAGTATGGATCCAAATCTAGACTAAAACAGTACAAATTGTTTTATTTTAATTGTTGCCACTGTTATATTGCCTTTTTTGTAAACCACCCAGAGTTCCTTCGCGAAGACGGGTGGTATATAAGCCCAATAAATAAATAAATAAAATACAATCCATGCTCAGTAAGGAATTGACAGAAATATTGGAGGATATCAAAACCTTTTAAAATTAAATTGAGGTTAAATATGTTATAGGGGTGGGGGGAACTAAAACAGCCCAATTAAGACGGAGTTACGTAGGTTCCACGAGCAAAGAACATGGACTATGGAAAATTGAAAGTTGGAGGGGAGAAGAATGGGATAGCCTGTCATGGAAAAGTAACCCTTAAAGATAAACATTGCACAACACATCATTTTGCTGCATATTACAATTATAAAACAAATAGCCATAAACCTTTTAGGGTATAAGCAGCTAAGGAACCCGTGATGCCTTTTGGAGTGACATTGACAGAGGCTTCCCTTCGCCTTAAAGAAGTCACGGCTGCCATCTTTGCAAAGGGCAAGCCAGCTTCCCTTAGGGCCCAAGGGAAACCTGGTGCCTATCTCTGCAAAGATGGTGGTGACAGTGGCCCTCCTTCAAAGATAGCAGCACTTAAGGTAGGGTAGCAGTGGATGGGGCCTTTGGAGGGGGGAGGGGGCTTATTTTTAAAATTATTTTTAGGATTCGTGGTTCCTGGTTTGTCAACTGTGATGGACCAGGAACCATGACAAATGGGAAACCACATTTTGCAAGACTAATTTTTCGTAAAACAAAATGACTCATAGAATGAATTACATTCGTCATAAGAGTGTAATTACAACCACTGACAGACAGGATTATATCTGATACTGAAGTCCATGAATCACAATCTTACGCATACTACTGAGCTTATATGCCAGATAAAGCTGAATGTTGAGTGGCATATATAAGAACATTAAGGACGATACAATAGGAAGAAGAGAGAAAAGGGTTTTTTCATAGAAACCAATCCCAAGGAGAATGATTTAGACCTCTGCTGCCATAAGTATTTGTTTATTGATTGCTGGGCTGGAATAATGATTATGACTGTGCACCATTTCTTTACTAGTTATTACTCTAATTACCATATTTTATCTGTTGTACACCTTATATATTCTATCAGTTAACTTTTAGTAAAAATAAATTATTATTTTCTGGAGTCTCTGGACAATTCTTTTATTCATAAAGGGATATTACCTTTAACAAGAAATAGAGGTAGTAATTAAAATTCTACAGCATCTGCCTAATGGGTAACCGTTATACAAAAGCAAATCAGGAGCTACACCAGTGCATTATAGATAATGACCTGCAACACCATGTGAGTGCAGCTACTGCCTATCCTGAATTTAGAGATAATGGTCAGGCCTTTCTACCTGCAAGCTACTTGGATACTCTGGCACTTCCAAAATACAGAAGAGCTTTCACACTAGCCAAATTTAATGTTCTTCCTTCAGTTCTGCTGGAAGACAGATACAAGAACATTCCTTATGAACAAAGCTTATGTCCTTGTGAGGCTGGTGTGATAGAAACAGTTGGTCACATCTTGTTGCATATTCCTTCTGTACCAGTTCCCATGACACCTTCATCCAATCCTGCAAAGCATTCAGGGAAGAGATGATGAGTATTATATGCATTATCTGTTGGCAGACCATTATCTACCAGTAATGATTAAAGTTCCCAGCTTCTGCGCAGCAGCGCTAGCTTGCAGGTGAGAAATGCTACCCTAATCTTTGAATACACATATGCATGTATTTATGTATATGCGAATATGTGTGCATTGAGGTTGGCTTTATAGTCATAATGATTGTCTCAGGAAATTTGTCTCCCTGGGAGTTGGCTGTGCTCAATACATGTAATACCTTGTAAGATGGACGCCCCTTAAGACGAAAAACTCTTAAGATGAATGTAATTTCCAGAGACAGAGAAAAATCGTAAGACAATTTTTTCCCCTTCCCATTTACATTCATCTTCCAAGGTACTATTTATCCTCTACAGGTACAGTACTGTACTATTGATTCTTCAAAGCCACAAGAAGTGGGCGGAAATCAATGGGATCCTGCTTTGGCCAACAAGTTGGTGGGGAAAAGAGGCTCCCACTGATTTCTGCCCACTTCGTGCGGCTTTGAAGGACAGCACGCTTCCTTTCCCAGAGGGTGATTTTCAAAGGGCTGGCACCAAGTTGCCATTGGCGAGCAGTTCAAATCAACAGGATCCTGCTTTGCCCACCAATTTGGTGGGGAAAGCAGGATCCCATTGATTTCCGCCTTTGGGGGGGGGGGAGAGCTCGGAAAGGAAGCACACTTTCCTTCAAAGCCTCATGCCCGGCTTGGGTTTCCCTTGCCTGCCAAAAGCGCTATGCCTCTGCCCACGCTGCCTGCCTGCCTTCCCTGGCCAAGCGAAATGACACCCACCCACCCACCCACCCACCCAGTCAGGTGGTGACAGAGGCAGCAGAGAGAGCGTGTGGGACAGAAGTTCAGGGCAGCTGCCCTCCCCCACCTGGCTGATGTGGGTAGACAGCCTTCCCATAGGAATACAATGAAAACCTATTAATCCCTTCTCATCGTAACAGATTAATTGGTTTTCAACGCATTCCTATGGGAAACAGTGCCTTGTAAGACTTTTTTTTCCTAGGAGGAATGCACCCCTGGAACCAATTAAAACATCTTACAAGGTACTGCTTTGTACTTACGTTTGTTGGTTTTTCTGTTCTTGTGTGGTTTTGCAGCTGATCTATGTTGTTTGTTTTTGATCTGTTGATCGTATTAAAATGTATTATTCATTTTATACAGCGTCTGCACCTATTATCATCACTGAACAATAGTGGTCATGTTCCCACGACACCTGCAACCTATCTGGCTCACCAGGAATAACTGACTCTAGGTGGGACATTAGAAGAGGCATCAGTTAGGACCTACCTAACCCTAACAGGTTTGTCCCCACTCCCAGCAGATACCTCCTGCGCAAAGCACCATTGTGATTGTTGAGGACTCCCCTTCAAGTACAAATACTTTTGATGTAGGGGAGGAGGAGGAGGAAGAGACTGAGAGGACTTCGGTGGGAACTAATTCATGAGCATGTAGACCTGAAATCATCCCTGCAATTCCAGCTGGACTCGCCACAATGGCTACCAGAACCAGGAGTGATGACATGTTAGCAATCCTTGTTAGAAGCATGGGGTCAAAAAGTGGAGATCTCAAGAAGTCAATACAGTATAGAAGAATTTTCAACACCGTGCAACAGCTGCTTCCATGGCTGAATGCATGCGCTGCAGGAAGGAGCTCAGTTGTGGGCAGGCCTTGGGCCACTTCTCCAATGGTAGCTTGCTCAGCCATTTGCAGACTCAACACAGCGCAATGTTGCTGGAAAATGAAGTGAGTACTGTAGCGACAACGGCGCAGAGCCCCCAGTCATTTCATGGCCCATCAACCTGCACTCGCTACCTATTTAGCTTTGCTGCCACCATTCAGGGTATCCAGCATATCCTCCTGGTTAGAATGCAGCCCAGGTGCCATGCAGCGGAGCTCTCACTGTTAACCCCAGCTCCTGCCAACCTAGCAGTTCAAAGCATGTAAATGCAAGTAGATAAATACTGTACCTACCGCCGTTAAAAAGGAGGAAGGTAAAACAGTTGTTTCCTTGCAGCCATGCCGGCCACGTGGCCATGCACTTGCACAACACTGGCTCTTCAGCTTGAATACACACCGCCCCTAGCATGCGTGTGTGTGTGGGGGGGGGGAACCTTCACCTAACGTTGGTTGCCAGCAGGCTTTGAGGGTGTGGCTATAAATGCTTCTGCCCTGGCAACAGGTGGTTGGCATTTTCTGACAGATGGTGAATCTATTGGATCTAGTTATGTTTATTATGTCTATTACACTTTTGTTGTGGTATCGTTATTCACTGAATTCTGATGCCATGTTTTGTATTTGTATTAACCTTGTAAGAGTGTTTTTTTGTTGCTAGATCGGCGGTATATAAATCCAATAAATAAGTAAATAAATAAATAGAGGAGGTCGATGCCTCTGCAGAAACCACTCTTCCTTCCATTTCCCCGTTTGGCCGGGTTGGCGCCACAAGGCTCCCTTGTCGTCCTCGTCGTTTTTTATGCCGGTTTACAAAAGAACAGTAGCAGGGTCACCATTGGGATTGGGCCGGGGAAACCCCAACTGTTTGCCCGGCGAGGAAAACGCCACCAAGGGACTCTCCTCCAAGGCGCTCAAGGCCAACTGCGCAGGCACACGGCCTCCACTTCCCTTATCTGCCTTTGGCTCCTGTCACGTGGCCTTCCCTCCGGCCGCGCGTTCCGAGTCGCCTCCATCCAATCAGGTGCCGCATCTCGCTCCCGCCTCCTTTCCACGTTTCCTGGATTAGGGGGCGTTCCACCTTCCCTTTCTCCTCCCTTCCGCCAAGCCCGTGGAGAGAGGCTGCCAGGACCACGAGAGAGTGCCGGGAGCGACGCCGGGCGGGGGGGGGGAGGAGGGAGGGAGAGGAGGAGGAGGAGGAGAGTAGAGCGCGCGCGCGTGCCGGTGAGTAGCAACGGCCGGAAGGGGCCCAATAACGGCCTGGCAACGGCCGCGGAAGGAACCAAGGTCCCAGCGGGAGGCGCGCGGGGCGGGGCGGGGCGTGTGTGTCAAAGGCTGGTGTTGTGTCTTGTGTTGGGGGGGGTCTTCTCCTCCTCCTCTGCCAGAGCGTAGCCATGGAGACGGCTGCCCATGGTTTTCCCCGCGGGAACTTCTTCCTCCTTTTCTGTCAGCTGCTCGCCTCCCGTCCGGTTCCCGCGAGGTGTCCTTCCTGTCCGCCCTCCTTTCCCTCTTCCTCCTCCTCAAAGCAGGCTGGGAACTCGGGCCTCTTCTTGCGCCTTCCCCGGGGAAGGTGGTCCGAGGTGTGCCCGGGCGGTGCTTGGTGGCATGGGTTGAGCAGGTACCTCACTGCCAGAGGGGCGGCGTAAAAATCCAATAAATAATTTTTTTTAATTCCGTCACTTGTACGCAAAGACTTGCACGCTTGCACAGCATATATTCGTTATTTGTGAAGATTATAAATAAATAAATAAAAATAAATTTAAATTCCGTCACTTGTGCGCAAAGACTTGCACGCTTGCACAGCATATACTCGTTATTTGTGATGATTGTTTTTTTTTTAAATAACCCCTGTTTTGTCTTTTCTAATGCCCAGATAATCCAGCCTCAATGCAGCCGAACAGGAGACGCAGAATAGATTGGGACAGTTCGTGCTTTAGCTTGCCTGCCAAATACTGCAAGCTCGCCCAAGAGGAGCCATCACACCCTTCCCCTGACCTTAGCTCTGGTGGCAAGAAGACAGGGGCTTTCCAAAAAAACGCTCGGACCTCGTGCCTCTCAGAGTCTCCTTACAAAGAGTTCCCCAGAGCTTCCTTTACTGCAGACGATTCTTCCTCTGATGAGTTTGAAATAGATGATGAAGCCAGCAGTGCTATCACAAAGATCTCGGGCCATTCCCTGTCCAGGCAACCCCTGCTTGTAAAACATTTGGATTGTGACATGTCTCAGAGAAATGTGATACATCAATCTCAGGAAGGTTTGAAGCATGAGGTATGTAGACAAGAACAAAAATGTGCAAAGAGTGGTTGACTAAAATAACCTTTACACTGTACATGTTTTTACCTAGATGTGTTCAATTTCCCTTTTTCTTATAGATGATCATAATAATTTGGTTGAACTGTGGCTTAATAATTGGATAAATAATTTTGTTTTAAGGGAACAGTTAAAATGTGTGTATGTGTGAGTCTGCCCAAAACAGTTAATGTAATCCATTTATTGTTCAAGTGGTCATTGTGCATTTTTAAAAATCATTTCTCCACAATAAATTCCATTTCTGAGGGGGGGGAGTTTATTTCACTTGAAAATAGAACTGTTTTTCTCTGTATTTTGGAAGGCAGTGCTAGCAGCATAGTAATAAAACATAATCAATAGAATCTACATCGATTCATATACTTGTTTAAGATATATTAGATAATTCAGGAATGATTCTTTAACTCCCAGAAACAAAAGAATGTCCTATCCCAAATATTTATTCTGATTAATGTATGAATCTGCAAACTGGTCAAATAACCACATCCTTGTTAAATCAGTGAGTACAGTGGTACCTTGTATAAAGGAATTAATTTGTTCCAAATAAAATTTCCCATAGGAATGCATTGAAAACAAAGTAATCCCTAATCACGACCATTTTTATGTTGTACAGATTCGCCCCATAGACAATTCTGTTAAGCAAATTTCCCCTATCTCTGGAATTTTTTATGTTGTACAGATTTTATGTTATACAAACCATTTGTTATACAAGGGTCCACTGTATAATAACATATTCAGTTTGTGTACATAAGTAGGCCAGAATTCTAGAAACACTTGGCTTAGATTCCTCTACCAATAAAAGCGTATAAACCAGTGGTTCCCAATCTTTTTTGCGCCATGTTGCCATTTTATTATAACAAATAACTCCTTCCCCCATATTACATATGCATGGAAACGCATTTTTAATGAGGTAAAGTCATCCCTTCTCAAAAAGCAGAGGCTTCTCTCTCTCTCTCTCTCTCTCTCTCACACACACACACACACACACACACCTCTTTGCAGCCTTCTTGGGGGTTACAATCTCCAGGTTGGGAAACACTGATGCAAACCAGAATCTGAAAATTTACTAACCATGACCTGTTAATTCTTCTGGCTTATCATCTCCAGAAGAACCAGGAATTATAAACTAGTAAAAGATTGCAGGTAATTTTAGTTTAAAAGGGGATCAGAAAACCAGACAACCCTATGAGGAAAAAATGGTAAAGTCTCAGTTTCTGGTTGGTTTATCCACCATTCTGCCAGAAAGAACTAAATGGGAATGAAAAAGCTATGATTTTCTGGAATTCTTGTTTCTTCTTGTTCACAGAGTTACCCACTACTAACTAATTCACCATGAGGAGATAACATTTCTTTGAAATTTCTGCCATGTATGTTGTGTGTAACATATTTTTCTCATTGTTTAGAATAAGCAAGATGGTTGCAGTGATGAAGGTCCAAGCCATACACCAAACACTGAAAGAAAAAATACCTCAAAAGAAGTGGAGAGTGACCGTAGGAGGAGGAGAGTCCAGAATCAAGATTGTTATCAAGGATCTGTAGAAATATGCCGCAAAGCTTTCCGTGGTATATTTGGGGGACTACCACGAACTAAAAGAGAGGGAGCACCTCCAAATGGAATTAGGTTGGAAAGAAGGGAGGAATCTGAGTCTGCTGCTAATCTGAGACATGTTTCAGAAGTGTCGACAAAACAAGGAGAACATGAAAGTGGGAAAGATTCACACCACCCAAAAGGTGCAGCAAAAGAGCAAATTAATATATCTATTAGCCAGGATAGAGGAAAGTCTTTTGGTTCAGATGGCGGGTCAAGATGTGTTTCTGTAACTTCAAGGTCAGAAAATGAGAAAGAACTGCAATGTGACACCAGGCTTAAAAAAACGGCTGCGAAAGATGAAAATAGTACTAGAGGCAGCGGAAAAGATACATCTAAATCAAGTAACAGATCAAGACTTGTCCCTGTAGTATCAAGATTTGAAGATGAAGTGGAATGTAAACTGGAGTCAAACTTTCAGGAAACTTTTCTAGAGAAAGAATTTAATATCTCTAGGCATAATAGAAAAGGGACTTCCAGACCAGATTCAGGATGTATTTCTGAACAACGCAAAGTTAAGGATGTACCAGAACTTCAAAAGAAATCCAGTTTTCAGAAAACTGCTATAAGCCAAGAAGATACTCTCTCTAAGCATAATGAAAGAGGGGTTGCCAGAACAGGTGGCAGCTTGAGACATATCCCTGAATTATCAAGTTACAAAAAGCATGCAGAAGCTCAGTTAAAGTCAAGTCTTCAAAAAGCTCCTCCAGAGAAAGAAGGTAATAACTTGAGGCACAGTGGAAAAGAGACTTTTGAAGCAAGTGGTAGTTCAAAACATATTGTTGAAGATGAATCAGCCCTTCAGCAGGAACAATGCAGCCCAAAAATTGCAGCAAAAGAGGGCATCAATATAACTTTTGAACATAGTAAAAAGAGATCTTGTAGAGAACTGTGTAGATCAGATAGCAGTTCAAAAAATACGTGCAAGCTTTTACAAACTGAAGAAAAACAAAAGCCTTACAAAGACTGCAACAAACAGCAAAGTAAAACTTTTGAAAAAAACATTAGTGCCAATCTAAGTTGGGAAAAAACACGGAGACCAGAAAAGCACTCAAGGAATGTGCCAGAAGTTACAAAAGACAATGGTGAAGAGTATCAGCAGTGCCACGGTAGAGACAAAAACATTACAAAAGGCACTAGTAACTCCACAAAGCAGGCAAGTGTATTGAAGGAAAAACATGCCTCCCACAGTTCATTTGATTCACAGAGTGATGCTAAAAACAACTTTGTGAATTATCAGAGGACTGTTGTTGCAGCTTCTCCAAAACTTGTGTTTGTGGATGAACATGATTCAGACATCATTCAGAAGGTAAGGCATTGACTTGTGTACAACTGCTTATACATTGAAACTGGAACTAACTTTTTTCAATTTCATCCCAATGAATAGAAATCAAATGTGTGATATCAAATCATATCTGAGTTAAGGTGACCCTGCTAATTATTGATCTCCAGAAGATCTTGCCTGTTCTCATCTTGCAAACTTTTGAGTCAGTTCCTTTGATGCTTGACCTTCTTTTAGTAGCATTATTGTCTTTTCCAGTGGGTCTTCTCTTCTCACAATGCCTCCAAAGTATGCTTGTTTCAATTACGTCTTTCTAGGTTCTAGTGGAAGTCAAGCGTGACTTGATCTAGAACTGATTTGTTTGTCATGTTTTGCAGCATGTGATAAATGAATCTTACCTCCAGCATCTCATTTCAAATTAATCATTTTTCCCTATGTGCTTTCTTTATTTCATATCCATACATATCCATACATAATTTCATTTCCATACATAGTGATCAGAGATAGCACAGTATTGGGTGATCTTGGCCTTTGTGTCCATTCTTACTCTTAAGGATCTTCTAGTTTCTTCTTAATGGCCCTTCTTAGCTTCAGTCTTCTGACCTCTTGGCTGTGTTCCAATTTCTTTTGCAAGTGGATTGAGGAATAGAATATCTTTAGCGGTTTCAATGTTTTCATTGAGAACATTAGAGTTGAACACTTTCTTTGTAGCCATTATTTTGTTTTCTTTAAAAATATTTTAGAAACAGAATAAATCACACATGCAAGAACTGGAAAGGGCAAGACTTAGAATACTGTTATACAGTAATAACAACTGGATAAATCACACATAACTGGATAGGGCAAGACATAGAAACACTGTCATAAATAATAACAGGATTTATATATAAGCTTCTATAAAGCTTTCTAAATGTTTAAAACATGTAGTCATGTGAAGTTGCCTTCCACAACACTACTTGTTCATATGTTCATATAATTGCAAGTCCTTGATCTGTTGAATGACAGGAGGTGAAAATTTAATTTTCCAGTATTGTAATATAACTCTTTAGCCACTGAGATGCTTGTTTTGTTAAGTGATTAACTTCTAAAAATCAGGCAAATAGTTTAAAAGCACATCAGTGTTAACAAAAGTTAGGAAACATTTGAACATAGAATTGATACATGCATCAAAAAGAATCTTTGGCTGGACAAAGCTATAAGTAGCTCTGTTTTGTCTAGCAGCACCGGTTGTGTTCCACCCAAATAAAATAAGTACAAGAAAAGAGGAAAGCTCTGTCTGGTACTGCTCTCAAGGGGAAATAGTTCCAAAAAGTTATCATTAGTCAATACCTTGGATCTTGAAAGTGAATTAAGAATCTTAATGCATTTTAGAAACTCAAGGAAAATCAAATTCAGCGAGTGTAGCAGAGAGGAATTGCCATTGTACTGTTTTTTTCCAGCATCAAGTAAAAGTATAAATATAGTCCGTAAACTGGTTTAAAGCCTGGAAGAAATTTAAACTTGGACAAAATAGAAACAGTTTTGGGTGTACATTAATTCCCTGAGCCAACCCTTATCTTGGAGCTCAGGGACACACAACGTGGACCCAACAAGTAGAATTATTCAGCTCGGCAATCAAGCTTAGCAAAATATTGGCTGAAATCCTGTTTTTTAGTATAGTATGTTTTACTAGAATGGGCACATTGAATCAGTGTGGATTTTGTGAATCAACTCTATATAGGGTTCATTGAGTGAGCCGTTATACCCGTTATATGAAACCCCGGTATATTGAAGACGAACCCTCACAGCCGTCTTCAACTCCATCTTAATTTAACACAGTAAGTCACAATTAGAGTAGGCCTGTTTAAATAAACAAACTTCTGAATGAGTTAATTCAATTGGATTACAGTAATTCCCCACCTATTGTGGGGGTTAGGGACTCGACCCAACCTGTGATAATTGAAAATCCGCGATATGCGGATGCTGGGTTGGCTCGGGACTGGGGAACCACTCTGGGGCCTCCTACACTTACCTGACGCCCGGTCCTGTCAGAGGCACCACAAGTGGTTTTCAGTGATCCAGAAGTCACTTCTGTTTTTTCGGAAGTGACTTCCAGATTGCCAGAAACCACTTCTGGGTTCCCAAAAGACTCAGAAAGCCTGCCGGAGGCCAGCTTGGGGTAGTGCCAGGCCTGGGTAAGTGCAGGAGGCCTCAAAAGGCACAAGCAACTTACTCCGTGTGTGTGTGGGGGGGTGCCTTTCATATACTGCAGTCCTGTGATATACCAGGTCCGCAGTAAATGAAATGAAAAATGTCAGGGGACCACTGTACTCTAGTGCATCTTTAAACCACACAAAGGAGCAAGATTTTGAGCTTTATATGAAACAATTGCCATAGTCTCATGAGAGTGGACTCATTCCTCCAGAGCAGCTGTTTGGGTCTTGGTCTGCTGGACTAAAATTTGTTCTTTCAGCATTCCATATCATTTGACAAGAGCCTCGTGGCGCAGCTGTACTGCAGCTAAAACTGTGCTCATGACCTGGGGTTCAAACCCAGGTAACCACTTCAAGGTTCATTCAGCCTTCCATCCTTCTGAGGTCAGTAAAATGAATACCCAGCTTGCTGGGGTGTGGGTGGGGATGTCAATATGTAGCCAGCATAATTCAGTTATAAACCGCCCAGAGAGTGCTTGAAGTGCTATGGGGTGGTATATAAGCAAAACACTTTGCTTTTTTGCTTTGCTTTTTCCTAATCCTTATGGTCAAAAGCTTTGCTGTAATAGATAAAGCACACATTGATTTTCTTCTGGAATTCTTTTGCTGTGTTCCATGTTCTAATTTGCATTATGATGTATAATGCTCTTCCTTTATGAATGCAATCTGAACAGTAGATATTTCTTACTCCCTTTATGATAAAAATATTTGGTGCAAAATGTTGTCTTAACAGAAAATTAATTTGGTAGTTTCTATAATTACTACAGTCTTTGACATTTCCTTTCTTTTGGGATTGCAATGTACAGTAACACCCACCCCCCACACCTATCGTGGCGGTTAGGGACCTGACCTGATCCGCGATAATTGAAAATCCGTGATATGTCGATGCAGGGTTGTGTCAGGACTGCGGGGGGGGGGGCTATCTGGGGCCTCTTGTAATTACCCCAGGCCTGGTGCTGCCCCAAAGAGGCTTCCAACAGGCTTCCTGGGCCTGTTGGCGGCCTCAAAGGTGCTTTCTAGTGATCCAGAGGTCACTTCTGTTTTCCAGAAGTCACTTCTGGTTCAATGAGAAGCACTTTGGGGGCCTCCGACGGGCCCGGGAAGGCTGTCGGAGGCCCCTTCGTGGAAGTGCCAGGCCTGGGGTAAGTAAAGGAGGCCTGATACAGGACTCTCCAGCTTACTCCAGGGGGCTTTTTTCATATACCGTGGTCAGGCAATATACTGGTTATTGAACTTTTCTATTTTGTGTGCACAGTGTTATTTTGGGAAGAATGTTGACAGAGTAATTCCTTATAGCTTGAAATAATCCTGTTGCCATTCTGTCTCTTCCTAGTGATTTATTTCTTTCAAGTGCTCCAAGAGCAGGTTTGGCTTCATTTTCTCAAACTACTGTATATACTCGAGTATGTCGACCCGAGTATAAGCCGGGACCCCTAATTTAAACCCCCAGAACTGGGAAAATTTATTGACTCAAGTATAAGCCCAGGGTGGGAAATGCAACAGCGCCTGGCAACTCCTCCTTTGTGAGCTATGTGTGTGTGTGATGTTTAAAATGACTTTTAGCCACCGAGGCAAGTGCTTGAGTTGGTGGCTAAAAGTCATTTTAAACATTGTTTTAAAATGACCTTTTAAAAAGTCATTTTAAACTTGGACGGGGGTCAGGAGAAGTGACGCACAATGTTTAAAATGACTTTTAGCCACTGACCCAAACTTGCCTCAGTGGCTAAAAGTATTGACCCGCATATAAGCCGAGGACCCCTTTTTTCAGCCCAAAATTAGGGCTGAAAAACTAGGCTTATACTCGAGTATATACAGTATATTTTGGCACCAAGTGCTTTAGGGTTTTTCTTCAGCCTTTTGGCGCAGTGGTTAAATGCCTGTACTGTAGCTAAAACTGTGCTTATAGCATGGGCTTCAGTCCCAGGTAGCAGGCTCATGGTTGACTCAGCCTTCTATACTTCTGAGGTCGGTAAAATGAGTACCCAGCTTGCTGGGAGGGCAATGTGTAGCCTACATAGCGTAATTAACCAGTAAACTGCCCATAGACCACTTGAAGTGGTGTGGGGTGCTATATAAGCAGACCACTTTGATTTCCTTCTGATTTAATTTTCCTTATTTCTTAAATTGGTTAGCAAAGAATATACTGTATTTTTCACTCTATAAGACACACTCTGCCCCCTCAAAGGTAAGGGGAAATGTCTGTGCATCTTACAGAGCAAATACAGTAGTCCCTGCTACATATATATCACAAATTTTCATTTAGAGCGAAGTTGCCTGCACGGAGCCTCTCCCATCCCCAGCTGCAGCCGGGATTCCACAGTTCCAATCCCCTCATTTGTAAAGCGGTATTCTCCACAGAGCCTCTGCCCTCCCCTTCTGCAGCCAGAATTCCTGAGTCAACAATCACCTTGATTGCAAAGAGGTCTCCTCCATGGAGCCTCTGCCCTACCCTTCTGCAGCCACTATTCCACATTCAAAAATCACCTCCTTTGCAAAGAGGTCTTCTCCATGGCGCCTCTGCCATCCTCTTTTGCAACCAGGATTCCCCAGTTCCAATCACCTCGTTTGCAACCCTCCCCTCTTGCACCCTGGATTCCACAGTTCCAATCACTTCGTTTGCAACCCTCCTCTTTTGCACCCTGTATTCCACAGTTCCAGTCACTTTGTTTGCAAGCCTCCCCTTCTGCATCAAGTATTCCCCAGTCAAATATCATCTTGTTTGCAAGGAGGTCTCCATGGAGCCTCTGCCCTCCCCTTTTGAACCCAGGATGCCCCCGCCATGAAATTTAGGCTAAACATTTTTTCTTGTTTTCCTCCTCTAAGAACTAGGTGCATCTTATGGTCAGGTGTGTCTTATAGAGCAAAAAATATGATAGTTTATTTTGTCAGAATGGAAATGTTTTAAAACGTGCTAATGTAGCAATCCTTAGGAATGCTGCATTTAGTAGATGTAGAATAGTTAGCTGTGTTAGTCTATGCAAGCATTATAATCAAAAACAAAACAGAAGTAAATAGAAAAAATAAGACATTTACTATTTCCTTTGTTTCAGAGCTAAATGCTGTAGGATGAAAATTCTCCCAGAATAGTAATTAAAGTGAGTGTTCATTTTATGTATAACCCCTGGTAAAGGGGTACTGTGCCTTCATAATTTGGCAATGATCAAAAATGTTTTTCTTAATATTTTAAAGATCCTACTCCAGTTTTTCTCTGGTGACTGAAGCATTGCATAGCAATCTTGTTCAATGAAGTATTACTTATTAAGGCAGACATTTTCACTGGCTCACAGTTATTTGGGTCTTTCATAATGGGACAGGTAGTTTATCCTGAATCAGGGGATGGTTTATTTGGTAAGTAATGACTGAAATATGCATCTTGTAGCCACTTGTTGAAAGCAATTTTGCATTTTTAACAAATTGGCTAGAATCCTGCTGATGGTTGTATATGTTTTGTGTAACTTGCTAATTGTGACTGATTAGCAAACTGCTATGGCACATCTCAGTTGTGGGCTGGGTCACAAATCCAGTTGCCAAGCTAAGATGCATCCCAGACCTCATCAGATATCTGCTGTTAGCTGTGGCAGGTTACACAGATCTTAAACAAATCTTTCTCCATTGTGTCCTTGCTGTCTCCCCTTGTTTTATATTGTGTGTGCAAATGTTAACATACTGTAGCCACATAATAGATGGCACTGTGATGAAATAATGCTAGCTAATAATGATAAATTAAATGTAAGGATGTTGCATTTCTGCTTATTATCCTTTGTTTCCATTTTGACCCACAGTTCATGGAAGATGAAAGAGAACCATCAGTTGGAAATGATTGGTCCGATATGGAAGATGGGGAACCAGTAACTGCTTTCTCACAAGAGGATTCCGTCCCAAACCACAGCACTTCAGAAACAATGGAGAATTCAGTGTTGGCAACAGAGTTTGTGATGTACCCCCCACATTTGTATAATTATGGGATGGGTGATTCTGCGAAGTATTGGATAAGCACTCCCAAACAAAAAGAGTGTCCTCCATTTTCAAGCCCCTCTAAGGATACTTCGAATGCTAGTCACCTTTGTGATATTTCAGATCTTTCAACTGGTACCTCATTGAATGCATCAAAAGATAAAGAACGTTGTGGAGACAGTGTGTGTGGTAAAGGCAGAAGGCAATCACTTGGTTCCCCTTTGCTTTGTGAGAAAAAGGCCCAGCGAAGGAGTATAGAAGCCTCATATGTTCCTATATTCTCCACATCAAAGAACTCTGATTCATCCATTAATAACTGTGTAAACTGGGATTTGCCTGGCGACTTGCCTAAATATTTAGAAGACGGGTTTATTGATACTCACTGCCATCTAGACATGTTATATTCCAAGTTGACTTTCAGAGGCACCTTTTCAAAATTTAGACGGACTTACGATAGCACCTTTCCCAAAGAATTTCAAGGCTGTATTGCTGACTTTTGTGATCCTCGAACCTTGAACAACGGTTTATGGGAAGATTTGTTACAAGAAGATATGGTTTGGGGGGCATTTGGTTGTCATCCACATTTTGCCCGTTACTACACAGACCTTCATGAGAAAACTATTTTGCAGGCAATGAAGCATCCCAAAGCAATTGCCTTTGGAGAAATGGGGCTTGACTACTCCCATAAATGTAGTACTGAAGTCCCAAAACAGCATAAGGTAAAGGGCTCTGCTTCTCATTTGTGGGGCTTGTAGTATTGAAACATGGCCATTCTCTGTGCAAATGGAATAGGTGAGGCCATTTGTAAATTTGTACAGTAATAAGGGTGAGTGACTTCTGGGAAAATGATTTCGCGGACTGCTCTGATAGTATCTTTTGACCCACAATTAGAGTTGGGGGTTGTTAAATACTTTTTGGAACTCTGATTTTTCTTTTTTTTAAAAAAGGTTATGGGCAAGGCAATTCTAGAACGTTGGAGGTGATGTGTAACTGAAATTGGTCCAGGTAACCCTAACCCTAACCCTAACTCTAGTCCTGTACTTCTACAGTCTAATTAACTCATAACAAGGACCTAGCAAGGCTATATTTGTATGTCATATGAAATGAAACAGATGTAAACAACATAGGATATGTAGTTGTAATCAAATTTATGCCACCCCAATTGCAAATTAGTTTCATTTTCATTTGAATTTGGGTAAACCACCTGAAACATTGGTGGTGTTGAGCTTTTTCAATTGCTTTTGTTGGATTTGTTTGCTGCAAACAGCTGAAAGTCTGTAAATTTTGACAAGAAACCCGGTTTGCAATGAGAGTTGAATTATTTTGATGTCAACTGCATACATCATGTAGCCTCTGTGTTGTGTGATATGGTAGTGGTGAACTGGATGCATGACTTAACCAACTGTGGGGTTGAATTACGACCTCAGTTAAGTGGCCCAAACAGGAAGAGTAATACCTAGCAGATATGTTGGCAAGTCTTCGGGTGCAATTCCTGGGTGCCAAATTTGAATCCACATCCTTGGTATGAAGTCCCAAATCTGAATTCCTGTTGAAAACAAACTTTTCCCCCTGCAAAAGTGGAGGATTGGTGGGTTCGGAACTGCACGTTGAGTCTGAGTCAAAAAAAAAAAAGTCATTGGAGCGACTTTAGTCAAACTTGACATTGAGTCCTGTGACTCAAGTCTCCATCCCTGGTATCTGGTGGCTGGAATCTATAATGCTGTAATGAAATCTATAATCTGTAATGCTGATGATGTCTTCAGCTGTAGCAGAATTTTCAGACGTTGATATTTCCCTATTCTTCCTGAAGAGAAAGTATTCCGACAACAGCCTATTTCAGAAATTAAAGACTTCCTATCTTTCCCATGGCCTGCAGTGGTTCCCCCATGATGAAGGGGATTGTGAGGGACCTTTTGTGGAAAGAGTCAGAAAATTTAAAATTCTAGAAAACTAATGTGTGATGACATCAGTCTTACATAATTTAAATTACATGATTAATTTTCAGCCAATGTCTGGATATTTTATGTGAATCTTCTTTGGGTGCAATGAATTGGTTTTAACTTTTTAAAAACAGGTCTGTTAGATTGTTTTATCCATGATTAAAAGTTCCAGATTACTTTCATTTTTAGTATGCAATGTCCATGTGTATGGGCGGCATATACTGTAGAGTATTAAAATTCATCAGGGAGTGTTTCTTAAGTCTATCAAAATGGACTGTGTGTTGATATAACTTGTAGGGGATGACTTGACAATCTAGAATATTTCCCCAATATTTTACCTTCTTTTGTAATGGCATTTGAAGATGTGCTGATTTCTTACTTCAGGTATTTGAAAGGCAACTGAATCTAGCTGTTTCCTTAAGGAAGCCATTGGTAATTCACTGCAGAAATGCTGATGATGATCTGTTGGACATTATGAAAAAATGCGTACCAAAAGACTACAAAATACACAGGTGACTGAATTACATATTTTAAATACTATCATTCTGTTGATTTTTAAAAGAATTGCAGTAATCCAGAAATCTTAAAATTTAGCATGTCTCTGATTGTGTTACAGAATGTAGACTGCAATCTAGGAGGAATTCAGAAAACCCTCTTCCTCCAAATACTAGCTTCCATTCTTTCTTTATAAATTAAGTTTCTTGGCATCCTTGTAGGAATGAAGTGCAAGATAAATCTTATTAAATGCATCAAGTCAGAGTAAGGATTTCATTGAACATCTTTAGAGAGTTGATGTGCCCTGTGACCATATTGCTTTTTCTTTAGGAATCTGTTTACAGTGGTACCTTGTATTCGTTCCAAATTAATTCGTTCCAAATAAAATTATGTTAAGCAAATTTTCCTTTATACAAATTCCCATAGGAATGCATTGAAAATGGAGTAATCCCATTTTTATGTTGTATGGATTTTCTCCATAGGCAATTATGTTAAGCAAATTTTCCGGAATTTTTATGTTGTACAGATTTTATGTTATACAAGCTGTTTGTTATACAAGGGTCCACTATAATTGCATTGCTTACCTCCTTATATTTCTGGTCTCTAACAGTCAAGCATCAAATTATTAAGTAAAACCCCAAGATTTGTCCTCTAAGTGAATTGTGTAACTACGTTACACTTAATATTTATTTGCATTGTATGCTTTATTACAGGGCTGTTCAACTTTGAACAGGCCAAGGTCTACTTTATCTGGGCCAAAGTGCCTGAGGGCTACTATACTAAAACCTCTACTTACAAATTTTATCCATTCCAAGTACAAGCTCATAATTAAAAACTTTTAGAGCAGCGGTTTCCCATAGGAATTGATTGAAAACCAATTAATCTGTTCTGGAGCGAACAGATTTCAATGCACCATGGCCCTTGAACTGCCCCGCTCAGCTGAGACAGTGGGCTGGCAGACTCAGAACTTTGCTTGGGCACTGGTGATCCTTGGGATGGGGGAGGGAGGGGTGGAGAACTTATCCCCTCACTTTTTTTTATTGATGGACAGTGGGCTACTTTTGAACCCTTCGCGGGCTACCAGTAGTCTACCTGTTGGGCAGGCCTGCTTTATTATACAGTGGACCCTTGTATAACAAACAGCTTGTATAACATAAAATTTGTACAACATAAAAAATTCCGGAGATAGGGGAAATGTGCTTAACATAATCGCTTATGGGGAGAATCCGTACAACATAAAATGGGATCACTCTGTTTTCAATGCATTCCTATGGGAATGTATAAAGGAAAATTTGCTTAACATAATTTCATTTGGAACAAATTAATTCCTTTATACAAGGCACCACTGTATTAAATAACTTTTCACTGAGGAGCTAGAGATGTCATATATAGTTATCTCTCGCACAGCCACCAATTTTATCCTCCTTGAAACTCAGTGGAGTAGCTTATACTGACAGGTACTTTACCTGGTGAACTTCATGGTACATTGAAGTTTTGAATATGAGCAGAACAGCCCCAGTGGATCCTTCCTGGTTGCTTGACTTTTATCTAAGATTAAGTTTCTGAATTTATGGTATAGAAAATGTTTTGTTATGGGCCGTCAACTCTGAACTGGCTTACGGAGGCCCTAATAAGGTTAATTAGATATTTAAAGGGTAGTTTTACTAGTTCCAGACCCCCAGGGAAGTTTCCATGTCTGAGTGGGGAACCATGGCCTTCTGAGTTCTGGTTTGTAACCCCATCTGCCACACTGCACAGTATATAGAAAATGATATGACAAGAAAAATTAGGATAGATTAATGTGGTTTTCTACAGCAAAGTATTCTGGTATCTGTAGCTTTCTCTGAAGTTTTATTTTCCTGTGTTTCCCAAAGCTAGGGAAAAAATTAAAAGCAAAATGTTATAGGTGAAACTGTAATCCCGGCAAGAAAGTTTGGAACCCCACCCTCATTCAGAACATGGGTGCAGTGATGTACCATTTTATACTTATTTATTTATTTTATTTTTATTTTGAATATTTTTACCCCACCTTTCTCCTTGGAAAAGGACCCAAGGTGGCTAACAATAATGAGAGAAAATGTACAGTCCAGAACATTTAAGACATATTCAAGTTAAGAACAGGGAGTTAGAAGAGGCATCTTTAACTTCTGTCCCAAGTAAATACTACAGCATAATCATACTAACCATCCTGGTTCTTATAAAGTGTATTAGTGTGGAAAAGCTGCTGTAATGAAACTTAGGTTTTGATAGTATTGAAATCTGTACACAGGTAAAATCCAGTTGATCTGTATTTGTGGAAAAATACTTACTGGGTTCAGTTCACTTAGTCTTTTGTAAGTGGAGGTTTCCCATTTTGGATCAAAGAGTAATTGGCACTTCTGGTATTCACCTGTGTTAGATATTAAGGTGGCAGAAGGGTGCATTAGTATGCCATGGCCTTAACTGAGGATATGAGAGAAGTGATTTGTGGTCTGCATTTAATTTTTGGAAGATACGGCTTGAAACATAACCTTTTACTTGAAACCAATTTTTTCTGTTTTGGAAGTCCACATAGGATAAATATCACTGTTGGAAAGGAAATCTGTCTTTATTTTACAACTTATTTTTTTTTTTCTGGAAAAGTTGCTGTGTAAATAAAGCAAAAGCCCTGGCACCTTCAATTCAATATATGGAGGAGACCAGTTGACTCCAGCTGGGTCTAGGGCAGGGGTGCCCAAACTTTTTGTAAGGAGGGCCAGATTTGGTGGCTGAGAATGTGTCAGGGGCCGGTTGCTCCCCGACCCTGCCACCCCACTGTAAGCCCCACCCACTGACCCCTTGCAACCCCACCCACAGGAAGGAAGGCAGGGACCAAGAGAGGGAGGGAGGGAGGTGGGGACCAAAGGAAGCACAGGGAGCCGTGGCCACCGCAGGGGAATGTGTGGGTGAAGGAGGGGGAGGGAGGTGCGGGCCAGCCAGCTGTGGCCCACTCAGAATGGCCTGACTTGCCAGATTTGGCCCCCGGGCCGGACTTTGGGCAGGCCTGGTCTAGGGAAACCATACCCATTCAACAGAAGAGATTGCAGTTGTTTTCTACATTGTTCACTTTGTGTAAAGTGGTAGGAGAAACTTTTATCAAGGGGTACTGTCTCCCTGTCTGTTTTGCTCTCTATAGGATGCACCTTAGGATACTACAATGCTTTGCAGTTTGCCTAGAGAGCTGAGCTGCATCCATCCAGTTCCTCTGTTGTTATATAGCCTTGTTATTTCAGACACCTGAGAGGGCTTTGGGGAGGAGGGAGAGGTTAGGTGCCAAAATTCTGGCTGCAGGGATTCCAGCAGACTTCCGGTTTGTATCATCCAAAGCAAAGAAAAGCCCCATTCCCAGTGATGGTCCGCCAGGAGGTACTGAGCATGAAGCGCAAGGAGATGAGCACCCTAAAGAAGCATTGCAACAACAAATAAGCCTGAGAAGGAGGCCTCAGCCTTTCTCCAGCTGAGGGAAATGATGTCTGCAGGTGTATGTCTGTGGACTGGAATTCCTAAACAGACTAGGCAAATACTTCCGGATTCTCTTTGCCAGCCGAAGCCTTCAGAGGATATCTTTTTGTCTTTTCTGGATTCTATGACCTGATTAACACTGTACTAGCCCTTGCATTGTTTTCATTGATGATGAAATCTGCAAGGCAGATACCTCAAAAACCAATTGATACAAATTACATGTCATACAGACAGTTTTACAAATTGCAGGAGCATCTTCACCGCCTAGTACTGAATCTAGTATAATAGCGTTTTCTGCAGGAAAGAAAACACCAGCTGTTCCTCATGCATCTTCCTTATTGTGGGACTTATTCTAGGAGAGACAAATCACTTTGCTGACTTGTTAAGCTTGTTAAGCCGAGAACACAGAAACATCCACCAGGAGGAGTGGCATCCTTTTCTTTTTCAAGAGAACATTCCACACATGGGATTTGCTATAGGTCAAATTGTTTGCTTTGAGGCCTGACTGGAAGCTTCCATTGTGTTGCAGCAGACCAGGCACAGGTCAGGACTCTGGGAGGTACACTACTTCAACTGTGGAACAAGAAGAGGCTCTACCTGTGTCTACCCTTCCAGTACTCACCAGGGTCATTTCAGCATTTCATCAGGAGCAGCTGCACTGCATCCTGATAGTTCTGCAATTGCTGTGCCAGCTGTGGTTCCCTGTTTGATCTGTCTGAATGCCACCTTTGCTCAAGTAGCCCTCTTGTTTTTTCTTGCTGTATTCCAGACAGTAAAAATTCAGGCCATTTCTGCTCAGAGATTTGCCAAGTGGGTCATTAAATCAATCATATTGACCTACCAGCCGGCCAAGAGACCTCAGCCTAACACTTCCAAAATCAATTTTCTAGGGCCATAACTACCTTTCTGATCTTTTTTTGAGGGCTTTGCCTGATTTGTGTCAAGTTGTGAACCGGTATCAGCTTTCCACCTTACTACTGTCTGAACGCTAGGTTCTAGACGGACATTTCCTGTGGAAGAGCTGTTCTCTCCACTGTGCGCTAGAGAGTGAAGATACCTACTCTCCTTCCTCTTCTGTGTTGGAGACAAACAGAACAGTCTTCATCCATTATTAGAGTGAATGCATAATGACGGTGATGAAGATCAGCTTTCCTGTTTTGTAACAGTTGTTCTTAGAGTGGTTATCAATGCCTTAAAAATCCACCTTTCCCCCCTTTTTGTCACCTGCTGGTGAATGACCTACTGTCACTTGATCACCTAAATATACAAAGTTGAGGGGACTGCACACTGATGTTTGTGTTGGAGAGAAGAGGGGCTACCACCAAAACACTTTCTTCGGTATAAACAAGGGTCTGAAGGGTGACTTTTTGCTTAGAGTTAGACAGACTCATTAGTGTGAATGCAGAGATGACTGGCCAAAGAAAACGTGTTAGAAAAGTGATCTGTCTTTCTCCTTAGCAAAGGGTGATGGCAATTATTTGTGCTGAGCAGATTTGTAGATATTTAGGGAATTCCCATTCCTATTTAATTTTCATGG
>JAHTLZ010000015.1:24806593-24849991 GCA_023846285.1 Phrynocephalus versicolor
GATAGATAGATAGATAGATAGATAGATAGATAGATAGATAGATAGATTGATTGATCATATAATCCCCAGGTTTTTCTTAGCTACTCTCAATATTTATAAGCAATTTTGGTTGCTGTTGTCTAAAAAAATGGCAAAATTGTGCTGGTGTAGTTATAGATCTGCCATGTATCATGTGCACAATACTTTATCAAGTAAGACAATATATAAACACAGGAAATTAGGGAAGATAAGATTTTAAAATTAGGCCAGATATGACGGCCATGTGCTCTTAGTTAAAAAGTCTCCGGCCAGAGATTCCATACTGGTGCATCTGTGGGTGTCATATGTAGCAGTGCATACAGGGTAATGAATAAAGATCATTGATGGCTTTCTTTTCCAAAAATGCACAGGGAGTTCAGTTAACTTATTTTATATAAATTGTGGTGTACTTATTTCTATATACTTTTTTAAGCCACTGTAGATTTTTTTTGCAAGTATTACAATCATGTTGAAAGAGCCTAGTGTTATTAGCCTGTATTAATAACCCAAGATGTAGTCCTATTCATATTCTTTCCAGAAATAAGTCCCCTTCTGTAATAGGATGTACATACACATAGCAGTTCACAGTATGTTTTCTAATGATTTCATAGCTAATGTGAAATTTGATATATGTTCCTTATTTCTAATACTTTTCATAATATACAGTACAGTGACCCCCCGCCTATCACGGGGGTTAGGGACCCAACCCAACCCGCAATAATTGAAAAAACGCAATATGCAGATGCAGGTTGGGCTTGGGCCTGAGGTGCCTAGCTGGGGGCTCTTGTACTTATCCCCAGCCTGGTGCTGCCCCAAACAGGCCTGCAAGGGCCTTTCTGGGTCTTTTGGAGCCCCCAAAAGGGCAAACTGGAAGTCTTTTCTGAGGCCTCCAACAGGCCCTCCTCCCCTTACCCCAGGCCTTCCCCCCCCCTTACCCCAGGTTTTTTTTCCCCCATATACTGTGGTCCCACGATAAAGCATATATGAACTGCAAATGGCTGGGGGAACACTGTATTAAGTCTTATATTCAGATCAGCATGTGCTAATATGGACTGCAATTTCACATGAGACATGACATATTCAGGTGAGACAATCTCATTTTTCTACATGGGAAAGAACAACCTTGCTCTTGATGCTTAGCAAGCCTAAGAAAAGTCATTGTCTTGAAATGTGGCTCCAAGGATGGGTGAGCTGGCGCAGTCTTCTTGAACTTGATACACTCTATGTCTGTGAAGATTCTCAGTCATCCAGGTGCGTTTAACTGGGAGTTGAGTCATGGCTACTGGACTTCTTTTTGAGAGATAGAAACGTTTCGCTGTTCATCCAAACAGCTTCATCAGTCTGAATACAGCTGGTGCAAGGAGACCTTCTTATAGTCAGCTTGACCTCTTGTCCCCTGGTCTGATTGGCTCATAAGATGAACAATAGCCTGAATCGTTAGGGAGACATTAGTGTCCATGGCCTTAAGGTAAACAATGGCCTAAGGTGCTGAAACCCATCAAGAATGAGAAACTAAACAGCCATTAAACAGAAGAATGGCCCAACATAGGAGGGGTAACAGCTCAGGACCAGAATCAGCAGTACACCTCCATTTGAAGGACAAAGGCCACTCTTTCAAAGATGAGGATGTATACATATTAGACAAAGAAGAGAGGTGGTTTGAGAGAGGAGTAAGGGAAGCCATTCATGTTAGCATTGTAAATCCCTCCCTCAACAGAGGTGGTGGGCTCCGGCATAGTCTATCTGCTACTTATCAGGCTGTACTTTCCAAAGTACCCAGACAAATCAAGGAGCCTTCACCACCAGGTCACAGCTAACGACCCATTCTTGATGGGTTTCAGCACCACAATAAATTCCTGCAAAAAACACACTTTGTTCCAAACAGTTCAGAAAACACCGCTTTAATTGGCCTTTATTCTGTTCTTGAAAGCAAAACAAAAGAAAAAAGGACACAAAATGGCTTGACATTAGACATGCAGTATTTTGGACATCAAATGTATAACTTCTGTCAATCCTCCACCCATGTAAAGACAAACGGCTAGACAAGGGTAGCTTTGCATTTTGCCTCCTCCTGCAGGTGCAGATGGTAGAGACTCTTGCAGGCTCAAACTTTGCAAAGCATATCGACAGCTTCTTGCTGAAAAAGAACCTTCCTCAAGACTTTTAAGCAATGAGAGAACTATAGTAAAGCTTTTAAAAAACTATTCTGAGAAATAAAAACTTTATTGAGAAGTTATTTTTATTTGATCCAAATTCAGTAATTCTGGTTTTATAGGAAAAGTAAAAAAAAAAAGATCTGTTTGTTTGAATTGAAAATCCTTGATTGTTGTTCATCCATTTGTCACTGTTCGTTCTGTTGCCCTTCTGTAATTGCAGATACTGCTCCTTGGCCCTTGTTAACATCACTGATGCATGCCCATTGTCCATCTACAGATTCTTTCCATAAAGTTACCTAAAAAGCAGTGGGTAAATTGGAACATTTAGTTTAGTTTCCTCTACATGCATAAGCATGCTGAATGTCTCTAGAATTCTCCCCATAACTGTTCCAGATACTTTTCTATCTCAGGAGTGGCTATTCATGAGTAGGGCAGTTTTTCTGATTTTTTATTTTAAAATATTTTCATATGATTTCTGCCCTAATTCTGTTCCAGCAAGATACATATATTGGCAAGTCTTCTATTTTCACATTTACAAAGAGAGCTACCACTAATAGTCTCAGCAGCACGTGTGTTTGCTGATATCCGACCTATGCAATCAAATGGCATGCCATGAGTTATGCTGCATAGTATGAGTTCTTGTACTTGGAACAGTTCTCACTCATCAAACTGCAGAAATGCTGCATTTCTTGGGCTGAGGGGAAAGTAAAAACTGGGTGGTAGGCAATGATTAAGACTAGACTAATAGGAGGAATGGAGCATCTGTGGCTGATTCTTAGATACTTCCCAGATGCCAGCAAAGGCTGATCACCCAACTCCACCCCTACCTGGATAACAGATCCCTTAGGACTCAGTCATTGGTCATTTCCCAGACCAACTACTACAATGCTCTCTTCATGGGGCTTCCCTTGAAGCTGATCCAGAGACTTCAGGAGATTCAGAACATGGCGGCCCAACTGGAGGCTGGTGTAAACAGATTCAATTGCATCACCCTAGTTCTGTCTCACCTCCACTTGTTAACTGTTGAGTACCAGATCAGGTTCAAGGTTCTGACTCTCACATATAAAGCCTTCCATGGTTTGGGCCCAGGTTACTTGTCAGAACGTCTCTTCCCAATGCCAAGAGTCAGATCCAGCAGAACATTGCCAACAAGGCTCCTCCAGGTACCCCCCCCCCGAGGTAGGTAGGATCTCTGGAGCGGCTCCATCTTTGTGGAACCAGTTCCCAGAGGAGCTCTGCCTGATCCCCTCCCTGAAGACATTCAAGAGGCAGCTGAAGACATGGCTCTTCAGGAAGGCTTTCCACCCCATCCTAGTTGAGTAGGAGTGATCTTATAGCTCCATCCAGTTACTGCTATCATTTCTGTTCTTATTTCTATTTTGCCTTATGTTTAGTTTTACTGTCGCTCTGACACCCTCTGCTTTCATGTGGTTAAATGATTATATGGTTTTTATTTATTTATTTTATTTCATATTTTACTGTGAACTGCCCAGGTGGCAGGATAGAAGTGATATCTACAAAGCTTTAATACTCACTTTGTTGTCTCCTCCAGACACTGCAAGAATATTTGCAGTAATGGACCAGCTAACATGCCAAACTACATCATTAAACTTGTGGAGCAATTTTGGTGACCAGGAGTTTCCTGAGGCATCATCACACATCCAGATAAACACTCTGCCATCCTAGGGGAAAACAAACAAAATTATAAAGATAAAGGCCAATTCACTTTCAGACACGGAAAGGGGAAATTAGCATGTCCTTCTTGATGGAGTCATGATCAGAGCCACTTCACCAATATACAGGATGTGTGGTACCTCCTCTAAGCATCATTGAGAATCTGCAATTGCTGATCAACACACAGACTGCACTTGCTTCCAATATACAAGTGCCAACATAAAACAGTGAATATTAATCTCCTTGGACTATCGTGTTTCCGACTGCTTCTACTTAAGAACAATAACATTTCATAAAATGCAAGGTTAGGCAATGTTGGAGGTATTCGGAAAGTAGGCAGGAGTGCATTTGCACAATTAAAATTAGTCACATCTATGTCCATTTCTGAAGATATCTGATCTGTCCACTGTTATACGCTGCCTGCTTACTTCTCCTGGCTGGATTACTGTAATTTGCTCTCTATGGGGCTGACAATGGAAAGTACCAGGAAACTTCAGCAGGTCCAAAATGCAGCACCCAGACTGCTGACTGGGGCTGGCAACAAGGATCACATAACTCTGCTGTTACAACAGTACCACTGGCTGCCAGTCAGCTTCCAGGCACAATTCAATGTGCTGTTTTAACTTACAAAGCCCTAAATGCCCTGGGTCCAAGCTATCTCAAAGACCATGTCTCTCACTATGAGCTGGCTTGGTTGTTAAGGTTGTCTTTCTTTAGTCTCATCATCTTCACAGGTGTGTCAGATGGGGACATAGGAGAGAATCTTTCTTTTGGTACTCCTAGACTTTGGAACTTGCTTCCACAGGAGGCCAGAGTGACCCATCTTTGCTGTTCTTTTGAAAGCAGGCAAAGACCTTTCCCTCAGTGATGGCTTACATGAGTGACTGGCCACATGGCAGGCTAAACAGGCAACCTTTAGAGATGGGGGCTTTGTTGCACTGATAGCTTCGTATGAAGGTGTCAGTAAAGCCCCACAGATGCCATGTGGCACTGACCTCCTCCCCTCTGGCTGGCAGGACCACTTCTTGGTTGCCACTTGGCACTGGGGGCTACCTTCCTCAGTGGTGTGCCACTCCGGGGAGGAATCTGGCCAGATTGGCCCTGACACTGACACCAGACTACTCTGGCAGTTTCTACTAAGCAGGTGAGGGTTTGGGTCAGCTCCTACCAGTGGCCTGACATCCAAGGACCGGCTGAACTAAGTATGAAATAATACTTCATAGCCTTAAGGTAACAAATCTTCTATAGCAGCTATGAACTGGTGGAAGGTCTACTCACAATGACAAAGTCACAAATCATCAGGATATGTAGAGTGCATTATAATAAAGAAAAATTACAAAATAAATGTACTTAAAATACCCACTACATTCCTTTTTACACTGAACACATCTTACTGAAACAATTATTGGTCCAAATCCTGTTATTATATATAACTAGAAGTTGAAGTTATTCAAGTGATTCTGAAATTCACACTTAGGGGGATATCATATCCAGCAGACATTCACAGAATCTGTGGTGCAAGCAACGGGTGCATTCACACAACTCATGGTGCAAGCAACTGGGTATTCGGGCACAAAATGCAGATTGCCTGGGCATTAGGCATGGCAAACATTTGCAGGTGCAACTTGATGCTATGCCATCAAGTTCATCCTTGATGTATTTTGTACTCCCATCAGCTGTTTAGTTTTTACCTGCGAGCAGCTGGCAATAGTACTTGTTGGCAAGCCTATGGAAGGAGCCCAGGCAACATCTCTAACCCAGTCACTGTGAGCTTCTAATTTCTGTTCTTCTTTCCACTGGCCATCTTCTTCTCTGGCAAGATTGGAAGGAAAACGGATGCTGAGTCAGAGACCCCAGACCTCTTCTCACCATTATTTCCTTCACTGCAGTTTACTTTGTTGCTATAATGGAAGTGGCTGTCTTGACTAAATGAGGAAGAGAAGCTCAGGAGAGGAACTGCATGCCAGCCCCACATTCCTATTATCACCACAAAGAATATTGTGACTTTCTTCTGGCCAATACCCTTTGCAGCATGACTTTCCCAAACTCCCCATGTCATACTGGAAACTGTTTGGGAAAGTAGGTTTTTTTAAAGAGCATTCTCCTAAAAGATCCAGAAGAATTATTGTCTGAGAACATAAGAGGGAGTAAATTTTTTTAAGCCTCTTACAGATGATTTTTTACTTATTATTGTTTTGTTTTCCTCTTTTCCTCTTCCAATTTTTTCTTTTCTCTCTCTCTCTCGCTTTTTGCTGATGTTACTCTGTGTTTTATTGGTTCTTTTAACCCTTATTGTTAACTGCCCGGAGTTCCCTGGGAAGACGGGCGGTATAAAAATAAATAAATAAATAAAAAATGAATGCCTACTGCAAAAGCGGAGCTCCTTTGGCCTGGAGCTCCTTTGGCCTGGAGCCTTGGCGATCGCCCTCATAACACAACAGAGGTATGCAATAGCAAGTGAAAGAGAGAGGGGGGGGAGGAACAAACTACTGAGGAGGAAAGAATGAGACTTATAAGCAATCTAACATCTTGAATGGGTTGGTGGCAAGGCTGAAAGGAGGGACAGCTTTTCCAAATTGTACAGAAAACAATTAAATAATCCTCACAGGGCAAAAAGAGTATGGTGTAGTGGTTAGAGTGGTGGACTGAAGAGAGACTATTGGGGAGTAGTGTTGAGCTGAGGTTTAAGAGGGACCTATTCATTTCCCCACCAAGCCATGAAACTCAGGGGGGAACCTGCAACAGCCACTCTCTCTCAGCTCGACTGGCCACATACAGTGGCAGTGAGGAGACACGTACACCACATGGAGGAAAAGGGGAATGTCAGCCTCAACAACAGCAGTGACTTACTTCCAAATCTTGATCAAGTTATCACAGCCACCGGACGCAAAACGCTTGATGTAGTTGGGCTTTTGGCTTGACGGCTGTTCTATGAGGCTTCCCGGTATAACCGCAGGGGCCCAGCTCACAGCATTGCAGCCAATCTGTGAAAAATAACAAAAATGCTGCCATCTGTTTTTTATTGAAAGCTGAAGCAAGCACCCACATTTCATTCCTAAATGCCTAATAACAGAATACAGTGATAGTTCCTAGAGCAGCCTTTGAAGGGTCACTTTGCTCTGAGGTGCAGAATGGTATTTTAACAAACATTACAGAACAAATATATACTCACAGTGTGTGCATTACTGATTTTTTTCACGTCCCACTGTCCATCACCGGTGTAGCTCAGCAGAGAGATGGCACCATCAGAGCTGCCACAAGCCAGAATCAATCCGTAGTCTTGTGGTGCCCAACATACAGAATTCACTGTCAAAACACAGATGTTTCATTGGGTTATCGTACAGATCAGTTAAAACTCCAGTGTAAAAGCACACACATGCCTGTTGGCCTTAGAGACGTGAGCTAGAGGCAACAGCAGAAATAACAGCAGCCTCTTCTTTTCAAGGAGAACGTGTTGATAGTTGGTTTTTTTTATTGCAAGTGTTAGATATGTAAAACAGTGCCAGTTTGGCCTGTGATGGCACAAATATTTTTAAGCAAGTGTGGACCCCACCTCTTCCGTACTGTAGCTGGCCCAAAAGCACAACATCACTACATCACGTCTGCAAATACCAATGATACCTGCAACAGTGGGGAAACGACAGATGAAATCCCTGTGAAGTGATGGAGAAGGCAAGAATCCATGGCATATACAAATGCCATTTGAGACTGAGTTGCTGCTTTCATATCAGTTTGTTCCCCTCAAATATACCGCACACTTAAAAAAACAAAACAAAGACGTGAAAGTTTGCTATCTGGTTCTACTGCAACTGCCAGCGTGAAGACTTATCTACCTGTTATGCCCCATAGGATCAGAACCACTCCCCTAAAGTGCTATACCACACAAGAAAGACATTCATGATTTTGAATAAAAGGTTGTTCCCATGGCAAATAAAATATTTTTCACATTAAGAATTTCCAGTATCCAGTTGGTGGTATGTATGAATGAAAGCAGTGGAAGGATTACTACCAAATGTTTCTCGCTTTAATGAAGAGTGGCTATTAAACATGTGACTTCACCTTGATTTGCACAATACTGTTTTAGATGGAATGAAATGCAGCAATTTCTGCTGCCTAGAAATAGCTAAGACAACCATAACACTAAACAGAGTTAAGTTTGGATGTATGGAAACTCAGGGAGCCAACTACTAACTCCTGAGATAAAGGGACAGAAGGGGCCTTGAAAGCCCAAAGTGCATTCTCACTCAGTCTTCCCTAGTTTAGAATATGTGGGATGCAACATTTCAAGTTGCCTGGAGGGTCACAATGCATAGGGTTATATATAATGACATTTTGTAGGCCAAAACTCACACACCCATGAATGAGAGGAATCTAAATGTCTAGCTTGCCAAGAGGCACTTGCGCCTACCTTACGTGCATGTGGCCAACATTTCTCAAAACCTCCAGCAGAGGGCTGGCGTGAGCTTGGAGATCGGGGTGGACGATCTCCTGAGGTCTTGGAGCCACACTGCCCAAAAAGTAATTCTAAAATATAGAATTCGGGGTTTGAGTACTGGTTTCCCCTCAAAAATGTGTAACTTGCCTCCATTACCCCTAGAAGGCATAAAGAGCTTTTAAAGTCCATTTTATTCCAACTAAAATTATTCTTAGCTGCCTAGATGCCCTAAGCACATTTGATCTCGCCTGATCATCTCCTCTGTTTGCAGGTACTATTTGGCAGCCATAAAACTTTGCGTTGGCCAGAGGCAGCTCCTCTGGCACGCGTCCTGCACGCACGCAAAGTGCGGTGCTAAGTGCGCACTTGGTGCCGCACTAAGCACCACAGATTGTTGTGCAACTACCTGGGGAATATGTCATGTTATGGAAAAGAGACTTTGCAAGGCAATGAAAGGAGACCTATTACTGCTGTTCTTAGTAGAGGAAGGCATGGGAATCATAAGACAGAAGGACTAAAGAGTTCTGGTAACTCCCAAGGTATTGACAAATTTAGAATGTTCTGTAAACCTTGATGACAAGATCCCTAGACTAAAAATACTGCTATTGAATGTAGATCAGTAAATGGGAAATCAATAATCATCCAGGACCTCATCTTGGAAGAATGTGCTGATCTCACTTGCATCACAGAGACTTGGCCGGATAAGGCTGGGGGTGTCAACCTCACTCATCTCTGTCCTCGGGGTTTCTCTGTAGAACAACAGGCAAGACCAGGGTGGGGTGGGTGGAGGAGTGACAATAGTCTATTCCAACTCCATCCCTCTTACTAGATGTCCCAGTTCCCAGTTCCCTGGGTTTGAATGTATGTTCTCTTGGTATACCACCCACTTCTCCACCTCAGCAAACTGAACTGATTACAGGGGTGGCATTGGAATCATCCTGGCTCATCGTGCTGGGGGGCTTTAACATCCATGCCGATGCAGCTCTGTCTGGAGGTTCTGAAGACTTGTATATTATCCTTCATGACTGTAAGCCACCTTGGGTCCTTTTCCAAGGAGAAAGGTCGGGTAAAAGTACTCTAAAATAAATAAAATAAATAAATTTTGGAAGCTAAGCAGGGTTGGCCCTGGTTAGTACTTGGATGGGAGACCACCAGGGAATACCAGGTGCTGTAGGTGCCTGGAGTAGGAACTGGCAAACCACTCCAGTATTCCTGCCAAGAAAACTCCATGGACATGAGGTCACAAAGAGTCAGTCACGACTGTAGTGACACGCCACACACGCAAAATTATTCTTATAGGAGTGGCGGCGGGGGCGGCGGAGTGCATGCCATCCACTTCTACCTTAAAAAAGAATTTATTATAAAGGAGTAGCTGCAGTCAGATGTAAGAACCAGCAGAATCTGCCACTCCACTAACAGGGTTCCTGGTTTCCTGGACAATTTGTCCCACTTCTGTTGGTGCCATTAAGCCAAGCGTCAGCATAAGTGTTGTATATAAAAGGCCACTGAATCGTATCACAGAAATGGACTATACTCAGTTAAAGGATACAGACCAACAATCTGTTATTACCACTATTGTATTCCTTCTCTAATTAGTGTATGAAGAGTACAGTCCAAGTCATTCAGAAGTATTACACATTGTTCTCCAGCTATCAAGTCATATTGAGGTATTATACTTCATTGCCCAGTACTGAAGGTATACCTGACGAATCATGCCCCGTGTATTCATATGTCTTTTCCCAGGTACTGTTCTCTTCTTTCCAAATAATAACCTTCCTGTCATAGGAACAGGAAGCCAAGATGTTTCCATACATAGGATGAGCCCACGCCACTTGCCACACAGGACCTTCATGCCTGCAAAACCAAGGTGAATTGGAAGAAACAAACACATCAAACCTTCCCTTGCATTGTTACACACTGGGTTCATTTTGAACCAATTCACCATCATGTTACATTTTACACAATTTGCCTATACCACTGAAAGATCAAAATAAAAATCAAGAAGCAATTATTCCAGAGAGGTATGACTTCTACTGTCTGAACAGATTAGTGAGGAGATTTACTTTGGTTTGTCATCTCTACCAATGGAGTGGTAGAGCATTTTTCTTTCTTTTCTTTTCTTTTAAATAGAAAGCTAGAGAAACCATGGCAACCAAGGATAAGCAAAATTTAGTAAAGCTTTGTGAAAGGCAAGGAAATTTTCACAACACTCTCTTATATAACATCTATTTCACCTCTTTAATCAATGAAAATTTGCTGACACGCTGCCCGACTTTTGCATGTTAGCTGTCCAACCTCATGCAAAATTTTTCCCTCTCTGCCCCTTTAAAATATATTAAATTAAGTTTGCATTCCAAGAAAGCAAATGAAGACTATTATCATGATATTATCAGTCAAGCTCATTAATGATCAATATATAAACAAAGTGTTCCATTTTAACTCTCTCCAAAAGCCAATAATGGTGTGCATGGTGAAAAATAAAAATGTGAAATGCAGTATGAGATTATTTTATCTTCAACGGACTCACCCTCTTAGATCAGCTATGAGAATTTGCCCTCCGTTCCTTACATCAAATATTTTTACTGATCTGTCTGAGGAGCAGGTTGCCAATCGCGTTCCATAATAATCCATCTGAGCATCATGCTGAGACACAATAAAAAGGCTTTCATTGCAGTGAATTAATTCCAGTTTCATTAATACATACACTTCTTGAATTGTAAAAAAAATAACTATCTTTAAACATATAAACTGCTGTCACAGTTCACCTGGATGAAAAATTATCACACAGCAGCTAAAAACATGTTCCTCAGCATAAGAAAATTCTTAAGTTTCAATACATTCCTAAGCAGCAAATTAAAGTCCCCACCACAATTCTTGAGGGTGCACATGAAACACCAAGCCAATGTATGTGTGTGTTCACAAGAATCATAGTGGGGAGTCTTTATGGGAGACTCATGGCGCAGTGGTTAAATACCTATATTGCAGCTTAAAAACTGCTCATGACCTGGGGTTCAATCCCAGGTAGCTGGCTCATGGCTGACTCAGCCTTCCATCCTTCCGGGATCGGTAAAATGAGTACCCAGCTTGCTGGAGGGGGGGGGGGAGCAGTGTGTAGCCAGCATAATTAAATTGTAAACCTCCCAGAGTTCATGAAGTGCTATGGGGCGGTATATAAGCAGAACACTTTATTGGCTAACTAGGAACGGACTGAAAGTTATGAAATTGTTAAGCAACAGGGTTTCAGCCAGTTTTTCATTGTAAAAGAAGTTATAATACCATATCAAATTGATAGTTATCATCTACAGAAAAATGACACTGAGAGCCAAGCAACAGGAAAAATAGCAAATACAGTACTTACAATCATATCCTCATGGGAAGTGTCCACTGTATTAATTACAGATACCTAATGGGAAAACAGAATGATTAAATTAAGACTATGGGTAAATTCTAACCTTGAGATTCCCAATCAAGTATTAAAATATGTCCTTATCTTTTGTTTAAAGTGTTTACCTACCTTTGAGTACACTGTTTAACATGTGTGTCTGAAGCCAATCCTGATTTAAAGAATTAAAGCTCGTGACTCCTATACCATTGACATTGACCACAGTCTTCATGAGATCATGGCTGAACAAGGACATAAAGTGAATCTCTCTGGCCCAAGACTGAGGACTCTTGTCTAACCATATTAAAAGCATGCCATTTTAGCACCCCTAGATGCCATAATCTACCCATACCGGATATTCTAATTGCCAATGATCTTCAGAAAGCCCAGATGTCCAGGGACATAGGCAGAGTCAGAATGGGTTGGGAGAATGACATAACTGGCTTCCTGCAATATATACATGTACACTACAGTGGGGCGGGAGCTGCCTTTCCCTTAAAGTATGTTCAAGGATTCCTACTGTGCATGGACACGGGGCGAACTGCTATTTGAATGTAGCTGCATGGTGCCAGACTGAATCTGAACATTCTTATTTGTATCTAGATTCTGACAACTGCAGTGTACAGGTGCATCTCGGTTTACGAACACCTCTATTAATATAATTTTTGGTTCATGAAAGGAAATCCATTGAAAATAATGCCTTGGTTTACAATTTTTTTTCTGTAATGTGATGTGAAAAAAGTACCCAGGATGCATTGTACCCCCGTTGTTTCCCAGCGCATTTCTGGTTCATGAATATTCCGCGATACGAAATATCCCAGAAAACACATTAAATTGTTAGACTGAGGTATGCCTGTATGTGCAAAAAGCCAGAAAGGAAACATGCCAGAGGATACCACTAATGTGCAAGGCACATGTTATCAAGTTGCTTATAACTTACGGTAACCTTGTGTGTGAATCAATGACCTCTGAAGGAGCCTTTAATTAACAGCTGAGATTTTTAGCTTTTTTCCACTATCCAGCTCTTGTATCCATACATAGTACAGTAATTGAAAACAAAATTGATGCTCTTGGCCTTTGTCTCCAGTGTTATGCCTTTACACCTTTAGTTTCTAGTTTCTTTGCAGCTGCCCTTCCAAGCCTCAGTCTTTTTCTAACTTCTGAGATACAGTCTCTATTTTGATTAATGATTATTTGTATTATTCCCCAAACAGGATAAAGACATACTTAAAAGTGATCACATGTGATTGGCAAACAAAGGCTGGCCAAAGAAGCAATTTTTAAAACACACAAATGATTTCCTCCCCTTTATCTCGAGTATAAGATGAAAGCTTTTCCCATAATTTTTCCAGTCATAAAGCCATGCTAGTCAGGAAGGATGTGTCTCGTGAATCTTTCAATAATGACTGCTAAATTCGATTTCTAGGCTTGAAGGCGGTAAGCCTTTTAACACCTGCAAGGATGAGGAGGGGACACTGCCTTCATGATTTGCTTGAGCATGTTCCATAGAAAGTTGGTTGGCCACTGATAGAAAAAGTCTACCGGATCTGATCTTACTCCTTGATGAGATGCGTTCTTCGCAAACGCGTTTTTGTGTTTTCCAACCCATCGAGTACCAACTTTGGCAAAGCAAACACAATGCAAGTAGGCAGCGAAGAGCCCTCAGCAAAGTAGTCCAAGGGAAGAAGGAGGTCACTTAAGGACCGTTAATAAGGGAGCAAAGTACAAAAGCGTGTGCCTCGGTTGGAGGACTGACAGGCAGCCGGTTTGATCCGGGGAGGCGGCGGCGGCGGTGGCATGTTGTACCCCAAACAGCCCCTAGGAAGGTGGGATTTGGGGGGCGTTCCCTTCGGAGGCTTCAGATTCCCCCCCCCCCCCAAAAAAAGAGGATATGGGAATAGCCAACTGCTCGAGGGACCCCTCCTCCCTGGTATATGGTGGAAACACACACCCCATCCCATCCCACCACACGAGAGACGCCACGTCTGAACCACCCACCGGGCAAACGTGGGGCGAATGTGTGTGTGGGGGGGCTGAGGATGAGCCCGAAAAACCCCAAGACGGGGCGGTGGCTCATTAACGACCCTTTTATTTATTCCTGGCCGAATTCTTACCATATTGGCGACGGCGGCGGCGGGTGTAGGGAAAGAAATGCCTCCGGTCGGGGCAGCTGCGCTTCAACAACCGCTCTCTTGAGTTACTAGTCGCTCTCAGACGTGGCAAATCGCTGCCGGTCCGCAGGCACGGCGATGAAACCCTCCCGGTCGGAAACACGGCGTTCACGCCAAGGTTCCGCCTGCGCGCTGGCTTTTCTTTTGGCTCCCTTTACCGATTGTCATTCAGATATAGTCAGGGGTCGTGGTGGGCTCTGGCCTTGAAGATGTCCGTTCCTGTCGCCTTTCTGCGGCTTCGTTCGTCTCTCTCTCGGCCGGGATCGGCCTTTCCCTTCAGCTTGGGGGCTGGCACCTGAAAGCTCGGTTAGCCAACTGGCCATCATGTCACCTCTCGGGAAGCTCCCAGTTCAAACGCTGAACGAACCAAAAGGCTACAAGATTCTTCTCACTCAGCTCCCCCCCACCCCGTTTCCATTTTATCAAATGCTAACTTTGGGAGGATCAAATGTCCAGCCCACCCTTCCACATAATTTTTTTTATCCCTGGCCAGCTCTGCCCACCACTTTGTGAGACGTTTGTTTGTCCCACCAAATCAACCTGCCCTCTGCAATAGTTCACTACCTGTCAATTAAGGTAATGACAACAGATTTCCCAGGACTTGTTGCTGAGTGTTGAATTTCTGGTTAAATCCCTTTAACTCAGTGGTTGCCAGTCTTAGATAACGCAGGTGTTCTTGAACTGCAACTCCCAGAAACCCCAGCCAGCCCACAGGGTGGTGAAAGCTTCTGGGAGTTGCACTGCAAGAACACCTGGGTTATCCAAAGTTAGGAGTCACTGGTCTAGCTGCACAGCGCCAGTATAGGGATTTACAGAACATATAATAGCTACACATGTTCTCCAATGCAGACAACTCCCCCCCCCCCTTTTTGACTGGCACAGTCTCAATATGTCAGTTCTGAGACATTAGTTACAGATGAAACAGCAAACTGCCAAGCATGTTCTCCTCCACAGATTCACTACTTCCACCAGACTAAGGAGAGGTGAAAAAGCTCAGAGCAGAGAGGCAGGGCTCTCTTTGAGTTCAGAAGCAGGAGGTTAAAGCTGGGTAGACTGACCATTACCCCAACCCTGAAAGGTGCCTCCCAGCCACACCTATTAGTAGCATGCGAGACTGCAAAAACTTCCAACAGGACTAAGGTATAGCACATATAATAATATGCAGTTATCATTAATATTATCTTTCTACTGCCAGAATCCTGTTGCTTAGCCAAGTACATTGCACTAGAGTAGGCCCACTGATTCAATAGGAATTTGGTGTGTCATAGTAAGTCACAGAGTGGACCCACTTGTATCAATAGAACTTACAGAGGAGCAGACCAGTTGTCAACTGATTGTGCCTGCTCTAGTGAATGTACTATGCTAATCAACTGGGTTTGGGTAACTAGTACATTAATACCAATATGAAATATTAATACACATCCAGAAATAGGAGATGGGTCCCGATTCCATTCCTTCTGTACAACCATTCCTTCCATATCATCAATAGCTCGCCAGTATTCTTCCTCTACAACTAGAAACTACTATTGTACCCTCTTTGTTTAGATCAGAGGTGGGCAAAGTATACAGCCCACAGAGACCAGTTTTGCAGGACCTGAATAGCCCTCAACTTGCAAAATAAATGCCAAAAAAGCAATTCAATTCTTAGGTTTTAGAAGCAGTGGTTTCACAAGAAAATAGGATGTAGAACCAATCAGTCTTCATAGTACATCTTGTACATAATAAACATGTTTCAATAATTGAAGTACTCCTACTTTTTAGAAAAATGGCAACCATAATTTTTATGAAAATATGTATGGATAAAAACAAAGCAGCCTAGATGCCCTAAGCACATCCAATCTCGCCTGATTTTGGAATTTAAGCAGGGTCGGTCCTGGTTAGTACTTGGATGGGAGACCACCAGGGAATACCAGGTGCTGTAGGCGCCTGGAGTAGGAACTGGCAAACCACTCCAGTATTCCTGCCAAGAAAACTCCATAGACATGGGGTTATTAAGAGTCTGTAACGACACAACACACATGGATAAAAATGAGGCAAAGAAGTAAAAATTTCTGTAAGAAGAAAGCATGAATCAGTATTTTCCTTAATATTTTCAGTTTTTCCCCTCCCCCCCCACAAGAGGACGTGAAAGATGAGACAGCAAATATTTTCAGATGCTATGTAGAAATTACAATAAAAGATGTAACAATGTTTGCTCAGTTCCTATTCAATACTTTATTGAGTTTGCTTCAGACAGAAGAATAAATGTATAGAAATATAATTTTGGCTTTATTTTTAGGAAAAAACTAATCACTTTTTTCTATCCTGTATTGTAAGTATTCTGTAAAAGAACATTCCCTGCGATCTTTGCATTAAAAGATAGTGTACCTTATTTTCTGTGCTGTTTTTATATTGCAGTGAATATTTTAAAAATACTTACTTTGAAAGTGTTCTAAAATTGTTTTACTTGCTTATATACAGCAAACTACTTAGAAGTTTTATTATACACTAAAGGCATGACTGGTAGTTTGTAAGACTGGTAGTTTGTAAGACCATTAAGAGCTGTTAATGCTAGGACCTTTCAGAGGTCCTCGTTATTTCAGCCCCTAAGGCAGAAGCCACTTCACATTTTATCGCCAAAGTGACTACGTTATAGCAAACAAAACGTCGGAGTCAACGCTGCTGAGATCTGATCGTGTACACAGCAGTTTTCGGATGAGGATTTCACGTCAATTTTTAATGTTCATACTCAGAAAGTGCTACGTAAACAATGGGTAGACTAACGGCTTCTGTTTAATTTGGTAAACTGCTGGTCGGTTTTTGCAGAGGCACTTGTACTTCCCGCTGCCCTCCTCCGATCGCCCGTGTCCCGGCTGTCGCTGGGAGTGCAGGATGTTGGCCACACACCTGCATTTTTACTGCAGTCGGAACAGACCGGGTCGGGAAGGGAGGGAAGCGCCGCCGCCGCCGCCGCCTTCCGCGTCTCTTTTTCCCTCCCTTGTAACTTGAGAGGCTGCAGATGTCTGTCAGTAGGTGGCGCCCTTAGCTCAGCTGCAACCTCTATTGCTATATAGAGATACAGATATCTATGTGTGTGTATACTGTATATATATATATCTCCTATGATAGCAACGTAGGGGCTCAGCTTTTCCAGCGTGTGGGGGGGGGGGAGGGGAGAGGGGGGGGGTGGAAAGAGAGGGGGGGAAACACTACTCTCGTCTCCCGGTGTCCTTTCTGTCGCCATATTCTCCATGCAGATCCCCAGCAGCCCGAAGGCCCCTTGCTTAGGGCTGCGAGAAACTTCCCTTCGGTCTTAAAAACACCAGCACCGCTTCCAGCCGGCTGCAGCAGCGGAGAGAGAGATCGCCTTCCCCGCAGGCCAGCTGCCCAAGATGACGAACATCTCTTATCACATCTCCAACCTTCTGGAGAAGATGACGTCCACCGACAAAGATTTCAGGTAAGAGCCTAAAATCTTTCTCAGGGGGGTTGGGGCGGCTGCCGTCTTCTGCCAGGTTGGAGTGGCGTGGCTTTTGCCAGCCCGCCCTGTCAGTGGCCACACACACACACGTGTGTCTTGCCCGTGGCCTGCAAAGCGCCAAGGGGGCGAAGGAAGGGCAGCCCGAAGAGGAGCCCTTCTGGGCAGAAGACCTGGGGAAGAAGTGGGGGGGGCGCACGGGGACGGGAGATCCTGCACGGCAAGCCCGCCCCCCCGGACAGGCCTGATACAGCAGATATCCAGCGTACCGCAACCATGCAGGGCTGCTGGAAAGGGGTGGGGGGTGAGAGGGCGGTGTTGGCGTCTGAGCATTTCACTGGCAGCCCTTGGAAGCTTCAGGTCATGATCACCTCTTCACCTTGGAGCTGCATTGCTGGAATGGACCCTATGGGGTCATCCAGTCCATCCTTTAATAAGGAGGTCGAGTGGGGGAACCGAACTCCCAAACCTCTGGCTCTGCAGCCAGAGGTTTCAGCCACTGAGCAACCCATGCAGCCCTTATGTCTCTCTACTCTTGAGGTGGAGGTAGAGATGCACTCCCAGACAGCTGCCTAAGAGCTGGGGGTAGAGAGGGAGGGAGAGATAAAAATAGAAATAGAAATAGAAAACAAGGTCTTCTGAATTACCGTATCTCTTAATTGGCTGGGATGGGCTTGGTTGCCTTCCCAGAGTTGTGTAAGAAAAAGAAAATAAGGCGTGAAACTGGCTCATAAGCTTCACTGGACAGCTTGTGCTTGTGAAGTTAGCCCAGGCTGGCTTGGAGTGCCATTCAGGAGAGGCCCTGAACTGGAAGTAAGGAGTAGAAATAGAGCTGTCGGTCAGGGTTATGGAGGCGACTCTGTGGCCAACTGAAAGGGCTGAAATTCAGCCCCAGTCGGAGCCTCAAAACAGATTCCTCGGAGTTCACAATGCCAAGGGCCCTATAATTAATAATAATAATAATAATAATAATAATAATAATAATAATAATAATAAACCAAATGTGAAGTTTATTTCCAAAATTCCCCGTGACCCTCGCAGAAGGGCTTTTGTAATGGAACTGTGAGATGGAACAAGGAACAATCCTGAATAGAAGAACTGAACCACAGTCCTTACTGCACATTTAATCACACTATAACCTATTTACCAGGTTGACAAGTGAGCACCTCTCCAGATCTTGTTGGGTTCCATTTCCCTCCATCCCTGATGGCATCAGTGGTTCATTAACATCTAGGGAGCACCTGCGAATTACTACAAATACTTCCTAGGCCAGTGACGGGGAACCTTTGGCACTCCAGATGTTTTGGACCACATCTCCCAGAATTCCAAGCCTGTATTGCCAATGACAAAGAATTGTGGGAGTTGTCCTCCAACACATCTGGAGTGCTGAAGGTTCGCCACCACTGTCCTAGGCTGAGGATTCCTTATTGAAACTGGACTGTGAGGTACAGTAATGTATGAAGCAAACTATGTTACTTATATACCATCCAGAGTGCTTAATGCACTCTTTGGGCAGTTTATAAAATAATTAAGGAGGTGTTTTATTTATTTATTTATTTATTTATTTATTTATTTATTTATTTATTTATTTATTTGGTACACTTGTATCCCGCCCATCTTCTGGAATAGAACTCTGGGTGGCTAACAATAAAACAGCACAAAAAGCACAAAAAGAGAAACAGGCAACAAATTCCAATAGAGGAGGGGAGACAGTGTTAAAATGTATTTAACATTTTAAATACCTGGGGATGTATGACAATCATGTCAGTTGTACAAAGTTGATGCCAGTGGTATGGGAAAAATCTTCTTCATATGTAAATTTCCTGAAGAATGTCTCTAGTTGTATCCCCTTGTTACATTAGGTGAGAGTAACTTTGCAAACTTGAAGCAGGTAAATAATTGCTTAAGAGCTACCACAGGGCAAGAAAGGCTTAATCAACCTTAATATGTCCCTAGCTGGAAATAAATTTGCCAGGCAGGTAATATTTAAGTACTGTATTTAATTATTTGTGCATATGAAATAGTATTATGTACAAGTATTACAAGTTGTTATATAATTATTGCTATTTAGGAACTTTTCTTTGAATTACATGTAAGTTCAGTAATTTGTGCTCTTAATTTTAGTAATTTTAAATCATATCTGTAAATACTAAAATGATGCCCAGTTTCCTCAAATTGGAATTGTCTTTAGAATTCTTAAACTAAATAGTACAGGAAAAACATTTCTTAATGACTATTACCTACATGAGCAAATTATTTGTCTGTATAATAAACAGACACTTGTAATAATTGATTTATCAGCCTTAAGTACTGCACACTTGATTAATTGGATTGCTGTTCAATATATTGAAATATATAGCATATATTAATTGCTGTGGCACTTCTGATATGAAAAAAGAAGGAAACCTAGGCATCAGATGTGGAGAGGATCCAAATGGAACCACTTTCCCCGCTGCCCTGCCTCTCTCATTGTTGCTGGAACTGGCTTGAAATACAACCGCTACGAACCCCTTCGCATCAGTTCAAGTGACACATTGCCTGAACTGATGCAAAGGCTAATGGTCAAGATACCCAAAGTAGAAGCCCCAGTGGTGGAGGGGAAAAAACTATTGATCTGTGGGAAGTAGGGGGAGAGATCTGAGGCTGAATTGCATTGACTCTTGTAGCCCAGGCATTTCCAACTTCGAATAGGTCGAGATCTACTTTTTCTGGCCAAAAGTGCCGGTGATCTACCACCATGAATCTGACCAGATTCAGCCAGAGTTTATACTAACTTAGCAGATTTGGCCCTCTTACGTGTAACAGGATGAGCTGCTGGAGAGATGGAGCCAAGTAGGGCTGGTGATCTACCTCTGACCCCTCTGCGATCTACCTTTTGGACACACCTGGTTTATAAAATTGTACTGGTTGCAGAAACCTTGCAGTACTGGAAACTGCCGGTTCTGTACATTAATGAATGGTAGTCTATCTCTACAGAAATTATCTTCTGGGATTGGTTGGTGGTATGAAATATCAGTATTAAATACTGAAATGTGATGAAGTTAGCACTACTTTCTTCCAATCAGGCAAATTACAAATTGGTTCATTGCCTTCGTGCTTAGCAGTTTAAATACTGATTTTAAAATGGAAAGATATTCAAAGAGAAAGATATTTAAAGTTTAAGGCCTTTACATACCTTCTTATCTCTCTGATCATGGATTGGAAGGAAAAGTACTGTGGTGTTGTTCTGCACAGAGATAGGAAAAGAGTGGAAGAAAAATAGAGATGAAGGAGTTGTAGAGTTATTCAAAGCATGTGTATTGAGCTCATTGGAAGGCAATTAATGTCCATTGTGCATTCAGCTGTAGATAAATCACTGAGAATTCTCCATAACAGTGGCAGAATAGGCAGCTGCTACTCTAGCAAAGTTGGAAGTATGTAACAAGCTATGGTTAGTAAAAGCAGGTAGGTGAATGCAGCATATGTATATAGGGTGCTGTGGGAAGACAGTGGGGTTTTGTTTATTTTTTAAAATTATTTTATTTGTTTATTTATTTTAATATTTGTATACCACCCGTCTTCCGAAGGAACTCCGGGCGGTTTACAACAATAACAATAACAATAATAACAAACTAAATAATAAAGGAAACAGCAATAATAATAAAAATGGAAAGAAAAATCATAATATAAACATCGTAATAAAAGTACAATAAAATTTGAAATAGGGACACATCTTAAATTGTCTCTTATTGTTACCTAAACATATTCTATTTATTTCTCTACCTGTCAGTCAAGACATTAACTTTTCTTAGTGAAAAGTTCTTTTTCTTGGCATTTATGTTATTGTTTTGTTTCTTTTTTTTGCCCCCTACCAGCCAGGTGAGTATTTGCCAGTTGTCCCATCTACTACTGTTATCTCTTCTTCCAGGTTTATGGCTACCAATGACCTGATGATGGAACTGCAGAAGGATTCCATAAAACTGGATGAAGACAGTGAGAAGAAAGTGGTGAAGATGCTTTTGAAATTGCTGGAGGACAAAAATGGGGAGGTACAAAACTTGGCTGTCAAATGGTAAGGCCCTTCATGGATCGCAGTAGTGCTCTGCTTCTGCCGTCATCATCATCTTAGAACTGCAAAACTGGGAAGGATCCTATGCTGTGTTTTCTTGTCTTCTCCATTCTTTCTTGTGAACTTTCTATGTCATGTAATTGGGGGGGGGGGCGCTGGGTTGGGCCTTCTGAAAGATGGAGAGTATTATTTTCCTTCTTTCCTCCCTGCCTCCTCCATCTTTGTTTTTTAAGCACAGAAGAATTAGGAGAGAATGAGGCCACAGGAAGGACATGAAGCTGTTCTCCTTTCTCTGGACTTCCTGTCTTCTATAATTGCCTTATGGAGGGCCCCCCTTGGCAGGGAAGCTCCGGGTGAAAGACTAGGAGGGGAAGGGGGTTGGAAGACGAAGGGGGTTGTGTGCATGTCCTTTATTTATTTTATTTTATTTTATTTTATTTTATTTTATTTCTATACCGCCCATCTTCCAGCGGAACTCTGCGCGGTTTACAACAGAGTTAAAATCAACAATACAGTACCAGGAAACAAAATAAATAGAGCCAAAACAATAGGAGGGGAATCCCTCAGCAAGAGGCGTCAGGAGGGCGAAAAAACAAAAAAAAAGGTAGATAAATTAAATTACGTTACAGGTCGCCAAATGCCTCCCTAAAAATTATGGTTTTAAGTGCTTTTTTGAAGGCGGCCAGGGACTGTGCAAGGCACAGCTCACTCGGAAGATGGTTCCACAACGAGGGGCCCACTACAGAAAAGGCATGATTGCGTGTGAGCGACTTCCACACCTCCCTGGGTGTGGCCACTCGGAGTGAGGCTGCCTGCGACATTCTAATGGGCCTGGTCTCAGTTGACCTGTGGGAGATACGCTCCAACAAGTATTCAGGACCCAAGCCGTGGAGGGTTTTGTAAACCAAAACCAGGACCTTGAACCTTATCCAGAGGACCACGGGCAGCCAATGCAGGCGTGCCAGAACTGGGGTGATGTGATCGTATCTACGAGCACCTACCACCAGTCTGGCTGCCGCATTCTGCACTCGTTGAAGTCTCCAGACAAGGGTCAAGGGCAGCCTCACGTAGAGGGCGTTGCAGTAATCAATCCTTGAGATCAATCCACTTGCTGTCCTTTTGAGAATACCTTGTTGGGGACCGTAGGTGATTTTTTCCCCCTTTTCTTCTTCTCCCTCTTCCAGTTTAGGGCCTTTGGTGAGCAAAGTGAAAGAATATCAAGTGGAAACCATCGTTGATACCTTATGTACAAACATGTTGTCTGATAAGGAACAGCTCCGGGACATCTCCAGCATTGGACTGAAGACTGTAATTTCCGAATTGCCTCCTCCATCCACAGGTCAGAAAACCTGACCCTCCCACCTGGTTCATCAGGAGCGTTTGTGGCCTTTTCGCCATGCTGTGCCGGTGACAGGATCATGTGCTTAGCTTGTGGTTCTGCCCAGGCCTTTTATTATATATTGTCCATTACTAAATAGAAAAAATGTTTGCATCCAGAACGGAGAGGGTTTCCGTCGAAGAATGGAATGGAATCCATACGGGCCTAGTGGGCAATCCTCATTGTTGAGATAAAATGAGAAGCAGTTTTAGTGCAACCCATCTTTGCAAATAAATTCAGACTGCCTTCGGAAGGATAAGTTATGGTGACATACCGGTAATTCACCAATGGTGCTGTTAGGGTTTAAACATGCACTCGTTGTGGCTTAAAGAGTACTTGCCATTCTTACAACCTTCCTTGATTCATCCAGATGCTAAAGTAGAAAGAGGGAAAGAGAAATACTTGTCTTGCACCAAGGCCTGTATCTCTTATTTAATCATTTATTAACACTGCCGCAGTATTCTCTGGAGATAATTGATCTATCATGCCTTTAAATTGTACCCAATATTTTTATTATCATTTTTATTGCTGGCAATTCCATGCAATCAATTGTCTTAAAAATATCTAGTGAAACTATTTCTGCCTTTGCCTTTTGTTTTCTTATTACATTTAACACTCTTCTAGTCAAATTGGTACATTTGTCTTCCTATAATAAAATCACTTTGATCATATTTAATATATTGACTAATAAAATTGTTAATTTTCTTGGCTAATATTGGTATAAATATCTTAGTATCTTGATTTATTAAGGAAATAGGTCTGTAGGCTCCATGGTCAACTCGATCCTTATTTATTTTGGAATTAATATAATTAATAAATGTTTCCAGGGTAATGGAATCATTTTACCTTTCAGTATTTTATTAAAAACTTTTCATTAAACTTTAATTTAGGTCCCAACATTTGTCTAAATTTGTTATAATACTCCAGTCCCAACCCACCACTTCTGCAGTCTTTCTTATTTTAATTTATTCTTTCCTGTATCTCCTCTTCTCAAATTGATTGCTCTGTTAAATCTTTATGCATAACTTGATAGCCATTTTTCATATTTTTTTCAATAAGCTTTTCCAAAAGAAAGCTTTTACCTATACTGTATATAATTTTTGGTAAAAATCTTGAAAAACTTCCAATTTCTCCATCAAATGAAACCCCTTTCCCCTTTCATCTTTAACTAATCCAATAAGAAACATGCCTTTTAAAATTTGTGTGGTTCTGGCCAACGTTAATTTTTTATTAATTTTTTAAAAATCTCTTTTCAGATATATTAAATTTCTTTGCATTTTCTCCACTTTAATAATCTCTACATTTTTACTTTATTTCTAAATGCACATTTTATCTTTATCCATCATATATTTTCCCTCCAACAACCTATTTCTTCCTCAACTATTTTCATATGTTCTTCTCGTTATATTTTCATATTATATGATTCCCTAATGCTAATCCATCCTATAATTGCTTTCATAATATCTCATGTGTTACTTGACTGTAACCTTCTGACATTAATGTCCCATATTTTCATAATTTCTTCTTGTATTTTGTAGTCAATTATATTATTTTTCTGGAAAATATTTGTATCTACTCTTCATCTATGGGCTTTTTAATCATCACATTTAATTTGAATATATATGTTAAGTGGTACCCCAACATAAGAGCAGCTCGACTTAAGAGAAATTTGAATTAAGAGCAGAAAACTGTTGGCATTTTAACTGCCGTCTTACAAATTTTAAATATGGTCTGCTTGACTTACAATTTTTTAATTTGTAAACTTATTTTTTTAAAGTTTTTAGATAGGTATCCCGACTTAAGAGTAGTTCGACTTAAGAGCATGCATTTGGAACTGATTAAATTCCTAAATTGAGGTACCACTGTATGATCAGTTTTTTTTTTAAATATCAACATCTATATTTAGTCGCTTTCAAAATCATACAGATATATAGTCTCTCCTAAAGTGACTTTTATGAACCAAAAAATGAAAAGAATATTTCTTTTCATCTCCTTTCATAACTTTCCAAACATCTCTAAAATCCGCTCTGCTTATAATTCTGTTCAAAACCGTAACATTATTATTTTTCTCAGCTTCAGCAGGGCTTGATTTTATCTTTCTTTTTATTCATAACCATATTAAAATCCCCCATCATTATTCCAAACCCTTTGTTGTTTGGTTCCAGTCCTTTAAACACTTCCTTTTGCTTGATTTACATTCAGAGAGTAAATATTAATTCAAGCATATTATTCTTCTCATGTTACTCCTTGTAACATTACATATCTGCCTGTATTATCTTCCTTTCATTCCTTTTAGAATTACATAACATTTCTTAGAAATAATGGTTGTCGCCTCCTTGACCTTGAATTTCTATAAGCTTTTTCATAAATACCAGACCAGCTCAAGTGATGAAAAAGTAGGAAAATTGGTAGAGTCATTCCCATCTGGAGGCCCTCTACTCCTTCTCACCTGGAGAGTGTCCTGTTGAGGCAGTTGAACTAGAAAGTGCGCAAAATACCTCATTTCCAGTTTTAATCCCATTGACATCCTGTGCAAATATATCTTTGTCCAGCAGGTGTTGCCCGGTGCTTTCAGGTTTTCCTCTGAATCCACAAGGCCCTGGGGTCCCATTTTGGTGTGGTTTTTAGAGAGATCACTAAGATGATCAGCCACTGGTGTGTTCTCCTGCCCTCATATGAATCCCCTGGGTCCGAATTGTTGCCAGCCAAATGTGTTTGTTCTTCCTCTGACCATTTCGAGAAGGAAAGTCAATTGCCTTCATTCTAGTTTTGTCCCCATCTCCTTCTGTAACCACTAGGCTCTACCATGACAGCCAATGTCTGCAAAAAAATCACAGCCCAGCTGACCGGAGCCGTAGGGAAGCAAGAAGATGTGTCTGTGCAGCTGGAGGCTCTGGACATCTTGTCAGACATTTTGAGCAGGTATGGAGATCGGTCCCTCTTTATGCTGCCGTGTAGCGGGTGTCTCTGTAGATCACGCTGAAGGTAGCTTAGGAGGGGAGGGGGTCCTCCATGTGGCTTGGGCCTGCAGCTCCTGTCGCTCCAGCCAGCATGGCTCATGGCGAGGGCTTGTGGGGACTGAAGACCAAACCACCTGGAGTCAGAGGCCTAGCCAGGATTTGGAGTGCCTGGAGACAAAGTTCATTTTTGCACCCTTCCTGCTGCCTCCCCCCAACTTTGCACCCACCCAGCAATGGGGGGAGCGAACCCTGCGGGCATGGGGTGGGTGGGTGGGTGGACGTCTGTGTGTGTGTGTGTGCGTGCACACCTGCGCCTTACACCTCTCCTACCAAGGTGAGGAAGAGGAGGAGGAGGGTGCCACGACCACTGTGCTCCTGCCTGCTTCGCAGCTCGCCTGGTGTGCAGCGGTGGAGAGGGTGCCGTCACCAAGCCTTAGGGGAAAGGAGGACTGCTGGGCGGCGGGAGGTTGCACAGCTTCCTCCTCCTGCTCCCCCTCCAGGCGCCCCCATATTGCTGCGCTCGGGGCAGATGTACCCTTCTGCCCCCCCTCCCCCAGATACACCCCTACCTGGAGTGCCAAAGGGTCTGAACCCTTGCCTCAAGCCCTTCTGGCAGCAGTTCTGTACAAGGATGTCTACTCAAAAGCACACCCCGCTCTGTTTAATGACACACACTTTTGAGATCCAGCCTACAACCTATTTATTGAAATAAGCACAGCTGGGGGTATATATGTCCCTCCAAATAGCATCAGGCTACATCTCCCATCCTCCCTCAGTTGACCCATCCTGACTGTGGCTGATGGGAATGGGAACCTGCACGCGTCCCACCCATGGGAATGGCCTGCGTTTGTGTGAGAAGCAGCCCTACCTCAAATTCTTACTAGATGCTACAAAGTTTATTAGAGGCCCTTGACCACGATTATGTATCTTTTGGCCTCAGAAGTTTCATGCTCACCTATTCCAGTCTTCCTTTAGGAACTGTGGAACAAGGACCAATAACAAAAATTCTGGTTTCTAGGTTTTGGTTTTTGCCCTTGACTACATTGTATACCTATTTATATTTATATATATTTACATTTTTTATTCTATAAATTTGAAACAGCCTGATTACTTTAAAAAAAGTTGTTGTTGTTTTGGTTTTGTTTTGCTTTGTGCAAACCTCCTATTGTAAAAACTGTATTATTCCCTCAAGGCCAAAAGTGAATGACACTTGTTTTCTTTTACTTTTTTAAACCCCACCAGATTAGAAAATATTCATAACTTGTTTTTCATACCCTTCCTCTGTTGGGAAGCATGAAGAACAGAATGTGTGCATGACTGTAAAAAGATGAGACGTGCTAGGAAATTGCCTTCTTTGTAAAACTGCAGATGGAAGCTAACTAGATTGAAGTTAAATCTTATTTCTGCTTGGAAAGTGTCTGCACTGATATCGGTTCTTTCTGTCACTTCCTTCTGGCTGCAGGTTAGGGGGCACCCTGTACTCCTTCCATTCTTCCATCCTGAACTGCCTTCTCCCTCAGCTCACAAGTCCCAGGTTGGCGGTGCGCAAAAGGGCCATCATTGCCCTTGGTTACCTGGTCCTGACTTGCAACGGGAACATCTTTGCCGAGCTCATGGAACACCTCTTGGCTGAGCTGAAGAGGAACAACTCCACTTCCACGACGAGAACATACATCCAGTGTGTTGCTGGTATCAGCAGGCAAGCTGGACACCGCATAGGTGTGTGGTCTTGTTTGGAGGTTTGTTTTGAAAAGACTTGCCGCATAATCGTTGAGCTGGTGACCGTGGTCACTGCAGCAGGTGCTCTAGGCCTACCTTGTGCCCCTCTGATCTCTGTCCTGCCCTGTTTTGTCTTCTTGAGGAGGACTTTAACCTTAGCAGAGAGAGCCGTGTGGCTTTCCTTGGGTGCTCCAGTTGGGTGGAGTTTCTGCTGGTGCCACTGTGGCATCTCTTGAGTTCATTGTGATGTTAGGAACAGTCATAGTCAGTTTTTAATGGTTGGCAAATAAATATTTATGGAACCAGTGGGGCTGGAAAAGGCCCAAGCATAAGGAAGCCCACCTCTTGGATCTAATCTAAGAGGAAGCTGAGCTCTCCACCTGCAGTCAGATCTGCTCACACAAGGCTCCTACGTAACTCACTCAATCCTTATTCTGTAACAGGCCAGATGGAAGGAATAGGAGCAAAGACACAATTCTCTGTCAAATTCTCAGCAGGCAAGCTGGACACCGCATAGGTTCGTTGTCTTGTTTGGAGGTTTGTCAATCCTTATTCTGTAACAGGCCAGATGGGAAGAATAGGAGCAAAGACAATTCTCTGTCAAAGGGAACTGCAAAAACTGATTGCATTAGGTGGCTCAAACAAAAGAGCCTGACGACAGGGGACAGGGGAAATAGTCATATGGATAAGAACATAAAAAGAGCCATGCTGGATCAGGCCAAAGGCCTATCTACTCCAGCTTCCTGTATCTCCCAGTGGCCCCACCAAATGCATCCGGGAGCACACGAGACTAGATATCTGTCTCCTGATACCAATTCCCTGCATCTGGTCCTTGAAGTACCCTGGTTTTAAGCCTGGAGATTACACATCTCCATCATGGTTTGTTACCTGTGATGGACTTTTCCTCCAGGAATCTGTCCGATCCCCCTTTGAAGGCATCCAGGCCAGATGCCATCACCACATCCTGTGGCAGGGAGTTCCACAGACTAACTACGAGCTGGGTAAAAAAAGTATTTTCTTTTGTCTGTTCTCACTCCTCCCAGCCCTCAATTTGAGTGTGCTAGTGGCAATGAAAAAAAAAACCACTCAGTGGCCAACTTTATAATGGGAGCAAGGGATGTATTCTCTCTACAGCTGCCACAGCTTGCATCCTTGGAGGTGGACAATTTCAAAACACAAACCCCGGATGCCTGCTTGTTTCTGGGTATGGCCTCTTTAACAAGTCATGCTCTTTCTGAAAAACTTTCCAGCTGTGCTTTCCTAAAGGACTGGGGTGGGGGAGGAGAAGATGCCAGTGCATTTGGGGTACCATCGCACCATATTTCACGTGGAGGACTAGAATATATGACAGGGACTTAACCATCTTTTGATTTGACAAAGCGAGTCTTCATGTGAAAGAATGTCACTTGTTATTCGCTCTCCAACCTGCTTTTATACTGTGTCCCCTCTTTCCGATCTCACCCGTAGCTGTTTGGTTTCAGCTGTGATTCTCTCAGGAGGTCTGAGACCAAACCTTGTGGAAGGGCATCCGTTGATAGACCGTGCTGTTATTGTCTTCTAGGAGATTATCTGGAGAAGATGATCCCATTAATAGTTCAGTACTGCAATGTTGAAGATGATGAGCTGAGGGAATATTGCTTCCAAGCCTTTGAGTCCTTCGTGAGAAGGTTGGTACCTCGATTATCCTCTGGATGTCTGCCGCAGGCAGGGTTGGCCTTTTAGCCAGTCCAGTTTCCCATCGGTTATTGCTCAGGTATTCTACAGAAGCCTCAGCTGCCTGGCTTGATTTTTTTGTCTTTGACTATGACTCTAGGAAGCCTCTCTCGGCTGTTTTGCAGTGATGTTTCCTGGAAGGCCAGCCAGACCCATTTTTGTCCATTTATCAAGGCTTCTTAATGTGTAACTGTACCTTCTATGAAGTGATTTCTCTTCAGTGGCTCTTAAATTCTTCAGTTGGAAATCCCAGTTACAAAATTTCTGCAGCGGGGTCCTTGAGTTTTTAAATTAATCATTTTTTTTAAAAAACTGTTTTATTTTTCAAACGAAGGAAGGTGTTTGAATCGTATGATAGGGAAAGATTAAATGAGGTTGCGCAGGAAAAGACCCTACACTTTGTATAGGCGTTTAATTATGGAAAACCAAGAAAACATCTCTCTCCTGTCACCTTGCTTCAGTGCTCTGGTCCTGCCATATGACTTTTCATATGTGCCTCAGATCAGGAGTTCAAATTCCAGTTTTTATGTTTATTTCAGCTCTGGGTAGGGCAGTTCTGGGCTTTCTTGTAGCCCTTTTCTGCCCCAAGGATGAAGTGGTCCACATAAAATAGCAAACAAAATGGAGGGTGGGGGCTTTGATTTATTTAGAACATTTTTTTATCCCACCTTTCTCCTTGGAAAGGACCCGAGGCGGCTTACAACACTGACAGACAATATGCCAAGTTGGAGACAATGAGTATATGACAGTTGTTAGCTCATGAAAGACAATGTGCAAAGTTAAGAACAAACAAGTGTGGAGAGTCACCTTACATCATTAAGGCAATATTAAAGCTAAGAACGATAAGTAAACAAACACTGTACTGTACTGGGGAAAATATCACTCTGAGAACTGATGGAAGTATTATGGGTTTGAAAAATTGGTCGTTTGGGTATGGTAGAGGACTAGGAGATGGTCGTAGGCTCACCCTTGTAACCAGTCATTGTAACACAGTGGATGTGCTGGGAGAAATAAATAAATAAATAAATAAATAAATAAATAAATAAATAAATAAATGATTGTGGCACAGTTGTGAGTTGCATCAAGCTTTCAGCTTGCCTGAAACAGTTACATCAGTTGGTTATTTAGCAAGTACCTGTTTATGGAACGGAGCATTATAATCCATGTTGACCTGAGGTGTTGTTGGTATTTCCTCAAGGTGCCCAAAAGAAATTGGCCCTCACCTTCCAAGCGTGACCGGATTGTGCCTCAAGTATATCACTTATGACCCAAACTACAATTATGACAACGAAGAAGATGAGGAAGAAGAAATGATGGAAACTGAAAATGGGGAGGATGAGGAACAAGGTGCTGCATACCTAGGAAGAGGATGATGTTGATGATGACTATCAGAGGAAGCCGGGCCTTCTTTGCCTGCTGCTGAAATAGCCTTTTCAAGCGTTCCCTGTGTTTTTTGCCTGAGCCGTTCAGTCCAAAGAGTGGCTGGAAGGTCTTACTTCCCCCCCCGGCTAGCACAATGTGAAAAAGATGGACTGAAAGTTTTGAAAACAAGCATAGCTTAGTTTTCAAAAGAATCCTCAGGCTCAACCACATCAACAGATACTGTTGAAACGACAACCCCATCGCCTCTTGGCATTGGCTGAGTAGTAGGACAAGGTTGAGGGGAGCTACAGCCTGTAGCTTCCCAGGCTCTGGCTTTCTCCTGTTTGCGCCAGAGAGTCCCAGTGCTCTCAGCTCGGTCATGATGAAGTATCCGTGAGCTGTCCCTTTCCCAAGAATAGTGGCCATCTGTGGCCTTTCAGGCCAGGAGGAAACTCAGGCAGGGCCCCCTGTTCTCCCATAATAGAGAGTTCTGCTCAGAGCCGCTCTGCCTGGCATCCAGGAGGAGGACGGGGAGTGGGGGATGTCCTTTCTGCTGTTCTGCCTGTGATCTAGGGCCACCGTCCATTTCTCTCCCTGATCTCCCCCCCCCTTCACATATATGACTCTGCATGGTGAGCAACACTGAGCTCATGAAACATTGCCCACCATTTGCTTTAAGCAGGCAGAAAATCCTATGTGAGGGTTAAATACTAAGATTTAAGATGATTGTGTACTGACAGCGTTCATCATGAGTTAAAAGAGGGCAGTCTCCCCCCCCCCGTGAGAAATCGCTTAGTTTTCCGGCCCTCAGCCCCAGTTTCTGCATTTTCATTTGCCTTTTCCTCCTTAGAAAGTGATGACGAATACAGCGATGACGACGACATTAGCTGGAAAGTGCGCCGCTCCGCCGCCAAGTGCCTGGAGGCGATGATTAGCACTAGGCATGACCTCCTGCAGGATTTCTACAAAACCCTCTCGCCGGCTCTCATCAGCCGGTTCAAGGAAAGGGAGGAGAATGTCAAAGCAGACATCTTCAGCGCTTACATATCTTTGCTGAAGCAAACGCTGCCCATCCAGAGCTGGCTGCACACCTCGGACGAGGTGGGCAAGGAGGACATCCCTCTCACCATGCTTCAGAACCAGGTGAGCGGTGGCGCCCGGAGCCCGCGGTGTCCCTGAGAGATGGGGTTGGCCTAGCTTGCCGCAGGGAGGGCCAGGTGCGCCCCCCCCCACAGGTGGACCTCAGGCCGTGTTTGCAGTCCCCCCGTGGGCTGTTTTTGTGGGCCTGGCTCTTTGCCACTTGCTGCCAAGGGATTTGAGGGAGCCCCATTTCCTCCCTTTCCCTTTGCAGTCCTGCTGCCCCCCCCCCGGTGGCCCATTCGGTGGTGGTCACAGGAGAGGTCCTTGGTGGCCATTTCAAGTTATGGAACGAAGGGAGGCAATGCCTTCTCTCTTCTTCATTGTCCTTCCACCGGTAGGCAAAAACCTGGGTTTTTTTCCCCAGCCACCTTTGTCAAAGAGATGCCTGAGTAAAAAGATCTTTGCCTACTGGCAGGAAGAGACACGGCGTAGCCTCCCTTTTGACAACTGGCCCTCTGCCGAGAGAAGGGCTTTTAACACAAGTGGGTGCGCTACTTTTTAAGAGAGGTGCTTTCATGTTGCTTTGCATTTGGATATGGTTTAATCTTATATGGATATATATAATCTTATTTCGTTGTATTTTAACATTATATTTTTTGTATTATTAATAGTGCCTCTTCTAAATCTTTGGAGCCACTATGAGCTCCAGTGTTAGGGGGGAAAGAATAAATGAATCAAATTAATGCATTGACAGCAGTACAGGAATGAGGGTCTTTATGATCAGTCCTCAGTCATCCTGCAGTGCAGGATGCACAACAGTGGGCTCAAGTTAAGAGACCCCCAACTTTTGTCTGAATATCAGGAAAAAACTTCCTAACTGTTAGAGCGGTATGGAACCAATGACCTCAAGAGGTGGCGAGTGTTCCCTCACTGGAGGCACTCAGGAGAAATCTGGACAACCACCTGGCAGATTCCCCTTTGATTTGTATTCCTGTGTGGAGCAGGGTGGGGGGTGGGGGGTGGACTTGGTGACCTTAGAGACCCCCCCCCCATGTACTCTGGGAAGGCTCTGTGGTGTAGGAGGCCCCTCTGGTGAGAATTAAATTTGCTTTCCTGAGCCACTGCTGGTTTTCATGTTGGCCCTGAAAGAGACAAACACCATGTCGGTACCAGTGGGGCTGCTCCCCTGATAAAAACCACTGCCATTCCTGGAGGCCCCCGGGAACAGAATTGGGGTGTGTGTTTAACCTTTTTAAAAAATTAAACTTTTTTAATTGGGGAGTCCTGGGGCTGCAAAGATGGCCCCAAGAGGCTTCATTTCCTCACAAGCCGTGTGGCACCTGCCCCTGTTCTACCAGAAGTAGCAAACTGAATACTGTACAGCTTTTACCTAAGTGAATTGCACTATAGCCTGGTGATGAAATCTATTCAGATCTCCTGCAATTCTTGCTTGATTATTTATCCTTAGCCATGGGCCCATGCATTCTGAAACCAAGCCACAGCTGCCATTTAAAATTAGTGTTTGATGTCACATATTCAGATCTTGATTGACTGACAACCAGTCGTGGATAGTAAAATAATACACTGTGTGCAGATTGAAAGTCTAGGGGAAAAAACGGGTTCACACTGATTTTGCATATGTTTTCAGAACTGGGCAGTATATAAATGGCAGTTTTTAAAAGGTGTATCTTGATATTATGATCCTGGTGTGTAGATTTTATGGAACATTGTGGTGCCTTTGAAAATTTTAAAAGGTTTCTCTCCAAATGAAGGTTTAGACACAATTGCTAGTCCTAAATAGCCTAAGCTTATTGAACCAGTGAGATTTACAGAACTGTAGATTTTTCCAATTAGTCATTGCTTCCGTGATGCCCTCCCGTTGGGAGTAGCAGATGAATGTATTCGTTTTAGGAATGATATTGGTGCTCACATAAATTATGTGCCCAGGAACATAATCATCAGAGTGTCATAAATTAGCAGCAGTTTGCAGCTTCCATGATTTGGCAATTTCTTTTATGCACGTGCAAATTGTTTGTAGGGTTTCTGCTCTCTTTTTTGAAACAGTAACATTTCTGTTAAGTTCTTGTTCATATGAAAATGTCACCTCCTATGTCTTGTGAAGATTCTCAGTCATTCAGGTGAGTTTATCTGGAAGTTGAGTCATGGCTACTGGACTTCTTTTTCTTGAGAGATAGAAACGTTTCGCTGCTCATCCAAACAGCTTCATCAGTCTGATGTGGGAGATGTGGGGTCTCCCCTTCTACAAACTCCCCACATCTCCCACATCAATGAATGATGATATTTTTAAAAACCACAGCTGCACTCCTTCATATACAGTATAATAGAGCCTATTTGCTGAAGGGTTCACATTCCATTTTAATACTAAGTTATTAACAGAGACTTAGGCTCTGTTGGCCTCTCTCTGTGTGTGTGTGTGTGTGTGTGGTGGCTGAGCTTCTTTCTGACCCTGCAGGTTCCAAACATCATCAGAGCCTTGCACAAGCAGCTCAAGGAGAAGAGCGTCAAGTCGAGACAAGGGTGCTTCACGCTCCTGACAGAACTGGCTAACGTTCTCCCCGGCTGCCTGGCGGATCACATACCTTCCTTAGTGCCTGGTAAAGCTTGTCTGTTAACAGGGAGGCGTGGCAGGGTGGGAAAGATTTTATTATAGAAGTGCTCCACCAGCAAACCCCCAGTGCCTTCTTGCTTCACTGAGTTACAATATAGATCATGGACCTCCATGGTGATGTCTGGAGCTGATAGCTGTTGTTATATAGGTAGCAGGCTCAAGGTTTACTCAGCCTTCCATCCTTTCGAGGTCGGTAAAATGAGTACCCAGCTTATTGGGGGGCAATGTGTAGCCTGCATACTGTAATTAAAAACTGTAAACCGCCCAGAGACTCCATGAAGTAGTATGGGGCGGTATATAAGCAGAACACTTTACTTTTTGCTTTAATGCATCTTCTGGAGGGTTTCAAGAGACAGGTGTAGCACTCTGTTTATCTGTGAAACACCTAATAATATGGCAGTGGTCTCTTCTCAGTCATTCAGATTTTCTTTGCTTCTCAGTTCTTCTTTTCTTTATGGATGCCCATGGATCTTTTGCTCTCTGTTTAACCGATGCCAAATTTGCCACTGAGTTTGGAATAGCCAATTTGGGGGAACGACAACTCCTAAATCCCTCAGCCAGCTGAACCAGTGGCCACGCTGCCTTTGAAATACAAGTGGTACCTTGTATTAAGGAATTAATTCGTTCCAAATGAAATTATGTTAAGCCAATTTTCCTTTATGCAGATTTCCCATAGGAATGCATTGAAAACAGAGTGATCCATAATCATGACCATTTTTATGTTGCATGGATTTACCCCATAGACGATTCTGTTAAGCAAATTCCCCCCTATCTCTTGAATTTTTTATGTTGTACAGATTTTATTTTATACAAACCATTTGTTATACGAGGGTCCTCAGAGGTCCATTTGAGTATGTGGTGGACCAGTTTGAATTTGCATGCTTGCTGCTCAAATTGGGAATAATGAAGAATGCTGAAAGTCCCCAACGATTCATTTAAGGGCTCATGTTCTCCCTGCTAAGGCAGCCGTCTTCAAAATGTTGCCAGAGGAGGCACACGGTCCCCCTGAATTGAGAGGTGAATGGACACGCCGCTAAACACTTGTGTCTTGTGCAGACACTGACAACGATCGCACTGGAGGGCGAGTAATTCCACGGTGCCTGTGCATCTTTAGCGTGATTGTATCATTTGCAGAGGAACTGCAGCATTCCTGTGGGATCTGCTGGGCACCAGTGAATTAGATCCTCCCCCCATACTATTAAAATGAGTTTAAAGTCTTTGATGTACAGTATTGTTACAGAAAACAAAACAAACCTATCAAATGTGTTCTTCGAATAGGTATTGTCTTCTCCTTGACGGATAAATCCAGCTCCTCCAACATGAAGATTGATACCCTGTCGTTCCTCCACGTTGTTCTTTGCAACCACCCCCGGGAAGTGTTCCACCCCCACATTAAGGCCCTGCTTCCACCCGTGGTGATGTGCATCGGGGACCCTTTTTATAAGATCACCTCCGAAGCTCTGCTGGTGACGCAGCAGCTGGTGAAAGTCATTCGGCCGCTGGATGTGCCTTGCCCGTTCGACGTCAAGCCTTACGTGAGAGACCTGTTCTCTGCCACTCTGAAGAGGCTGAAAGCCGCTGACATTGACCAGGAGGTGAAGGAAAGAGCCATCTCTTGCATGGGACAAATCGTCTGCCATCTCGGAGACCATCTCAGCAGTGACCTCCAGCCAACCTTGAAGATTTTTCTGGAGAGGCTGAAAAACGAAATCACCAGGCTGACCACGGTGAAAGCGCTGACGTTAATTGCCAGCTCTTCCCTCAAGATTGACCTCAGGCCCATTCTGGGCGAAGGCTTCCCCATTTTGGCATCCTTCTTGCGTAAGAATCAGCGTGCCTTGAAACTGAGTACCTTGACCGCCCTGGACATCTTAATCAAGAACTATAGCGATAGCCTCAAGCCTGCCATGATTGAGTGTGTTCTCATGGAGCTTCCAGATTTGATCAGCGAGAATGACATGCACATCTCTCAGGTGGCAATCACATTTCTGACCACCTTAGCCAAGGTCTACCCCTCTTCTTTGTCCAAGATCAGCGGTACGGTTCTGTCAGAGCTTTTCCTGCTCGTTTACTCTCCCTTGATGCAAGGAGGAGCCCTCAATGCCATCGTGGACTTCTTCCAAGCCTTGGTGGTAACCAAGACCGTCAACATGAGTTATGCCGAATTAATGAAGCAGCTCACCAGCCCCATCTATTCCTCCAGCCCTAGCGGGGCGTCGATTAGTATGCACAAGCAGGCCTACCACTCTGTGGCCAAGTGTGTGGCGGCTCTTTCTTCTGTCTGTCCCAAAGAGGCGCCTGGAGTCATCGGCCAGTTCATTCAGGACGTGAAGAACCCGAGATCCAGCGCGGCCGTGAAAGTGCTGGCCTTCCTTTCCCTGGCCGAAATTGGGCGCACGACCAGCCTGAGTGCTCAGAAGGAGCTCAAAGGGGTGATCTTGGACGCCTTTGCTTCGCCCAGCGAAGAGGTGAAGTCCGCCGCTTCCTATGCCCTGGGCAACATCAGCGTGGGCAACCTGAAAGAATTCCTTCCCTTCATGCTGAAGGAGATTGGGGGCCAACCCAAGCGGCAGTACTTGCTGCTCCATTCCCTGAAGGAGGTGATCAGCGCCTCCCCAGCAGACAGCCTGAAACCCTACGTGGAGGACATCTGGGCCCTGCTGTTCAAGCACTGCGAATGCGCCGAAGAAGGGACGCGCAACGTGGTGGCGGAATGCTTGGGGAAGCTGGCGGTGGTGAACCCTTCTCAGCTGCTGCCTCGGCTGAAGAAACAGCTGTCTTCAGGTAGTAGGAAGAAGCAGGACAAGCACACACATGTGGAACCAGGGCAAGGTGCTTCATGCACTTGGCAAAGAATTTCTAGATACTGCCTTGTGATTTATTTATTTTTGAGGAGGAGGTCATGTGTGGATCTCCCTTGTCATAATTCATTTATTTTCATAGCTTGTTGGGATCGAAGGTTTCATGCAGACTGGCCCTTCCCCATCTGCTGTGTTTGTTGCCCTGGACCCACATTTGCGGCAGTCTGCCTAGGAATAGGGAATGATTATGTTCTAACATGTTAAAATGCCAGTGATAAGTGTACAGTCCAGAAGTACAGTGATAACCTTGGCTTACAAGCATAATTCGTTCCAGAGACATGTTTGTAAACCAAAGCACGCTTATATCAAAGCAAATTTCCCCATGAGAAATAATGGGAACCCGGATGATTCGTTCTGGAGCCCCATAGACCACATACTGTACACATAAAATGCCAGAACTCACAAAAGAACTTGGCTAGAAGCCCACGTTTACACCATGGTTTAGGTACCTGGCTGTGGAATCTGCTCTGCTTGGGACTAACAACTGGATTTTACCCTATATTTTTAACGTGACAATAAAGTGCAATTTGTAGCCCTATACACACTTGACTAGCTGCCCCATGAGTTGAAATTGTTTGAAATAATAATGTTGAAAACAAACAAGCAAATATATTTATTTGGCAAAACCCTAACCTGCATGTTTGTGGCTGATGCAAGGGAAAAACTCTATTCCTCTCTCCTCCCTCTGCTTTGGAGGCTGCCTGAGACAATGTTCCAGACGATCATCCACAATCTAGCAGGGGGTGGGAATAGAGAGAGCCACCATGGGCTCACTTTTGATCATGTGACCTGCTCCACTTACTTGTAGTGCAAGACATTGCTTGTTGATCAAGGCAATTTTAGAAGAAATATTTGCTTGTCTTGCAAAATGTCCTTAAACCAAGTTCCTCTTAAACCAAGGTATTATTGAGGAGTGTTGGAAAGACCCCGTTTTTAGAATTGATGTGGATCTGCTCTGCTACTTCATATCATCACTGGACTCTCATGCTATAATTTTTGTGTTCATTAAGCTCCAATGATGTTTTTTCTCCTTGTTTATTCTAGGTTCCCCATATGCTCGAAGCACTGTAGTTACTGCAATCAAATTCACCATTTCTGATCAGCCCCAGCCTATTGATCCTCTTTTGAAAGGATGCATAGGTAATATTTGAACTTGAAATTGTTGTTTGCGCTCAAGAGTAGCCGTCATTGCTAATTTTCAAACTTCAGATGAATATCCGTCCCCACAGATCAGTGATAGGAGCAGCGTATGATGTTGCCTTTTGAAACGTCCTGGAACACAAAGTCCATCAAATGAAAGTTACAAAGGAGGCGGACATGCATGCTAGCCATCCTGTGTGAAACTGGAAGAGTAAAAGCTTGCTTTACAGGGTGTGGGGGGGCCACGGGCAGGTGGGCTACAGGCAACCCCCAAACCATTTTTGCTGTCCTATTGTATTTGGTAATACATTACAAACTGTGCTCCCGGGACCATGTTCCCTTCTTTAAACCAACGTGCATGGCATGGATGCATCTTGTTCTGCTAAAGAAAATTAAAAATCTGGGTCTTGCAAAGAGTTCCCAGTGCTGTCAGTGGGCACAACATGGCCTGGAGTGAGTCTGAGCAGGTGGGAAATTGGTTTTAGTGGGAAATTCAGTTTTCTCTCTCGATTTTGTTTGTCGGTTTGTTTCGTTGGGGAGGTTAGGAGCACACAATGGGGAAACAAAGGTAGCTCCATGCATTTCCAGGACCTCCGGTTGACGTTGTAGACATTACGATGGTGGAGACATGAATTGTTGAGGGCATCTAGAGGAGGGAAACGATGGAAAAACTATATCTAGAGGCAGAGGGGAAAGGAAGCCGGCCTGCTTTGGTCACCGTCCTTAGGATTGGAGAAAGGCCTACGCGGAGGTTAAACTCTTTTCCCACCTTTTAACCCTGAACTTGCATGCCAAGCTGTCAAGTGACAAAGGGTTCACATGTCCTAACTTAAGGCAAGCAAAGGCAATGAAACAATATCGTTATTCATCACAGGATCAAACACATGGTGGCTTCGTCTTAGTAACTGACATTGTTTTAATTTTTTTACCGGGCGCATTGTTAGTCTGTGGAACTCCCTGCCACAGGATGTGGTGATGGCATCTGCCCTGGATGCCTTCAAAAGAGGATTGGACAGATTCTGGGAGGAAAAGTCCATCACAGGTTACAAACCATGATGGGGATGTGTAATCTCCAGGCTTAAAACCGGGGTACTTCAAGGGCCAGGTGCAGGGGAGTGGTATCAGGAGACAGATATCTAGTCTCGTGCACTCCCAGACAAATCTGGTGGGGCTGGAGTAGATGGGCCTTTGGCCTGATCCAGCATGGCCCTTCTTATGTTATTATGTTAATTATGGCTTCGTCTGAGTGCATTCAGCTCTCTCTCCCCCCACCCCAGTTATTGCAGGCCCCTGTGCCACACCCCCTTCTGCTCTAGTGAGTTCCAGAATCTTCCGGCCCACTTTTGGGATGGGGTGGGCTGCTTAAGAAAAGACCAGCAAATATGGGATCCCATGACTCACCCAAGAGGAAGGAGAACCAACGATCACTGGCTGCAACCAAACCTTTTTACAATGCCCCGAGTTTATAACAAGGGAAAGCGCTCTCCGGTCATTTTTCCACATGTGGTGGTGTTTGGCTGCAGCACCTGTTGGAATCATAAATCTTGGGGCCCGGCACCTCTAGAGCGCACTGGACTGAGGAAGTCTGGTGTAATGTGTTCCTCCTATATTTTGACCAAGTGCGGTAGCCTGTTCAGAGAGTAGTAGAGCCTCTGGAATCTGTGTTCATGTTTAAAAAAGTGTTCTGCTTATATACCGCCCCATACCACTACAAGTAGTCTCTGGGCGGTTTTACAATTTTTTAATTACAGTGTGAAGGTTACACGTTGCCCTCCCCAGCAAGCTGGGTACTCCTTTTACTGACCTCGGAAGGATGGAAGGCTGAGTGAACCTTGAGCCTGCTACCGGGGATTGAACCCCAGGTCGTGAGCACAGTTTTACCTGCAGGACAGGCATTTAACCTCTGCGCCACGAGGCTCAGTTTAACCCTCCATCCCTTCCTCGTTACTTTGCCTGTGAAAGCAGCCGCAAGTCTGAAGAAAGGTCCTGCTCCGTATGTGAGCAAGGATCCTAATTTTCCAGGGGCCTTGCGCCTACGGAGAACCTCTGTGCAAGAAAGACGTTTTCTCCTCTCCAGTCTCCTGTTTTGTGAGCTGGATCCCTGCATCGGAAAACATGATTTAGTCCCTTTCCTTGATTGCATGAGAGAGGGAATACCTGTACTTCTGCCTGCAGTTTACGACTGGGAAGGGGGCCTTCTTGTCAGGAAAGCAGCTACTCATGAGGAAAGACAATAATCTGCTTAAAGGAGCCATGCAATAGATGTTATACCTGCTAAAGTTTTATTGGGATTGCATTTTATTTTAAGAAACTAACTAGAATAACTAACTAAAACACATATATGCCATTGACTAACTAAAACGCATATATGCCATTTAATAATTTCCATGCTTTGTTTTAAATGATAGTGTCCAGTTTTACAATTTGAGAAGCTACTCTATTTGTCTTTGATGGGTGTTTCTTCCATTTGAAACATTTTGAAGATTCCTTCAATGAAATGTGTATCTTTAGACGGATCACTTCTGAGAGTCAAACCAGTGCACCTCAGGGGTTTCCTCTAAGTGTGTGTACTTGCCGCGAAAGGATAGAATACATTTTCAGAGGGTTGTTATTTTTGTGTTATTGCATGCAGGTGACTTCCTGAAAACCCTTCAGGATCCTGATCTGAATGTCCGGCGTGTCGCTTTAGCTATGTTTAATTCTGCTGCTCACAACAAACCTTCTCTCATCCGAGACCAACTCAGCACGGTCCTGCCCCACCTGTATAATGAAACAAAGATCCGCCGGGAGTTTATTCGAGAGGTATGGCCCTGGGGCGGCCTTGTCCCCTTGCTGTCTTATCCTCTGCTAGGGAAGACTCTGGTGCAAACGGAGGGTGAACTTGCCTTTGTCTGTGAAAATATACATGCAGATTCTCAGGGTAAAGTGGATGGAGGTATCGTATCAGTTTCATAGCAGGGGTGGCCTACTGGAGGTGGTGTCCAACACCAGTAAGATTAAATACTACAGGTTCAAAATACAGTGGACCCTCGTATATCAAACAGTTTGTATAAAATCTGTACAACATAAAAAATTCCGGAGATAGGGGAAATTTGCTTAACGGAATCGCCTATGGGGCAAATCCGTACAACATAAAAATGGTCACAATTAGGGATTACTCTATTTTCAATGCATTCCTATGGGAAATTTATATAAAGGAAAATTTGCTTAACAGCATTTCATTTGGAACGAATTAATTCCTTTATACAAGGTACCACTGTACTCTTAAGAAATGTTGGAGATGTAACAAAGACGTTCGCATATATTTTCATATGTGGTGGAATGGTGAAGTAATACAAAAAATATGGGGGAAAAACATTTGTAGAAATCAGAGAACTATTGGAAATTAATATGAATATGGTCCCAAAAACAGCATTGTTACTGATGATGGTAAATGGTGTTAGAAATAACATGTGTGTGCATGCACGCACACACACACACACATGCACGCGCACACACACTGACATGCACACATGCACACACACACACACACACACACACACACAAATGGTAATGAATTTGATGAATACAGATCAGTTGCTAATAGTGAAAAATTGGAAGCAGAATTGGAACTTTCGATTTCAAGCGTGGTATAATGAAATATGTAATATAGGAATTAATGATGGACTTACTCAGAAGTCAAATTTGACTGTATAAAAGACCCACTGCACAGATATCTCTGCTGATTTTGCACAATTGCCTGTTTACCCTGTTGACGGGAGGGCCGTTCTTCCTTGTTAAACAAACTGCTGTTTCTCTCTCTCTCTCATTTTAGGTGGAGATGGGGCCATTCAAACACACTGTCGATGACGGCTTGGATGTGAGAAAAGCTGCCTTTGAGTGCATGTACACTCTTTTGGAAAGCTGCCTTGACCGACTGGATATTTACGAGTACTTGAATCATGTGGAGGATGGCTTGAAAGATCATTATGATATCAGGGTAGGTCGCTCCTTTTTGTTAGCATTCCTGAGGTTGAAACCTGCCATTTATTTATTTATTATTTTAGAGTATTTTTATCCTGCCTTTATCCTTGGAAAAGGATTCAAGGCAGCTTACAGTAATGAGGGACAATATACAGTCCAGTACAATTAAGACAACGGGTGTGGTGGCTCAGTGGGCTAGAGCGCTGAAACAGTCAGCTGCAAAGTCGGCAGCTCAGCGGTTCAAATCCCGGGTGCCATGAAGTACAATGATCTCCCGCAGTTAACCTCAGCTCCTGCCAGCCTAGCAGTTTGAAAACATGCAAATGCAAGTAGATAAAGGTTTTCACCAACCGCTAAACTGTTTGGTGATTCCCTCACACCACACCACCCTGGTTAAACTCTGCAGTGAGAACTGTACCGTGCTTTCTTCACTCCCAGGCATCAACGGATGCCCCAAAAGGGCAGCCGTCATTTGAATATGTGGTCTTTCATGGCCCTGAAAGTTCAAACTTGTTTCTCTAAAATAAGTTTGGGCAAACGCTACAAACATTAGTGGACTGCAGCTAATGGTGAACACAGAGAACTGTGGTCCAACATTTTCTGTAAGGGTGCATTTTGCTGACAAGAGTTTTACTGTGATTTAGGACAGGGCCTTGTCCGCTGTGTCACAATTGTCACGGGTATGCTGGGAGGAACAAGTTGAACACAGAAATCGGATGCCCTTTGCTCCTTCTGGTTTACCTTAGAAAAATGTGGAAGAAGTTTTGCAGTAGAGATTTGTATGAGGCTGAAGGTTGTTAATGCCAGTTACGCAAAGGATGGGAACAAAGGCAGCCACACTGGAAACAAAATCCACACACAATTCGTCCCTTTATATGAACAACAATTCTGCAATAATTTTCAAGCATGCGATGGTGGAGCTGTGGGTGGTTCTCATAGGGTTCAAATGCAGGGTCCCCCATTGGACCCAGTTGCCATTTCAGTTGTTCAGATTGGGACCCAATGTAATGGGCTCCCTTTTTGAATGACTCCCACATTCAAGGCAGGAGGCTCTTTCTGATTTGGGGTCAAACCACCAGTGATTTTGCTAGTTTCCACCATTTTTATTCTTTCTTAAGTCCCACCCCACCTCCCATGATGAGTGGGGAGAGGAGAGGTTCCTGTGCACAAGTAGACACAGCAATGTACACAAGAACCCTAATGTTTGTGTGTGTGTGTGTGTGTGTGTGTGTGTGTGTGTGTGTGTGTGTGT
>JAHTLZ010000015.1:24857511-24886247 GCA_023846285.1 Phrynocephalus versicolor
CCCCCCCCCCCCCCCCGGAGCAGAATGAAGGCTCACAGTCAATAGTGTGAGTGGGAAAGGACGGGGAAAATCCTGTTGTGCCAGCAGAAGTCTGCCATTTCTGTATCAGAGGAAGCCCAGTGGATCCAACCTTGCTTCTCCAGAACAAAAGCCCTTTTAATTCCAGGGGAGGCTTTCTGATGAAGGAAAAAGATTGATATCTCCCACCGATTTCCATTCTGCCCTCTTCCTTTGCCATCAGAATTTTGCCAGCACACAAGCCTAGAACCACCGAAATTATTTTCACTTTTAAATTCGGTGTCCAAGAATTCAGTCAGAATTTTACTCAACCAAAACTGTAGAGGGAAGCTGCACAGAGAAACCAAGGGCATCTACATGACCCTGAAGCAAGGTTCTGCACAATAGTTCCCATGCCGGTATAGAAATTCTTATTCTCTCCCTAGACCCTTCCCACTTTTTATTATTTGTTCCCTATAAGAAAAACCCAATAAAGGATGGATGGATGGGTAGACAAGGTAGATAAAAAGAAACATTTCTTACGCAAATGCTTAAAAGGCATCAAGTGATCTTCACAGAAATTTTCAAGTCTTCCAAAAACACATTTATCCTATAAAAAGCCAGACTTCTTATCTTTTGCATCCTGATTTGTTTTTGTTTTTTACTGATATCGCACTGCTCTACAGGAGTCTAGGATGGTCTGGCGGATTCTATATCAGCAATAGCACAACTAGATAAACTGTGTCCAGTGGTACTGCTTCGGATTGCAAGTCAATCATGGCAAAGCATTAACTCGCAGAGTCCTTCTGCAGTATTTTCAAACTTACTTGTTGCTCATCATCAGCACCTCGAGCTCCTTGACATTATGCACCAGAAACTTCCTGAATCCTGAAGGCAGCATATGCTTTGTCTTCTTATTGCTACCATACCCAATGTTGGGCATCAAGATTTGACCCTTGAACCTTCTGCGAACTCTGTTGTCAATTCCTCTTGGCTTGCGCCAGTTCCGCTGCAGAAATTCAAACATGGGACATCAGCTTTTGAACATTTCCATTAAAGCTTCAATGACATATCATTTATCAAGGCAACATGATAAACAAGCAACTACAGACCAATGCCCGGAATATGTTAAGCTTACAGAGATTTACATATACTTGTTCACCAAAATCATACTTACCTTGATTTTAACATAGCGATCAGACTGATGACGGATGAACTTCTTGGTCCTCTTCTTGACAATTTTAGGCTTGATGAGAGGTCTTAGGGCAGGCATGGCGTCTATGGAAAACAGAGGACATGTAAGGAACCACATAGAACAGGGAATGAGGGACCGCTGTAAGCCTGTTGCAGATATAACTTCCGATCACTAGCCTGGTTCAGAGCCAGGAATGGAATGGGTACTTTTCTGCAACTTCTCTCCCTCCTGTGTCCGAAACTGGAAGAGTACAGAGGGCTCTCCAGATGCGATCCTGGGAGGTCAACAATGTAAGCACCGAACCCTTCTCATATTCCCCTACCTAATGACAACGCTTCAGAGGAGCAAAACCTTAAGAACTGCCCAGATCAATCTACATTTTAAATTAGTGTTTGCAGTTCATGGTTCTCCACGTGTTGTTGGCCCGTGGTCACGAATGGCTTTTGGTGGTTCAAGTTGACGGAAGATGCAGCCTAGGACCTGGAAGGCTAAAAGCTGCCCACTTGTGATCAAACACACACGCACACACTCTTTGCTACAATATTTTTCCATGGAATAATTCCCATTTCTAACATAGCCTGGTTTCATAAAATCAGCAATAACAAACGGGTCCAAAACTTCTGAAGTTCGGATGGATTCTTTCCCTAGAGATCAACCACTCACTTCCACTGTCATTCCATCAACATGGGGGGAGGGGACAGCAAGAGTTCTGCTGCTGCTGCTAGGCCAGCAACCAACCATTCTCCAAACCCTGGACTTGTTCCCAATCTTTTGTACTTTCAAGAGACTGCAGACACAGGCTGCGCTTCCACAGCATTTGGGTTAAGACAGTCAGAAGCTGCAGAGCAGCTGTGATACTCCCAACTGTGCACACAGGAGCCAATGCTCATATTTAGCTTAAAGCCCTTTTTCTATGTAAATGCCCTGCTTTTGTTCTCCCCGTAAAACTGGGACAATTTGAAAAATCTCAACTGCATGGGGTTCAACTGCAAGGCCTTGATGTGTCTACATTTTTCCCAAGATGACTGAACACTGTGGATCTCTCTTGGTGGATATAGCAGCTGGCCTACTTAAAGCATCTGCCGCATTGCATTTAAATGCCTGAGATTAATGGGGTGGAAAACGAGGCATTCTAAAATGTGGTTGGATCCAATTATAGGACCTACTGGCACCTTCCCAACATGGAATTAGTTCTGTCAACAAAACTGGGGGAGGAGGGGGATCCCAACACAACCCTGGAGCAGGTTTTCTGGTAGCCTGGAGAGGAAGAAAGCTCTATCATGCTGACTAGAGAGGGCACGAACTAAACTACTAACCCCAAAAGCAGACAGATCAGACTGGTTTATAATTCACTTCAGAACCCAGTTCAGGGATTCTGTTTCACTGAAGTAAAAGGAAGCACAAAATGTTGTCCCCGTTTGGTACTTTTGTTTTGCTTTGGGGAAAATGGATGCTTGCCCACTTGCCCCTTAACACCTCCTCTTTCTGGTCCTGCTGGCAGGCCAGCCGACTTGGCTCATGCATCCACCTCCCAGCTGATCAGAACCAATGGGAGGGTGGGGGAAGGCACATGTGGAGAAGCAGCACTTGGACTCCTGGAAGGAAAGGGACACCACCACTGAGGTGGGGCAGAGTGACAGGACCAGGTAGCCCCCTGCAACTGGCAAAATGAAAACTAAACTGCACACTAGTTCGTTTTTTCCAGTTCATGGCTAATCACGAACCCCCACTTTCCAGGTATGTGCCCATCTCTGAGGATGACATTCAGGAACCAGGGCTGCATTGTGGGCCCAGGGCCAAAGCCACAGCACTCCCTGACTTATGATTGTATGCCACCCTGACACACATCTGATCTTGTGACTTCAAAAGCTATTTTAGTGTCAGGACTGGTAGATACTGGAATGGAATCAGGGGACAGGCAGTTGGGATATTACGTGCTTTACAATGGTATGCAGTTCAGTGGTGGAGCACTCAGGTGGGGGATTCACGTGCAGAGCAGAAGGCCCCAGGTTCAATCCTTGACATCTCCTGGCAGGACCAGGGGAGAAAATTGTGCCCTCCCACACCCCAGAAAGCTGCTGCCAGTCAGAATTAACAATACTTGGCTAACAGGACCCATGGCAAATCTTTATTTTCTTTCATGGAGGGTTTTTTCTGTGATAATAACTAGCACTGCCTGCAAAGTACCATAGGTCAGGCTTCTTAGAGAGGGGCAAAAGCTACATCATATTATCTGGCCCACTAGAACAGTCATGTCCAAAATTCAGCCCTCCTGATATTTTGGATCACAACTCCCAGAATTCTAAGCTTAGCTTGCCAATGACAAAGGACTGTGGGAGTTGTGGTCCAAAACATCTAGAGGGCTGAAGTTTGGACATGCCTGCACTAGAGTCAATGAGAGAAAGTATTTATAAAATGTGACACTAGAGATGCCAACATCCAGAGCTTTTAAAGTGGCAATTTCAATCTCATCTTAAGACTACCCTGTAAGGCCTATATCAGTGGTGGAGAATCTTCGGCACTCTAGATGTTTCGAACCACAACTCCCATAGTCCTTTGTCATTGGCAATACAGGCTTGGAATTCTGGAAGTTGAGATCCAATACATCTGGAGTGTTGAAGGTTCGCCACCACTTATCTTACTTGTTTCTATTTCTTTTAAAATGCCTCTTGTTTGGAAATGCTGACAAATATTAAGCAAGTCTGCCACTAAAGTCCCAATAATTTTAAAGGTGGTATTCCAAGGAAGGGTTTTGATGCAACTTTATCACTGCCAATTACTAGCTTTGCTTTTTGCTTTCACATATCAGTCAAGCAGAAAGTATCAAAATAGGGATTTGTCATCAAATGAACATTCAATTAAATTACTTTCTAAGTCTCCCGGAAATCATGTTCCTTTGGATATCAAAGTACTGTACTATACTCCTCTGCTCATTTAGCATATCAGCTGTGTATGCTGAATTTTAGAGGGTACAGGCAAATCTTATGTAACAGAAATGGGAACCATGTGACACTTTATGTGATGTAGGAGCACAACTCCCATCAAGGTCAACTAGCACAACCTGTGATGATGGAGAATAAGAGGTGCAATCCAACAATATCTGGAAGGCCTCAGGCTGTCTATTTATTATTATTTATTTATTTTTCACACTTGTATACCGCCCCATTTCCCAGCGGGAAATCTGGGCGGTTTACACAAAAATTAAAAACAGCAGCATCAGCAGAATCGTAGGCAAGAGGCAAAAAAAGGGGGGGGGGATACTCCCCTAGCAATTTCCAAAGGCGTCCCTAAATAGCCAGGTCTTCAAAGCTTTTCTGAAGGACGCCAACGAAGGTGCCTGACGTAACTCGCTCGGCAAGGCGTTCCAGACTGCCGGGCCAGCCACCGAGAAGGCTCGCTTTCTGGTGGCTACTTTACGTGCCTCCTTAGGGGTGGCGACCTGGAGCGAGAGAGCCATAGGGGATCGGGTGGGTCGGGCCAACTCTGATCATCGGGAAATACGCTCTGCCAGATATTCAGGGGCCAAACCATGGAGGGTTTTGTAAACCAAAACCAACACCTTGAACCTTATTCGGGAGGCAATGGGCAACCAGTGCAGACAAGCCAGGATGGGGGTGATGTGATCAAACCTGCCCGCACCAACCACCAGCCTGGCCGCCGCATTCTGGACCTGCTGCAGTCGCTGAACAAGGTTCAAGGGGAGCCCCATGTAGAGGGCGTTACAGTAATCTATCCTCGATATGACCAGCACCTGCACCACTGTCCTCAGGGAGTCCCTTTCAAGGTACAGGCGAATCTGGGCGATTAACCTTCGATGATAAAAGGCCGACCTGGTCATGGCTGACACCTGGAGCTCCAGGGTCAGACCCGGATCCAGGACGACGCTCAGATTCCTCACTCTTTGCACCAGCTGGAGGGCGGACCCATCCAGACTGGGAAGAGGGCCACAGTACCCATCGGGGCCGCCCCCAAAGAACATAACCTCGGTCTTTCCAGGGTTGAGCCTGAGTCTGTGGGTCCTGGTCCAGTCCAATACTGCGGCCAGGCAGCAGTCAAGGGTCTAGACAGCCACCACTGCAGAGGTGGAAAAGGAGAGATGGAGCTGCGTGTCATCAGCGTACTGATGACAGCAAGCTCCAAAACTCCAAATGATCTATTTGATTCATAGGTGCTGTACACACAATCAAAATCCCTGAAAAATGAAATCTTGCTTTTTGTTTTTTAGAAGACTGTCTCCTTCCAAACCAGCACCAGGGACTTACCCGGTAGTGTGAAGGACTCCTCAGTCTAAATCTGTAGGATCCTATATGCAAAGGACAGGATGTTTTTAAACCGCAGATTGCAATGACCAAAAAAACATAAAATGTGATGTCTGTGAAGATTCTTAGTCATCCAGGTGAGGTTACCTAGCAGTCGAGTCATGGCAACTGGACTTCTTTTCTTGGGTGGGAGGCTTCCAATTTATAGTTCACCATGGTTTCATCCCACCCTGAACTGAATAGGCTCTTAGGTGGACAATGGCCTGAAGAGGCTCATTAGATGGAAAATGCCCTGGTGTGTGTGAAAGTCACACCTCTGCAACCCTTTACAATACCCACTGAGTATGGGTTGTTGGCAGTGACCTTCCTGGTAGAGGTATGAAGTGCTTCTGATTTGTCTGGAGATCAATGAAGGGGCAGCAAAACTGATAAATGGGAGGCAGATGTCCTCCAGCCCTGTTCAACACACAAATGAATGGTTTCCGGATTCCTCCCTCAAGGATGTGTGTATTGAAAATATCTCTCAAAAGTCCTGGGGGACTTGACACAATTTATCTTCCCCTTATCATGTGGTCCGTTAATCAATCCCTAGACAAATCAGAAGTGCTTCACACCTCCAATTCGACTTAATGGGTAATGAAAGGGCAGCATGATAAATGGGAGAAAGTTTGTGCCTAAGTTCCCCACCTCTGTTCCAGACTCCATTCTCAAACCACCTTTCTTCTCTAATATACATGCACATGTCTTTTTCTCCTTCAGTTGAAGGCACACTGCTAATTCTGGTCCTGAGCTGTTGCTCCTCCTGTTTAGTAGCAGTGTTTAGTTTTAGTTTCTCCAATATAGAGCTCTGTATGCTCCTCATTGCATTGGGCTGCATATACTATGCTATTGCTATATAAATACAATGTACCCATAAAAAGCCTATTCAGACCAGGGTGGGATGAAACCAAAGTGAGCTATAAATTGGAAGCGTCCAATCAACTTCTCAGACTGAAGAAGCTACTTAGAGGAACGTTGAAATGTTTTGATCCCACAGTAAAATAATTCTACTGTAGTTGCCATGATTTAACTCCCAGATAAAATGTGGTGCAATGGCTACAAGTGGCTGGGGCAAAAATCAACCCAAACTGTTTGGAAATATGGCCTAAGGACCCCTTTAAGCATAAACCTGAGACCATGACAACGATGATCACAAATTAAGCCAGCTCACCGTCTTTCTAGGAAGAAGATAGCCAGAAAGTACATATCTTGGAGACAAATACTTCTGAAATTGTTCTGCAAACCCCAAAATGCAACACTTCACTCAACTGGCTGTAGATTCTGAGGCTGTGAGTTCAGGGACACTTTTCCTGGAAAAGTGAAAACCTCAGCATCCTATACCTAGAAAGCCCAATAAACTCTGTACCTAGAAAACAGTGGAAAGCATTATGACAAACTGGAACTAACTTGGCAGCAACGTTACTATGGCTGCAACTGGACACATGCTCATCTAGGGTGGACCTTGTCCAGTTTTGCTGAATTCAGTTCATCTTTAGAAGTGCACCGCCAAGGTATGCCTTCCTCTGCATACATAAAAAGTAATCTAACACAGAATTTTACACCATCCCCTCGTACAGGCTTTCAAGACTGGGCCGCGATGCTCCTGGCAAATGCATCTCACTCTCTGAAGACCTCAGGCAAAAGCTCTCCATCTGTCCCTTCCACTCACACACACACACCCCGACCCAACAACGGGCAACTATCGGGAACATAATAGCAATTCTTCCGCCGCGGAACTCCTGGGCAAGACACGTGGGGCTCCTCCCAGGCCGCCCCCGAGGCCCAATGGCTGGGAGTTCCCCCCACCTTCGCGCACGTGGGGGCCCCCCCGTGGACTACAAGTCCTATCAGTCGGCCGTAAATGAATTATTACCCAGCGCCCCAGAAGGGCCACCCGCTCCCCCCCCTCCCGTTCCAAGGACCGCCTGCGCCCCTCTTTCCCTCCCGGGCGCCCCCACCCCCACCCCGCTTCCCAACCCAGATCCCTTCCCTCCTCCACCACCACCACCCCCGGCAGGGCGCCTGGAAAGAGCGAGCGAGGCCGACGGGCGACATTCCCGCGCAGCGACCGGGAGCAGCCGGGGGCGCTTAAGGGCCCTCCCTGGGCAGGATGGCGACGGATTGTGGATCCCCCCCCCCGGTTACCTTCAGAGGAAGGACGATGGCAGCCACAGCAGCCACCGAGCGCCCGGGGAGGAAAAGGAAGGAAAGCGGAAGCCGCAAGGCTTGATGGGATGCCGAGGAAAAAAAGGTCCTGGCAGGTCAGATCCACCCATTTTCCCGGAAGACGAGTTGAGGGGAAAGAGGCCGGCCTCCTCGGGCGTCTCAAGGACTCCTGGTGGGAAGTTTCTATCAATTCACACGGGAATAACAGCTAAGAAAAAAACTTCAGTAAAACGTCTGAGATAGTATTTTTAATATTAGTAGCTACGCCTCGGCTTGAAGCGTTAAGGACCCGATACGTCACTCCCGACAACACGTGCGGCCGAGGTCCAGCTCGCAGAGATAAGAAAAGGTTAGACGTCCCATTCCCATTGCCAGAAAGAGACGCTTCAGAGGCGGAAACTTTTGTGTCCTCTCTCGGGGAAAGGAATCCGCCCCCGCCAGGAGGGATCCGTAGCGGGAGAGAGCTGTGAATCGGGCAAGGGCTGCCTACGCAGAAAGAAAAGATGGACCGTAAGGAAGTCTTCGTAGAAAACCTGGCTGCTTATGCAGTTTTCCCCCCAAACCACAACCACAGAGCGGACTACAACTGCCGCTACCGCATATCCCTGCTATAATTTATGCCGTCGACTTACCGTCCTCTCCGTCCTAGTTTTCAATTGTTTTGATCTGTTTATTGATTTATTTATTTTAGAGTGTTTTGTCCCCGTTTTTCTCCTTGGAAAAGGACCCGAGGCGGCTTACAGTAGTGAGGGATAATATACTATCCAGTACAATTAAGACATGTTCAGGTATTGAGAACAGAGAATTGAGGAACATCTTTTACAGGATTAAAAGACAACATTACATTAATGGTACAAGAGAATGCACGCTGTTAAAAAGAGTAAAATTCCACGTAAAAGTTATGAGTGATGGAAATTAACATCAAAAACATAGTGCCACTGTAAACACATAAGGTTATCAGGAGTTATAAACACAAAGTCTATGCGATCCTATCGATTCATATAAAAGTCACATAATAGGTAGTCCATCATTCAGGGAAAGCTTGCCTGAAGAGAAAGGTCTTTGCCTGTTTTCGGAAGGACAACAGAGATGGCCTCTAGTGGGAGGGAGTTCCAGAGTCTGGGCACAGCAGCCAAGAAGGGCCTTTCATGGATTCTCACAAGACATACTTGTGGCCCAGGGAAAAAACTCACGATGGTCTTGTAATCAGTTGTGGTTGTTCGCTCTCCAATGATTCATGGATTCCCATGAGACCCACCTGTGAGGGTGGCGGGATGGAAAGAAGGGCCTCTCCTGATGACCTTAACACATGAGTCGGTTCATACTGCGAGATTTGGTCTTTGGGGTAGCTAGGACCCAGGCCGTACAGTGCTTTGTAGGTCAAGGTTAGCACCTTGAATTTTGCCCAATAGCTGATTGGTGAAGCTGCTTTAGTAGGGGTGTAATGTGATCTCTGTAACCTGCCCCAGTCAGCACTCTGGCTGCTGCATTTTGGATCTGCTGAAGTTGCCTGAGACTTTTCATCTGTAGCCCCACATAAGAGTGCCTTACAGTAGTCTAGCCAAGATGTCACTAGGGCATGTGTCACCATGGCCAGAGCCGGTTTCTCAAGAAACAGGCATAACGTGTATACTAGCTTTAATTGTGCAAATGTGCTCCTGGTCACAGCTTCAGTTGCTAAATGTTGAAAAAAATCTTATTAGTCTAATATTAGTATCTGATTGTAATGATGTACAATTGTAACTGGTTGTAAACCACCCCCAGTGGCTTTGCTGCCAGATGGGCAATATAAAAACAAAACAAAACAAATCAGTCAATCACTCAGTCAGTCAGTGTGTGTGTGTGTTGTGTCGTTACAGTCGTGACCGACTCTTCGTGACTCCATATCCATGGAGTTTTCTTGGCAAGAATACTGGAGTGGTTTGCCAGTTACTACTCCAGGTGCCTACAATCACTCACTCAGCCAGTAGGCTCTTTCAAAGGCAACCTTTGAATGTTTCGTGTCCATCTCTGGTTTGCCTTCATTGTCTTCCTGCCAATTTCTGTGCTCAATTCAAGGTGCTGCTTCTGACCTATAAAGCCCTTAATCATGAGTTAGGACCATGATACAGGTAGCCGTTTCACCTTCTTTCAATCCGTGTTGCTAAAAGTGGCAACACCAAGGGAGGTCAAAAAGATAACCTCAAGAGGGGGGCTTTCTTGATTCTGGCCCCCTAAACTTCCAACAGAGGCATGCCAGGATCTTCCCCTCCTGCTAGTCAGAAAATTAGTGAAAAGAGAATTATGTACAGCTGTGTTCAGCATCTTATCCCCTGGCTGGAATTAATATTTTTTATTTTTTAATTAATTTTAAATGGTGAACTACTATATTGGTTTGTGAGGTTCAGGCAAGCCTGTGGTATCATTAACTCTCCCTTCTAGTAAATGAATATCAAGCAGTGACTCATGCAAAACAGGTAACTGTTTATTTTCGATATCTGTGAAGATTCTCAGTCATCCAGGTTAGTTTATCTGGAAGTTGAGTCATGACAACTGGACTTCTTTTCTTGAGAGATTGAAATGTTTCGCAGCTCATCCAAACAGCTTCGTCAGTCTGAGGAAAGCTAGTTGTGAGTCCCCCATTTTATACTTCACTTTGACCTCACGTCACCCGTCCTAAAATAGGCTCATGAGATGAACAATAGCCTAAGACGCCGTAATCCATAAGGTATGAGTTGTTAGCTATGGCCTTGGTGGTGGAGGTGTGAAATATTTTTGATTTGTCTGGAGATTGTTGAAATCACTGCCTGATATGTAGCAGATAGTCTGTGCCTGAGCCGCCACCCCATCTCTATTGAGAGAGGGGTTTTCAATACTCACGTGAATGGCTTCCTTGACCCCTCTCTCAAATCACCTATCTTCTCTAATATGTGTACATCCTCATCTTTGAATGAGTGCCCTTTGTCCTTCAAGAGGAGGTGTACTGGTGATCTAAGCTTTTGCCCCTCCTTGTTTGGGCCATCCTTCTGTTTAAGGGCTGTTTAGTTTCTCCAATGTAGAGGTCTGAACACTCCTCACTGCATTGGAAACATACATATACTATATTGCTCCTTTTGTGTTTTGCTGTCAGGTCATTTGGGTGGACAATTTCCTTAGTGTGTTTGTGGGTTCGAAGTAAACAGGGATGTATTGTTTGCCCAAAAATCCTTTTAAGCTTCTCATACACTTCAGCCATGTAGGGAATGACTAGGTTCTTCTGTAAGCTCTGGGTGTCAGGCTGATCCATTATTCTTCCGGGTCAGCCCACTGCTTTGTTGAAGACCCACTTTGGATATCCACAGGCCTTAAGTGCTGTCTTCAGGTGCCTGTCTTCCTCCTTCTTGGCTTCTGTGGAGGTGGGGATGCTCTCTGCTCTGTGGCTTAGGGGTCCTGATGACTCCTAATTTGTGTTGTAACTGGTGGTGGGAGTCAAACAGTAAGTACTGATCTGTGAGGGTGGGCTTCCTGTAAACGTCTCTTCTCAGGCTACAGTTGGGTCTGATGATCAGTGTTTTTCTTGAACTGTAACAAACTACTCCCCATTTTTAATAAACAGATTCTTTGCACTAAGCAACTTAGTGTCTTTTAGTTCTTTATTGACATTGTCCAATAAAGCCCCAGGAGTGGGTAGCAACAGTTCAACCTTAAACAAAATCTCCCCAAATATGGGTGGAAAAGAAATTTCAACCTCTGTGGGTAAGCTCACTTGTAATAGATCCCTCCCACATTTGACTCCCACACTTGACAGTCGGGGTTCTTGTCAGGTCTTGGGGAAACTGGAACTTCCCACGATTCATCCCAGGAAGGTTGATACATGGTCTCGTCTCCTGGTAATTGGCTTCTCTTGTGAATCTCTTCCCTTCCTTCTCTGCTCCATCACTTCTCTTCCCTCAATTGTCTATCTTCTCTCAGCTGTCACTTTCCCTCCTCTTCCTTCCCCTTCTAAATCTTCTTTAAACTTGAAATTCCCAACCATTCTATCCCTCAGTTCTTGCATTTTAGCCCAGGCGACACCTTGGGATTTCAGAGGAGTAGACCGCACACTCCTTGTCTCTTGTCCACTCTTAAATGGTTGTAATATTATATGGGGTTGTCTGGAGTTCTGAACTTTAATTTGCAAACTACCCTGAGTAGTGTTTCCGTGAAAGGGGCAATATATCAATCGACTCATTAAACAAACAATTGCATACACTTCTTTGCCACCTTATAAGTGTAGGAAGCAGTGTAATATTGACCCTCTCCTAGGATGCTTCCCCCTTTGAAATCCATCTTGAAGATAATTTAGTTTCGTTCAAATTACAAGAGAATAGTTAAAACCTTGTGTGAGTGAAATGTTTGAAGTGAAAAAGTGTTAGTACGGTCAAACATTGTGGTGGTGGTTGCTGCTACTCTTATGTACCATCTAGTTGCCTCTGATTTATGAATTCCTTCTGCCTCTGTGCACATCAACCACTAGATGTCCCTTCAAATTGAACTTAGCTGCATTATTAGCAAGAGAGATATTTGGGGTCTTCACTCACTAGCGTTAATGCACAGAGACCATTCCAAGGAAAAACCGTTTGCTTCTTGTCATGTCTGTTTCTCTGATGAATTGTGTAAACTGCCCAGAATAGCCATGTAGCTAGATGGAGCAATATATAAATTAAATAAATAAATACATCTTGGCTCTTCCCAAGTAGTAGCTGATTTAGTGCTTTCTGACCTTGGAAGTCACATCTTCCAGTACTATCTCTTATTTCATTTTGGACTATCTCCAACTTTGTGAACGTGCAGGCATATAATCAAAATTAAGCGCCGGACAAGTCAACACCACAAGATACTAAGGCTGCATATAAAGCACGGTACATTTTGTAGTTAGGAGCTGCATTAACAGTCAGTCCAACACATTTGTTGTTTTGCAGGAACAAGATGATAACTGCTCCCATTCACTAGAAGCACGAATGATTATTTCTTTAAACTGAAATAATCAGTTTTGGTTTTGATTATTTCTTTAAAACTGAAATAATCAGTTTACTTCTTTAATACTGAAATAATCAGCTGATTATTTCTTTAAAACTGAAAAGCAGGTGGATTCTCCTACCAAACACACAATCCCAGAACTTAGGCCTGGGTTTACAGGACTAGGTTCATAGCTGCCATCTAACTCAACTATCTGCAGAAGGAACTACAGTATTTGCAATTTCAAATGTGGAGTGGGCTAGCAACCAACACCTGAAAATAAATGACTTGACATTTATCGCTTACACTTTTATCCAGTTTCATTAAAAATGCACTCAAATTAGCTAACAGACATTAGTAAAATGAATGAAGAAAAACATTCCAATTATTACAATAATCAATAACCATAATATGTCTGTGAAGGTTCTCCGTCATCCAGGTGAGGTTATCTGGAAGTTGAGTCATGGCAACTGGACTTCTTTTCTTGAGAGTTCGATCTCTCAAGAAAACACGTCCAGTTGCCATGACTCAACTTCCAGATGATAAGCATAAAGAACAAGGTTGAAATTATGTGTCTCCATTCTCTTCCTAAAAGCAGCAAGAATAGAAACTATTTCAATTTAAAAGAAGTTTAGGAGGATCACAGATATATGCACTTCTGCACATATACTCTGCAGGCTTCTGTAGACAATACTAGATGTATTGACAGGTCCATAATAAGTCACATTTCACACCAAGTTTCTGGACTCTCAAAGGTAGCCCCATACATAACATATTGTAGTAGTCAAGACAAAGTGTAAATAGGGCACGGTTGGCTGCTGCAAAGTTGGTTCCACTCCAGTCAGTGCACTAAATGGAATCATATAAAAGCATTCCTTAGCCACTGCTAATTGATCACCATCATGATGATGATTAAAAAAAATACAAAGTGTTCACTTATATACCGCCCCATAGCACTTAAAGCATTCTCTGGGTGATTTACAATTTAATTCTGCAGGCAAGTTGGGTACTCATTTTACCAACCTCAGAAGGATCGAAGGCTGAGTCAACCATGAGCCTGCTACCTGGGATTGAACCCCAGGTCGTGAGCACAGTTTTAGCTGCGGTATAGGCATTTAACCACTGTGCCACAAGGCTCCTCCTTGATGTGCCATCAAATCAGCAAAGTTCTGCTTAAGCAAAGTGTTCTGCTTATATACCGCCCCATACCACTTTAAGTAGTCTCTGGGCAGTTTACAATTTTAATTACAAAGTGCAGGCTACACATTGCCCCCCCAGCAATCAGTTCTGAGTTATGGTGATCGTCTTCAGGCTTTTTTTGCTAGAGAGTACTCAGAAGTAGTTTCCCATTCTGCTCTTCTTGGGGGCACCCTGGGGCTATACAGCTTGCCCAGGGTTACACAGGCTGGCTCTTTTTCCAAGAAGCACAGTGGCGAACAAATTCCCAACCTCTATTTACTGAGCTATACGGTCAGTTCCAACCACTGTGCTACTACTACCTAGGAATTCAGGGAGTCCAGTGCATGGTCAAGGAATACTTCCAGATAAGGAACATTTAGGAGACCACAAATTTTTTAAAGAACTGCCTGAACCCCAAGCCACAAGCCAGACTTTGTACTGACCAACAGCATATCCATCCTATCTGTTCATTTAAAACAGGGGTGGGGAACCTTTAGCCTGCCAGATGTTTTGGACTACAATTCCCCAAGTCCCTTTCATTGGCAAGATAGGCTCAGAATTCTGGAGTCCAAAACATCTGGAGCACTGAACGTTCCTCACCCCTGATTTAAATGAACACATACATTCTGAATTCCTTTGAAAGGAGTGTGCTCAAAGCCTGGAACTGAAACCTTTTGGAATAAAAGGAGCACCTTCCATCGCTAAGGTATCTTTTCATACTCAGTCGTTGTTGACTTGTCACTCCTATCAGCAACATCCAACAAGGCTTGATGGCATGAAGTGACAGGAACTTTAGTACAGCAGGTTTTCCCCTGTCATGCTGCACACTCCCTATCTTTAGTACCACAGTTCTGTTTTTTAAAAAGAGCAATACAAGCATCCTGTAATAGCAAAGCTACTCCTGCATTCCCATACCATTGAGGACTTCTGGAACTTGTATGTAAAATGTAACCCCTTTCACCAAACCATGGTACAGTGGTACCTTGTATAAAGGAATTAATTCGTTCCAAATGAAATTATGTTAAGCAAATTTTCCTTTATACAAATTCCCATAGGAAGGCATTGAAAATGGAGTAATCCAATTTTTATGTTGTATGGATTTTCTCCATAGGCGATTATGTTAAGCAAATTTCCCCTATCTCCGGAATTTTTTATGTTGTACAAATTTTATGTTATACAAGCTGTTTGTTATACAAGGGTCCACTGTACTACCATGTGCTGCAGTTTTCAGATTGACTTCTTACCATGTCTTTTATCGCCATGCTGCATTAAGAATGCCGGCTTGTTGCAGAAGATGCAAAAGAAAAGCCAACGGCACTGACCAAAGCTGCAGAATACTGTCAGATATAATAATGATTCTTTCGGGATTCTGGATCCCCATAAATCACGTATCCTTGTTTGCTGACTGGCCAGTGGCGGTCTGGAGTGTAAGCAGCTGGATAGATGGGGCGTGTACGAGAGACATGGCTGAAGAGAGCATCTCCTGAATCGCGCTCCATCTGGGGTTGATACAGACGCAGTTTATCAAGAAGATGTCCTGGCCAGAAACTATTGGGGTCCGTCAGGGGATTCAGAAAAGCAAACATTTTCCTCAGCTGCCTGTAATCAAAAACATGCACAATATGAGCATAAACAAACATTCAAGAACAGGAAGAAGGGATGTCACTTGCAAATCTTGCAAATACGAGATTCCTCGGGTGTGTATCAGAAATCGGGAGGGGAGGTTTGAATAGATAGGATCATATAACACCAAACATAAACTTAAAGCTTAAAAGTCCAGTTTAGTATTTTAGCCGCCTTGTGAACTGTTTCCCACCACTGTTCCCCACCTTCAGAGGGGCAGCTGGCAAAGACACAAAAGTGCTCCTTCTGGACAGCTCTACCCAAACGGGCTCAGTTAAAAGGACAGGAAATATGTTTATAGTATTTAACATTCTGACCCGCCATTTGGGGGGGGGGGGTTTGTGTGGCCATGCATTTTTAAACTGACTCAGCTGTTCAGAGCACATCTTCTGATGTCATTTTAATTATGCATTATTACATACGTTTTTACTTTTCACCAAGGCACTTTTTAAAAAGCTGATTAAAGTTCATTACTATTGGGTTTTTCAGGGCTCAGGGGATCAGCCTTAGATTTCCCTTTGGGAGCTCAGAGACTAAATAACTAAAAGCAGAGATCCCATAGTCGTCATCATCCTTAAAATCAGGGAAGGCAATCTCAAAGAGAATATATGTGAACTAAGGAAGGAAAACCTGCTTCTGTGATCCATCCCCTGGTTTTCTTCTTATAGAAATGCTGTTTTGCTTTTACTAAAAACGTTTTTTTGTGTATTCTAGTGGTCCAATCTCTTCTTTTTCTAGGAAGAAAATAATCTTGGAGGTGGGCTCCAGTGACTCTGGGGCAGCCCTGAAACCATGGCAAAGTAGCCTCCATGCCACACAGAGAGAACAAGGGATTTTTTTTCATGCCTGTCTTTTGTTTAGAATAATTTTAAAATGGCCAGCTGCACATTGGCCCCATGTACTGCACTCTACCCACTTCTGTAGGCAGAGGGAGCATGAGGCCACGGCAAAACAAGGGTTAATTCAGAATTCTAGCTGAGTAAAGCACATATTATTGTTTTTCTCTCTCTACTGAATACATTAGGTGGCCTTTTGTCTTCTTGTTGCATGTCACCAAGTCTGTGAAGATTCTCAGCCATCCAGGTGAGTTTATTTGGAAGCTGAGTCATGGCAACTGGACTTCTTTTCTTGAGAGAACTGAAATGTTTGGCTGCTCATCCAAACAGCTTTGTTGGTCTGAGGAAAGCTAGTTGTGAGTCCTCCATTTTATAGTTCACTTTGACCTTATGTCACCCTGGTCTGAAATAGGCTCATAAAATGAACAATGGCCAAATAGGCTTGTTAGGTGGACGATAATCTCAATAGGCCCATTAGATGAATAATGACCTAAGGCGCTAAAACCCATAAAGTTTGGGTCATTAGCTATGGCCTTGGTGGTGGAAGTGTGAAGTATTTTTGATTTGTCTGGGGATTGCTGAAATCAGTGCCTGATAAGTAGCAGATAGACTGTGCCTGAGCCCCCCACCTCTGTTGAGAGAGGGGTTTTAATACTCACAATGAATGGCTTCCCTGACCCCTCTCTCAAGCCACTTATCTTCTCTGTCTAATATGTGTAATTCCTCATCTTTGAATGAGTGCCCTTTGTCCTTCAAGAGGAGGTACACTGCTGATTCTGGTCCTAAGCTGTTACCCCTCCTGTGTTGGGCCATCCTTCTGTTTAACGGCTGTTCAGTTTCTCCAATGTAGAGGTCTGCACACTCCTCACTGCATTGGATCACGTATATCCATGGGCTGTCAGACTGCTGAATGGGAAATAATCCCAGGACAAGTATAGAAGAACTGACTTGTGGGCTGTCGCATTCTGTGTCAAGTACACAGGGTGCAATAAGACTGAGTGGTTGCTAGTGGGATGGGGGTGGGATGGGGGTGGGCAAGGGAGACTCAGCCAATTTCATTGTGCACATGTTGTACATTGACAATAAAGGTATTATTATTATTACTATATTGCTCCTTTTGTGTTTTGGTGTCAGGTCCTTTGGGTGGACGAGTCTCTGCCTTAGTGTGTTTGTGGGTTTCACACCTCCACCATCAAGGCCATAGCTAATGATCCATACTTTATGGGTTTCAGAACCTTAGGCCATTGTTCGCCTAATGGCCTATGGAGACTATTGTCCACCTAACTAACCTATTCAGGGCATTGTTCATCTTATGAGCCTATCTCAGACATGGGTGACATGAGGCCAAAGTGAACTATAAAATGGAGGACTCGCAACTCGCTTTCCTCAGACTGACAAAGCTGTTTCGATAAGCAGTGAAACATTTCAATCTCTCAAAAAAAAGTTGTCCAGTTGCCATGACTCAACTTCCAGGTACATGTCATCAATTTGCCTCCCTTCGAATCCATTGTAGCATAGTACTGTGATTTACCTTACCGCTACAATTGATTCACATGGACCTACTCTAATTGCAGCTTGCTTTAGCACAGTAGGTCACAGAGCAGGCCTACTTAAATCAATGGAACATATAGAGGAGTTGGCTTAGCAAATTCCCATTGGTTCAAATTCCCATTGATTTGGCCATTGTCTTGTATTTCTCTTAAAAGTATACAGTGACAATTGTAAAGAACAACAGCTTTTGATATTCTATCTTTTCCCCAGAACTAAGAGGCAGCTCACAATGCGATTAGTAATAAGTACAAGTAAAGATGTAGTGAGTCTTTATTTGTATTATTATAGTATTCAAATAAAATTTTGAGCTAGGATGGAGATCACAAAAGAAGTTACAAACCCAACTTAAAAGTAAATAAATATAGACTGTATCATACATTTCCTCATAGACTTCTTCGGGTGTCTTGAATGTGTCGTCATAATAGAACTGTTCAGGCCAGAAATCAACCGGAGGAAGCAGTCTTTTGGAGCGGTTTCTGGAAAAGCAACACACCAGAGATTTACAGAGAAAGGTGAAGTTTCTCAGCTATTCTGAACCTTCACCCTACTATTCCTTTGCTAGCGTTAGCAATGGGAAGAAACACCCAAATTCAGCTTCCAGGATCATTTGCTACTCCCAGTGTTTTCACCCATAGCCCCCATGAGTCTCACTCAATACAGGCAATATTAAGGGATTACAGAAATCATAGTCTAAAATTGCTGGTAAGTCAAAGGTTCCTCACTGGTTATCCAGACCGGATTAAGGCTCAGGTCAAGGCTGGTTTGTGTGTAAAAACAGATCTTTCCTGCAGTTATGCTTCAGAACATAATTTATGTAGAGATGGGGACGAAACAATTTTTTATTTGTTTTGTTATTTGTTTCATTACGTAATGAAACAAATAACAAACCGCCCCCTCAAAGCAAAATGAAACAAAACAAAACAAAATTTTTTTTTGTTCGTTTCGTTTTTCGTTCCCCCAAGCTGCTGACCAGCCCCCACAGAGGGGGCTTCCAAAGCAGCAGCGCCGACCAGCTGTAACGCAGCCGGTGCTTGTTTAAAAAAAAATAAGCTCCCTCGGCCGGACAGTACTGCAACTGATCGGCGGCTTAGGGCTCAGCCACAAAAAAAAAAAAAACCCAGAACAGAACAAAAAACGAAACGAAACACTATTTAAGCATTTTGTGCCCATCTCTAAATTTATGTAATGAAAATTGTAAAACAAAAAGCTGTATAGAATGATTCCTAGATTGTCACAGCCATGTTAGAATTATCCCAATGTATCCTATGAACCTGCTTGTCGCTCCACAACCCACATGGCATCCATTATAGCACATATTTATTGGCAGAGACTTCCAATGAGAACTTGAAGAGGATATCCTTGGGGGGGGGGGATGGAAGGAAAGGAGGACCACCATTAGCCTCTTCTGTTCGGCTTTGCTTCTCCTTTGCATGTCACTAAGTGGTTATTCCACTACCCAGAGGAAGTTCATAAACTGAAAAACCTATATGTGAGCTTTCTTATTGCTCTTTTCCCTTTTACTTTTGAGTTGTGTCTTTCTAGTCTATAAGTCTGATAGGCCACTTTATGTAAAATGCATTGTGACTGAACTCAGTGATGACAAAGTTCCATAATGAACTGATCAATCATTTGAAGCACTACCCTAATCAAGGAACTGCCATAATGAAAATGAAGTGGACTAGGACAGCCAAATGCGTGCAAACTTTCTGTGGCCTCTAGATATTTTTAAATTATCTGCCATGTTAAAACAAACCACTGAGGATGATGAGAGAAGGATTTGTTCTTAGAATAATGTTCCTTGCATGGTTTCTTGAAATTTGACGGAGGAAAAGTCTGTAGCATTGAAAAAGGGTCTACCAAATGAGGATGGGATATCATGTTTCCCCTAGTAGGCATTCTGGAATCAGGTGAGACAGCAAAGTTTGCTTCTTCATTACTGAAAATATAAAATCTCGCTGTATCCTGGGCAAAACCAACCGGTGCAACACTTTGTGCCAAACAAAGTGCAACTGGCAGTCTTTTGCATCCAAGATGGGCATTGTTAACAAACATGCATACACATTTTACCTCCTGGCCCTGCCATAGACCACACCTAGCCTAAATACTGACTGAGACCTGCCTTTTGTTCTGAGAAAAGAACAGAGGAAGTGATGAGACAGTTCTGACTATGTGGATGATTTGATGGTGGGCAGATAGGCTCCTAAAACAAGAACTGTTTTCTAGATAGTCACTTCAAGACTGTCTTGGGCACCGTAAAAATATCCCTGGGGACCCCATGGAACTGCGGGCAACGCCAGACACTGGGAAGTGTAAAGAAAGTCAGTAGAAGCCAAATTGGGGAGTTGCACGTATTTCTAAAGATTTTAACACATACGTCATTAGTTTCTTGAATTCTGCAAACGACTGCCAGCGGTATTTTAAAATCTTCTCATCTAAAACCTGTTTCTTTTCAGCCTTCGGCTTAGGCTTTCTACAAAAGATGGAAAAAACAACAGTTCAAACAAAGAGATAACAAAGGGGAGAGACAGCAAGAGGGAATCCTTAGGGTGAAAACAGCAGGCATTGAGTCTGGCTGATGGCAAAACTCAAATTTATTTATTTATTTATTTATTATTGCATTTGTATCCCGCCCATCTTCCCGGAGGAACTCTGGGCGGCTTACAGAGAGGCGACAGAACGCAATATTCAGAATACAATATAACATACCAAAAACAGAGTAAACAAAAAAACAGTTATAGACAGTTTTTAAAAACACAAAGCACATAGGCGCCCTAGCATCACCTTCTAGAGGGATGCGAGTTACTTAGAAGCAAGTATTGATGGCGGCAAAGAGGAGGGATAATAATAATAATAATAATAATAATAATAATAATAATAATAATAATAATAATAATAATAATAATAATAATAATAATAATAAATGCTCGCCAAAGGCCTCGCGAAAGAGAAGCGTTTTTAAGGCTTTGCGAAAGGCCAGCAGGGACTCTGCAGAGCGCACATCACTCGGAAGGGTGTTCCAAAGTGAAGGGGCCGCCACCGAGAAGGCCCGGTTACGTGTGAGCGTCTTCCGGGCCTCTCAAGGGGTGGCGACCTGGAGTGAGTGCGCTCGCGACTGCCGAACAGGTCGGGCCGAGGTCGATCACTGGACGATACGCTCTGACAGGTAGTCTGGGCCCAGGCCATGGAGGGTTTTATAAACTAAAACCAGGACCTTGAATCTAATCCGGGATGCAACAGGCAACCAATGCAGGCGAGCCAGGACTGGGGTGATGTGGTCATAACGACGCACACCCGCCACCAGCCTGGCAGCCGCATTTTGTACCTGCTGCAAACGCCAGAGGAGAGTCAAGGGTAGCCCCATGTAGAGGGCGTTGCAGTAGTCCAGCCTCGAGATCACCAGTGTTTGGACCACAGTTCTCAGAGAGTTGCCATCCAGGTACGGGCGGATCTGGGCTATCTGGTGAAGGTGGTAATAAGCGGATCTGGTCACGGCCGCCACCTGGGCTTCCAAGGTAAGCGCTGGATCCAGAACCACGCCCAGATTCCGCACCCTCTCCGCGAGTTGGAGGGAAACTCCATCCAAACAGGGAAGGGGGCTTCCGTACCCAGATGGCGAGTTCCCAAAGAACATAACCTCTGTCTTCTTGGGGTTGAGCTTGAGCCTGTTTGCCCTGGTCTATGTCAATATGGCATCCAGGCACCCATCAAGAGTCTGAACAGTTTCCACTGCAGAGGTGGAAAAGGAGAGATAGAGCTGCGTGTCATCAGCAGACTGGTGACAGCAGACTCCAAATCTCCTAATGACCATATTATGAATGAACATATTACAAAAAATATGAATAAAGTTTTATAAAGCAAGTTGTTGCATAGCAGTTGAAGAAAGATAGCATGTATGTTTTTAAAAACTGTATAAATATGAAGAATCATATACTGTATGTTAATGCCAAAATATGAGGTAACACATGAATAGCCAGAAAGTGCCTTGTATACAAGAGAAGGTACATGCGAGTGAATGCTAGGAAGACTTACTCCAGCATTCTAATGCTATCAATAGCCAAAAAAATGCTTCTGGGAAACTCAGAATAATAGTTATATAATCAGGCTAATGAATCTAAGTCTTCAAAACACTATTTGTTTGTTTGTTTGTTAGTTTGTTTGTTATATTTCTATACCGCCCATCTTCCGGACGGAACTCTGGCCGGTTTACAATTAAAACAAACAGCAAAGTATTACAAAAAAACAAGTAAGTCCTAAAAGAATAATGAGGGACAAGACCCTCTACAAGAGGCGGACAGCAATTTTAAAAAAACTTAATTAGAAAGGTTGCCATATGCCTCTTTTAAAAGGTAGGTTTTCAGCGCCTTTTTAGAGGCGGGCAGGGACTGCGCTAGGCGCAGTTCACTAGGGAGAAGATTCCACAGGGTGGGGGGGGGCACCACAAAGAAGGCACGGCTACGCATGAGCGATTTCCGCGCCTCCCTGCGTGTGGCCACCCTAAGTGAGTGTGCCTGCGCCATTCTCGTGAGCCTGGCCCCAGTTGACCCATTTGATGGGAATGATGGATACTGCTTCAGATATCCCAGTCTGAGGAACATTTATGCTTCCTTGTTTGTTTGTTTGTTTGTTTGTTTGTTTGTTTGTTTGTTTGTTTGTTTGTTTGTTTGAGAGATTGATTTATATAACGCAAGGAGTAATTATCCTGAAAAACAGAACAAACCTTTTTTGGGCCTTGGAAGAGCTTCTTGATTCATCATCATCTGATGTTTCGTCAGGACCCATAGATTTGCTATAATAACCCCCTGGCTGCCTCAGCTTCCTGTAGCTGTTCCCTACTCTTAGGATTCTGTCCCCTGGGTAGAGCAGACCTGGTGATACAAAGGCAAGTACAGCACTTTAAATGGGAGACAGAGATAGCAGTCAGCCTTAGCTGTTCAATTTATCCTGGCTACTTTCAGACAATTTCTTGATCTTATCAGGTGACTCTCAAGTGGTGGAGGTCTAGCAGACACACAAAGTGGCCTGAAGCAGCTCTCCCTGCCCTGAATTCTACAGCTGCCTGTACCACTGTTTGATTCAACAGGACTGGTCTTTGATTACTTGTCTCTCATTCAACTGTACATCAGGATACATTCTTCCATCACCCCCTGCCTCCCTTTCCCTGCTTACAGAAATTTGCCTCCATTCTAAATCCTGAATTTACACTCTAACATTGGTGGGTGGAAACTTCTAAATCAAAGAAAAGAATTCTCATAAACTTTGTTTCAGTGCCCAAAATATTAAACTTGTGGACTTAGGGCAGGGCTGTTATACAGAATCACAATCACAGAATACACACAATCCACAACATCTTACTTAGAAGGTAAGCCTCATGATGTAGTTAAGAGGAACCTGGTCTATAGTTTGGTCTGGGCTTAGGACTGTGTGGGAATCTGCCTTTAATGCTCTGTCCATGCTTTGTCAGTCTAGCTATGCATGATCTCAGACAAACAGCATGGGTCTTACATCACACTAAGAACACACTCTTATTGGAGAACAGGGCTGACCAATCAGAGCTGAGAATAGGCCTATTCTAAGATGGCCCCTGAAAGGCGGAGGAGTTGCATACCAAAAGAATGTTAGGTATGCTGAGCCTACTGAGCATGCCTGGAGAAAATAACCTGTGTGTTTATTGGAGGATGCTGTGCTGACATGTTTGTGATGTGTATTGTGAATAAAGAGCCGAGCAGCAGGAGGGGAGGGAGCTTTTTACTATCCAGAAGCCTGCCTGCCTGCTTTTGGTTCTGATGCAACAATAAACAAGCACCTAAAGATCCCTTTGTGTTCAGAGGCCTTAACATTCCTTCACTATCAATCTCTTAGCTGGTCTGGGAGATTCCTCATATCTACGGATATCCCAGCAAGGAATCCCATCGTCTTTATGATCCCGACAGGACTGCAGCCCTAATCAAGTGGACTCCTTCATATAACTGGCCAGCTGCTCAGAGGGCACCAACAGTGCATATTTGCACTGTGTTTCTCGTCACCTAGCTCTTCCACCCTACATCCATCCACTGGGAACACAAAGCAAAGTTCGGACAGCACTGTTCTAACACGGGACATTCTAGCTGGTTCTTTGGTTTTACGATACCTCTCTTCAGCACCTTCTCTGTAATTGGAATGTGATATTTTTTGCACAGCTTGACACACTGAGTGTAGACCAGATGGGTAGCAAGTCGATGGCGGTCTACCAGGTCTCCCACTTCACCCTCCATGGTGCTTGGCAGGCAATGACCATCCACGGCCAGGTCTCCGGTCTTCACCATTCGACACTGTTCAGCAAAATCCAGGGGGTCAATCTTCCTCTGCAGCAATAAGACAACAAACTTGTGTTGTTATAAAATGCCACCGTGCCAGTCAGCAGTATTTTTCTTTGCTTGCAACAGAAATTATCAGACAGAACTGGAAGGCTCTCTAACTGCAAGCATCTCCCCCTTCTCTGTCATGGTGGCTGACTGCCGACTTGTACTTTCCACAGAAGCAGCCAAAGAATGGTTTTAGAGGCTTTTAAACTAGTATAGGCAAGGCAGCTCACTGGGGTAGCTTGGTGGTGGTGGGGGACCACAAAAATATCACTACTGCACAAACCACACTGGCATGCAGTCCTCAGTTCAAGGTGCTAGTTACAAATCCAAAACAGCCTGCCCTGCTGGCTAGTAGGATCTTCTTCGAAGACCTTGGTTCAGAATGCCCCCCTCTTTATTGAGGTACAGTCTCAGCCACGTAATACAGGTGGATGAAGTAAGTGGTTGGTTGATATGTATGCGGCTCACTTCTATCAGCCACAGTCTAGAAACAATGAATGCCTTATTTTAAAGTTTTTGAAGGAGGATTAAGTTACACAAAGGTGCGTGGCGGCTCAGCGGGCTAGAGAGCTGAAACTCTTGGCTGCAAAGTTGGCAGCTCGGCAGTTTGAATCCCGGGTGCCACGCAGCGGAGCGAGCTCCCACTGTTAATCCCAGTTCCTGCCAACCTAGCAATCCGAAAGCATGCAAATGCAAGTAGATAAATAGGTACTGACATAAAAAGCGGGAAGGTAAACCAGTGTTCCGCGCACATAAATGTGTTCAGCCATGCTGGCCACATGGTCACGGACTTGCACAACACTGGCTCTTTGGCTGGGAAACAGAGATCAGCACCGTCCCTAGAGTTGGACAGGGACCCTTTTTAGAGTCAGGAACCCTTTTAAGTCACACAAGTTATGAAATTCTCTTCCCACAGAGGTTCAGCTAATCTCTCTCTTTCTCCCTCCCTATTTTATTGCAAACATTTTACCTATGAGGGCTTCAAGAAATGGGAAATGATTTTTTTTTAAAAAAGGATCATTTTTTTCAGTGGGGGAGTTGCAAAATGGCTTTGGGGTGCCTGTGGTGGCTCCTGGTCTCCACTTTGTATGCCCCCCCCCGTCATAAGAGCACAATCAGTGAATGAGAATACCTGAAGAGCAGATGGGAAGGCTATGTTGCAGCAGATGTACTTATACCAACACTCACAATGCAGAACAATACTTTTAAGCAGCCAACTGCAACCATGGGCTGTCACTCTGTCAAACAACAATTCCCCAACATCAAAAGGCAGTACCTTTAGTTGTCGCCGGATTTCCCGATATCTCTTCCCCACCATCTCCATCTCGTCATAGGTGAGATGCTTGCGTTCTGGCTCAGTGTTGAGAGGGGGAACTTGCAACTGGTTAATGTGAGCAGGACACTCTTTGGCCTTACTCTGGACAACGGACACCCTCTTGGCAATCCCTGAAGCTGCTTTGGGAACGGCGGGGGGAAATTCTTTCCTGTCTTTATCAGAAAGGTGGAAGAGGGGAAAGAGAAAAGATACAGAATTCAATTTTAAAACCCAGTCAACTTTCAAACATAAGGACATAAGCAACTACCGCCTGGCATCCTAATAAACCTCTATCAGCTCCTCCACAGGAAAAGTTAGTTTTTTTTAGACTGGAGTTCGAAGAACTCTCCAGCTCGAATGGGCCAATGACTGTATAGGCTGTGGGGTTTGGGGAACTGTGGCCCATCCTGGAAAAATATCATTTTATTAAAGTCTGAGAGTTTTTTTTTTAACACTAGATAGGGTTTGTTTACAGAACAACAGCCTGTGGACCCAGAATGTCTGTTAAGAAAAAGTGGAGTATTGTGCAGGATCAGGCCAGAGGATCCTCTAATCTAGCACATTTCCGCCTTGGCTAACGAGAGGCCCCTGGAAAGCCCACAAGAAGGACAGGTGCTCACTGCCACAACACATGGCAATACACAATACCTTGAATCACCCTTCCCTGATCCCTCAGACAGGATGAGACTCTATTTCCCACCATGCTGGCTAGAGAAAAGGAGCCTCAGAGGTCTACAAGGCGTGAAATGGGGTGGGGGTGGGGTACCCACAATTCTTAGCAGTTTCAAACCATTCAATCACTTGCTTTTTCTTTTCTTACCTGGCTTGGGCTCCATGGTGTTCTTCGGATGCTCTCTGGTGTTGTCCATCCATATTCTCTGACAATCCGCCAGATCATCACTGGTGATGTAATTCCGTCTGGTTGACGTTGTGAGGAAAAGGATCACATCTTCCAGTTCGCTTTTACTGATGGGCACTTTGGTCTGTGTAAAAACCAATACTCCAGTCAGGCCTCAGCACAGAAAGACTGAAGTCGGGCAACCCTCCGCCTGAGGAGAACGGGCCACTGCAAAGACCAGGGCTGAAACCTTGTGGCTTAACAGAGGAAGTTACTTCAGAGTAGGCTCACAGAAACTGTTGGGATTGGGTAAGTCAGCTGCACCATGTTGCACAGATTCAAGCAGGCTTCCTCTAGTTGCGGCTTATAAGAGGAGGCCTATTTGAACCAATGGAACTGAAGGAGGAGTTGACTCACCACATTTCCACTGAGTCAGTGGGCCTACCTGCCCATGTTCCCTGCAATATTCAGCTTCTCTGGGCCAAGTTCTCTTCCTCATATGGGCAACCGTACCCATGGGCAAGTGTACTAGACCCTCCCCCCCCCCCGCTTGCAGCTTCCATTGCAATCCATACAAAACCATTCGCTGTGGGGGTGGAGGAGAGAAACCTTGCCTGGAAGGGGGAGCAGGACACGTGAAAACACTCACACACAAACCTTATAGGGAACCTTGGCCTACTACTCTGATGTGACTTACTACACTAAACAACAGGATTTCAGACAATGATTTCCTCAGAAGGGGAAATCTCCTTGCTACAAGCAAATCACGGCTTGGACATTTCTTTTCTCAGGGGGGCATTCTTCAGTCCATCCCATTCAGCATGGATTCTTGGCCAGTTGGTTCATTCATTGTTTCCCCCTCCCAAGAACAGACACAAAGTGGCTTACAAATGACTGAAAGATACATGCCACTAAAATCACAAAAATTGCAGTATTAAAATACCTTGTATAAAGGAATCAATTCGTTCCAAATGAAATTATGTTAAGCAAATTTTCCTTTATACAAATTCCCATAGGAATGCATTGAAAATGGAGTAATCCCATTTTTATGTTGTACAGATTTTCCTTACAGGCAATTATGTTAAGCAAATTTCCCCTATCTCCGGAATTTTTTATGTTGTACAGATTTTATGTTATACAAGCTGTTTGTTATACAAGGGTCCACTGTACAGCTAAAGACACACCAATGTTAAAGGCACCTATTAATGACAGCTAAAAACCAGTTTTAAACTCACCATGGAAAATGAAGCCCCCTTTTAAAAACAATTTCCTGAGCATTTGATTTCCAAAGGCCTGCTGAAAAAGGAAGATCTTGGCCTGCTGGCAGAGGGAAAACAAAGAGGGGCCACCCTGGCCTCACCCAAAGGGTGAGCCTTTCACCAGCCACTGGAAATGCCTTGTTTTGTATGATCACATGCCTGTGAGACCACTGGGACCAGGAGAAGGCCTTCCCCTGAAGAACTCAAAAGCTTGGAGCCCTTTCTGCGGGCACCCGACATTGCCCCTTCACAGCCACCTGTATTCAGGTTAAATTGTTGTATTGGCATTTTACAAATAGTTAGTGGGTTTTGAATGGCAGTTTGGATACTCGGTCTCTAAAAGATTCGACATCATTGATTTAGGAAAACACAGTCCTTGTTTTTATATTGTAGTTATATACAGTACATATAACAACAGCAACAGCAACAACAATGTGACAGACATCTTATCCTCAATACTCCAGACATCATAATAGTACGCAAGGAAGAAAACAAAGTTCAAATCGTCGATGTGGCAATACCAAGAGACCCAAGAGTCAGCGGCAAAGAGTGAGAAAAGATAACCAAATATTGGGACTTAGAAACAGAAATAGAAAAGCTATAGAATAAGAAAGAAAAAACAATACCATAGGTGCTTTGGGTGGAATCCCAAAAGACCTGGGTGGCTGCTCTGGCTTGAAAACATCTCAGAATTTCAAACATCTGAAAACCCTCAGCATTGATGAGATCAACATCAGTCAACGAGAAATGGCAACATTATTAGGAACAGCATATATTCTACGAAAATATCTCCGGTCATCCTAGGCCAGTGATGGCGAAGCTTTTAGAGACTGAGTGCTCAAACTGCGATTCAGAACCCACTAATTTCACACAAAATGTCAATACAGCAATTTAACCTGAATACAGGTGGCTGTGACGGGGCGATGTTGGGTGCCCACAGAAAGTGCTCTGAGTGCCACCTTTGGCACCCGTGCCATAGGTTCACCAACATTGTCCTAGGCTCTTGGAAAGAGTTCGATCATTGGAGAAGGCCAACTCCAGCTTAACACCTGGCAGCTGTGTTCTCCAGATGATGATAATGATGATGATGATGATGATGATGATGATGATGATGATGATGATGATGATGATGATGATAATAATAATAATAATAATAATAATAATAATAATAATAATAATAAT
>JAHTLZ010000015.1:24886257-24922023 GCA_023846285.1 Phrynocephalus versicolor
AATAATAATAATAATAATAATAATAATAATAATAATAATAATAATAAAGGAAAACATAGACCTTCAGAAACTCGGACCCAAGCATATAGGGCTTTATAACCATAACCAGCATTTTGTATTGGGGCTTCCAATTCACCGTTTGCCACCACAATTCTTGTTCCCTGTGTTCAACCCCAATCAATCACACACAGCAACTGCATTAAAATGATCCTAGCAAGATGTAACCCAGGCATGCATCTCCACAGCCAAGTCAGCTCCAGTTAGGAAGGGGTGCAGCTCAAGCACCAGGTTTAAAGGTGCAAACGTCTCTCTAGACACCCATAAAGACCTAAGCATCCTGGCTCAGAGATGGAGGACCGACCGCCCAGCTATAAACCTCAATTCTCAAGGGAACACAACTCGGTCAGGCTTCCCTTGCTTCGCCCTCATCCGGTCAGTAAGGGCCACTAGACATGGATTTAATCTGCTTTTAATGCTTCTGTTTCCTCCTACTTCTGACCCCAAAGGAAAATGCTCCTCATGGCCCCATCCCGAGACACGTTCTGCACCTACCGCTTCGATGATTCTAATGAAGTCGGCTCTCCTGAACTTCATTGACTTGCTCTTGTCGGCTCTGTTGAAAAGATCCACGAGCTTAAGCTTCTGTTTGTGCAGGTGGTCCTGCAGTGTGTTGAGGGATTCAGGATAGGGAGCTTGGATAAGAGGCACAATTCTCTTTTTGGCTCTCTTTGGCATCAGGTGCTAAAAAGAAAAGGGGACGAGAGGCGTACATTAAAGTGTTCTGCTTGTATACCGCCCGATACCACTTGAAGTAGTCTCTGGGCGGTTTACAGTTTTTGATTACAATATGCAGGCTACACATTGCCCCCCCCCCAGCAAGCTGGGTACTCATTTTACTGACCTCAGAAGGATGGAAGGCTGAGTCAACCCTGAGCCTGCTACATTAAATTGCCTTTTTAGAAAAGTTACTGTCTATAAGCCATGGAGGATATCTGGAGCCCTCCAGATCTTGTTGGACTACAAATGCCATCAGTCCTAGCCATCACAGTCATCACATAAGGGACTGTGGGACTTGCAGTCCAACAAGATCTGGTAAGTGATATATTACTAAACTGCCCGCTAGCAAAATGTGATGGTGACAACTATATTCCAGTGGGGAATGTAGAAGTTCATTAGGGATGGAGAAATACCTCTCTGATAAAAAGCAAAAGCAACAAAGGGATCAAAGGAATGGGCAAAGGAGGCACAGGGGATCTTGTAGAGGTGGGGAATTAGGGGCTAGATGATGGAAACAGATCTTGCAAACAGATAACGAACATCAGGCCACTGCCTTGAAACTAAATATCAAGGCTAAACTGTATGCTTTTAAAATAGATTCCTCGGATTCTGAAAGAGAAATTTTGAAAACATGGACAGGGAAGTACTGTATCCAAATCTCAATTTCAACATGTTGCAAATATTCTGAACTGATGTGAAGATTTGCTTTCACTTTGGCTGCTGAGGAATTCAACAGCCAAAACAGACCTGCAGACCATCACATTGTCCTAGATCACTGGAAAGAAGAACCTGGATTTGCAGCCCTGCTGGAAATCAAAGGAAGCAACAAACCTCCGATGCTCCAAATGTTTAGGGCCACAACTCCCAGAGTTCCAAGCCTGTACTGCCAATGACAAAGGACTGTGGGAGTTGTGGTCCAAAACATCCGGAGTGCCGAAGGTTCGACACCACGGCTATAGTCCATGACAGTATTGCCTTTCTTTCTTTCTTTCTTTCTTTCTTTCTTTCTTTCTTTCTTTCTTTCTTTCTTTCTTTCTTTCTTTCTTTCTTTCTTTCTTTCTTTCTTTCTCTTGACCATTCTTCAAAGAACACTTGAGAGAAGAGGCTTTATGTGGAAAACAGTCTTATATGCAAAATGCAGAGGAGTGAGGGAGAAAAGACGCCCTACTGCTGACCCCGAGTTACCAGTATTAAATAGGATTTTTAGCCTAAGTTTCCCTTCTGCAGGCCAGCACTCTAACCCAAAGGCGGGAAGTGCACTGATCCTGCAGGCTGGATATCTCCCATCCCTAGTGTGCAGAATTAAGCCGACAGAGCTGATAATCCCACAAGGAGCAGGTCCCATCCTGCAGAAATATAGGCTAGGGCAGTGGTGGCGAACCTTTGACACTCCAGATGTTTTGGACCACAACTCCGAGAATTCAAAGCCTAGATTGCCAGTGACAAAGGCCTGTGGGAGTTGTGGTCCCAAACATCTGGAGTGCCAAAGGTTTACCACCACTGGGCTAGGGGGTCATGGAGAAGGGATTGCCACAGAGGTACTCCCTCGTGCCTATTTCCTCCTTCCTTATCTCTAAGCTCCCATTAGAAATGGCGGAGGAAATGCTTGTGTAACCTCCTATCTGGAATGGCTTTGGTGAAGGCCAATTAGCAGGTGGGGGATGTTCTTGTTATCTTTGATCTCAGCTCGGAGATATGACGTGGGGATTGCTGATGTTTGTAGTTTGTCTTTTTAACTGGAAGGCAAGCTGAGTACAGGATGGTGGGGAGGAAAAGCCAGATCTTTCAGGCCTGCGGAAGGCCAACTCCCCTTTGGGGGGTGGAGGTTCCTCTCCCTTGCACTAGCCACAAGGCCACATGGATGGCTCTCTCCTTTACTTGCCTCAATGCTGCTGACAGCGGCTAACTTGGCTTCTGCTGCAGCCGTCGTGACTTCTTGGTCCTCTCTCATTCTGCCCAAGACGTTTGCTTCCAGCTGGCTGACGGGTTGTTTGGTTGTCAACCATTCCTCAAGGTTGACACAATTTTTCAGCAAATCCTGCAGTTTCTTCCTCTCCTTAATCCAAGCCTCCAGTAACTGCACATCTTCTTCCTCTTTGGAGGTTTTATCCTCAGCCTCGGAAATTATCCCAAAATCTCGAGCTTTCTTCCCCTCTCGGCTGGAGGGCGCCGAAGGCTGAGATCTGGGGTGTCCAGGAGCCCCTCCTCTCATCAGAGGGGCAATGAGAATGCGGCGTCTCGATCTGGGTGGGCCAAACCGGCTTCCTTTCACTTTAAAGAAAATGTGTGGATGTGCGTCTCTGAACTTGAATTGCTTAAAACAGTGATCTAGAACATCATCCAGGTTCTCCACGGGGGATTCCTTGGGAGACTGTTCATTAGACACAGTGCTGCTTCCTCTGAAAAGAAAAGCAGTGGGTGAGAAATTCTATGTCAATCACATTCCCTTCTGTGCTATAAAACTAAGAACATCAGAAGAGCCATGCTGGATCAGGCCAAAGGCCCATCTAGTCCAGCTTCCTGTGTCTCATAGTGGCCCCACCAAATGCCTCTGGGAGTGGATGACACTACATGTCTGTCTCCTGATACCACTCCCCTGCATCTGGCCCTTGAAGTAGCCTGTTTTTTCAGCCTGAAGATTACACATCTCCATCATAGTTTGTCACCTGTGATGGACTTTTCCTCCAGGAATCTGTCCAATCCCCTTTTGAAGGCATCCAGCTAGATGCCATCACCACCTCCTGTGGCAGGGAGTTCCACAGACTAACAATGCGCTAAGTGAAAAAATATTTTATTTTGTCTGTTCTTACTCTCCCAGCCCTCAATTTGAGTGTATGTCCCCTAGTTCTGCTATTTTGTGAGAGGGAGAAGAGCTTCCCTCTATCCACTTTACTCATGCCCTGCATTATTTTGTATCCCCACTCAGGTGACATTTTTCCAGACTAAAGAGCCCCAAATTTATTTATTTATTTATTTATTATATTTCTATACCGAACGGAACTCTGGGCGGTTTACAATGTTTTAGCCTTTCCTCATAAGGGAGGTGCCCCAGCCCAGTAATCATTTTAGTTGCTCTCTTCTGCACTTTTTCCAGTTCCACTATGTCTTTCTTGAGATGCGGTGACCAGAATTGTACACAATACTCCAGGTGCGGCCTTACTATTGTTTTGTATAATGGCATTATAATGTTGGCTGTTTTATTTTCAATCCCCTTTTTGATAATCCCTAGCATGGAATTGGCCTTCTTCACCGCTGCCACACATTGGGGAGACACCTTCATGTAGCTGTCCACCAACACACCAAGATCTCTTTCCTGATCTGTCACGGATAACTCAGAGCCCATGAGTTGATAGATAAAGTTTTGATTTTTTGCCCCAATATGCATTACTTTACATTTGGCTACATTAAAACGCATTTGCCATTTCGTAGCCCATTCGCCCAATTTGGAGAGATACTGTCCTGATTTGTCAGCCGCACTCCGGATGCTGCCAGTTCATGGCCAGGGGCTCTTAAATTCGGCGCGCTTCGTGCCCTCCTCCTCCTCCTCCACCGCCGCCCACCCGCTTTATTCCGACCGACCCCCGTCCGGAGCCCGTCACTCCTTTGCGGGCGGGCTCCCTCCCTCTCTCTGAGCGACGATCGCGCACGTACTCGTTCTTCTTGCTTTCGCCGAGCCGAGCGCTCGCCAAAGAAGGAGAGCCCGGCAGCCGCTCCGAGTCCACACGACTGAGTCTCCAGCCGCCACCACCAGCAGCCCTTTCGGGCGAGCAGTTCGACCGCTCCATCCTGGTCGACCCCGAAGGGCTGTTGTTATGGGTGGGGGGGACGAGTGGACGTCTCCGGACGCCGAAGACTCCCTGCCTGCACGAGAAGGGGAAGGGGAGAAGCCTTCCGTCTCAGCTTCAACAGAGAAACCCGCCAGCGGCGGCTGCCCCCCTGCTCGCTTCTCTCCGCGCCTCCTCCTCTTTCTTGCTAGGGCGGCGGGTCGGGCGAGCAGCAGCAGCGCCGACCTCCGCGCACTCCCGATCCCTCCCTCCCTCCTTTAGAGCCCAAGGCAGCCGAGAGGCATTTTGGCGGGCACCAAGGCAACCCGCGCGCCCGCTGGCCGCTGATTGGCCGAGAGACGCCGCTCCGAACGTTGTGTCGGCAAAAGGGGAGGAGCCCTGGTGCCCGACTCACGTGGCTGCGGCGGCGGCGGCGGGGGGGGGGTTGGTGGCGCTCCGGGTCCAGCCAGGTGCGCCTCCAGGACCCCGACTCTCGAAATGGAAGAGGCGCGAAAGGGGTGGCGGGCTGGGAATTGCCACCACCCCCACCCCGTCCCTCCCTCAGGGATGCTGCTGCTGAGGCTGAAATCGGTCCGGTGGCCCTGGTGGCAGGAAAGCAACAGCCTGGTTTCGGGAATGCAAGGCAGGCCGACTGGAACACCCCCCCCGTCTGCTCCACCTGCCCCCCACCAGACCATCTCGCTGGGACCCAGGCTCAGGATCGGCCCCCTGAAGCGGCTGCTTCCCTCCCTGCCTGATGGTAAACACATCCCTAGGTGGGTTTCTGCCCTCCCCGCCTCTGGAGCTGCCAATAGGCCTGGACATATAGAGGAGTAATTTACACATTTCATCATTCATCCATTGTCATCATCATATATTTAGCCAGCTCTTGTAAGAATGCAGGGTTCCAAACATGGTTCTACTGTCCTGTTGTATCTTTGAAACATTCCTGACCTATCTCATATGAGACCCTGTAAAATGGATGGTAGTAACACTTGTCTAGATTCTAAACATTCAAGACCTCACATCCCAGAACACACATTTCTGAAGTCTTGATCTTAGACAAGGCAGGGCTTTAAAACTCAGAGAACATGGAACTAAAAGAAGTTTTAAGTTACAGGATTGGTTTTAAGAGGCCGTGCTAAAATTATTGAATGAAGGTTGCTATTATCAGTTTGTATAGGGAACCATTCCCCCCTATCCTTATCAGTGGTTTTGCTGGGTTTTGACCCATGGAAGAGTTTTTCAGCAGCTAACATGGACAGAAACCTAGCCACAACCAACTTTTAAACAGAAACACTAGCTGAGCTTGGTCGAAATCCTGTTGATGGAGCTGTGTGTTGAAAATCTTACTTATGACATCAGCAGGTGACATTAATCTTGAATTCAATTTCAAGATTCCTAAGCGCCACCCCTCAGATACTGTGTCTCATTAGAGATCCCTTTTGACCTCAGGAAGCCTTTGGGAGGTCTGGGATATGAGTTCCCCGCCCCTGCTGTGCGGTGGGGAACTCATATCCCAAAATTGCTCCTAGCTGTCCTGATCTCAGTGGCATGATTTTCAGAATATAGGTGCTTCCCCATCTTCAACTTAGATAATTTTAAATTAAAATCATCTGCTAAGGATGACATCAGGATTTATAATAACACCTTAGACCACCAATAGGATTTCAGCCACTTAGTGCTCTGGATGTTATTGGACCAGAACTCCATCCCCTTAACATTGGACTCTGCTGGCTTGGATTAGCGGGAGGTGCTGTACATCGGGAAGGCCACTGCCCTATGTATAATGCTCCCTTCCCCATAGTCCAACCAGGTGCACGGGATATACATAATTACTTAATTATCCTATGCAGGTGGCCAATACTGTACAAAAAGGGTCTCCTTTTTGGCATTCTCTACTGCGGCGGTAGGCCTCTTTGCCCAGCTGCTTTTGGACTCAAAACTAACCACCAACATGGCCAAGAAGCAGGGATAACGGGATGTGTACTCATCAGGCAAGGGCTTGTGTTTTCAAGCAAACATTTAATAAATAACTCACTGCCAAGAAAGGGATTTTAATGGGAGAGGTTTTCTTAAAACACACTTTTAAATTGTTAATAGCTTTTTTTATTCAGTGGTTTCAATTTATAATCTGATAAACTTCTTAATATTGTAATGAGTTGTATTTTAGCGGATTTAGTATTTGTTTCTGTAACCTGCTTTGGGCTCCTTTGTTTGGGGGAAGGGGAAATACAAAATAAGTAAATTAAAACAACCTACCCCAGGGGGCACAGATTGCCCATCCTGCTTTATGCATTCACCACCACTACCACCCTCCTATTTGCTAGTCAATTTATTCATGCACCATTTTTAAAAAAAAATAATCTACCTAGACAATGAATATTTATGGGAACTGTACAGATTTCATATAAGCAAAAGTAAAATTAATCTGCAGCCGGATAATATAATCTTGTCTTCCTGGGGTGAGACACTGATTAAGCACCGCTTCTGGATGAAATCCTAAATATAACTCTGCACATTAATTCTACTATAGCCAATAGGAATGGCTTTGCGACACTGACAATCAAGGTCTTTCTGTGATTCATGTCAAGTACCAACAAATTATATTAACAGATCAATATACATTACTAAGCAGAATATAAACAAGTTATAAAATTATTAAAAGGTATATAAAATTAATACTTTTAAAAAAAAAACAGCCCCCCGTGTCATTTGCCCAATATGGGGGCGAATCAACAGCATCCCCTCTTGCCACCATAAGATCTTCCTCCGTGCAGGTTGAAGGGCATCATATGCCTTTTAACATGTATGAGATGGTTTGTTCTTCTCTGCATTCACACAAAGCTTCTTCTCTAGGGAAGCCCCATTTTCTCTGATTATCATTTGATCTCCCAATCCCAGCGAGTAGGCTATTTTAATGCTTTCCTAATGGGCCCAAGTTGTTCTTGGCCAGGAGGTGGAGAGTCGTAGGGTTCTGCCCCGTTACTTGGGAGCAACTTGCTCGACTTCCCTAGTTCTAGGGTGATTTGTGGGGGCTGTTTCTTGAAAAGGGCAGAGGTTTGAGGAACTCTACCTTCATTTCAGTCTTGACTAAATCACTTGACCAAATAAGAAGTGTGTTTCTGAGGATGCTGCTTTGACCCGCTTTTTCTATGCAGCCACTATCCTTGTGGAATTATGCTGGAGGAATGCCAGCTAAGGAGTGCTCCTTTTCTGTTGGGGTTCGCTTTAAACACCCCATACGCTGTTTCGTTTACCTATTTTGTATGTCTTTATCCGGGGCTAGCACATTCCCCTAAAGAGTAATGGTGGACTAGTGCAGAAGTGTGACATGGAGCACCCCATATTGTACCCATTATTTTCTGTTTGGTATTAAAACGGTGATCCTTGAAAGTGAGAATTTGATCCAGGGTAGCTCCCAAGTATTTTGGGATAGCACAGTGTTCTAGCCTGGTATCATTCCATGTCACCTGCAGCAATCTTAATGCCTTACGGTTTTTCAAGTGGAAAGCATAGTTGAATTAATTATCCTCAAGGATCTTTTTATCAATATTATGCCATGCCTTTACCTCTCCCATTCATTATCTCTGTATCAATTTATCTCTTAAAGTCCTAGCTCAGGAACTACAGTACTTCCTCTTAGAGCTTCCCTGAACCTGTCTAACTTGGCAAAAATAAGAAGTCCGCTTGTGCATTTGGTCTAAAGTCAGCATCTTAACCAACCAGTGAATTCCAGTCTGATATGTACCTCCAAAATTATTCACTAACAGGACTTTGGAAAAGGCTAGATTTATCTGCATCAGTTCTGCATCTCTGTTCTTCCAAGACTAACTATGAACCATAATTTGGCATTTGCATTATAGAAAGACTGAACAATTTCAAAGCTGTCATTTACATTAAAAAAGATTGGATAGGACTTTAATTGCAGTTTCTGAACATTATTATGTAGAAATACCATTTAATGCAATGTCCAAAGTATATTAACATGTATATAAAAATATTGGTTTTATTTATAGTAACTAAAAGGACGACGGCAACTGCCAGATTTTTGGAAGAGAGCAAGGTGTATGCATGCAGAGCTAATTATTAAGATTCAGTTTCTCGTAGTTTGCCTGAAGCCAGGTATGATATAGATTCAGCTTATGGTCTTGTGGTTGTACCTGAAAGAGAGTCAAAATGTAATAATGTTAGTTTTAAAATGCAAATTAAAATAATGAAGAAGTCAAATAAATCTATTTTGTAGCTCATTGCTCTGGTTATAATGTTTAAATTATCTTTTTTAAAAAAAGCCTTCTTTTTGAGGAAACAAGAATAGGGTCAAACATCTAAGATACTGTAACACTTAGAGATAGTGGAAGACTGTACTGAGCCATTTTATTTCATGGAAGTCCACTATGCAATAGGAGCCGTTCATCTCCTAAAAGTGCTATTATTACAGTCACCATCCTCATAGGTGAGTGTGGTGGGGAGATGGGAGAGGGCCTTCTTTGCTGCTGCTCCCAGACTTTGGAACTTCCTCCCACAATTGGGAGTAGCTGGCCCATCTTTACTGTGCTTCTGCAGCAGGTGAAGACTTTTCTCTTCAGGTGAGCTTTCCCCGAGAGACTGGCAGCCTGGGTGTGGGTGTCGATGTGGTTTAAATGCGTTGTTTTACCTTACCCCTTTGGAAGTGTTTTGGTGTGGCTTGTGCTTTTTAATATGGTATTCACTCAATCCTTTTTAGTAATTGTATACCCATTATTGTTAGCTTTATATCCAATGTCTTTCAATGATGTAAGCTAGAGATGGGTGTTTCATTTCGGAAGGGGTCTAGTTCTGAAATGAAACACAGCAGCACAGCTGCCGTTTGGAACTGGGACCCACTCTCCAGAATGAAATCAACCACTGATTTACCTTCCTTTGGGTCGCGCCGGGTGCAACTCCAACAAGGAAGCAGCCCCCGACACTTATCTTTCCTCCTCCCTGCACTGGCCAATCAGGAGCTGTGCAAGGACATGCATCATCCGGCCTCCCTGTCTGATTGGCCAGCACTAGGGAGAAAATGGAAGTTACCTACCTGTAACTGTAGTTCTTCGAGACAAAGTCTGTGAATCCCACTAAAGGGTTAACCTGCAGCCAGCCTGCAGCCACCGGATTGATACAAAGCTCTTGACGGTTAGGACCTCCCCCTCCTCCTGCGCATGCTTCAGCCTTCCCGCTCTTTCTCCTCAGTTCCCCTGTAATCCGCCGCTGAAAAACAAAACAGAGAGAGTGACGGATAGAGGGGAGGCGGGTGGGACGTGAGGATTCACAGACTTCGTCTCGAAGAACTACAGTTACAGGTAGGTAACTTCCATTTCTTCTTCGAGCCGTCTGTGAATCCCACTAAAGGGTGAGTAGCAAGCTACATTACCGGAGGCGGGTCGTCACTGTAGAGCTGCGGCTAGGACAGCTCGTCCAAAAGAGGCATCGGTCCGGGCCCGAACGTCCAGGCAGTAGTGAGTCACAAAGGTGGACGGATTGGACCACGTTGCAGCCCTACAGATGTCGTCCAAGGGAACACCCCGCAGTAGCGCAGTAGACAAGGAGACTGCCCGAGTGGAATGGCCCTTGGGAGCAGCGGGAAGCGGCTTATCAGCTAGTTGGTAGGCTGTAGTAATGGCCTGACAGATCCACTTAGAGAGAGTTTGAGCGGTCACCGGTTCTCCCTGAGAAGGCGCATGAGGTCGCACAAAGAGTAAGTATGATTTTCTGAGGTCCTTAGTACGGTTGGTATAGAACAGTAACGCCCGTCTGACATCTAGTGTATGAAGAGAGCATTCGATAGCTGATGATGGATTAGGGAAGAAAGTAGGGAGAACCACAGGTTGGCGTAGGTGGAAGTCAGACGCCACTTTTGGCAAGAAGGAGACGTCGGGGTACAAGGTGACCTTGTGTGGATGGAACTGCAGAAACGGAGGGTCTGCTCGGAGAGCTGCTAGGTCGGAGGCACGTTTTGCCGAGGTTATAGCAACGAGAAACACAGTTTTAACAGATAACATGTAGAGAGAAACAGAAGCCAACGGTTCAAAAGAGGGCTTCATCAACTGGTTAAGAACGAGAGGAAGGGACCACTGGGGGGCCATTGGCCTCAAAGGAGGGCGAACGTTCCTGAGGCCTTTGAGGAATTGTTTAACATCCGGGTGACTGAACAGTTCAGCTGCCGAGGAGTTACGAGGCTGAAAAGCCACAATGGCAGCGAGGTAGACCCTGAGGGTCGAGAGGGAAAGTCCCCTGTTAGACAGCATCAGAAGAAACTTCAACACCGTGTCCACAGAAGTTGGGTGTGGCGAGAGGTGGTGCTTGATAGCGAAGTGTTGGAAGGCAGCCCACTTATAAGCATAAAGAGTGGTGGTAGACTCTCGGCGGGCGTGGGCCATCACATAAGTCAATGTGAGTGGACCAGCCAAGCCGTCAGGTGGAGAGACCGCAGGTCTGGGTGTAGAATCGTCCCGTCGTTCTGGGACAGAAGACGTGTGGCAGAGACGGGAGGTGTCGATAGGCAGAGGCCATGGCTAGGAGTGTTGCAAACCATGGTTGTCGGGGCCACCACGGAGCAATGAGAAGAAGAGTCGTGGTACTCTCCTGCAGTTTGACTATGGTTTTCTGTACCATTGGAATCGGCGGAAAGGCATATAGGAGACCCTGGGGCCACTGGAAGGCGAAAGCATCCCCCAGGGAGCCCGGGCCCAGGCCCGCCCTGGAACAATAGAGAGGGCACTTTGAGTTGGACCGAGTGGCGAACAGATCGATGGTCGGGGTCCCCCAGGCGTTGCAGAGGCTGCGAAAGACAGACTGAAGGAGTGTCCATTCGTGGTTGTTGTAAGTTCGCCTGCTGAGTACATCCGCTACGTGGTTGTCGGCGGAGGCTATATGAATCGCCTGGGGGTGAATGTTCCGCACACAACACCAGTCCCAAAGGTCCAGTGTGAGGGAGAGGAGACGCCTGGACCGGGTACCGCCCTGTTTGTTCAAGTAATGGAGGGCTGTCGTGTTGTCTGTCACGATTTGGACAGACTGGTTGGTCAGAAGAGGTTCGAAAGCCCTCAGAGCTTTGAAAATGGCCAGCAGTTCGAGATAATTGATGTGGAATCCTCTCTCTATGTCGTTCCAGGTTCCGTGAATGTGAGCACTGCCGCAGTGGGCACCCCAGCCAGTAGTGCTTGCATCGGTGGTGACAACACTGGATATCGATGGTCTCTGGAACGGACGACCCATGTCGAGATGCAGAGGAGAGGTCCACCATTGGAGACTGAGGTAAGTGTCCTGGGGAATGTGGACTGGTTTGTGGAGACTGTCGCACAGGGGGTTGAACTGGCGTAACAGACAGGACTGCAGTGGTCTCAGGCGGAGCCGGGCGTGCGGGAGAACGGAGGTCATGGAGGCCATTAGGCCTAGGAGATGGAGAACGGACCGAGCAGGTAAGTGATGGTTCGGTTTGAAGGGGACCACAGCCTGTAAGATCTTCTCTTTGCGGTCCTGTGGTAGGAAGGCTTTGCCCTTTGTAGAGTCTAAGACGGCCCCGATGTAGCGGACCACCTGATGGGGTCGAAGGATGGATTTTTCGGTGTTTATCTGAAGGCCCAGAGATGTTAGGAGGCGCAGTGTGTAACGAATGTCCCGTTCCGACTGTTCCCGTGTGGGCGATACGATGAGCCAATCGTCCAGATACGGAAAAACATTCACGCCCTGGACGTGAAGGAAGGCGGCTACCGGAGCGAGACACTTCGTAAAGACCCTGGGAGCCGTGGAGAGGCCGAAGGGCAATGCCTTGAATTGATAGGTCGAGTCCGCGATCCGAAAGCGTAGGTATTGGCGGTGACAAGGTTTGATTGAGATGTGAAAGTACGTATCTCGTAAGTCTACGACTGCAAACCAGTCTCCTGCATGTAACAAGGGGAGGATGGATTCCAGGGTAGTCATCCAAAACTTCGTGTGCTTGATAAAGGTGTTGAGCTCTCTGAGGTCTAGGATGGGGCGCAGACCACCATCCCTTTTTCGGACAGTAAAATACCGGGAGTAAAAACCCCCGGTGTCGTCTGGGTCCACAGGTTGTATAGCGTGCTTGGCTAGGAGGGATTGAACTTCCTCCTGCAGGGCCCGTGATGCTGGAGTCTTGACGACCCGTCCCAAGGGAGGTAGAGAGCAGAATTCCAGGGCGTAGCCCTGGGAGATGATCTTTAGAACCCACGAGTCTGATGTTATCAGCGACCAACGAGGGAGAAAGGGATGCAGTCGTATATCGGATGCGTGCGGAGGCAGAGGTGGAATCGAGTCAAAGGTTCTGCTTTGATTTGCGGTCATAGCGCCTGGGAGGCTGGGAACGGCGCTGAGATCGTTGGTTATTCTGGCGGTAGGAGTAGGACTGGTAGCCCTGCCGAAAGCGTCCGGAGTCCCGACGTGAAGGCGGAGGGTTCTGTCTCTGCCAAGAATGCTGCTGTTGTCGCCGGAATTGCCCCTGTGGTTGTGAAGAAGGGTTGGCGATGGACTTTGCAGTCCTGCGCATCTTGACGAGAGTGTCCAGAGACTCGTCTGTTGTAGTGGCAAAAAGGCCCTCTCCGTCAAACGGCGAGTCCTCGATCCTGTTCCGTGCGTCGTCCGGAATATTGGTTGTCCGGAGCCACGCGTGGCGTCGAAGGTAGACGGCATTGGACAGCTGTTTAGCGGCCGCGTCAGCCATGTTACGTGCCGCTAGGGTCTCGAAATCGATCAAGGAGATGAGCTCTTCATGGAGGGCGGAGAGCTTAGCCTTTTGATCGTCCGGTAGGGAATCCAGCACCGGAACCGCCTGGAGTAGGATATGGCGAGAGTAAGCTTCCATAGTGCACAAATAGTTGGCCGAGCGGAGTGAAAAGGACACCAGGGAGTAATGTCGACGGCCAATTATGTCGAGCTTGCGGCCCTCTTTGTTACTTGGGGTGAGGGCAGAGCGGCCCCTGGTCCTGGTCTGAGTGGCATCCACTACAAGGGAGTTGGGGAGCGGATGTTTGTCCAGAAAGGAGGTACCCTCGCCGTGGGTACGATACATATTATCGACGCGGCGTGACATAAGCGGGGCAGAAGAAGGCTTGGCCCAAGCTTCCTTAATGCGATCGAGCAAGGACGGAATGAAGGCAAGACGGAGAGGTGGTGTCTGGCGTTTATTGAGATGACCAAAGAACCTACAAGAGTCAGCAGTCTGGTCTTGTTGGACCTGAAGTTCCATGACGGAAGCTATTTTGTGGATGGTTTGGGAATAAAGTTTCATATCCTCCGTTGGAGAAGGAGGCTGACTTCCCAATATGTCCGTCTTTGGAGGAGAGGCGTCATGGGAGGACGAGGCTTCGGAGCAGTAAGACTCAGCATCATCGTCATAGTCGCTGACCTGCGAGAGCTCAGGTGGAAGCTCGTCCATCGAGGTCGGTGACTCTACCTGCTGGTGTGAGGACGTCGATGCCAACGGTTGCAAAGATAGAGGGGGTGGCCTGTTAAGGCGAGGAGCCTTTGCAGCTGGAGCAGCAGAGTGCTAGCTTCAGGTCGAGAGGTCGAAGCCGAGAGATCAGGAGGACCTTGGGCGCGGCGTCGAGAGGCATCGCGGCGCTGGCGTCGACCTGGACGGGAGTCCGACTCAGAAGAATCTGAGGATGAAGAAGATCTTCGACGTCGTTTTCGACGTCGAGAGGTGGTCGACGTCGACTCCTTGCGGGCGGCCTCGACATTAGAGTGTTCCCGGCGTGGAGGGCCTTCGGCATCGACGGGGCGTCCGGCGGTGGAGGAGTGCTCGACACCGAGGGGGCGCTCAGCAGCAGGGGGATGCTCCCTCGAAATGGGGTGCTCAGAGGCGACAGTCCCGGCGTCAATAGCGCGGACAGCCTCGGCGTCATCAGATCTTCTCCGGCGTCGACGGGGTGGAGTGGACGTTGAACGGTCGGAGGACGAGGTCGAGTATCGTCGGCGTCGACAGGTTGAGGAACGACGTCGACGGCGGTGACGGCGTCGAGAGCGACGATCACTGGAAGAAGTGTCGGAGTCGGAGTCATGGTCTCGGCGGTGCTTGCGACGACGTCGACGAGGTGGAGAGGTCGACGGCGAAGAGCAGCAAGACCGTTGATGATGGTCGCTTCGCTCCCGGGGTCGGGCGGTTCGGCGTGGAGATCCAGAAACCGCACGCACATCAGGCAGGCGAACGTGTTTAGCCTGTGCCTTAGTGCGCAGAGGCTCCGAAGTCACGGCGGGAGCGGAAGCGGTGTCGACCGTCAATGTCGGTGGTCGGTGAGCCACGGCGTCTCAAGGAGGCATCTCCGAGGTCGAGCCCTGTTGAGCTGGAGGGCTAGAGCGGACCTCTATGACAGTGGAGGGAGCATTGGAGTCATCCCCCAATGTCGAGGAGCGAATCGATGTCGGAGAAAGCGCCGACAACTGACCGGAGGGAAGGTTTTCGTCCTCCGAATGCTCCTGAGCCATGGACGCCATAGTCGAGGCCGAGAGTGCCGGGCTCGGGGTGCGTTCCTGAGGCTTGGGACGCTTATTGGCCTCAGAAGACTGTTTCTTCTTCCGCTTTTCGGTGGCCATAGAGGCAGTCGACGCTGATGGAGAGGGCGGCAGAAGAGACTTGGCCTTAGAGGCAGGCTTGGGCTTGGGCCTAGAGGTGGAAGGGCCCGGCGATGCACGGCTGGAGGTGGACTCGCGCTGGTCGCGTTGTTCCATGGGAGAAAGCGATTGCTCCCAAAGGTGCAGCCTAAGACGGGCCAGACGATGTTTAATGGCTGCTTTGGTCAATTTTTTACAATGGGGGCACTGGGAGGGTTGATGGGCTTCCCCCTGGCAGTAGAGGCAAAGCGAGTGGTCGTCCTTAAGAGGGATCTTGTTTGCACAGGACTCACACCGCTTAAAGGGGCCTGAAGAGGCCATAAACAAGGGAAAAACCCAGCCGAAGGGCACAGGGAGGTTGGGGGCTCACCGACTGGAGGAGGAGGAGGTCGTTCAGAGAAGAATTGGAGAATTGGAAAAGGAATTAATGAATTTCTCTTTCTCTTTCTGTTCCACATGCAGAGCCAGTGGCTGAACTCGGCGGCGGAAAGAAAGGAAATGAGGAGAAAGAGCGGGAAGGCTGAAGCATGCGCAGGAGGAGGGGGAGGTCCTAACCGTCAAGAGCTTTGTATCAATCCAGTGGCTGCAGGCTGGCTGCAGGTTAACCCTTTAGTGGGATTCACAGACGGCTCGAAGAAGAAGAACAGTTACGCATCGGAGGCTGCTTCCTCACTGGAGTTTTGCCCTGCATGACCCAAAGGAAGGCAAGTAAGTGGTTGATTTCATTCTGGAGGGTGGGTCCCATTCCCAACAGCAGCTGTGCTGCCATGTTTCATTTCAGAACCAGACCCCTTCTGAAACGAAACACCCATCTGTAATGTAAGCTGCCTTAGGTCTTTTTTAAAGAGAAAGACAGGTTAAAAATACTGTAAATAAAAATATTTATTATTTTATTGTTAATAAAATATTACTGGGAGTTGTGTTTGTTAGCTGAACCCAAGGCCACTCTGCTGACTCGGAGGATATAGCTCAAAAGTGTCTGTGTAGCCCCATTTTCTCCTGTATACCCACAACCATTTCCAAAGAGCCAGTTTCTGCCGCTTCTGCAAGGCTTGAATTGGGGCAACTGGTGGTGCTGCAGCAACACATGAGACCCTTTTATGCGAGTTCAGAAATGACTGTATGTCTTGAACCACGGGAGAATGGGCATCTGGAATCAAGACTAGGGCATGCCTTTCTAGAAGCATTATTAAGTAAATTATCTGTGTCTTCCATTGATTTGCATCTGTTACCTCTTTCCACTCATTGACACAGAATATCCTGTAAGAGTCGTTTCCATATTTACCGATGCCGTGCAATTCAATAGGATATTTCCATTGTTTGATCAAATATTCATCTAGGGAATAAAAATGCATCACAATAAAAGACCCAAGGCAAACTTTTAAAAATTCTAGTACATTTATATTTATGAAACGTTACTTATATGAAGCAAAACAAGCCACAAAGATATCCTGAAAAGTAATAAATAAATAAAATACATTCCTGCTACAGAGAATTGCAGCTTCAGTATTTCTTCAATTAATAAAGAAGATATTATTATACCGTATAGTCAAAGTTCCTAGTTTCTATGCAGCAAGAACCAAGTAGAAGTATATATATATATTTTAAAAAACCATGCACACCATAGCTACAGCTTTCAGAATTATTCTTTTAATACAGAAACTCACTTGCATTAGTCTTTTTAGAGTGGCAAACCAGGAGTTGTGTGTGTGAATTTCATATATCCTTCCAGTCTATTTATATTTTCTTAGAGGTTACCCACTCTCCCTACTGGTCTCCCTTCCCACCCACTGACAAATTACTTGGAAAACTCTTCCATATTAAAATAGTCTGAAGATTTATCATGGATGTTTTCTGGAAAAGAAAGGCCACCATTACCCCTCTACTCACACCATCCATGTGAAATATGGTGAAGAGTCAAAAAAAAATAATGTAGGATGGGATGGCCAGCCTGTGTTGTCTGAGAGGACATCTCTGGATACGCACACGTGCATGCCCTCGGCCACACAATGTGGTCCATAGATATCACTTTGCCAACTGAGATGAACTTCTGAAAATGAAAGCCTTTCCTCTCCTTTTCTGAATGCCACCAAGATGGGTTATTTCTCTGCTGCTGGTAGCAGTGAGCAAACACTAATCTTTGAAGCAAGACTGGTGGAGGCTGGGACACTATTAACCCAGCAATCTCCACTCTGTTTGCTAGTAGCAGCAAGAAAACAGCAACTCTTCAGTGCCAAAGAGCAGATTTTTCCCCACTAGCCAAGCTAACTAGTTGGACTGCAGGGAAAATTGGAGTTGGGGCTTTGCAGGGAGTGGCCAAGGGTTTACTATGTGCAAAGTGTGCTGGACACATAAAGAGACCCACTTTATTCTAAGTACTGCTGTTATATGCACAAGAAAAGCTACCTGAAAATCTGATGATGGTCTTTGCTCTGAGTTCATACAGGCCAAGGGGTTTAAGCAGCTCTGACATTTCTTTCCAGTCGGCAGTTCTTGCCACTGTAGGCGAAGGATATTTCTTTAAAAACTCCCACAGGACTGGGATGGCCATCTTTCCTGGTCAGAAAAATAACATGATGTGAATGGAAAGGTTTGCTCTAAGTTCCTTCACAAACTGTTTCCCTTGGGCATGATTTGTGCTGCTCTTCATAGCTTTTGGACACCAATAAGATTCTGGGAGCTTCCTATAGATATGTGACTTCCCAAGAAAATTCATCTTGTATGGAGCAGCCTTCGGTAGCAATAATACATTTTGTAGTCTGGGCACCATGATCAGAAAAGTACTAAATTTTTAATTCTATGCGTGATGGTGATCCTGCACAATATATTCAGCCTCATTAATCTTCATTTTCTTAACAGGAATGTGGCTTGTGAGGCCAAGGTCAGCAATGGCCCTCTTCTCACCTGCTCCCTGCCCCGCCAAGGATTGTGGGTAAACCATTTGGCCAAGGCCCTTTCTGTCCATGTCTTTACCCTCTGGCCAGGGCCCAGTGGGAAACAAGGGGTTTGGTTTCATTTACTGGTTCAGAAGTGGGCCATTGCAGGCCTCCAGATGTTGTTGCAATCCCCATGGTTCTTCATTGTTGCCTGAGGAACTGCAGCCCAACCCTACACGTGGAGAGGGTACAAACTGGATGCAACCGATTGATTCCTGCTTGTTTTTCTGCACTCTGGATCCTGACGGAGAAGCAAGTCCACTTGGTGCTGCTGCTGAAGGGGAGCCTAAGGCAGTCAGTCACACTTGTTTTATTTACCTGAGGTCTTATTCAGAAATATTGTTGCAACGAGCAGCTTCCAGGGATCATGAAACAAAGTTTCTTGGACCAAATTAAAAGGAGAGTGAGGTGGAATCCATTTCTTAAAAGCCTTTCTTCTAGGTGGACTTGGACCTATATGCAGACAACCGAGAGTTCAAAATGGTTTAGAAAAACAACAGATTCATTCAAATCCATCTGCATACAGAGAGACAACAAAAGGTACAATTTGTAATTTCTCTTCACTTTCTGAAGAGAGATTGAGCTCTTTCTATTCCACACAACAGTTTCAACAGCTTCTCTAAGTGCCACTGAATACTAATGTATGCCTACATCTCTTTCAAATCTTCCTCTTTTACCTGCCTGATCAACTTGCATTCCATACTAGGAACTGCAGGTGGCAGCCCTTTCAGGTAGCCAAAACCAACCAAAGGAAGAAGTCATTGTTTAAACCTACGTTCTTTTTAATAGCTAGTGTTTTACACTAGAAGTGAGCAACTGGGGCTCTCCAGATGTTATTGGGCTACAATTCCCAACCAGTGCAAGTCTCATCAATGAGAGTAAGTCTCATCAATGAGACGTGCACCGAACCACTCTGAGCGATTGCAATTAGCTTTTAAAATGAATTATTAGGATTCAGATATAATTTTCTCCTTCAGTCCCAAACACAATGTATTATAGGCAACTGCTCACTTAACCAAAGTGCCAATAATTTGACACACCTTGAAATAACTACTCTTATTCCATATCTGTACATCAATACTGTTTCAAATGGGGGGATGAGCCTTACAAATGCAGATGGCCATGCAACATTACCTGTTCACAGAGATATAGGAAATGAATTGCTAAATTCAATGCATTTTCAATTGGCATAAAGTCTCAATGAATTTGGGGGAGTTCATTTCCAAATAATGTCCATAATATGTAGCATGTGCTTTACTTACTTTCAAGTAAAAATAGAGTTAGGACTTGGCACCAAATCCTATTTGATAGTTTGTACCTCACATAACATTTGCACAGAAAGCTCTTTACCTTCTTTGGTGAATTTACTGGAAAAATACGGACTAGTTTTTCTTCTTTCCACTTGAGTTCTTTGAATATGTTTCTCTGCATGTTACAATGCAATGTGAAAAATAAAAGCATCCAATTAATTTCTTACAAATTTGACAAGTGTGATTCAATCCTTTATTATTTCATTTATACAATATTCCACCTTTTTTCCAATTTATGGGTCCATGTCCAACCAGCTTACAAAATGGAAGCAAGGAAAGAACTTTTAAATGCATATATTATTATAAATGTAATTAACCATATGTATTGAAAAGATTGTTAACTGAAACCAATTTTAAAACTTTGACTAGAATCCTTTTGATAATTTATGCATGCATAAGTGAAATGGTTTAACTCGCTGCAGCCAAGTGCCACTAATTACTGCTGTGCTCAGTTGCTTTACTAGATACAGTACATACACCTGCTGGACTGCAACTCCCAGAAGTCTTCACCACTGGCTGAGCTGGACAGGATTTCTGGGAGTTGCAGTCCAGGAACATCTGGGGACCCACAGGTTGAGAACCACTGCTCCATAGCTTCCTGTGGGACGGAGTCGAACATCCTGTGAGCAGCCACTGAAACTACTCTAATCAGGTAGCCTGTGAGTGAGCTGGTACTGAGAGAAGCTCCGATCACATAAACTCTATTAACCTGGGGAACTTATCAAGAGAAATGTGATCTTCTAAACAGCCTGGACCTAAATCACATAAGACTTTACAGGTCACCACCATTGATAGGTCGTGTAAGTGTCTTTTATTCTCTTACCATGTTTGGGCCAGAGAATTCTGTCTCATTAGAATCTTTTAGTTTAGGAGACTATTGTGTCCTTCCTGGGGCCTCTATTACTTTCAAATAAAACCTTTATAAATTTCAGCTTCAAATGAAACAACAGCAAAGAAAAATCCATGATATCATATACCAAATTTCCTTGAACCCATAGACTGCCAAATAAAACAGAGAGCTGCTCAACAGGTAAATGGGAAAACATCAGCTATCTAGGACTTGATCCTGCATGAGCATACTAATCTGGCACGCATTGCAGAGACGTGGATGAATGAGGCTGGGCTCCTTAATCTCACTGTTTTGTCCATTGGGGTTTTTTATGCTGCAGCAGGCGAGACCTGGGGGTGGGGAGGACATGGTGCTGGATCTGCAGTGGTCTAGCATGATTCTGTCCCTCCCCACTAGGTGTCACATCCCTTAGTCTTCCTGGTTTGAATGTGTAGATCCAAAAGTGGGAGTCTAGAACAGAAAAGAACCCTGCTGCTCAAGCCTCCCTTGCTGAACTAGCCAATCAGGTCTCAGGATTGGTGTTGGGAGTGATGGGGGGGGGGTAGAAGCTTTGTGAGGAGTCGCTCAGGATGTCATGTCCTCCATGACAACTAAGGGTCTGTCCCAAATGGTAGCTGCCACCACTCAAGCTGTGAGGTACATTTTAGACTTGGCTTTCTGACGTTAGTGATCTGGGTATGGAGGAACTCTCTGTAGTTCTGTTGCCATGGACAGATCAATATTTTGTGGCCCCATCTTTGCTGTTCTTCCGCAAGCAGCCAGAGAACTTTATCCTCAAACTGGGTTTCCTTTAGTGACCTCCTGTCTGAGAGGTTTTTTATAATGGATGGAGATGTGTAATCTCCAGGCTTAAAACCAGGGTACTTCAAGGGCCAGATGCAGGGGAGTGGTATCAGGAGACAGATATCTAGTCTCATGTGCTCCCAGATGCATCTGGTGGGGCCACTGTGAGATACAGGAAGCTGGACTAGATGGGTCTTTGGCCTGACCCAGCATGGCTCTTCTTATGTTCTTATGCTTTTTGTTGTTGTTTTGAAGTATTTTAGAAATGATAGCTGTTGTGAATTTTTCGGGCTGTTTGGTCATGTTCTGGAAGTTTTTCTTCCTGACGTTTCGCCAGTCTCTGTGGCCAGCATCTTCAGAGGACAAAGAGCTCAGGGAACTTGGAGTTCTCTCTGTGCTCTGGGGTCAACCAGGGAACTAGGAGTTATCTCTGTGCTCTGGGGTTTTAGAAATGCTTTTACCTAACCATTTTAAATTGTGTTAGATAAATGAATTCTTTTTAAATACTTGAATAACATACTGTTTTTAGTTTTCAAGTGTTGTCTTTTTAATGATTGCTTTGAGTCCTTTTTTAGGAAAATGGCATGATAATATTTAATAAATTTCATGAAGGAAAGCATTATCTGCTAGACGTGGTGGTAAACAATATAAAAAACAAACACACATGAACAGACAACACTAACTCAGTGAGATCACCAGAATGAGTTTGAGATCCAGTAGAGGATGGGGAGATGATGTTGGCTTTCTCCTCTTCTTGTATCCTCTCTTAGACTCCTGGGGAAGACTCCCTCGCCTGGAGGGGTAAAAGTAATTACAAAGACCTCCCGCTTTTTCTTCCCACAGAAGCTGAAGTGTATCAATTCAGCTTACTCTGAGCCCATCCTCCACAGCTTACAAGGATGAGGCCAAACGATCCTACACACCATGATCTTGCATATATCCCGGCTAGAACCTTAGAAAAACATCTAAATATGGTTTTTAAAAAAAGAAGATACATACCCTTTACTGAAGTTAAACACCTCTCTGCACACAGCTGTGCAACATTAATATCCACACTGGGAGCACTATTCAACTCTTGGTTTTCTGAAGGCACCCCATTTTTCTCCCTTTCCCGTTTTGAGAGGTTTTCATCAAGTGCTACAGCAGCCACCCCAAGGGGATGTTCGCCACTTCTTACGTCTTCTGCGCTTGACTTATGTTCCGAGACTTCTGTACCTGGTGGTACCAGCTTTGGCTGAGAAAGCAGCAGTTCGTCCTTCAGGCCCCGTTTTCTCTTTCTTGAGCCTCTCTGGCACACTTTGCCACCACATCTACTACCACCACTAAGAACCTGTAAGTTGGTCTTTCGCCTGGGTTTATTAGCATGTTCAACCCCTTGTTTTTCATGTGATGTCCTTCCCTGTTTTCTGTTTTGGTCACCACTGAAATCCCTAATTTCTGAAGGATTTCTGGCTTTCTTAATCTGAACCCTTTTCACAGCTGTTCCCTTTTGTTTGGCTTTGATGTGACAGCCCTTTGAGATAGCATCTGTAGTGGGCTCACTCTCCAAAGAAATGGAAGTTTTGTCCAGCTTTTCAGCCCTGGTTTGAAATTCCAAAGATTTATTTGGTGGAAAGGTATCTTCTCCTTCACTTGTTTGCAACCTAAGATCTTGATTCTGGCTCCTAGAGATACCGCTCTGTCCTTTTGACTCCACGGTTTTGATTCTACAGCTTTCAGCTCTTTGTCTCCTTTTTCGAACAGAGACGGAAAAATCAAAATCTTCTAATTTAAGAACAGTTTCTTTGTTCTTTCTGAAGTAGTCCAAAAGGGCTCGTTTGCATCTCAGCTTTGTTCCCTGAGGGCTAAAAGAGAGGGAAATGGTTCATTAAGTATTGTAACATACTGTATATCTAAAAATGTAAAAAGTAGCCCAAATGTATTATCAACTACATGTAAACATCTTGTAGACCAGGACTGGGCAACTATTAAAGATACAGAAAATGATATTTCAGGCTTCAAACAGGCTAGGGGTGGGGAGGCAGGTTTTTAATGGCAAGTCTGCCCCCCTCCCCTGGGTTCTAGTGGGACAACTGGTCAATGCTGCTTGTAAACCGCATTTTAAAGAACAAGTATTCTTGAATATGCAAAGTAGAAGCTGCTATCCTTAAATCTATTCATGTTTACTGTTGAGCAGCAATGTGAAGAAGGAATTGTAATTAAAAGATGGGATATACATATAGTAAATAAATCAAATGGTAGAAGGAACCATATGAAACATTAAGTGCTGCCACTGTCAAGAAGGCACAGCGGGTAATTGTAGTATGGGCCTCTGACCCTAACCCTAAACCACTGACCTATCCAGCAGCTACATTACACCAGTAAGTGCTCTGGATCTTTCAAGAACACAGATACAGTGCTTAATTGTTTTATAAAGCATAGATATGCTAAGCAACACTCAGTGGATTAAGGGGGAATGGGGGCTTCTGTAAGCAAAGACTGATCAGGCTATACCTCTTTTTATTTTCTCAGGATTAAAATAGCTTCAGCCTATCTTTTCAACTAATGCCCAGATCAATCTTTCCTAAGCTGGTGCCCTCAAAATATTTTGAACTATGACCATACAGGTATAGGCAGAAAGGACAGCATAAATGACCTCCCAATTCTTTTCTACAGTTTGCCCTACCGGGAGTAGAAGAAGTGTTTCACTTCTCCCAGAAGCAAACTCACAATCTCCTGCTAAACATCTTCTGCTCTTGATCCGGTCTTTGGTTTGTTAAGTAGTTGTCTCACACGGCTACAGGGGGAAAGGGACATCACTCTTGGACTCAAAGAGAGTTGAACTATTTTTCCCCCTGGATTCCAAGCAAACTAATCTTAAGAAAAAGCATTCTTACCTCACCATAATCAAATAAATCTAAACACAAATATATATTTTTCAGTTATAAGCACGCTTGTTGTTGCATTCTGCCAAGTTGAAATGGGTTTATAGTTATCTTAACAGGGCATTCAAAGGAAATGAGGTATTTAAGGAGTGGTTTTACTACTGCAGTTCCATTCTCCCAGGAAGTTTCTGTGGCTGAGCAGGGATTCAAACCCATGCCTCCTGAGCCTTGGTTTGACATTCCTGATGTGTATTCCTGCCCGGAACAGGGGGTTGGACTTGATGCCCTTGTAGGCCCCTTCAGACTTCACTATTCTACGATTCTGTGCCCTCCACTCCATTGGGTATCCTATTACAAATATTACAAGCAGCTTTCTAATACTTTCTTCAGCACCTACCCAATTGTCATCTAGGACACATCCAAAGTACAATTTCAAGATTTAGAATTAGTATTACCTAACAAAATATATGTCATATTTTCCTGCAGTTTTGCCACTTTGTCTTTTCTTCATGATCTTCTCCCATCCTTCTGGAAGAGCTTTGAGACGCAAGGGAGATACTGAAGTTGAGGTTGCTTCAACCTGTGTACAACGATTTGGACTTTCTGTAAGAGTCTCAATCTCTTTTTTCTGGAGACCTTCTCCAGCTGCTGTTGCAAGTTGTTCCTTTTCTTTGTTCTCATCTTCCATCATGTGTTTATTGCTTATATCACTGCAAACAAATATAAGAATATCGGAATGTGAGTTATCTTTGCAGCCTTGCCTTATTCAGCAGCTTGAACCTGATCCAACACCTTCGTCGTTCTGTGCTTCTCGACTGTATAAACATTGCTTTTTCTCTTAATTTACAGGAATTAAATATATCAGCGATATGATTAATAAACCTGCTATACAGAAATCTGTCTCATTACTGACATGTCTCTCTCATGAGAACTCAGGACTACATGACGAATTTGATTGGCAGAAGGCCAGGGGTTAAACTGATGAAAATAGCTTTACCTACAAAGATATAATGAAGTAGTGACCACCACTTCTTGGGATCACATTGCAAGTCACTTCAGCAGAAGGTATTTCCTGGTGGATACCTCCAAGCACTACCGCTCAACATCTATTGTACACCTATTCTACCTTTTCTTCCTTAGCAGATCTTTTTTAACAGGGGAAGGAAAATCCATAGAAGTAAAAAAGTGGAAAGGTTACAGGTGTGTGTGTGGGGAGGAAAAAAAAATAACCTCCCCTATAAAATTCCAAGAGCACCATGAAGTGACTGCACAATAAAAGCACCAGATTATGGCAGAATTACGCAGCATCCTTCTTCGAAGTTAGGAGTGTTCCAGATGAGGGTTTTCTATCTGCAGCCATATCTGCAGAAGTAGCCCTGTTAGTCAATCTGAACATGCTAGGGGGCAGAGGAAGGCAAAGTATTGCCACGCTTGAAGGACTAACATATTTATTTCAGTGTAAACGCTCATTGATCAAAATCCACTTCTTCAGACATAAGGTGTATAAATACATGTCAATCTGCAGCCTGTCTCTGTTCCCCCCTTTTCCCTTTGTTTTTTGATTTTATATTCCTTCCCTGATAAAATCTTGCAGGAAAAAAAGGCTGAATAGCTAAACAGGACACGTGCCAGTTCATGTGGATCTTCAGTCCTACCAATACAGAACGACAAAATAGCACGTCTTCGTTTAGGAGTGCATGGCATCCATGTCAGGTTGAAAACGACTTGACAGTATCTCTGAACGCTTACCTTCACAGCGATTCGTTTTTTGGGCATAGGGAATTGAATTGGCTTATTATACGTTAGGGAAAACGATGGCAGAGGAGTAACAGGGTGAAAGGTAAATGGTATTATTGCAGTTTGCAACTTTGCCACAGCTTTGCGGCGACGATACAGCCGAATGTTACGCCTGCAGAACATCCCTTGCTAAAAGCCAGACGCGGGGAGGATGGAGATCAGGAAGGGAGAAATGTACTGCCCTCCCAGATGTTGCTGGAACTGCAATAAAGCCCCAGCTAGCGTAGCCAGTGGTGCTTAAGGAGAGCAGCTGCAAACCAGCAACCTCTGGAGAGATACCAGTTAACTCCGGCTGCAAATGCACGCGTCTTCTCTTTCAATCCTCCCTCTCTCGTCGCCTCCTCTGGAGGCAAATCCTTACCAGTTGCCCACTTTCTGACCTTGCTTTCTGAACTCAGTTGTAGCATCGCTCCTCGCAGACGCATGGGCACTCCTAGAATCTCCGGATAATAGAAGCATCACAGCACGCGGCGGGAAAAAACACTAGGGCAGAGGACGCGCTTCCCGATGGTCGCGCAGGCGTAGTCAAGCAGCCCGTTTTAGGCTCTCGCTAGGTAGGCACAGAGCGTAGCTCCCGACTAAGCGGATTGGGCATGCGCAGGAAAGCCTATGGGGGGGCGGCGCGGGCGCAAACAGACCCGCTCAGCCTTTGGGGCTGTTTCCTCCCGTGGACGCTCTCGGTGGGACGGAAGCTTAGGAAGGAGCCGACGGCGCATGCGCGTTGCCTGGGTGCTCGCCCGGCGTCTTGTGTAAATAAAAAAAAGGGGGGGAGGGGTGGAAGTGGGACCGAGGGATGCGCAGAAAAGGGGCAACATGCGAGCTGCGCTGACCTGGAGGGATAAGGCTGAGCAGTGGTAAGAGAGAGAGAGAGAGAGAGAGAGAGGGAGTTTCCTTTGGAGAAACCGGCTATAGGCGATGCTGAGGTCGGGGTGAGGAAAGAGGTCTTTGACGGGAGGACCGGGAAAGAGGAAGGTCCCTTATATCCTCCTGGCGCTGCACCGGGTTCTTCCTCTTGTTGCATTGTGATCATGGGTGTTGTTGTTGTTAATATTGTTTAATATTACGGGTATCCTCTTTTGCTAATATATGCATTCAAGAGAGGCATGCAAAATAATAATGGCCCTTAGTGTAATACGTGATGTCTCAAATCATGTATTAGACCAGTAAACAAAAATTTGTTGTTGTTCAGTTGTTCAGTCGTGTCCGACTCTTCGTGACCCCATGGACCAGAGCTCGCCAGGCCTTCCTATCTTCCACTGCCTCCTGGAGTTTTGTCAAATCCATATCGGTTGCATCGATGACACCGTCCAACCATCTCATTCTCTGCCGTCCTCTTTTCCTTTTGCCTTCAGTCTTTCCCAACATCAGGGACTTTTCTAAGGAGTCCTCTCTCCTCATGAGGTGGCCAAAGTATTTGAGCCTCAGCTTCAAAATCTGTCCTTCCAGTGAACATTCGGGTTGATTTCTTTCAGGATGGATAGGTTTGATCTCTGCAGTCCAGGGGACTCTCAAGACTCTCCTCTAGCACCACAGCTCAAAAGCATTCATTCTGCGACGATCAGGCTTCTTTATGGTCCAGCTCTCACTTCCATACATCACTACTGGGAAAAACCATAGTTTTGACTATCCTGACCTTAGTTGGCAAAGTGATGTCTCTGCTCTTTAGGATGCTATCTAGTTTTGCCATCGCTTTCCTCCCAAGAAGCAGGCGTCTTTTAATTTTAATTTCGTTGCTGCAGTCGCCTTCTGCAGTGATCAAGGAGCCCAAGAAAATAAAACTCTGCCTCTTTTTCTTCCCCTTCTATTTGGCAGGAGGTGATGGGACCGGTGGCCATGATCTTAGTTTTTTTGAAGTTGAGCTTCAGCCCATTTTTTTCACTCTCCTCTTTCACCCTCATTAGGAGGTTCTTTAATTCCTCCTCACTTTCTGCTGTCAGAGTAGTATCATCTGCGTATCTGAGGTTGTTGATATTTCTTCCGGCAATCTTAATTCCTGCTTGTGATTCATCCAGACCTGCCTTTCGCATGATGTACTCTGCATATAAGTTAAATAGGCAAGGTGACAGTATACAGCCTTGTCGTACTCCTTTCCCAATTTTAAGCCAATCAGTTGTTCCATATCCAGTTCTGACGGTTGCTAAACAAAAATACCACCATTTAGAAGCCAACTGTGGGAAGAAGGGTGAAAGATAGTGTGCCATAAAAAAAAGCTGGCAGAAATGGAAATGGCCTTTCCCCGGAGCCTTTTAAAATAACACCTTCAGTTTTTGCTGATGATGACATCAAGAGGGAGATGATTGGTAGATTTACTCTGTGACAGATAGGAAAAATGGTAAAAATAAAGAAGGGTTTCCTTTTCTGCTGATCAGGTCTGTATCGTTCATTCACACACTTTCAGCAATTGGAACTGTTCCTTCTAAAGCCTTTTCCAAAGCCAATCACTATGTTTACACTCAATGCAGTTTTAGAATCTGCAAAACCTTTCTGTTTCAGTAAAGTTGTGTAAGGATTCACACGTATAATAGAAAGCACAGAAAATTACAACCCAACTAAGCAAGGTTGCGCAACTGGATGGCACTTAGAATCCAGTTATATGTTCCTGGTGGATCCCACAATTTTTACCATAATCTCATCTCTTTTAGTCTTCTCCATACTCTAAAAAGCAAGGAGCACTGCAACTGAAACGGGGGAATCCCTTGTTCCACTGACATTGGGTTTGCTATTGGATCTTGGCCCACATAAGCAGTAAATGTTTATACTGTATACTGTAGGGAAGAGAAATAATGCAGGAGGAGTAAAAGAAAATGTGACTGCATGGGATCCATACATTATAGACACATTATGTGAGAATGTACATCATTTCTGCTTATATGGTTTTGAATTCAAGTGTGGAGATATAACATATGTGTGTTCTTCTGTTGCATGGATATTCTGGGGGTAATCATGGTATTCTGATGCAACAAACACAAGTTTGATTGCACATTAAAGATCGTCTATTTATCTTAAATAGCCAGTAGCTGTATTCTTCTGATGTATCATGTGTAACTTCAGTAAATGAACTTTTATATAGCAACTAAAGCAAAGCATTCTGCTTATATACTGCCCCATAGTACTTCAAGCATTCTTTGGATGATTTAAAATTTCAATTATGCAGGCTACACATTCCCCCCCCCCAGCAAACTGGGTACTCATTTTACTGATATCAGATGGATAGAAGGCTGAGTCAGCCATGAGCCAGCTACCTGGGATACACATTGCCCGCCCCCCAAAGCAGGCTGTGTACTCATTATAGTAGAAATGCAATGAGTAAAGTTACTCATAGACAAGCTGGCCCCAGAGTCAAAAGTTGATGCAGAGGGGCCAAGTCATGACAAAAGGCAGTCAGTCATTTTACCAGTAGTCTGTTGCCAAATCAAGTGTTCTGTGAGAGGGTGGATATCCAAGGTCAGAGTCCATGGGCAATCTAGCCAGGTCACTATCCAGAAATAAAGGGGTGTTGGTGGTCCAAGACACTTAGGGAGGCAGTATAAAACTTCTATACATGTAAGGATTAAGCTTCAAAGACCAGGATGCAAAGACCAGAAACACTGCCCCGATCCCATGCTAAGGTCTATATATCTGGTCTCCTGGATCCTGACCTAGAGATCACCTGCAGCCATTTGATCAGCTGCTCTACCTAACAAAAGGTTCCCCTCAAGAAAACCCCTATTTTTTGCTCTTCAGCCAAACCCTTGCCCTGAGTTCTTTCTTATCCCCTCTGGAGAAAGGATTTGAATCCATTCTCAGCCATGGTAGGTAGCTCACTGGGGGAGTGGAACTGATAAAATGTCTCCGTAAATATTTCAGTGCAAGACTAGGCTACAGGTAATACCTTTGTAAGCCACTAATAAAATATTTTAAAAAATCATTGCAAGCTTTCATGGACAATATCAACAATGCCCATAGAATCATAGCATAGTCAAGCTGGAAGGGGTCTACAAGGCCACCACGTCCAACCCCCCTGCTCCATGCAGGAATACGAATCAAAGGATATCTGCCAGGCGGTTCTCCAGACTTCTCTCGAATGCCTCCAGTGTTGGAGCACTCGCCACCTCTTGAGGTCATTGGTTCCATTGCCATACTGCTCTAACAGTTAGGAAGTTTTTTTTCTGATACTCAACTGAAAGCTGGGTTCTCTTAACAAACTTGACCCCACTGTTGTGCGTCCAGCACTCTGGGATGATCAAGAACAGATCCTGCCCCTCCTCTGTATGAGAGCCCTTCAGATATTTGAAAAGTACTATAATATCACCCCTCAATCTTTTCTCTAGGCTAAACATTCCCAGTTGTTTCAGTGTTTCCTCAAAGGGCTAGATCTCCAGTCCCCTGATTATCCTTGTCACTCTCCTCTGAACTTGTCCCAATTTGTCAGCATCTTTCTTGAAGTGTGATGTCCAGAACCGGACACAATACTCAAGTTGAGGCCTAAGTATTGCTGAATGGGGGGGGGGGGGAAGCACCTCATGGGATTTGGATATTATGCTTCTGATAACACAGCCTAAAATAGCATTTGCCTATTTTGTGACCACATCACGTTGTTGGCTCATATTCAGCTTATGATCTACTAGAACTTCAACATTCTTCTCACATGTAATATTGCTGAGCCAGGGGTCCCCCATCTTGTAACTGTGCAATATGTTTCTTCTTCCCAGATGCAATACTTTGTACTTATCCCTGTTAAATTTCATTGTGTTGGTTTCAGCCGAATGCTGCATCCTATCAAGATCATTTTGAATTTTGCCTCTCTCCTCCTGGGTATTAGCTATTACTCCCAATAAAGATTGCAGTGGTTTTTTAGTAGCCTATAAAGGTATCACCTATAGCTTAGTTTTGCATTTGTATTTTGTAATGTCCACACAACTCCCCCTTTTTTCTTCAATTAAATAGTTCACTTACCCTGAGAGCCCTGTTAGGGTCGCTATAAGTCAGTTCCAACTTGACTGCACAAAGCAGACACGAAAGGACTGAGGTATAAATTTGGATGGCAGTTGTTTTAGTTACTGACTGCTTGGGAATTATTTTGCAATTAAGATTTTATTCCTCAAATGTCTTAAGTAAATGTGGGTACTGTACATTTAACACAGCTGTATTCAATTCGCTAGAGTAGTTGTAATAAAAGTTATTGCTTGAATTAGAGGTACAGAAGCAGCATTTTCTATTTCTGAGAAGGCTGGGGAACCATATTTTGCAAATTGTAGAGTAGATAAAATGTACAAATTATGGCATATGACTATTATTATCTCAATAAGCATCTTATAAAAACCTTTGGCTGTATGTGGCTCATATTCAGAAGTATTCAGAAAATACCACGCAGAAACATAGCATAGATGTATGAGAATCTAGGCTAACTTTTTTAGCATCCTCTTTTATTTTCACAGTATCTATGATCTTGCATTTAAGCCTGATGGAACCCAACTGATAATTGCTTCAGGAAACAGATTACTGGTACGTTGTTTTCTCTTTCTCTGTGTGTATGTGTTGTGTAGTTACAGTCGTGACTGACTCTTCGTGACTCCATATCCATGAAGTTTTCTTGGCAGGAATACTGGAGTGGTTTGCCAGTTCCTACTCCAGGTGCCTACAGCACCTGGTATTCCCTGGTGGTCTCCCATCCAAGTACTAACCAGGACCGACCCTGCTTAAATTCCAAAATCAGGCGAGATCGGATGTGCTTAGGGCAAAGTGGTTAGTTAATCTTTAATACAGGGGTGAGGAGTCTTTTCAGATAGAGTCCTATTTGTGTGCAAAGATGTGCCTCCAGGGTAGAGACTGTAGGGAAAAGGTGTCACTATCTACAATCTGTCCCTCCAGATGTTAAGCTGCACCCTCCAGCAGACCTAGTCAGCAGAGCTAACAATGTGGAATTCTGGGAGATGTAGTCCATTATCACTTGGAAGGCAACACTTTTTTCATTCCTTTTTAAATAAATTAATATCAGTATTTGCTGCTGGAGATTCAGTCTAAGATCATCCATACTATGTTATTCCTGATTACTATTACAGATGTAAAAGCTGGATAGTAAAAAAGGCTGTCAAGAAAAAAATTGATAACTCAAAATATGGTGTTGGAGGAGAACTTTATAGGTAATATGAACCCCCCAAAGAATAAATAAATGAGCTGTAGATCAATTCAAGCCTGAGTACTTTTATTGGCCACTAAAATGATTAAAGTAAAGCTATTATATGTTGTACATAAAAGAAGACAAGAGCCAACAGAAAGGGCAAGAGTATTACGAGAAGTAGGAAGCAGCAGGAAAAGAAGAAATTCTAATGTGTGGTGGTTGATTCAATAAAGAAAGCAACAGCCTTTTGTTTGCAGGAGCAAGATTGTTAATGATTCTGTAATTTGGAAATACGGAAGATATTCATAAGGTCAACAAAATTCTGAAATGACATAATAGGACATAGCAAAAACATTTTAATGAAACAAATTTTAACATTTTATCCTACCTTGAAAATGTCTTGCATGTTTGCTATTTAAAAAGAAAATAGCAGCAGGCATACCACCCTGAAACCTGATCATGTAAGATCTCAGAAGCTAAGCAGGGTTTGGCCTGGTTAATACTTGGATGGATGACTGCGTGGGAATACCAGGTGTTGTAGGTTAGGAGACAGGCCAGCTGAATCCTCCCCCCCCAAAAAAAGAAAAAAGTTGCATCAAAAACAATGGATCTGTCTAGCGGACCCCAGCACCAAGTGGGACAAACACTAAAGAAAAAGAAGTTCGCTATTTTTTTAAAAAAGCCTAATTTATGGACTGATTGCTACAATCCTATTGGCATTGCACAACGTAAACTGGGAATTATGAGAATGATAAGACTGCTTTTTCCAGTTGTCTTTTTGAATATGCCTGGGTTGCCCAGGCAGGTGACAGATGTCTGGGGAAATGCAACATGGATGCCCTCACATGTCTGTATTTTAAAGTCGCTTCAGACCACTGTCTTTAAATAGGATGCTTTTGTGCAGGTTGCCTTTTGTTTTGGTACTCACATTAATTTTTATCCCAGTAGTGATATTTTGTCAAATCCAAAGTTTTATCCTTCTTGTTATCTCTCGACAGGTCTATGACACTTCAGATGGAACATTAATTCAGCCCCTGAAAGCACATAAGGACACAGTATACTGTGTTGCCTATGCAAAAGATGGTACTTGGAACATTCTGGATTTCTTCATCTCATTGATATTAGATCAGGCTTTCATGTTTTGTGGGGGAAAGTACTAAAAGTAATCTTAGTATTTTTTTCCTTATAATTCAGCCTGTTAATTCATAAATATTTTGCAATCTTTCTGTAGATATAAAAATGGATTGGATCAATCTGATTTGCAAGTCAATTGTATTCTAAGACCCCCTGAATTAGAGATATTGTGTGTGGGGAGGGGGGCAAGTAGACCACTTTGACACTTTTGGTGTTGAACTCATGGGGTTCTGGGTGACCAGGGCCACAGTACTTATTAGTTTATTTGGGGTCGTGTTGGTGTTGGGGAATCAGTGTATTATCAGAAACTATGCTGTGCACTCCAAGGGAGAAGAGTACTTGTTGGCAAGTATTAGATATGACACCACTGGCAAGAAAAAATAAAATAAAATAAAGTAAAATAACTATGGGGGGCTTTTGGGAGATTTTTCGCCTTTATTTCTCCAGTAAAAACCAATAGCAACAATATTGTGGTGTTTTATATGCGATCAGGGATAGGCTTCAGAAGTATTTCCCCAAGAGTGTTGATTCATGTATAGAGCCTGAACATCCCTGCTTGATGAAATCAGTGAGGGGAAGGGAAGAGATTCCTTCAGTGTCTTTGATAGTGTTGATGAAGCTGGATTAGAGAACAACTGAGCAGGGCTTAATGGCATCATGATATCAAGTACTGTACATCAACCTGTAAGACTGGTGTGTAGAGTCTCACTGACCACACATGATACACATTAGTTTGACATTAGCATTCTGGTCTGAGATGGCTGTGCAATTTTGTATTAAATTAAAGAAAATCTCTGTCCGTCCTTTGTTTGCCATTTATCTAAACAAGTGCCAGATGTTCATGAAAGTAAAACATTCTGCAGTTACCATTTCTGGACGCGTTGGCAAGGAATGCTGAAGGGGGTTGAGGTGGGGAGAATGTCTGAAATTCTGCATGACCATACCTTGTCATGGTTGAGAACCACCAGGAAAAGAGAGTCATGGATAACAAATGTTTTGTGTTCCTCCCTGCCCCTGTACAACTCTGGTGTGGTCAATTCATCTGTTAGAAATTTAGAGCAGGAAATATTACTTTAGGTTACAACACTAACATAATAAAGGCAGATGAGATTCATATATGGTCAGAATGCTACAGCTGCAGAGATGCAGTTTGGTTTTAGTTAACCTGAGAGCACACAGCACTACTATATGTTTTGGTATCAGCCATAGCATTAAATGTATTTCATAATTTATACTGGCTTTCACAAAATTTCAAAGGCAAGCGCTTTGCTTCAGGAGCTGCAGACAAAACCGTGATCATCTGGACTTCAAAATTAGAAGGAATCCTGAAGTATACGTAAGTCATTGCTTCATCGTTTTTCATATCTTGATTCTTGTAAATACAAATTTTCCAAATAAGTTCCAAAATATCTGTTACAATAAATAAAAAGGATATGAAAATGGATAAGAGTATAAATGGCTACGAAAAGACATTTGAAAGAGAAGTAAAAGACACTATGGCATTTGAGATACATATAAATACTTTAGAGTCACGAAGCGTATGAAGAGACTGGATGGTTTATGTGGGTGGGTGTATTTATTTATTTGTTTATTTATTCATTAAAAGACATTTGGTTCTTGCCTTTCTTCCAATGTACAGACCAAGGCAGCTTTCAAATTGATTGATTGAGAGAGAGAGAGAGAAGTAAAATACAGCAATACCTCATAAAACGAATGCCCCTTAAGACAAAAACTCGTAAGACGAATGTAATTTCCAGGGATAGGAAAAACTCGTGAGATGAATTTTTCCTTCCCATTTACATTTGTCTTATGAGGTAAAAAGCAAAGCAAAGTGGTCTGCTTATATACCGCCCCATACTACTTCAAGTAATCTCTGGGCGGTTTACAGTTTTAATTACAGTGTGCAGGCTACACATTGCCCCCCTCCCAGCAAGCTGGGTTCTCATTTCACCACCCTTGGAAGGATGGAAGGCTGAGTCAACCTTGAGCCGGCTACCTGGGATTGAACCCCAGGTCGTGAGCACAGTTTTAGCTGCATTGCAGGCATTTAACCACTGCGCCACGAGGCTCTTACCATTGATCCTCTCCCAGCCAGGGCTGTTTAAAAGGGAACAGCCCAGGCTAGGTGAGGATCACAGGGTCCATGCTTTGCCCACCAAATTGGTGGGCAAAACAAGGTCCCATTGATCTTTGTCCATCCTGTGAGGCTCGGAAGGGAAACGGGGGTGGCAATCTGCCACCACCATTTGCCTTGCAACCCTCCCAGGCTGAGAGAAGATCCATGGGTCCATGCATGTTTGGGCGGCTTGAGAGGAATGCGCACCTCCCACCCAAGCCACCAGAACAGGCACATCTCCTGTCCTCCTCCTCCTCCTCTTCACCGGAGTCTCAGCGCCAAGACTTGGGTGGAGAGAAGGAGGAGGAGGGCTGGATCCTTTTGAGTTTCCTGCCGCACGAGCACCCTCGCTGGTGCAGCGGGAAATACAAAAGGATCTAGCCCTCTATCAATCTCCTTCTGAGCCAGGCAAGCATTGGGTGGTCGTCCGACGCTTGCCTGGCCCCAATCTGTCAAAAAGCCCCCAATGGAACGCTTTTAAAAATAGCCCACCCGAAACTCCGAGAGGCTCACTGTTCCAGGCGGGCAATTTTAAAAAGGCTCCAGCTGAGCTGTCAAAGGCTAGAGTCTTTTTTAAAATGCTGCCCCTCCCCTCCAACAGCGAGCCTGTCGCTGTTTCGGGTGGGCAATTTTAAAAAGACTCCAGCCAAGCTGTCAAAGGCTCAATCCTTTTTCCTCCCCCGCCCCCCAGCGAGCCTCTCAGGGTGGGCAATTATTAAAAGTGTTCCAGTGGAGCCTTGACTCC
>JAHTLZ010000015.1:24932023-25081274 GCA_023846285.1 Phrynocephalus versicolor
TTCTTTCTTTCTTTCTTTCTTTCTTTCTTTCTTTCTTTCTTTCTTTCCCTTACTTCCCTTATCCTTTTGGGACTGAAAGTTATTGTAGTTCTGAAAAGCAGAATTCACCCCTCTATAGTTGGTACCATGACATTTTCAATAAAGGTCAAGTCATCATACATTATTGCCACCTTTTACAACATTTATTAGATGCCTGACGGCCATAGTTCTCTGAATAGCATCCAAATTAAAACCACAGTCCCAATCAGACTCCAAAAACCTTTTTGGTCTGTTTTTATTACTGTTCAGACATCAGAGAAATGAATTTGGGCTTTCTGTGATCTTTTGCTTTCTCTTCAGGCAGTAGGAAGCCAGGATGGAACTATTTCGTTTTATCAGCTGATTTTCAGTACCGTCCATGGCCTTTACAAAGATCGCTACGCTTACCGAGACAGTATGACTGATGTCATTGTGCAGCATCTCATCACGGAGCAAAAAGGTAGCTTGAGGAGACACTAACTTGCCTTCTTTTTTTGGGACAGGGGGATCAATTCCCTCCTGGTAACTAATTCCCATTTTGATATTTGATAATACAAATTTATTTATTTGTTTATTTGTTTATTTTAATACTAACATACCACGCATCTTCCAGAGGAACTCTGGGCGGTTTCCAACATAGTAAAAACAATGACAAATGGCAGATTAAATAGAACATCATAAGTAAACAATAAAAGAAATCAATAACAAGATGGTGGCGGGACAGGGGAGGAAAAATGTGTGTATGTATAAAGCATTACCCTGTGGTTCTGTCCCTTGAATACTCACTTTGCCTGAAGGAGCATTCAAACAGAATCCTCTGCTCTGGAGCACCTTCATGGGGTCCCTTCTGACCTCAGGCCAAGATTTGTTGATCTGGCTGTTACTTTGAGCTTTTTTTCTTGTACCTGCCGCTGATTACCTATGATGTTGCTTTATTATTATTTTTCTTCATTTCCTTGGTTTCCTTGTGTTCTTGCATTATTATTCGTTTTTCATACCTAAGAATTAGATCCCTATGAGGCATGGAATTAAAGGTGCCCGGTTGGAAGTAGACATTGGTCCTTTCAGGGTGGGCTGCTGCTTCTTTCTTGAAAAGGACACCATCCAGGAGAGCTTCTGCTGGAAGAAAAGGGGATGGGTGGGGACCGTTGTCCATTTACCAGTTCTCGTACTGCTCACAGTCTCCTTTCCCTCAAGCAGACTTTCAGAAAATGAATTGAACTGCAGGGGAGCAAACTTGTGCTAGTCCTTCTTTCACTAATAGGGCCAAAATCCAGTTTAGGGCAGTCCTTTTAGTTACCTAAAAAGTTTATAGTTTTCCATTGTTGTTTGAACCAGCCGATCCCTTTGCTTGTTGGTTTGACAGTTTTCTATAATACTCAGTTAAAAAGGACTCTTATTAACTCTACCCTGTGACATGGGGCGCTTTTACACAACCCCTAAGATCCGCTGGCCACTTAAATTCAGACCAGAGATCTTAGGGGCTTGTCGCTCTTCCTGTGTCCCCACCCTGGCTGCTGGCTGCGAGAGGGGAGGGAGAAAAAAAAGGAAGAAAAGATCGTGGCTCACCTCTGTTCTGCCTCCGCTCTTGCCGCGGCATCATTCCTGTCTCTGTAAAGTAGCTCTTAAAGGGGCGGGAGCCAAAACAACAACAAACAGAAGTGAGGAGAGCCCCGCAGTCACTATCCCTACACCGCATCAAGCAATTTTCACCCCGGAAGAGCAGGTACAAGAAAAGTGCGCTGGGTCGCGCTTAGGTGGGCGGGGTCGCACTTAATTTCCTCTAAACTCCGGAGCTGGTGGGGAAACATTTTTAAGCTCCGGAGCTGGGAGCCATTTGCCCTGGAGTTTAGGGGTCGTGTATAAACGCCCATGGAAACAAATTCTATTTTTAAAAAACGTTCACGTTTTTCTTCAGAATTTTAGAATGTTTCCGCATTTTTTCTTGCAAAACATGATTGTGGTCTCCCTGGTCTGCTGTTATAGTTTATGATTTTTGACAAGTACTAGGATGTCTGGTATGTCTCATTTCTTGTAAATCTAGATAAAAACAATATTTTGCTAACATTGCACTCATTTCTCTTTTTCTAGTTAGAATAAAAAACAGAGAGCTTGTTAAGAAAATTGCTATCTACAAAAACAGATTAGCTATCCAGCTGCCAGAGAAAATCCAAATATTTGAATTGTACTCTGATGACTCTTCAGATATGCGCTACCGTGTGAAGGAAAAAATAGCGAAAAAGTTTGAATGTAATTTACTGGTTGTATGTTCAGAACACATCATCCTATGCCAGGTAAGGAATCAAAAACTGTCCTTGATAATAAACCAGGCTTCTTTCAAAATAATGTTTTTCAATACTGAATCAGGTCTTTTGAGAAGCCTCTGAAATATGATAGCTGACCAAGTAACTGTTGGCATGGTGTGAGAATAAATAATCCAAGTATCCACACATCAAACTTCTAAAATATTGTGTTTTTATTCAGTTGTCATCCTCAACTTGGGTTATGAGCTTTTCTTTACTTTTTCTCTTTTTGTTTTCACAACATCTTGGTGTCTGGAAATTGTTTATATGATACATGCATAGTGTATGTATGTCTTACATTGAATTCCCTCTGCAACACATATTTCCCCTGCATACTGTACATTAAAGTATTGGCATCATTCTAGCTTCAGAACAAAACTGAGTACAGTATGTATAACATAACTTTGCCAAGCAGTTGTTGTTATAGGCTTTAATGAAGCAGAGAAAGCTTACATTTGAATTATTAATCAGAATGGACGTTAGGTTTCAACTTATTAGCTGAGCAGATGACATTTTTATAATCCTTCGAATTTAGAGGCCTACAATGGCTGAACCTTTTTTTCTTTAACATGTTGTTTAATATGTTTTGTTTAATAACTTCTGTCTTTCCTCTTCTATGACTGTATCCCACTGATAGATGCTTGTTTATTAAAGTATTATAAAAATATTTTTTTCTTTTTAGAAGAAATCTAGATGCTTTATGTTTGTGCTGTAAAATTCCCATCTGTATCTTCCTTGTTTAATCCAGTTTTGGGAGTAGAATTAGATTGATAATCTGTTTCTCAGATACTAAAGAGACCTGGATTACGCTCACCTTTGTGTGAAAAAGATATGTGAGAAGTAGTTTTAGTGGAATATGATATTTCTTTTTCAGGAGAAGAGACTCCAGTGCCTCTCATTCAGTGGTACCAAAGAAAGAGAGTGGGTAATGGAATCTCTCATTCGCTACATAAAAGTAATTGGAGGACCTCCAGGCCGAGAAGGCCTTTTAGTGGGGTTAAAGAACGGCCAGGTGAGGATGCCTGATAAAAGCTCAACATCTTTGATTTTTCCGGTTCAAATGCAGGCTTATTTGTGTCTATGTCTTAGCAAATTGACCTGCTGTATTTGACGGAAATCATTACTTGCCACCAACATTCCCTCTAAATTTTTTCTTCTGCTTCATGGAAGCCTTGTCTGTCTGCACATGGGGAGCTGAAACTCTCTGAAGTGAGTTTTATTTATTGTGGCGGCAGCTGTGTGGCGCCAATTACGTTCTGCATGCTCGCGCGAACAACTTTCAGAAAATGTTTGCTTGCTGCTATAGATAAAAAGTAGCAATTAAACAAAATACATTTTGCAGTTCCTTTTCTTGAAAAATGGGGTAGAAGCATTTAGTATTCACCTACTAATGTGAAAGGAATAAGCTTTGGGGAAAGCTTGAGTATGACCTCCATCTCACGGTGGATTTGAGGTGCTTATTTTGAAAAGACATCTTTTTCAGTCACGTGGTAGTATGCCCAAAAAGGTGCTTTACACTGTCCTCTCATCCTTAGTGATAAAAAAGCACCCTTTAATGTCCACAGCAAAGAAGAGTTGCTGTTTAAAGGTACCCACTGTAAGCCTTGGAGAAAAGTACAGCCCCCAGCGGTGGTTCCAAGAAAAAGCGCTCAGATGAGTGAAAGAGGGCGTGGTCGCCTCTTTCTGAATGAAAAGGGACTAGCCATTAGGACATCACAAAAGGAGCTCCTATAACCATGGGGGGAAAGCACCAACAAGCAAATGTGGGATGATGGCCTTAAGATATGCTGGAGAACAGCACAGAAGGTTTAGTTTCTGGGACTACATACAGTTTCATAAAACAAGTCCCAGAATAAATTAATTGCAAGAGCTTCTAGTGCCTGTTGTATTATGTTGTTAATTCAGTTCATTCAATCAGTCAGTTAGTCAGTTTGTAAGCCACTCTGTAGTGCACACACCGTCTTAAAATCCACTAGAAAAACATGTAAATACAGTGAATACTCAAGAGTTAATTCTGAAATACTGTAGATAAAACCCTATCCCTGGCTATTCAATAAAAATTAAATAGATTAAAATAGATTTGCACATCTCATGTAATTAATAAAAGGATGCTTTGAATAATACCTTTTTACTAATTTATTAAAAGCAGAAAGGGAAGGGAGGCACCTAACCAACAGTGGTTGACGCCATGACTGAGAAAGCACAGTTCCTTGGGGCAACTGTTTTGGCCTCCCTCTTGCATTTGGTGCAGGATGAGAAACCTAGGGTTAAATTTATAGAGTAGGCTCTCTCATTACTATTTGTGTCATTATTTATCATCCTTCAAAGGAAATAGGCAAAAGCAACAAATCTGATTTTGTTGCTTTTTGTGTGTGTGGGTGCCCGTAGATTCGAGCACACCACCCCAGTTCTGTCCCGCCTGCATTGGCTCCCCGTGGCCTTCCGGATAAGGTTCAAGGTCCTGGCTTGGGACCAGAGTACCTGTCGGAGCGTATCTCCCAAAGATCAACTGGGACCAGGCCCACGAGAATGGCGCAGGCGCACTCACTGAGGGTGGCCACACCCAGAGAGGCGCGGAAATTGCGTACACGTGCCCGTGCCTTCTCTGTGGTGGGCCCCACACCGTGGAACCATCTTCCCAGTGAGCTGCACCTTGCAGAGTCCCTGCCTGCTTTTAAGAAGGCGTTGAAAACTCACCTCTTTAGGGAGGCGTTTGGCGACCTTTCTATCTAGTTTCTTTAGGGTTTTTTTTTTTTTTTTGGCCTGCCTGCGCCATCCCCGCTGGAGGGTTGTGCCTCCCCTCATTTTTATTGTAATCTACTGTTGGTTTTTTATTTTATTGTTCTGTTTGTAAGCCGCCCAGGGTTCTGATTCGGAAGATTGGTGTGGTATAAATGCAATAATAAATAAATAAATAAATAAATAAATAAATAAATTGTTCAGACTAAGTTTTCTCCTGGGGTTTTCATATAGGCGCATAATTGGCAAATAAAAGCTGTGCTGCTTTACAACATGCTTCATTAACTTTTTGAATTCACTTCCAGATTCTGAAGATATTTGTGGACAATCCTTTTGCCATTGTTTTGCTGAAACAATCAACAGCTGTGCGCTGCTTGGACATGAGTGCCTCTAGGAACAAGCTGGCAGTGGTTGATGAAAATGATACCTGTCTAGTATATGATATTAACACCAAAGAATTATTGTTCCAGGTAAAGACTTCCAAGTGTCACTGTTTCTTTGCTTTTTTTACTGGCCTGGTGCCACTTGGTGCAAAAAGCTAAATCAGAGAGATGATGCTCCAAGGTAAACATGTTTTCTGTTTTGCTACTGCTTGCCTGAGAGTCTGAGCAAGCAAAGTCAGTGCTGTTCCTTAATTATCCTGTATATAAGAAAGAAGAAGAAGGGCAAGTGGATTGGGTATATTGTTTTTGGGCAGCTGTTAGTAACTCGTGAAGTCTAGATCTGCAGCTGTAAATTGGCTTGAGAAGGTACAAAGCATCTCTTCCCCCCTTCTGCTCCTTTTATAACTGATTGCTCTGTTTAATATGAAAAGGTATCCCACAATGGCTCATTTTCCCCTCTTTTTCCAGGAAGGACAGGGGTTATGTGATGTAGATTTTTGCTGATTGCCAAAAGACATGCCATAAACTCTTATTAATCCTAGCTGTTTTACTACCATTACAATATATTTATCCTCCCTTGCATTCCTTTTAACTCTTTTTATCCCATTTCAGGGGTAGCATCCAAAATAAAAAATTCAATTTGGGAATAATTTTCATTTCACATACTGCAATTCTTCCAAACCAATAGATTTTTAAGTTTTGATAATCTTTTATCTGTTCATTTATCTCTTTTAAAAAACATTTTCAATATATAATTTGAGCATTTCCTGTAGATCCCATGTTAGCGTTATTCCCAGATAATTGATGGTATTTCTTAACTTGATATTTTCTTAAACTTCTTTAGTTCTTCCACCTCATTATTTAATATCATACATTCAGACTTATTGCAATTAACTTTTAATCCTTTTCTTTCTTCGAATACTTTTAGATGTTTTTATAGTCTATGTGTACATCCTACTGGATTTTTAATTTTAATACTGTATTGTCTGCAAATAAGTTTATTTTATTTACTTTTCCCTCTTCTACACCTTCTATTTTCTTATCCCTTCTTATTACAGTTGCCAATGTTTCTATTATTAATATAAACATAACTGGAGATAATGGTCCACTTTGTCTTCTTCCATGGCCTAGGGAAATATTTTCTATTATTTCATCGTACAGTAAAATCTTGTCTTGTTCTATGAATACAGGTGTTTAATGATATTACTAGATTGTTCACTAAATCCTAAATGATTGATCAATAATTAATGTACCCCAATCTGCCCTATCAAATGCTTTAAAATATCTGAGATAAATTATACCTTATTTTTGTTTCTATTAGCTAAATACATATTATTGAGAACCCTTCTAACTAAGTCTGACATCTTTCTACTGCTAATAAATCCATTTTGATCTTCATTTATATATTTTCATATGAAAATATTTAATCTATTTGCTGCAATTTCTATAAATACCTTTGTATCTCACTTGGGGGTGCTTCTGGACCCAGGTCTTACCCTGGTGACCCAGGTGGACTCGGTGGCCAGGGCTCCCTTTTTATAGCTGTGGAGGTGATATCAACTTCGCCCTTACCTGGATGAGTGGAGCCTAGCATCCCATGCACTGGTAACAACCAGATTGGACTATTGTAATGTGCTATACGCGGGGCCGCCTTTAAAGATGGTCCAGCAATTGCAACTGGTACACGCAGACTCATAATATACACTGGTTTTGAAAAATTTACACTGGCTGCCATTTGCTGCCCAGACCCAATTTAAAGTGCTTATGCTTACATATAAAGCCCCAAATGGTTTAGGACCTGGTTTTCTAAAGGACCACCTTTTTCCATACGAGCCTGCCTCCCTTTACCTTAAGATCAGGCCGGGAGGCCCTGCTGAAGGTGCCATCCCTTAAAGAGGTGGTGGGGTGGCATGTCGAAACAGGGCCTTCTCAGCCATTGCCTCCCAACTTTGCCCTCCCAACAGAGGTCTGCCTGGCATCAACACCTTTTTTTATTTGCATATTGATTGTTTTAAACTTTGTTATTTTGATGGTTGTAATATGTTGTTTTATAGTTTTCATATATTCTTGTATGCTGTCCAGAGACCATTTGGTAGTGGGGCATCTAAAAATTATGTAAATAAGTACAGTGAACCCTCGTACAACGGAGGGTTTGCTTAACGAAAAAATCGTACAACGAAAAAAAAATCCGCCCCCCCTCTCCCCCCCTCAGGCTGCGCCCTGAGGGGGGGGACGGGGGACGGACGCCTGCCTACCTGGCTGGCTGCACCCCCGGGGGCTGGAATCCCCGGGGAAGGGAAGGAAGGAAGGAGAGGAGCCGAGGAACGGAGGAAGAGGCGAGTCCGGGTTCTTCGGCGGGGAGGGAGGGAGGGAGGGTGGTGGGGGCGGGGGGGCCGAGAGAGAAAAGGAAAAGGGAGGCCGGCGGGAATAGGCGGGTGGCTGGCGGGTCGTGTGTGTGTGTGTGTGTGTGTGAGAGAGAGAGAGAGAGAGAGAGAGAGAGAGAGAGAGTGTGTGTGTGTGTGAGAGAGAGAGAGAGAGAGAGAGAGAGACCCAAGCGACGGCGGTGGGTCGAACCCGGGAGTTCGCGGTGGCATTCTATCGCGGCGGCAGCGATAGGAGCCCTGTCGGGAAGCGCCCGCCACCCCCCCGGCCGCCCAAGCCCCTCTTGCCCATCCAGCCTGGTGCCCGCGGACAGCCCTGCCCCCACGCGCTCCGCTTGGCCGTGGGCACCCCCGCCGGGGATCCGGATGAGCGGGCGGGCGGCCGGGCGCGCAACCCGATGGCTGCCTGCCGACCGCCTGCTTTTTGGGGCCGGCAGGTTGGGCGGGCGGCGGCGGGGGTGCCAACTGGGGCACTCGAAAGGGGGGAGGGACGGAGGGACGGAGACGCGGCAACGCCTGTGTGTGTGTGTGTGTGTGTGTGTGTGTAAGAGAGAGAGAGAGAGAGAGAGAGGCGGGAACGGGCCGGCGGGGCCTTTGGGAGCGCCACCGCCGCCGCCGCCCGTGTGTGTGTGTGTGTGTGTGTGTGTGTGCGGTAGGAGTTCCCCCGACTGCGGGCTGTGCAAGCGGCGGCGGCGGAGGCCGCGAGAAGCAGCCCGCAGACCCGGTACGGGGTGGCGGCGGCGGCGGCGGCTCTTGGCTCCCGCTCTCAGCTCCTCCTTTTGCTGCTTCCCCCTTTTTTCCTCCCCTTGGGGTCCTTTGGCTCCGCCAGGCAGGCAGCCACCCCCCCAACCCCCCCACACACACACGCCCGCCGCCCGCCCGCCCGCCTGCCCGGCGGTAGGGGAGAAGGAGGAGGAGGAGGAAAGAAAAGAGGGGGTGCGAGGTAATGGGGGGGCAGCGGTGGCTGCAGCTTCTGGGGCGAGGCGAGGAGGCCTTTTTCTGGGGGGGGGAGGAAAGAGGCGACAAGACCGAGAGAGTTCGCGAGCGGCCGCGGCGGGGGAGATGTCTGGCGGCTTGGTCTTTTAACCCGCCTGGTGCCTTTCCTCTCTCCTTCTCCTCCTTCTCCTTCTCCCCCCCTCCTCCTCGCCCCCATTTTGGTGTGTGTGTGTGTCTGTGTGTGTGTGTGTGTGTGTGTGAGAGAGAGAGAGAGAGAGAGAGTGAGAGAGTGAGAGAGTGAGAGAGTGAGAGAGAGAGGCTGGAATGGGAGGTGGCTTGCGGGGCCTTTAGGAATGCATTGGAACGGATTAAATCCACTTCCAATGCATTCCTATGGGAAATAATAATTTGCATAACGAAAAAATTGTATAACGTAATTTAATTGGGAACCAATTAATTACGTTATACAAGGTACCACTGTAAATGAAATTGGCCTATATGAATCCTTAACTATCAGTTCTTTTCCTGGGTTCAAAATTCGTACTATTATTGGTTCTTCCCATGACTGAAGGATCTCTTCCCCTTCTACAATCTTATTAAATAATTTCTTCATTCTAGGAATTAGTAGCTTTTGAGTACTTAATAAAATTATGTTCTTATACCATCCAGCCCCAGTGTTTTGCCTATTTTCAGTTTGCTTATAATTCCTTTAATCTCTTCATGTCATGATTTTTGACCCTTCTCCCTACCTTCTGCTGTCTTTTCTGGCACAAAACCATGCTCCAGTGAGTTAGGGAGCCCCAAGGGGCAAGGTTTTGGGCTGCTACAATAGCAATAGGCAGAACAGAGATTGCTCCCCTCCTCCAGCACACTAGATTTCACTCCCCTTTGAACAAAATTATGGCATTTGGTGCAGCACTGTTTATTCCTAAACATGAATCTAATGAATACTGTACACAAAAGGTACTTCAATCACATATTGTATTTGTATTTGTAGACCGTTTTGAAAAATGTGTGCTCATTTAACGCACCTCCTCTGTGTGCCCATTAGGAACCCAATGCCAATAGTGTTGCATGGAACACACAGTGTGAGGATATGCTTTGTTTCTCTGGAGGAGGATACCTCAACATCAAAGCTAGTAACTTTCCTGTCCATCAGCAGAAACTTCAAGGTTTTGTGGTGGGATACAATGGCTCTAAAATTTTCTGTCTTCATGTTTTTTCCATGACTGCTGTTGAAGTTCCACAGGTAATCTTCAAACCTTTTCATTCATTCTTTCCATTGCTGACCTGTGTATTACTTTAAATAAAACAATGTTCTGCATATTATATATATTGTAATCGCCTATATATTATGTCACAGGCCCACGGGGTCTTTGTGCCTATTATATGGTATTTCAGGAGAACAGAGTAGTTTGTTCTATCCTTCCATTATAGCTAGGGAAATTACTGTTAACCTTACAGCACAATGTATGAACTATTATCTTTTATTAGGAGAAAACTCACAATAAAATTTTTCATTAGTAACATAATTGGGAATCTACTGCTTTTCCTGCTGAATGTTTGAACAAATGAGTCATTTGTAACTTTGTACTCGTTTCTTATGTCCCATGCAAACTCATATTATTTTTTATCAAGTTAAAATCTCTGCCAATTACCAGTTCTCTCTATGTTCCTATGTGGTGACTTTTGTCCAAGTACCGTTCATATGAAAATTTTAGTGAATGTGACTTTCCCTTTAAAAAAACCAATTGTTCTTACCTATTAAGATGTTCGAGAAATAGAACAGGCGAAGTATTCAGTATGAAATTTGGTGAATAGACAAATGTTGCCTAATCATCATTTGTTCCCAAATTCGGAGTCAAACCTTAATAAGCCAGGAGTCATACAAACCTTTTCTGTGTCGATTTCATTCGTGCACTTCTCTCCTTGTTTAATGTTTTGACCATTTTGCAATTAACTCAATAAGTCTTCAGTTAACCCCAGTTTCTTTTACAGCCAAATCAGGAAATTATGATTTCCAGGATCACTGCCCAAGAGGGTTTTTAATCATAGTTTAAAATGAGTTTAATCATCATCATCCTTCAGACTGCAGAGCACGAAGGGGTGATCAAGTCCATCCCTGTTAAAGATGCATGGGGGGGAGGGAATTGAACTCCCAGACTTGGGCTCTGCAGCCAGTGTCTAAACTAAACCCAAACTATATTTGGGTTGTGAAGGGGTGTGCCTCCTCTGAAGAGATGAGGTGCATAAATGATACCCCGTGTCATCCCATTACATGTCATCCCCTCTTGCTTTCTTATAGTCCCTGTTTGGCTGGAAAAGTCCTTGTTGGGTCGCTTCCCCTGTCTTTTTCCTCTCCTTGCCCCATTGGGTTCCTCCAGCCTCCTATCTCCCCAGGAGGATTCATGCTAGAGAAAGTGCTCCAGAACAAGCAAACTAGGTAGCCCAGTAGGACGTGGAAGTAGACGCTTCTTGAATGCCCTTGTTCAGCCCACTCACAAAGATATGATTTGAAACTGTGTTTAATTTAAAGACTTCTTGAAATAATTGTGACAGGAGAAGATAGAAGGTAATAAGGGATATTATGAGAGTGGAGAGGCACAGAACTCATGAGTATCTGAGTTAATTAAAGTGTTTAAGCTAATATATATGTCTGAAGTACCCAATGTGGTGTAGTGGATAGAGTGACAGACTCGGGAGAACATGGTAGAATTCCCCACTTGGCCATGGAAACTTCCTGGAGGAGTGGAACTGGTAAAACCATTCCTTAAATACCAGACGTACCTTGAAAGCCTTCTCAAGGTCACTATACATTGGTTTTGATTGATGGCACATAACACACCTATATGTCTGAACCAAGCCACTACCTTTACTAATTATGGATCTGTACAAAATACTTTATAAGTACATTTCTTTTAATTTGTTGAAATTCTGGCTCCATGCTCATACTGTTCTTCCGTTTTTAGTTTTATTTATGATTTATATACCGCCAGCTTGCACAAAGGCAACTCAAAGCCTTTGTGCAAGCTGTTAAAAGTGCATCACTTTTAAATGTGATGTTTCACTTCACTTCCATTTGCAACTGACTGAGTTAGCAGAAGGGGGTTGAAAATTGTTCTAAATGTACATAATCAAAAATCTAGTGAATGCTATTCCAACAGCAAAAGAGGTTTGAAATGCATTTGATTCCCACTTGGCTGTTGTTTAGAAGACGAAAAACTGATGTAGCAAGTGCTGTTAAGTAAGCATTTGATTTCAGTCTACTGGTGCTCCTCATTTTAAATAATAACTTGAATAAGGACAGACAGCAGAGTCGTAAAAATCACCAGTGACTCAAAATTAAGAGGCTTTTCAAGCACTTTGAAGGGTGGAATTAGAAATGAAAGTAACTTTGATAAACTTCTACGATAAAATTCAGTCAAGATACATTATTCATAGAAAATGAATATGCAAATATAAATGGCACTACACTTGAACAAGAGGGTCACAGTGGATCATAACCTAGATCAGTGTTGGCGAATCTATGGCACGCCCCCTCACAGCCACGGACGGCACTTCTCTTTCCACTCAGAGCACACCACTATGCTCCGTGCAGAGAGCCGGGCGAAGGGGAGGCAGCGGTTTGTGGGCTCCTTCACAAACCCAGTTTACTCTCCAGCCACGTTACTCTGGGCATCCCCAAAAGCAGCGTGCCTGGAGAGTAAAATGGGGCTATGAAGGAGCCCACAAACTGCTTCCCCATCTTCACCTGGCTCTCTTCATGGAGCTGTTTTGAGACCACCGAAATGGCTCTATGATCAGAACAGGCAAAGTGGAGCCACCGGTTTGTGGTTTGCTGCATCATAGCCCCAGTTTATTCTCCAACCATGCCATTCTTGGCATCCCAAAAGCAGCATGGCTGGAGATTAAACTGATCCTACAAATGAACTGATCCTACTGCCTCCTCTTTGCCCAGCTCTCTTCACGGAGCCATTTTGGTGGTCTCAAAATGCCTCCATGAAGAGAGCCAGGCGAAGGGGAAGCACTGGGTTGTAGGCTCTTTCACAGACCCAGTTTTGGGATGCCCAGAGCAGGGTGGCGGGAGAGTAAAATGGGACTACGAACAAGCCCACAAGCCACCACCACTCCCCCTGGCTTTCCCGATGGTGTAGCACCCCGTCCGCCTCTCTACCCATAGCAGAGATGGATGGGGTACTATTCTTCTGGAAAGCAAGGATCGAAGAGCAGGTTTTTGAATTTCTTGTGGTCACATCAAGGGTGCTGTGATCACCAGAAATTCAAAAGCCTGCTGTTCTATTCTCTCTTTCCTGAAGTGTGCTACGGTTCAGGAAAACGAGGATTGAAGAGCAGGGGTGCTACCCTTCAGAAACGCAAGGATCAAAGAGCAGGCTTTTGAATTTCCTGCGACCACAGTGAGGGTGCTCTGGTCACGGGAAATTCAAAAGCCTGCTTTTTGATCCTCTCTTTCCCAAAGCTTTTGTAACCTGGGTAACCACTGTATTCAGGATAAATTGCCGTATTGGCATTTTGTGAAAAGTAAGTGGGTTTTGAATTGCGTTTGGGACTCATTCTCTAAAAGGTTCACCATCACTGACCTAGACATTAGCAGGCATTGGTGAAGAGATAGGACATGCATTTTGGTTATAGTTAGTGATGGGCACAAACTGCTGTTCAGTGGTTTGTGCGGGTTTGTTTATTGGATAAACAGGTGCTTGGTACTCCAAAGCCCCACCTCCGTCACTGGGCCCCCACTCAGACAGCAGCAGTAGCCTGACTTCCCTGCCCTTTCATCTCTAGGTGCTGCCCCAAGTGGGTGCCTGCCAAAGGAGGCGGGGCTTCAAAGTGCCAAACCCCTGTTCAGCTGATAAATGAAGTGGCTCAAACTGGCACTTCGTGCTCATCTCCAGTTGTAACATTAAGAAGGCTATCTGCCGTACATGGATAGGAAGAAGACTAATGTTTGGTATTAGTTAGATCCATGCAAAAATCTCTTATAAAAATAAACAAATACAGAAGGCACATAAGAACAAGTGTCATGTTCTGTTTTGAGCATACTGAAGAAGATCTATAAAGTCAAAGTATTATAGAATGCAACAGGAAATATGGGATATTTTAAATTTGTTGATTAGCGTAAAGACTGTGCATACTTGTAACATGTGATTCCCATCAGTAACTAAAGCATAGGTTCAATAACCCATGGCCCTCCAAATGTTGTTGAACTGTAGACCCTGTCACCCTTAGGCAGCATAGCCCTGGGGTGAAGGTTGATGGGAGCTGACAGTTCACTTACTCCTGAACTTAAGAATACGGATCTGATATAACACAAGAACAATAAAGTTACCAGATAAAGACAGTGGATGCGTGGAAATAAATTTTTAATTATAGGTTGGTTCATCATAGCCTTAGGGAAAGGGGGTATTAAAGGAGATCATACCATGGGAATTCTTTTCAAACATGAAAAGGTTGCCATAAATGGGAACAGAAAAAAATGCATTCTGTTGCTTTTGAGAGAATGAAAACAAACTGCCATCTGCAAGAACAGTTTGGCAGCGGAGCCAGTTAGCCAGGGGATGTAGTTTGGCATTTACTCAGATTTTTTTGGACAAAACTTTTTGTATAGGAAACAGCTGTGAGAGATTTGTGGTGATAAAACTTTCTACCAGAGAGAGAACACCCCAATCTACCCAGTTTCATTTAAAACTGGTATTTATTAATAGCTTCCTACAGGTGAAACTCAACAAATTAGAATATCGTGGATAAGTTCATTTATTTCAGTAATGCAACTTTAAAGGTGAAACTGATATATGAGATAGACTCATTACATGCAAAGCAAGATACAGTAAACCCCTACCCTTTTGCGGTTCATATACTGTGGTCCTTCTATATTGCGGGACTGCAGTATATGAAAAAAGCCCCCTGGGGCAAACTGGAAAGGCCTGTTTCAGGCCTCCTGTACTTACCCCAGGCTTGGCGCTGCCGCGAACGGGCCTGTGAGGGCCTTTCAAAAGGCTTCCCTCCAAACCGGAAGTGACTTCCGGAAAACAATAAGAGACCTCTGGATTGCTTTAAAGCACTTTTGGGGCCTCTGAGGGCCTTTCTAGGCATGTTGGAGAACTCAGAAATGCTTTTCTGCGAACCGGAAATGACTTCTAGTTCACTTCTGGTTGGCAGGAAAGCGTTTCCAGTTCGCAGGAAAGCACTTCTGGTTCACAACCAAAAACATTTCCACCAATTATCACTGGTCGGGTTGGGTCCCTAACCCCCGTGATAGGCAGGGGGTTACTGTAGTTCAAGCCTTAATTTGTTATAATTGTGATTATTATGGCTTACAGATTATGAAAACCCCAAATTCACAATCTCAGACAATTAGAATATTGTGAAAAGGTTCAATATTCTAGGCTCAAAGTGTCCCACTCTATTCAGCTAAATAATCAATAACACCTGCAAAAGGTTCCTGAGCCTTAGTTTACATGGTCTCACAGTCAGGTTCAGTAGGAAACACAATCATGGGAAGGACTCCTGACCTGACAGTTGTGCAGAAAACCATCATTGACACCCTCCATAAGGAGGGAAAGCCTAATTGCAAAAGAAGTGGGATGTTCCCAAAGTGCTGTATCAAACCACATTAATAGAAAATTATGTGGAAGTTAAAAGTGTTGAAGAAAAAGGGTGCACAAGCATCAGAGATGACCACAGCCTGGAGAGGATGGTCAGGAAAAGTCCATTCAAACGTGTTGGGGACTTTCCCAAGGAGTGGGCGGAGGCTGCAGTTAGTGTATCAAGAGCCACCACACACAGACGGATCCTGGACGTGGGCTTCAAATGTCATATTCCTCTTGTTAAGCCAATGTCAGAAGTGTCTTACGTGGGCTAAAGAAAAAAGAACTGTTCTGTTGCTCAGTGGTTCAAAGTTTTTTTTCTGATGAGAGCAACTTTTGCATCTTATTTGGGAACCAAGGACCCAGAGAATGGAGGGAGAGTAGAGAGGCACACAATGCACAATGTTTGACGTCCAGTGTGAAGTTTCCACAGTCTGTGTTGATTTGGGGAGCCATGTCATCTGCTAATGTTGGTCTAGTGTGCTTCATTAAGCCCAGGGTCAATGCAGCCATCTACCAGGAGGTTTTGGAGCACTTCATGCTTCTTTCTGCTGACGAGCTTTATGGGGATGCTGACTTGGCACCTGCCCACACTGCCAAAAGTACCAAAACCTGGTTCAATGACCATGGGATTACTGTGCTTGATTGGCCAGCAAACTCGCCAGACCTGAACCCCATAGATAGAGAATCTATGGGGCATCGCCAAGAGAGAGATGAGACCGAACAATGCAGCGGAGCTGAAGGCTGTTACTGAAGCATCCTGGTCTTCCATAACACCTCAGCAGTGCCACAGGCTGATAGCCTCCATGCTGTGCTGCATTAAGGCAGGAATTGATGCAAAAGGGGCCCAAACCAAGTAGTGAGCACATATGCATGCTCATTCTTTTCAGAGGTCCAATATGGTTCTGTTTCCAATCCTTGTTTTATTGTTTTCATGTAATATTCCAATTGTCTGAGATTGTGAATTTGAGGTTTTTCATAAGCCATAATCATCACAATTATAACAACTTAAGGCTTGAACCATCTTGCTTTGCATGTATCTATCTTGTACATTTGTTTCACCTTTAAAGTTGCATTACTGAAATAAGTGAACTTTTGCATACTATTCTAATTTTTTTTGTTTCTTCTGTATTCCATAATGTGAACAGAGACAGGCATTCAAAGGTGCATAATGCAGAAAGGGAATATCCACATGTAGATATGCATCCAAATGTGTAACTGGATATGTTTTTGGTTTACACCATCAGTTCTTCATCTACCAAAATGTACAAATGCAAATTGCCTTGAGAGGATTGGATACTGGGTTAATATGTGTCATTTTATGTGGAGACGGGCTACTTGTAGATATTTCTGAAAGATTCACTGTTTATCTGGGAAAGGAGCAAAATTTGGCCAAGTATGTTTCCAATGATAGAGACAATTTTGTCAGAGCAGTTGGGGAGGGGTTGTTTCACAGTCTTCTGAATTATCGTTATAGGACATTCTCTTTCTGCCCATGTCCTCAAGTCTTTGCATTTCCTGAAAGCCTTATGTGGGAGAGGTGATCCAGCCTTCTGAAAGAGATACTGAGAGTGCAGAGTAGTTGTGAGACTAGAAGGATCACTTCTTCCTGGTTCTACTAATGGAGCTGCTTTGATCATTGGAAGTCCATTTGGATTCTGGCCTTACTTTGCACTGCACATGAAATGTAATTCTTGGTTGCATCAACAGAAGCATAGTGTCTAGATATAAGGGAAGTGATAGTACCACACTATTCTGCTCTGGTTGGACCCCACTTGGAGTACTGTGTCCAGTTCTGTGCACCTCAATATAAAAAGGATGTTGACAACCTCAAGTCGGTCCAGAGGAGGGTGACCAAGATGATTGAGGGTCTGGAAGAAATGTCTTACGACGATGAATGGCTTAGGGAGCTGGGAGTGTTTAGCCTTACAAACAGAAGGGTGAGGGGGATATGATAGCTATGTTTAAGTATTTGAAAGGATGTCACATTGAAGAAGGGACAGGTTTGTTTCCCATGGCTTCAGAGACTAGGACGCGGGGCAATGGTCTCAAACTACAGGGGGAAAAGATTCAATTTAAACATTAGGAAGAACTTCATGACAGTTAGAGCTGTTCAGCAGTGGAATATGCTGCCACGGAGGGTGGTGGAGTCTCCTTTGGAGATTTGTAATCTGTCGGGAGTAGAGATGGGCATGAATAAAAAAAATGGCATTTCGTTTGTCGTTTGTTGTTTGGAGGGTCCGTTTCGGTTCGTTTCCGTTTTTCGTGAATTTTTGCAAAAAAATCGTTTTCGTCTTCGTTCGTTTTGTTACCGTTTCGTTACCATTTATTTCGATTTTTTGTGATTTTTTAAAAGGATTTTAAGCAATTGACTCATATTGCAGTAACGGAAACGAAACGCACAACAAAATTTCCGGTGTTTCTGTTCGTTTCGTTTCATTTTAGAGACAAAATTCGTTTGTCGTTTCGTTACGTAATGAAACAAAAAAACGAAAATGGAAACAAAAAATTGTTTGTTTCGTGCCCATCTCTAGTCGGGAGCACTGTGATATGCATGGTAGTGGGTTGGATGGCCCTTGAGGTCTCTTCCAACTCTGTGATTCTATGAAACTGTCATTTTATATGCTATTAAATATAGGATACACAACCAATATAGTAATGTTTTATTTTTAAACAAACAATTTTCAGTCGGCACCTATGTACCAGTATTTGGAAAGGAAAATGTTCAGAGAGGCCTATAAGATTGCCTGTTTGGGAGTAACCGATACAGATTGGAAAGAACTAGCAATGGATGCTTTAGAAGGGCTTGAATTTGAAACAGCTAAGAAGGTAAGGGCATTTGACTTTCACTTTGAATTTTCAGTGATGTTTATTAATGTATTGGGCAAAGCATTTATACATATATAGGTTAGAGAGTCACTAAAACTGGGAGCTTTCTAAATTGCTCCTTCAAAACCTAGAAAATTTATGGTAAAAATTATAATTTGTTCTCTCTTAATTTCTGTTCAGAATGCAGAACAATTAATTCACTAAGCAGAGATTAGGACATACTTCTGATTTCTCAGCCTCTAAAATGCAAATTAAATCTTTTAATTCTATTTGAATTCCAGAGATAGCTAATAGTAGAAATTAAGTTAAAATAGTAATGCTTTTCACTGTGGAATTAATCACCCATTTTCTTCTGTTAGTGCCTGCTTTGACCACTGTGTGGCAGAAATGATTTGTTTTTGTACACAGTACTGTAGTGAGTCCACTGTGGTGTTGGTGGGGACGTTACAGATTTCTTAGCTATTTCTCTCCAGTGTGAACTGTTTTAGCTTTGAATGTGGGCACTTTATTGCTTCTACTTTTTTTTATTGGAGTACTGTAGCTCTGAACATCTTTACAACGCCCTCCTGTGGGTCTTTACATGTTGAGGGGCTACATGCTTCTCTTCACATCTGGAGCCCCATGCCGTTCTCTAAGTAAGGAGATAAATTTACTGTAGTGTGGATGTTCTAAACAACATTGCAAAAAGAGGTTAACTCGTGCTTTCTGTCTTTGCCCTCTTGTTTTACATTTCTGCAAACTGTCCGCCCTCAAAATTTGTTTCTGCAAGGACTTCAGACAATTGTTCTTTCAGGCTTCCCTACTGCCTCAAGTTACTGCTAGGTAACAGTCCCTCCCTAAGGAATGATATGGGAAAGTCCTATGTATCTCTCATCCCAGGCACGGACAAGGTGACGAGCTGCTTAGCCTTAACAAGTGTCTTGAAAAGTGCCCCTTGAAATCTTACATAGGATCAAGGTTTGCTCTAAGGCACACACGTGAGTGCCCCCCTCTCTGCAGGGCTCCTCCTCCTCCCCTGAGCACCTGCAGCCAATGATTTTGTAGCATAACCCGTGCAGGGGGTAAAGTCAGGGACATAAGAGAGAGATAGTCCTACCCAGCCGGGCTGACAGTTACAAGGAATGTTGCTTACTGATTATTTGCTTTTTCAGTAGCTGGCCTTCCATTTTAAGAAGGAGATTCTTCCAACCATATCCCCCCAATTATATCCAAGTATTTTTAAAGTAACTGGCTGGATAGCTCAGTGATTTAATATCTGGCCACAGAGTCCGAGGTTAGGAATTCAGTTCTGGGCTGGGCATCCTGGGAGAGCCAGTCTGCATGGCCTTGAGCAAACTGCACAGTCCTAGAGAGCCCCTAGAAGAAAGGAATGGTAAACCACATCTGCATATTCTATACTTAGAAAATCCTGAAAAGGGACCCCATAAATCGGAATTGGCTTGATGGCACACAACTCTTACAGTATTCTTTTAAAGATACAACTTTGCATTTAGGGGTTAAAAAATAAACGAACACCATTTTTCTTGACAGTTCCTTTGCAAGCAAGCATTAGGCCACAGAAGGGAGAACTTGGTCAAAATTTTCTTTCTTTCTTTCTTTCTTTCTTTCTTTCTTTCTTTCTTTCTTTCTTATATTTTAATCTATATATAGAGAGAGAGATATATATAAAAGAATTAATATGTTACTTTGAGTGGCAGGTACACACACACACACACACACACACACACACACACACACACACACACACACATATATATGCCTGCCACTCAAAGTAACATATTAATTCTTATAAACACCCTGTTATCTGCTTTCTACATATGAGCAAATTAAAATGGTGTCTAGAATAATTGACACTAGGGATGCAGCTGCAAGCCACAAATATTTGTTGTGGGCTGAAGATTTATCTACATAAAGAGTCATCACTGTAATTTGGGCAGGTGTTAGAAGCACAGTTTATTTATTTAGCATGTTTACAGTATATTCTGAGCTGCTTTGGTGCATTGGAGGTTTTTCAAAACTGACCTTTCCTCTCCCCTTAATTTACTTAATGTTCTTCCAAAGTATAGCTAGCCTATAAACTCAAAAAACGAAGAAGCCAAAACTACAGCAGGAAAACACATCAAATATGAGAAACAAACATAAAATTCAAAATCAGCAGAACTATCACTGTTCCCTTCGTGTTTGAAGTCCTAGGTCTACTGACTAGGTGTAAGCCTCACTGAACTCATTATGGCTTAATTATCTAAACAGGCATAAGCTGTTAAGGTTCCAGAGCCCAACTGGAACAAATATACTAATGGGACTTTCTGAAAGCTAATAAAGTCTGCCATGGAGGTGTTCCTTCACCTTTTATTTAATTCCTAGGCCACTGTGGGCTTTGAAGGTCAAAATCATTACCTCGAGCTTGGATCCCTGGTAAGCAGCAGAAAGGCTGGTTGGAAATGCTCCTTCTTTTTCAACCCTCATATATAGGGATAAAACAAAATTGTGTCAAAGGAGTTCTGTGGTGGTGTTTTCTGACCCTAGTGAGAATTCCATTGTACTGAAAATTAGTGAATAGGGCAAACCTCCTAACAAACTGAATATATTAGATGTGCTTCTTTGCATTGTGGTTCATTGAACACAACTTCAGATGTTCCTTCCCCACTCTCAGTAAGTTACACTGGATGGCAGTTGAAGTACAGTACCGTAATAGAGAACATATATGCCAAGTAACACATCACATTTGTTGCTTTCAACTGTTCAGGTAGCGATATTCGAGTGATCTCTGTTTCCTTATAGTCAAGTGACAATGCGACAGAATGCCCACACCATAAGTATAGTTCCCTGTAGATTCTGCAACAAAGCTTCAGTGGCAGTGGAGTAAGCCTGTTGTTTAAATGTACCAGAAAATAGATCCCAATATTCTACACTATCTGTAGATTTTTAAAGACAGCCCATTGCTGAATGCATTACCTTAATTAGATCTCATTATAAGACATGGACAATTTCCATCCTTACTAGAGATTTCCAGAAATATATATCAAATTTGCTGGTTAGGGAACCTTACAGCCAAAGGCACATGATCTAAAACTGGATGCAGGTGCTTCTACTGATTATATGCTTGTTCAAAGGGGTTTACTGAAGTCCTATAGATCAGGCCTGCCCAACAGGTAGACCGCGGGCTACTGGCAGCCCGCGAAGGGTTCAAAAGTAGCCTGCCGGCTATCAGTTTAAAAAAGTGAGGGGATAAGTTCTCCACCCCTCCCTCCCCCATCCCAAGGACCACCACTGCCCCAGCAAAGTTCTGGGTCTGCCAGCCCACTGTCTCAGCCGTGCGGGGCAGTTCAAGGGCCATGGCACATTGAAATCTGTTCCCTCCAGAACATATTAATTGGTTTTCAATGCATTCCTATGGAAAACTGCTGCTCTATTTACAAAAGTTTTTACTTATGAGCATGTGCTCAGAACGGATAAAATTCATAAGTAGAGGTTTTAGTGTAGTAGCCCTCAGGCCCTTTGGGATGGATAAGTAGACCTTGGCCTGTTCAAAGTTGAACAGCCCTGCTAGAGATCATGAAAGGATCCATCCATAGCCATCACCATCACCATTTTTATTGGATTAAATATCACCAATTGAACAACCAGCCTTGAAACCCTAGTACTTTAAAGAAATGCAGAATCTGTAGATTATGTCTTCCCATAGCTTTAAGAGGTTGCCCCCGCATCCTTTAAGAATTCTTTGGCTGTCAACCAGAATTCCCAGTCTCATGATGAAGAAAGCACAGATAGCCGTTTAGTGCTTTCCCCCATTGTGTTGACCAGGTGGCATGTACTAGTGCAATAGTCTTTGCTAACAAGCCAGCTTTCTGGCTTATCATGACATCTCAACACATCCACTTTGTTTCAACTATACATAATGCATGAGGTTTTTGTTCCAAGTTAGCCTGATCACGATACTGGAAAAAAAGTATATTCTGTGATTGAATCAAAAGAACGATTCACATGAGGTTAAGTTTAGTGCAGGCCTGCATTTTTAAAAAAATACGGTTGTTGCACTCCGTGATTTCTTTTGCGTACAGTATATTACTACCAGACAGTCAGTTAGAAATTCTATTTTGTCTTGTACGGAAGGGGAGGCATACCAAGAGTAATGTGGTGCACTGTAACCTTTTTTACATCTAGAATTCATGGTAAATAAAGGAAGTCACAGAGTTTTAAGCAGACTACAATATACCTGTTTGCTATTTACATACAAAAAGCCGGCAGGAGGCTGATGTATTTTTCCCCTTGATTCAACAGGCATTTACTAGAGTGCGGGATCTTCAATATCTGGAACTGATAAGCAGCATTGAGGTAAAGAAAAAAAAAGTGAAATGTAGAAGTGTGAATTTAAATAAAACATGGCGATGGATTTATAATACATTTCTTAGGTGCCTTGAAGGACAAAAGCCTTCTCTGATTTTCTGCTTTGTGTACAGCCCATCTAGCGTTATAAAAAGAGATAATTTATTCACAGTGGGGAAAAAAGAATGTTGATAACTTTTGATTGGGAGCAGTGATTGATGCAGATAGACTTTGATCCATTTTTATGACAGAAGGTTAATGAAAAAAGGGAGTGGCTTAAATATTCAATTATAACTCTAACTCTTAGAGTGCTTTCGATTCTTCTTGCTTGTTTCGGGGTATTTTATAAATAGGAATTAATTAAATCTTACATCATCCTCTTGAGATAGGTAATTATTTTTATCTTCATTTTGCAGGACAGGGGACTGGCACAGAGGCACTGTGACTTGCCCAAGGTCACATGACACATCACTCACAGCTGGGAGTAAAATTGGGGGCATGCAACTTTCATGTTGTGCTCCTAACCTGTGCAAATTCCTAGCCTGTGACTTGGTAGATTTTTAATTATAGAATATTTATTAAGAAAAATCTAAAGGAAAAACAATTTCTCACCACTTTGGCCTTCCTGCAAAACACTGTAGTCATGTATAACACATAGGTTTGGAATGTGACAAATCTAAAGGGAATGTTTCGTGCAGATGCTAATTAGGATCCCTGCCCCCTGTGTAAGGGTGCATGCACTATTTCTTTTCTTTCTTCTTTTTTGTCCCATTGTGGCAAAGGTATCCTTGTTTCATCACAGTGCTAGAATGAGTTTACTGTGGATATGGGTGACATTGTACATGTGAACAAGTGACACAGTTATAATTATTAAGAACCAAAAAAGAGCACTTGGCTTCTGAAGCAGCCTCCCATCTGTCCTGTTGTTGTACAGGGTATCTTGATTGGACATGGCGCCTAGAAATGAATGGCAAGGGGCTCTCCAGCTGCAAAGATTGTTTTCATTTGTCGGTTGGAGTGTGATGTCTCCGGATTGCAAAATGGGGGCATAAATGGTTGCTTGGCCATATCCACCATATTCCTTTCAACTAACTGATATAAAAGAACTTTGGAGATGACCTCCTCATAGAAATGACCTGTGTTTGAATTTTAGGATTACAGTAATACCTCGGAAATTTCCAAGTATAGGGCTGCCTCAGATAGCAAATGTTCCCTATGGGCTGCCTCAGATAGCAAATGTTCCCTATGGGCTGCCTCGGATAACAAATGTTTCATAACGCCTTGTAAAAAAATGTGTACCCTGAATGCATTGCAGGATGCATAGTTTATGGAGGGGTGGGAAGAATTAGTGCGGGGTTTTTTCATGGTGTTTTGGAGCTATTCTGGACATGTTTTGCTGAGGGATTTGGACCTTTCAAACTTGGTAAGATAGGGAGCTAGCTTTTATTAATCTTTGCACTGCTTTTCTTTGCATTTTTGGCTGGAAAAGGCTGGAGTAGTCTTGCTGGTTTCATTTCTCCATATTTGCAGTCTTTTTTCATTGCTCTGCAGGCAAAAATGGGCTGGGTATTCCTTTGTTTGTTTGCATTTTCCCCCATTGCACATTGCGCGGAACAGACTGGGGTAGTCTTGCTGGTTTCTCTTTTCCATGTTTGCATTGCACTGCAGGGGGATGTTCTGGAGGGTGTTCCAGCACTGCAAGCCTTTAAAGTGCATTTTATAAAGAGGTGTGGAAACCCCCCCCCCCAGCCTTTTTGCCTTTTTTCGGACCTCCAGAACAGATTAATTGGTTTCCCATTCATTTCAATAGAAAACCATGTTTCAGATAACAAACTTTTCGGATAGCAAATTGCCTCTGAGAACAAATTAAATTCGTTACCAGAGTTGCCACTGTATTTTGAAGCTGAGTCAGAGTGAACCTGCCTCAGTGAAGATATGTTTCCGGGCAGCACTTACCCTTGTCTGTGGCAGATCCAGCAAAAAGAGGAAAGCAGGGCCGCAGGGAGTGCTTTAGGGGTTCTGTCTCAATTTTGTTCAGTAAATGGACATGCATAATTTCATGTTTCACGTTCAAAGCCTGGCTGAGACCAAATACTCTTCTAATCCAACATTCTGTTTCTAAGACGATGCTAGGAAACTCCCAAGGCAGCAGCACGTGGGCAGCCTATGAATCTGGGGGTCCCACCAGCCATCACGGTTAACAGACGTTAATCCTCTAGAGCAGACAGCTTTTCAGGACTGCATTGTCTCTGAACACAACAGCCAATCTTTTATTCTCTCATCTCGATAATCTGCAGCACTTGAGTATTGAAGTTATATTTATGGAGTTACTCAAGATTTCTTTAACATGACCCCTAGTGTGTGCCTTAGGGCACTTTTATACGACCCCTAAGATCCGCTGGCAACTTAAATTCGGACCAGAGATCTTGGGGGTTTGTCGCTCTTCCTGTGTTCCCACCCCTCCACACTTCCTTGCTCCTGTCTGCGTGAGGCGAGGGAGAGAAAAAGGGAGCAAAGAATGCAGGCTCACCTCCGCTATGCCCTCCAGCTGCTCCAGGAAGCATTCCAGTCTCTTTCAGTCTCTTAAAGGGGTGGGGGCAAAAAACCAAAAACAAACACAAGACGAGGAGAGCCCGGCACTCACTGCTTTACATCCGCATCAGAAATTTTTCACCTTTGGAGACCAGGTACTTGGAAAATGCACTGGGATGTGCTTAGGTGGACGTGGTCGTACTTTATTTTGTTTAAAGTCCAGAGCTGGTGGGAAAACAATTTTAAGTTCCACATCTGGGAGCCCTTTGCCTCGGATTTTAGGGGTCATGTAAAAGTGCCCTTAGTGCCTCACCTGTATCCTCACTCAGTCCATTTTGTGTCCTTTCTTTGTTTGTGTTTTTTTGTCTCATTGCAATATGATTTATAAGTTAATAAATCTGCTTTTCTTCCAAATTTCCATTTTGGGCGTTTATACACGACCCCTAAACTCCGGGGCAAATGGCTCCCAGCTCCGGATCTTAAAAATGTTTCCCCACCAGCTCCGGAGTTTACAGGAAATTAAGTGTGACCCCGCCCACCTAAGTGCGTCCCCGCGCACTTTTCTTGTACCTGCTCTTGGGAGGTGAAAATTCCTTGATGCGGATGTGCAGGGCTCTCCTCGCTTCTTTTTATTGTTTTTTTTTTTTTTGCTTCCCGCCCCTTTAAGAGAAGGAATCAGGAAGTGACGGGGCTTGGAGCAGCTTCCACCGGCACCGGGTAGTAAGCCTTTATTCTTTTGTCCCTTTTTCCCCTCCCTCCCCTCACGCAGACAGGATCAAGGAAGTGCGGAGGGGTGGGGACGGAGGAACAGCAACGAACCCCCAAGATCTCTGGTCCGAATTTAAGTTGCCAGCGGATCTTAGGGGTCGTGTGAAAAGGCCCTAAGCCACACTTGCCAAGCATGAGCATACACATTAACAGTTGTTTAATTACCTACATCACAATCTGTGTCAATGAAGAGAATCCTCAAAGGTGAGGGTGTGGATGGAACCTGCATTGTCATTGCTTTTCCTCTGATTCTAATTAACCATATGAATCAGTTTACTGGCTTTCTCTCACAGGAGCACCCAACAAGCCTGGGGGGCTACCAAGCTAGTTCCAAAGAATTTCCTATGAACCTGACAAACCCCTTTCCTTAGTCAAAGATTTAGACTAGTCTCAAACCATAACTGCAAATCTAGCAAATGAAACAAGGGAAAGGGGGCAATTATAAAACACCCATTGAATCTACTAACTGCCTTCATGCACTGGATATATGCACAGACTGTGCCTGATATATGCACTGAATGCTAGACAGCCCTCAACAGTATTTGTAACCAGCAGTTACCTTTCAAGCTATAAGATGAAACCCAACTGCACAACTTAGAAGAAATACAGAGAGTCTGGTGACACTCCTAAATGCATTGTGGCATAAGCCTCTGTGGAATTAGAATACCACCACCCTCAAAGGCTTATATCGCTATCCATGCTTGAAATCCTATTGCTTTGAGTTAAAAAAAGGCATAAAATTTACTGCTTCCTAGTAAAGACTTGCCTTTTGTTATGCAAAGCAATAGGATTTCAGCCAGGGTGCCACAAAACTCTCTATAGTTTTCTCAGCAGCATACTAAGGCTTGTAGTGTGTTTCAGTATCCACCAGTACAATCAGGGCTCTTCCCCAGCCAATGCCCTCCTGCTGCAGCCCTCTGCAGCCCCAAAATCCTGTGTGAGGGTTGGTGTAGGGTACCCAGGTGACTACAGGAAGGAGAGGAGATTGTAAAAGGAAGAATTTAACCCCTTTCAGAATTACATGTTGCCGCTTTGCACATCATTGAGAAATAAAACAGAAAAGGGATTGAATTCATTCACTTGATAAACAGAGTAAAGGAAAACTCTGAATAGGCATTGTGGGAGGATATAGGGGAAGGCCAGGGTAGCAGATCTCCATCACTATATTTACCCTGCATAAGGAAGCTGTGTAATGAACAAAATTGGGAGTTACAGTGGTGCCCCGACTTACGAGGGACCCGACCTACGAAAATCCCGACTTACGAGCGCTCTTCAGTGCTCCCCCCCCACCAGCTACTTATGAGCAAGATCAGGGATTCCCGCCATGCGAGCAGTGGGTGGGGGTGTCGGGATTTGAATTGCCTTCCAACACGGATCGAGAAGTGGATTGAAAAGATTCCCGAGCTCCAGGACGGGAATCTCTCACCCCGCTTGGAGCGCAGTTCAGGGGGCGTGGTCGGGGTGAACTCGGATTGACCCCACAAAGACGTGAGGTTACGTTCCTTCGAACCGGTCTCCAGCGGGGCCGCGAACTGCAGCGAGAGGGATGTGAAGTATCAGCCCAAGGCAAACACTGCCTCAGTGACTGGAAGGCAATTCAGTAGTGGTGCGCTGCTTCTCTCTCCCCTGTGGGGGCTCGGGAGAAGCGGTGCAGCGCTTTTAAAATGCCTTCCACTCACTGAGGCAGAACCTGTCTCCGTGACTGGAAGGCATTTTTAAAAGGGTGCATTGCTTCTTTTGATCACCCGCAGGGTGGGGAGTGGCGCACCCTTTTAAAAATCCTTTCCAGTCACGGAGGCAGGACCCATGGGGGCTCAGGAGAAGCAGCGTGCCACATTTAAACCACCCAACACTTCTTTCCCAGCTCCCGGTGGGGGGGGGGAGGGAGAGAAGCAGCAGGTGGTTTAAAAGGTCTTTAGCTACCGAGGCAACCTCTTAGCTCAGTGGCTAAAGATCTTTTAAACCACCTGCCGCTTCTCTCCCAGTTCCCAGTGAGGGGGGGGGGAGCGGGGGGTGGTTTAAAGGGTCTTTTCCCCCCCACCGGTTCCCCCCCCCCCCCCCCCGGGGGGGGGGGAGCAGCGGGTGGTTTAAATGGTCTTTAGCCACCAGGGCAAGCGGTTGCCTCAGTGGCTAAAGACCTTTTAAACCACCTGCCGCTTCTCTCCCCAACATCGCCAGTGGTGGTGGTGGTGGGAAGCCGCGGGTTGTTTAAAGCGGTTTCCCATAGGAATGCGTTGAAATCAGTTCATCCTGAACGGATTAATTGACTTTCAATGCATTCCTGTTGGAAATCACTCCCCGACTTACGAGATAACTGACTTATAAGCGTTCTCTCAGAACGGATTAATCTCGTAAGTCGGAGCACCACTGTATATTTGATTCATTAATGTAAGATACTAGGATATTACCTTCTCCCACACAGCACAGATTTTAACAGGCCAACTTCATCATAACCAATGTAAAATGCCAGAAATAATAAGGAAGAAAAGGTTTGTAAGTGGCACATTGACTTTTTAAAGAACAGAAATGTATCCTTTGATCCTTCTGTCAGTTCTGATAGGACTGAAAGACAAAATTATTCTTTGAACTGCTAAGAGGTAATCTAGGTGGTCTGCCCAACTTTTCCCCTCCATATTTTTAATGGCAAAAATTACATGAGTAATATTGTTAAGGCCATTGCTTTTAAAGGAATGTGGCATTCTTTGAGAAGTGATTGATCTCCTTTGGACTCCTACAGTACCTGTGCGGTGATGAATTCATGCACACGCACACACAAGAAATCCACATATTTTATACAAAAAAAAGTTTCATTTCATGAAACTGGTTTTGTTCCTGCTGATGGGATACACATTTCATGACAGGTGACAGCCAATTAGGGCTAATGCAGCTTAAAGACTTAACTGTTAGCATTTATTTCACTGGGCAGAAGCAGGGCATGGTGCAGGGTTTACTGTAGCTTTGTTCACCCTTTTGGAGGATATTTTTATTCTTCCATTGTGATGACTTTGAAAGTTCTTCACTGAAATTCGTTCTCAGCTGTCGATCAGAGATGACTTTTAAAAAGTTAAGTTCAGTGCCATGTTTCCTAACTTTAAAAGATTGAATTTAAAATGCAAAGTACTTAATTAAAATTATAGGCAGGTCTCTGTGTTGATCACCATAACAACACACTGATAGTGCAGATGGTCGCCATTAATTTTTAAATCAGAAATAAAAGATACAGCACTTTCTGATGTTTATAATCTTGGTTATTAAACCCATATTATATGGTAAAATTTGCGACTGACACTTGAAATGTCCCTTGTGTATGTTTGTGTGTGAGTGTGTGTGTGTGTGAGAGAGAGAGTGAGTGAGTGTGTTGTGTTGAGACATTCATTTTGAGAGTCTTTATTAACCTTGTCAAAGTTCTAAGAGCTTTGCCAAGAAACACATATGTCAACAAGTAGGGAGGAAGGGGGGAATATACAGTCTCCAGATTTGTCCAGTTTACTTGGCAGGACTTTGTGTGTATGGGGGGGGGAATCTGATTAGAACATAAAATGTATAATTATACTAGATAATTAGGGCACTGTACAGGTACAGCTCTTTTCATGTTTTCTTCTACAACTGAAAAACAGAATTAAAAAAAGACTAAGGTGTGATTTTGAAAATGTACTCTCCAAATTAGACTGGCTGGATAATTCATTAGCTAGAGATTGGATTCTCCAATGTACCTCATGAGAAAAGAGCCAATCTGTTTGGCCTTGGGCAAGCTACGCCTTCCCCCAGCGCCCCCCAGGAAAAGAGAACAGCCTCTGAATATTCCATAGCTAGAAAGCCCTGGAAATATTTATCACAAGTCAGAATTGACTTGGCAGCAAGTTGTAGTTGAAGATGCAAATTAGGACACATTGGAAACAATAATTTGGACCCAGCCTTTTAACAGGTCTTTTCATATTTTCCTCTACAAATATATAAAGATTAAAACTGAGGTTTTCAAAAGGTACTAAGGCAGCCTGCACTTGTTTACCCCAAAAGGCTTGTGAAAAGCGACATTATCCTAGGGCACTTTCCCTAGGAATAAAATATACAGTCACCAGATTTGCTTGGCAGGACTTGGGGAAAAGGCTGATGAGAACAGGAAATGAATAATTAAGGCTACTATAAAGGTACAGCTCCTTTCATGTTTTCTAATACAACTTAAAAAGATAGGGGATTGTTTTTTAACAAAGAAAACTTTTACTGAACCTTGTTTCACGTTATAGCCTCGACATTCAGAGACATATTGCTTGCAGGGCAGAATGTAGATATGCCATTAATGTGGTAAAATATTGTGTGGCTATTGTCAAAATTTGTGACGGAAGAGTTTCAGTAAATTTAGAGTTATTTTTAGTTAACAGCAGCCACTTTCTTAAAGAGGGGGGCACATTCAGTACTAATTATGCAGGTAGGATCTGGAAGTTGAGTCATAGCAACTGGACTTATTTCCGTGAGAGATTGAAACATTTCGGTATTCATCCAAGCAGCTTCAATCAGTTGCTTGGAGTATAGAAACGTTTCAGTCTCCCAAAAAAAGAAGTCCAGTTGACATGACTCACCTCCCATATAAACTCACCTGGATGACTGAGAATCTTCACAGACATATGCATCTAGGAGATTTTCAATTATTTGATCTTGTGGATTTTTAAGTAAGGCTGGCCCTTGGTATAACATATTTATGTATTTATGGTTTGTTGGTATTTCAGATATTGGTCATTGGCTGTAATATAGTTGATCTATCTAAAACAAAAGCCAAGCCAAGTGTGCTTAAAGCACTCTCTGGGCAGTTTATAATTTAATTATGCAAGCTGGGTACTTAGTCTACTGGCCATGAAGAGTGGAAGGTTGAGTCAACCTCGAGCCAGTTGCTTGAACCTCTTGGAATCAAACTCAGGTTGTGAGTAGAGTGCAGATTGCAATAAATCAGTACAACCATTGTGCCACAAGGCTCCCTAGGATTCCTCTCTAGGAATTATTTTACATACTTATTTTATACATTTCGAAATGTATTGCACATTTGCCAGGTATTTTTACTTTGTGTCACAGTTTCTTAAGTCATATTTACAAATGCAATTATATAAACGCTTTGGGCAAATTCAGCCAGTTTTTTTATTTGTTCACCTTAGCTATCTCACCATGAAGTATATTGGATAGCTCAGCCCTTTGGTGGCCTGAGTCTTCTGCGTGTTCATGAACTGGTGCGACGTATTGATTAGTATAGAACCAGTATGTTTAGGTTGGACTGGAAAAGAATATCCACAATGATGATTTGATTTGACCCAGAAATCTCAGGGATACAGTGTGAACAGCCAAGGTGGAAGCTGTTGAGCTTTCTTTCTTGACAACTAGAAATTGTGACCTGTGAGAGGGCAACTGGAACACAAGTCTGATGGATCAGCATCTTCATCTTAATTGATATTTGGGCATTGTTCCAGGAGCACTGCTTAGATGTGCTAAACTAGGCGTGAGCGTTTTCCCGCTGTATTTACTTCCTCATTAAATTATAAGTTATCAAGCACAATCGATTTAAGGTAACAATTTATTAACTCTCCTAGTTGTGTCATTGAGGTTTATCCTAGCAGTTTTGTGACAATGTGTGGGATCATCTGAGGAGAATATAGCTCAGGGAAATGTTCTGCTCAGTGCAACATCTGCTTCTATTTATTGTTGATCCTTTTGCCACCAAGTGCCTTCAAGGGAATGAGGTTGAGAGTAGTCTTAAACTCGTCATATAAAGCATCAAGGCAATTTGTATGTTGCAGGACAGATTTGTTGAGCACAGATTTGCTCAGCATCTGGCTGCCTTTTGTATGGCACACTTTGCTGATGAGTTCCTCAAGAGCTTTTGATCACGGATCAATGTGGTGTTTGAGAGTGATGACATTCTTTGCCCTTGCAATTGACATCATTTTTGTCTGTGTTTGTGTGTGAAACAGCACTTGCAGTTGTGACTGTATGTGCTTAAAGAAAAACAAGAAAATTAGGGTCTGAAAGACCTAAATAGCTTTCCCCATTTTTTTCTAGTTGCTAGATGCTGAACAAGACAAATACTCTGTTCAGTATTTTATGAAGAAAGTATCGGTACATATCCTTATAATGTTAGAACCATGCATCTTTTTGCAAAGATCAGGCCATGTAGAAACAAGATGGGAGATATACTGGAGAGAGTGTTTCCTTTGCCCTTTCTGCCAGCTCGGGGGCTCTTTTCCCCACAGTCTATTCCATATATAATTTCTTGTTATCAGTTTATTTATTTAAACTACAGTGGACCCTTGTATAGCAAACAGCTTGTATAACATAAAATTTGTACAACATAAAAATTCTGGAGATAGGGGAAATTTGCTTAACATAATCTATGGGGAAAATCCGTACAACATAAAAATGGGATTACTCAATTTTCAATGCATTCCTATGGGAATTTGTATAAAGGAAAATTTGCTTAATATAATTTCATTTGGAATGAATTAATTTCTTTATACAAGGTACCACTGTATTTTTATTCCATCTTTCTCCTTAAAGGACCCAATGTGGCTTACAACAATTAAAAGACAATGTTTAAAATTTAAAAACATTGAGTATACAAATATTTGAAAAGATTGATGCCCCAAATCCAGATCTTAGGCGCACATTAAAAGCTAAAAGCAAAGTGTTCTGCTTATATACTGCCCCATACCACTTTAAGTAGTCTCTGGGCGGTTTACAGTTTAATTACAGTACACAGGCTACACATTGGCACACACACACACACAAGCTAGGTACTCATTTTACTGACCTCAGAAAGCTGGGTCAACCATGAGCCGGCTACCTGGAATTTAACCCCATGTTGTGAGCACAGTTTTAGCTGCAGTACTGGTATTTAACCACTGCGCCATGAGGCTCGGTGGTCAAACCACTTCTGTTTAGGGATCATGAAAATTGTAACGAAGTTGGCCTTCATTTGTTTTTCCATTTTTTTTCAAATTTATGAGAACCAAAAAAGTTTCCCCTGAAACTTTTCCTCAGAAAATGGAGATTATAAAAAGACAATAAAGGCATCAGATGGTATCATAAAATCTGCCTATTCCTTCCTCTGGCATATGTCTAGTAGTGTCTATGATTTAGACTTAGGTTTTATATCTCTACACTGTAGCGTCCATAACACAGGAATATGATGGTACCAGAATTAGCATTTAAAGGCCTTAAGTAAGAAGGTTACATTTTGAAACGGGACTGTAACCTGGCTCTCATTAGTGCTGTACCTTACATGTTTACTCTTCAACAGGCCCCATTGAGTTCAGTGGGATTTACTAGCAAGTAAACCTAGCCTAGATGCCCTAAGCACATCCGATCTCATCTGATTTTGGAAGCTAAGCAGGGTCGGCCCTGGTTAGTACTTGGATGGGAGACCACCAGGGAAGACCAGGTGCTGTAGGCGCCTGGAGTAGGAACTGGCAAACCACTCCAGTATTCCTGCCAAGAAAACTCCATGGATGTGGGGTCACAAAGAGTCGGTCATAACTGTAATGACACAACACACACACACAAACCTATATAGGAACGCAGTGTGAGGGAACTAAAGGGCATTCACAGAAAAAAAGGGGGGGGGTCTCTTGCTTGAGCTCCTTGCCCCAAAGCTTCTCTAGGGACTTTGGGACAAGATTGTTCACTAAACAAAGGGTCTAACAACAGTGGACTATATTTTTGAAGTATTTTTACATTATCAATAAAAAGTAGTATAACATTAGAAATAGTTGAAGCTTCCTTATGGAACACCTGTTTATTTTTAAAAGACATTCTGTTCTGCCTTTTCCCTATTCCATTATTTTTATAGAGGATTTTTGTGGTTGATGATGATTCTTTACCGAAATACTGAGGATGGGAGAGGGGAAGGGGGAAGACTTAGCATACAAAGCTTGCCAAACAATGCTATTGATGTCTATAGGACTAAGTTGGCTTAAACGTTGGACGTGAGTAATCCCGTTTGAAAGCTTTGTGAATCGTAGCTTAATATTTTCAGTGGCTCTAGCCAGTCTTGTTTCCTGACTGATTATGTTCTCTAAAATATTTCCTGTGTTTCATTTTATTTTTTTTAAGGAAAGGAAGAAGCGTGGAGAGAACAACAATGACCTGTTTCTTGCAGATGTTTATGCATACCAGGGGAAATTTCACGAGGCAGCCAAGCTGTACAAGAGAAGTGGCCATGAGAACCTGGCTCTTGATATGTACACTGACTTGCGCATGTTTGATTATGCAAAGGTATGTGGTTAGTCGGGATGTTTATTTGAAGTGTCCTTGGTGTCCAAGAATCAAGCTGTTTCCTTATGGTGCATGCATTTTTGTTCTTGTACTTACGTTTGCTGAAACATTCAGCGAAGATCACTGACTTCTCAGGAGTCTACGTGGTGGTCTTATGTTTCATACTCTATATTTATAGCTCTACCGCATGATGCAAGGGGGCAAGGCCAGCAGTGGCTCTCCATAATCCTTAGAGGCTGCCAGAAACAGTCCTTGGTGGGACCACAGTTTTCCTTCATTGGCAGGTCGACGCACTGTACACGTTCAGTAGAGAACAAAGGGAGAAGAGGGCACCTTTTGCTGCTTTTGGGAGAGAAGAAGAAAACTGCAGTGGGCAAGCAAAGAAATGGGCAGGCTCAAGATGAGGTGTGAGGTGTAGGGGAGAAGTTCAGCCTGAACCCACAGCTCAATGAAGGAAAATCTACACACTAAGGCAGTGGTTCCTAACCTTGGGTCACCCAGATGTTCTTGGCCTGCATCTCCCAGAAACACCCGCCAGCACAGTGGGTAAGGATGGCTTCTGGGAATGGCAAAGGTTTTTAATGTCCCAACAGCCCCTAAATATTAGAAAATAAACATCTGATGCAGTTGTTAGAGTGTAAAACTAGAACTAGAACTGGAGAGAGAGGGATTCAATTTATGGAACACGATAGCCATGAAGCCCTTTGTCTGACCTTGGGTTGGTCCTTTTTTTTTTTTACCCTGGCATCCTTCAGGGTATCCTTAGCAGACTGGTATTCTTCCTTTGTGTGTGTGTGTGTGTGTGTGTGTGTGTGTGTGTTGTGTCGTTACAGTTGTTACCGACTCTTCATGACTCCATATCCATGGAGTTTTCTTGGCAGGAATACCAGAGTGGTTTTGCCAGTTCCTACTCCAGGTGCCTACAGCACCTGGTAATCCTTGGAGGTCTCCCATCCAAGTACTTACCAGGGCCGACCCTGCTTAGCTTCTGAAATCAGGCGAGATAGGATGTCAAATAATCTTAACTGGCACTCTAGTGAGGAGTAGCATTTTGGAATGGCTGGTTTTTGTGAATATAAAAACCTCCCACATCTAAGTGTGAGGTGATAAAAGTGAGAGAGAGAAAAAGATTTAGTTTTTGTCTGCTTTGACCTCAACAGACATTAGTTGAATTCCTAACCTGATGATAGTTTGGATGACTGTGCATATTTTAATTTTATTATCAGCAAAACATGTATGTACTTTCATCCATAACAGACACCCTAAAGCTTGAAACATTATCGTTCCAAAGGAACTCCTGTCTTCTCTTGTAACCAACCTCGATAGGCAACTTAGTACCATTACTTAGCTTACAGAAGTATTTCCTTGTGTTTTAATTGCAGGTTGTTGTTGCCTCTCTTTAATTAAGATGAACTGTATGCATTGTTAATGTGTTTATTTATAATGTTTGCCCCATCTTTACTTTAAAAAGGATTCAAGGCAGCTTACATCAGTAAAAGACAATATAAAAAAGCTAAAAACAAAAGTATGCAAATATTTAAAAAGAAACAAATAATACAAGTAAACAAAATCAACATCAAAATCACATTCAAAGCAACAAGGCAGAAGAATCCATTTGAAAACTCCTTTTCAGACAGCTAGTCACTAATGGAAAGCCTGTGGAATGACAACAAAGATAAGGCCAGCCAAGCCTCCAGTGGAAGTGAGTTCCAGGGTCTGAGAGCAGCAACAGAGAAGGCCCTCTCTTGTGTTCCCATCAAATTGTGGTAGGACTGAGAGAAGGGGTTCCTCTGATAATCCTAATACCTGGATAGGCTAATGAAGGGACATGTGGTCCTAGAGATAACTTCTTAGACCCAAGCCATTTAGAGCTTTATGCGTTTAAGACCAACACTTTGAATTGTGCCTGGAAAGAGATCCACAGCTAGTGGAGCTGCTGTAACAGGCTGTTATACGAGCCCTACAACTAGCACTCTAGCTGCACTATTTTGGACCCACTGAAGTTTCTGAGCACTTTCCAAAGGCAGCTTAATGTAGAGCACATTACAGTAATTCATCCAGGATGTAACTAGGGCATGTGTCACCATGGCCAGACCCCAGCTTGGAACAGGCACAGCTGATACACTAGTTTTAATTGTGCAAATGCACTCTTGGCCACTATGGAAACCTGGGAGTCCAGACTCAGAGGGGAATCCAAGAGCACCCCCAAGTTGTGCACCCTGTTTGGTCTTGCTTTGCCTTTCAACTGACCAGGAGCACCTCTGAGTTGTCTAGATTAAGTTTCAGTTCAGTCCATTATTGACACCAGAACCTGATATAGAGGCAAAACAGCTTTCTCAGATTTAATTAGAAATGAGAGATAGAGTTTGGTGTCATCGGCCGTTACTTCACGAACCTCTCGCTGCGCAGCGAGCCGTAATTTCCGTGCGAATGGATCGCTTCAGTCCGCACGCTCCTCCTCTTTGGATTCGGCGCCACCCCGACCACGCCCCCTAAAGCGTGCTCCAAGCGGGGCAAGAGATTCCCCTGCCGGAGGCCGGGAATCTCCCTCGCTTCGCATCCCGCTTCGCATCCAAAGTCACGTGTGGCCAGTTAATATATATATTTATTTTTTTTTAACTTACTTTTTGTCCGAAATGCCGATGCATAGTTATTTTGGGTGACCCGTTCTTTTGATCTTGCCTTCTGAACACGGGGCAGGGGCAACAGAGGGGGGGCAAGCGTCCCTGGGTGACGTGAGCAGAGTCCCTCCGCTTGCAAGGGATGGCGAAGGGCTGCGCAGAGGGAGGGGGGAAGGGGGTGTCGGTGCCGCCGCTACAAGACACCCCCGCGCGCGCCCACCCACAGAGCGGCGGCGGGGCACACAGGGCGATGAAGCTGAGAGAAGCCTCTCCCCGCCCCGCCCCCCCCAAAAAAAACCAACCCAGCTGCTCTGCTTCAGGGAAACACGATGGCCGCCCACAAGTCCTCGGGACAACCGCAGGGGCCTTTGAGCGCCGGGCTTGACCGCTGGCTTGTGCGCCTCGACAGCCGGGTATCGATGCATCGATACGCCGTGGTATTTTTTTTTTAAAAAAAAGAAACCGGAACTTGCAAGTAAGCTTCTGAATGCGAAGGGAGCACGTGAGGTAGGAATGGATTCGAACCTAAAATTACGCATGGTGAGGACAGAGAAAGAGGGGTGGGGGCGAAGGGAGACCACGTGATCGCCTTCGCATTCAAAGCGAAGGCAATCACGCTGCGCAGCGAAGAGCCCCGTGAAGTGACGGCCATCCACATACCGGTGACACTGAACCCTAACACAGCATGTATGTGTGTACTTTGTTTTTTATATTTTAATTTTAAAATTTGAGGTTCCTTATTACTTAGAGCAGTATGAGGCCTTATTACTACCTTCTCCAACTACTGCACAGTCTAGAGTGCAGAAGAAAGTGCCCCACGAGTTCCTGGAGTGCCATGAGCACTATCCATTCAGCTCTCATCATACATCTATCCTGGTAAGTATATAGTCTGTATCAGGGTTAGCTAGTTTTCATACAAGTCTTCATCTGACTGGCCACTACATGGTTGTGGATGCTACTGGCGATAAATTAAGTTCCAAATGTCACATTAGTATGTTTGTGTGCGGTTCCTTTGTTAAGTGGAAGTTTCAAAAGGGGAGTGGGGGCAAGATGGCGGATGGCAGCAAGAGCTGTTCATGGTGGCTGCACCCCGGCGCGCTTTTGTATTTTTTATACCTGCTGCTGCTTTGCCGAGTTTTTTATTTCTAAGCTACTCGGGCTTGCCAGGGCCACCGGGGGGGATTTTGAAGGGGGCTCGATGTGTGTTAGACCTTGAAGGAGGGAAACGCTGAAGGCGCTGGAGCGTCGGAATGCCGATTCCTCGGAGGTCAAATTGCCCAGATTCGCCCGTATCTGGATTCGGACTCCCTGAGAACTGTGGTGCAAGCGTTGGTGATCTCGAGGATAGATTATTGCAACGCTCTCTACATGGGGTTACCCTTGACTCTCCTTCGGTGATTGCAGCGGGTGCAAAATGCGGCGGCCAGACTGGTGGTGGGTGTGCGTCGTTATGACCGCATCACCCCAGTTCTGGCTCGCCTACATTGGTTACCCGTTGCGTCCCGAATCAGATTCATGGTCTTGGTTTTAATTTATAAAACCCTCCATGGCCTGGGACCTGATTACTTGGCAGAGCAGATCGCCCAGTGGTCAACATTGGCCCGTCCAACGAGGATGTCACGGGTGCAATCGCTTCGGGTGGCCACGCCCAGAGAGGCCCGGAAAACTTCTACTCGGAGCCGGGCCTTCTCTGTGACTGGCCCCACCTTATGGAACCACCTGCCAAGTGAACTGCGCCTTGCACAGTCCCTGTCAGCCTTTCGCAAGGCTTTGAAGACGATTCTCTTCCGAGAGGCTTTTGGTGACTTTAATTTTTTCCCCTTCCACCATCTGTTTTTCTGATTTGTAAGCGCCGAATTTTTAATATTTTTTATACTTTTACGTTGTTTAATTTTATTTATTTATTTATTTATTTATTTATTTTTACAACTTATATGCCGCCCACTACCCAAAGGTTTCTGGGTGGCTTACAATAAAGAATTAAGACAGTTAAAACATCAAATATCAATAAATAATTAAAACAATAATTAAAACCTTACACTAAAATCATTACACTAAAATTGCCATCAGAGGACCCATAGTCTATGTTGTATCAATTAAAAAACTTCTGGAACAGGAAGGTTTTTACCTGGTGCCGAAATGTCATCAATGTTGGTGCCAGGCGAATCTCACTTGGGAGGGCATTCCATAGCTTGGGGGCAGCTGCCAAGAAGGCCCTGTTCCTACAAGCCATCCCTCTCACCTCCTTGGGGGATGGCTCTTTCAAGAGGTCCCCCTGGCTCGATCTTAATTGCTGGGTAGGTTCATATGGAAGGAGGTGGTCCTTCAGGTATCTAGGTCCTAAGCCATTTAGGGCTTTATATGTTAAAACAAGCATTTGAATTGGGCTCGAGCAGCAACTGGTAACCAATGAAGGTTATACAGAATCGGTGTGATGTGATCCCTGGCAGCCCCACCACTTACCAGCCACGCCGCACAATTCTGAACCAGTTGCAATCACCGAATCGTCTTCAATGGCAGCCCCACGTAAAGCGCTTTGCAGTAATCAATACAGGATGTTACCAGTGCATGCGTAACTGTCATGAGGCTCCGTTCATCCAGGTAGGGGCGTAGCTGATATATTTTCCACAGCTGGAGAAAGGCACCCCTGGCCACCGAGTCCACCTGGGCTTCCAGAGTTAGACCGGGGTCCAGGAGCACCCCCAAGCTACAGACCCTGTCCCTCAGGAGGAGTGCAACCCCGTCCAGAACAGGGAAGTGGCCCTCTTACCTGTCCAGCGAAGCACCCACTAACAGCACTTCCATCTTGTCTGGATTGAGTTTCAATTTATTAACCCTCATCCAGTCCATTATCTGGTCCAGACACAAGTTCAGTACAGAAACGGTCTCACCTGGATTGGTGGAGAATGAGAGGTATTGCTGAGTATCGTCAGCATATTGCTGACTCCTCAGCCCAAACCTCCCGATGACCTCTCCCAGCAGTTCCATGTAGATGTTAAACAGCATGGGGGATAGTATTGAGCCCTGTGGAACCCCATGACGTAAACGCCATGGGGCAGAGCAACTGTCCCCCAGCACCACCTTCTGGACACGTTCAGCCAGGAAGGAGCGGAACCACAGCAAAGCAGTGCCTCCAACCCCCAACCTGGCCAGCCTATCCAGAAGGACACCATGGTTGATGGTGTTGAAGCTGCTGAGAGATCCAGGAGTATCAACAGGGTCGCATTCCCCTGTCTCTCTCCCGGCAAAAGTCATCATACAGGGCGACCAAGGCAGTCTCTGTGCCAAAACCCAGCCTAAAACCAGATTGAAATGGATCCAGAAAATCCGTTTCATCCAGCAGTGCCTGGAGTTGCCCGGCCACCACCCGCTCCAACACCTTGCCCATATAAGGGAGGTTCACCACCAGTCCTGGGTCCAGGTTAGGTTTTTTAAGGAGTGATCTGATTACTGCCTCTTTTAAGGCAGCAGGGACCACTCCCTCTGTTAATGAGGCGTTTACAGCTTTCTGGACCCAGGTGCGAACCCCCTTGGCAGATCTTTCAATTAGCCAAGAACAGCAAGGGTCGAGCAGCTTGGTGGTAGAATGGACAGATCCAAGCACCCTGTACACATCCTCGGATCTCAATAATTGAAACTCATCCAATAATGCTGGACCTAAGCACGGCACACTGGACACATCCCTTGATTCTGCACCAATAGTGGAGTCCAATTCACTGCGAATCTGAGCGATTTTTCCCTCAAAGTGAACAGCAAACTCGTCACAACGGGCTGCTGAGTGGTCCAGAACCTCCACCGTATTTCTCAGATGAAGAAGGTCCTGGACCACCCAAAACAGCTCTGCTGGACGGCACTCTCAGGAAGCAATACGGTTTGTGAAAGATTGCCTTTTCACCAACCGTATCGCCACAGAATAGGCCCGATAATGGGCTCTAAGCCGTGTTTGATCAGACTCACAGCGATATTTTCTCCACTTGCGCTCTAGCCGTCTCCCCTCCTGCTTCATTGCCCGCAGCTCAGATGTATACCAAGGAGCCATCCAGGCTCTGCATAAGGGGAGAGGGTGCTTAGGTGCGATCGTGTCAACTGCCCGGGACATTTCCCTATTCCATAGGGTGACCTGAGCTTCGACAGGAGCGCCGACCATATCAGACGGATAATCCTCCAGAGCTTTCAGGAAACCATCTGGATCCATTAGTCTCCGAGGGCAGATCATCTTAATAGATCCCCCACCCTTGCAGAGGGTAGGAGAAGCTAATAGCCTAAACTTGACCAGAAAGTGGTCTGACCATGACAATGGAGTCAGGACCAACCCCTCCACATCAAAACCACCATCCTCCAATCCCGTTGAGAAGACCAGGTCTAGAGTATGGCCTTTCTCATGCGTTGGGCTGATGACATGTTGAGACAGCCCCATGGTTGTCATGGCGGCCATGAAGTCCTGAGCCACCCCGGCCAAGGCAGCCTCAGTGTGGATGTTGAGGTCTCCCAGCACCATCAGTCTGGGGGTCCTCAATACCAGCTCCGAGACCACCTCCGTCAGCTCAGGCAGGGAGACTGTTGGAATGCAGCAGGGTGGGCGGTACACCAACAGAATCCCCAATCTGTCTTGTGAGCCCAACACACAATACAGGCCCTCCAGACCTCCTCCCAAAGAGTCAGGAAGCCTGGTCAAGGAGATAGAACTCCTATAGACTATAGCAACTCCCCCTCCCTGACCTTCCGGGCGACACTGGTGCTGGACTGAGTACCCAGGTGGGCATAGTTGGGAGAGGGGAACTCCACCTTCCTCTCCCACCCAGGTCTCAGTAATGCATGCCAGGTCGGCACCCTCATCCAGGATAACATCATGAATGAGGGCGGTCTTATTTTTTACCGACCTGGCATTCAACAACAGCACCGTGTGGCTCGTAGGTTTGCTGATATGGTCACCTGATACCTTCTGGTTGGGGGTGGAACCAGAAGAGGGGATAGATGTAAGATATCTAACCTCTCTTCTCCTACGCGGGGACGTTCCACTCCCACCCCCATACCTTCCTCTACCCAGCACAGGCTCAATGGCTGAGAGGGGGGGAGGGAGCATGCTGTGTATAACACTCACTATTAAAACAGTGATCAGTATAATCAGAATTTCTGAACATACATGGGGTCCTTGAAACCAGTCCTCAAAGGATATGGGGCTCCTAGCTGTACATTCTGACTCCATATGAGGGCACTCCACACAATGGAACTGAGTGGGTTTCCATGCTTGCATGCAGTTCTGGATATATAACAGAGCCTTTGGATAGTTAGGAGAACTGCTGCATTGCTTTATTTACAAGAATGCAATTAAAATGCCCCGAGTTCCCAGTGCAACTTGGCAAGCTTCACAATGCCAACCCTGGATTGACAGTTTCTAAAATAATCTTTTATTTCTTTGAACTTGTAAATGAACCTGGTGTAGTATTTGGATATGTCTGAACATTGAAATCCCAGGGGGAAATAAATTGTATACTATTTGAAGTATCTGACAGCTTTATATGCAGATGAAGGAACTTCTAAAGTCTTCTGGGGTATTTTTTTTTCTTATCAAAATCCCTGAAAAGCTGCACACTATATAGTCTCATTAATCACTCATTGCAGGCCTGCTCCGTTCATTATTGGACAAAAGCTTTGCTGTGAATAGTACAGAGTTTTGAATTTTGCTGTGAGAGAGCAGGGTTGGGGGTAAAACGCAGATTGGATTGCTGCTATTTGAATGACTCGTTTCTTAACATGGCAAGGTCTTAGCAGGGGGTCATGTTTATAGTTCTCATAAATCTATTTTCGTGAGCTAGAAAGTTGCCATCACACTGACGTGAACGTGGGCAATGCTAGAGTCCAGATCACTTTCTGAAGCTGGAATTCTAAGCACAGTCCCATGAAGAAGTCCCTCTGCATTGAGTGAGCGAACCTTTACATGCATTTGTATAGATTCTGCTAGTTAAAGTAAAATCAATTCTTTTCAGGATGCTTTTCACTGGCAGAGCTCCATATTAGTTGTGGGGCGGGGGAGCGGGAGGGCAAAGTGATTTGGTGGCTACATGATCTCAATGCCATTTTTGCAGCACTTAGACACCCTCTTCTCAGATCTTTGCAGGAATTCCATTTTACATCCCTGGAAGCCTCCAAGTGCAGTCTTTTTCCAATAAAATAGGGAGCACGCTTCAGCAACCCATCCCCCAGTCCAATAAAAATGAAATGGGAAGTAGATTTCCAGCAACATTTGGTTTTGATTCACTGTAATTTTAGCTGATTTTCAACCCTGCTAAGGAAATTACCCCCCCCCCCGAACCTCTGGAGTTGCCCACTCCTGATACAAGGCCTGATGACACGTCATATGCACGAAGGTCGGAAAGCTTTGGTGGGGGCTTTAATTTATATATGTATTTTTAAAAGAACAGTAATCAGTCGTGGGAAGAGAGTGATCTTTGAGTGTAGAAGCAGTAAGTATCCCCCCCCCAAAAAAAAATCCTTTCCTGCTCCAAATCCTTCTTCACAAATCTGCTGGGTTGTTTGTTGTACTTGTTGACCAAAAACATCAAGTGCATAAAATATATTAACTCAGCGTATCAACCACCAATAAGATTGCTTTCAGCAACATTTGTCGTGAGTTACAGTACAGTCTGTGAGAGATCCAGAACTCATGAGTCCATAGGAAGGGCTTGGCTGATCATAGAAAAATATTTTTGAAGCAATTAAACCCATCTATGGCTCCCAGCATGTGGGAATGTTACCTGTCCTCAGGTCTGCCAGCTCAGTATTCATTGCCTAGAAATAACAAACTTTGCAGAGATGGGCTGAGCGTTTTCAAAATCTGCCGAACAGACCATCTGAAATTAGCGGGGAGGCATTTAGCAGGATGCCACAAGTGGCAATCAACTCTTCCATGATTTCCCCCCATCTCTGGAAGAAACCCAAGAGGCCACTAACCAACTCCCTAATGGAAAAATTCCAGGGCAGATGCAATTCCAGCAGAAATGTATAAAAAAGGTGCAATAAATTCCTCCAGCTGATGCACCCATTTCAAGAAACGTAGTCACAAGGCAAAATCCCTCAGGACTTAAAAGATACAACTGTCTACCTTTATAAAAGGAAAGGCAACCATCAAATCTGTGACAGTCCCCACCACATCTCATTTCTAAATACTGCTGGGAAAAGTCTGACATGAATCCTGAATCGCCTCATGGAACACTTGGAGAGGGGCCTCTTACCAGAAACTCAAAGTGGTTTCCGGAAGGAACAAGGCATCGTTGACGTTATATGTGCTATTCAACAGATGCAAGGTATGTAAGCTCACATCCTCAACAATAGCATCCTCTCTCATGATTTTCCCATTATAAAGGCTGTTTTCTTGTTCCAAGTCTTTTCAGTCTTATATTTTTGGCAAAGCTCTGGGATGCTTATAAGGAAGAAATCAGTGCTGACCTTTGGTTTTGCATCAGTAGGAAGCTGTTCAATCTGCAATATCGATAGGCTGTAACTAAAGTCTCATTCTGCTCAGTGCGTGGGCTTTTATTTACTAATGACTGTGGTCTCACTGCAGCAATGTTTTTGGATTTGCAAAGAGGTCTTGATATGTTCTCCTTCACCCATAACAAGTTTGGCCAGAATGTCAGTGCAGACAAGATGCTGGAGATGTACCAATCTGCTCCAGATGTACCTTATGAGGAACCAGCTCTGAGGGTATACAAACACCCCTTTCCTACAGTGAGTAAATGCCTGTATTTGGCAGCAGTGTCTCTGGCTGTATTCTCCTTGACAATGAAGTGACCTCATGAATTGCTGAAGTCAGGACTGCCTTTGAAAGCTATGACTCTCTGTGTGGAATCAAGGTGGGATCAATCTTTCTATTAAGCTGAAATTGTACAGAGGGTTTTTTAAAAAAAATCTATCTACTTTATGAAGCAGAGACATGAACTATCTATCAATGCTATTCAGGAAAGCGCAGTCATTTTCTTCTTATCGGTCTTCGGAGAATTCTCAACATCAAATGGAAAGATGAAGTCCCTAACCCTGAAATTTTAGAGCAAACACAGATGACAAGGATTTTTACAGTCTTGAAACAAGGACAACTTGAATGGGCTGGCCATCTTGTCAGGATGCCAGATAACGGTCTCCTAAAAGGGGAGAACTTGTTCCAGATACTCATTGGTGTACAAAAGAAACAATTGAAGGATACACCGTAGACAACACTGGAAGATTTTAATATTGATCATATGAACTGGAAAGCTGTCATGCATATGCAAAGTATCTGGTGAAATACTGTAAAACCAAAAGAATTAAGGATGCACAAAGGAATTGAAAAGTGAGAAAGTCAGAATGTAACTTCATGACAGCCCAATGACTGTAGGAGTAGCTAACCCACCACCATTGCTTCCACAGCTTCCAGGCTCATATAGGTTTACGTGGTCACCTTGTGTCCGTCAATATGCTCCTGCTCCACCTTAACCACTCACTTCCTCTCTCCTCCACCACCTCAATCTGATGTAGATGCTCATCTTTGAAAATAAATCAAAACATTTCTGTGAAGATTCTCAGTCATCCAGGTGAGTTTATCTGGAAGTTGAGTCATGGCTACTGGACTTCTTTTTGAGAGACGGAAACATTTCGCTGCTCATCCAAACAGCTTCATCAGTCTGAATACAGCTAGTGCGAGTCCTCCATCTTATAGTCAGTCAGCTTTCACCTCTTGTCACCGTGGCCTGAATTAAGCTCATAAGATGAACAATGGTCTGAATAGGCTCGTTATTATCTTGTTCTTGTTATTTGAAGGTGGTCATTATGATTTCATTGCTGTTGTGTAGGCAATAGCATAAATCAAGTTCACATCAAGGACAAAGAGAGCAACCGATGTGAGGGAATTGTGGTGATTTAGGCTTAGGATTAACCTGTTTTTCTTTCTAAAGCAGCCTATTGGTTTTTAAAATTGCTTTGCTTTCTCTGAGGCTGCTAAACATTTCCAGATCCCATCTCTTAAGTTTTGTGGTTGCAAATGACCCAGTATAGTTTGAAGTAGGGATTTCAACAATCTGAGCACAGTTCTAGAAACCATGAGTACATATAGCCCTTAACTATTTATCAATACACTAAATCACACATTCATGTTGACTTTGAAGTAATGAATTGCAGTTCATGAAACTGAACTTTCTTCTCCTAATTTATTTCAGGGATCTAAGCTCCAAAATGCAATTACACAAAATAAACATCGTGTATCTCTCTCTCTCTCTCTCCCTTTCCTTTTGGTTTAGCTTCTTAAGAAACATCGAAGACAAAATGCTGTTATCTTTAACTGATCCAGCAGAATGTTCTTAAGCAGAAGTAATATTCTGCAAGTGCTATATTAGGTTTATTTTAGTTGCAAAACTTCAGTGCAGCCATCTTATGAATGACTATTCAGAGATAGGTCATTCCAGTTGTACTGGCAAATGGTCTTGTCTTTATGGCGAATACCTTCTGACCCAAAGATTGTGGTACATGATGCCTATTATAGTTCTATCAATACTGTTTGCTGGTGGAACTACTTCCCCAGTCTGGGCTCCCTACACTATGGCATCCTGGATCAGGTTCAATAATTTTTTTCTAACTTATATCTGCCATATCGGTTTGGAGAATCTGCCAAAAGAAAGTCGAGGTGTCTAGAAGAGGCGCAGGGAGAAGAAAGGGGATCCTGCTGAGGGTCTCTTCTGCTGGAACCCAGTCTTTTGTAAGATGGAAAAAAATGTTTTTATACCAATGAGCAGAAACCATGTCTCAAGATGTGGAGAAATGGGATTTAATCTTTGAATAGGCCCAGTGCATTGGGATGAATTAATTATTTTGCGGTATTCTTCGTTGACAAAAAGACACAAAACACATACAGAGATGCTGACAATCTCTTTCTATAGTTGCTGAGTTTACTGTTCGATGTTCAGCTGTCACTTTGGTGTTGGACATAGCTGTAGGTGTTTTTAATACTATTGCCCCTGAAAAATGGCATAAAGTAATTAACTGACCAAACATATTGGACCTGTTCACTGAATACAGCCTTCTCCACTATATCTCAAGACTTGGTCTTTCTGTTGCATTCAATAGCACATAATGTTTGGAATTTCCTTTTGTTTTTGTTGGCAAGCAGTAGCAGACCATTATTGCTAAAATGTGCTACATTTTAAAAAAAACATTATCTGAGACAAGCTATCTCTCTGGTAAAATCAAAACTGTCTCAATGCTGTATAACTTATGTTTTCAGAGCAGTGCTGTGTTACCAGCATTGTAGACAGAAAAATGAGAAGAGAATGGTAATTGATCATCACTGCTGTGGATCTGCTCTTGATAACTTAATCCACCTCCATTTTGTCTTTAGGGTATCTTTGATTCTGATTTTTGTTTTGCAATTTTTGACTCAATTATGGTCCACTATGTTTGTTTTATGGTCAGTATTGTATATGTTATTACTGTATTTATATCAAAACTTTTGTAAACTGCTCAGAGTGGCACTGGTGCCAGATGCTGCAGTATAAATAAATAAATAAATAAATAAATAAATAAATAAATAAATAAATAAATAAATAAATAAATAAATAAATAAATAGAAAGCCACCTTACACCAAGTCAGCCCATTGTTCCATTTTCCTCTGGAATGTTAACTCAACTGACATCAGGTCTTCAGTGTTTTGGACATTGCTGATTCCCATCAATGCCTGGAGATGCTAGAGAATGAAGCCTTGAGACCTTTAGACTAACACTGAGCCACAGCCCTTTCACAAGCAATATGTTTCCATACGAGTTGAGTGTGTGATTTCTGAACAGCAGAAGATCCATACAATTTTATGCAGCATTTCCTCAAAAGTATGGGTCACATATTAAATTCCATTCTTTAATACCTGCTATTCCTTTCCTTAAGCACTAAGTAAGCTGAACATGCCGTTAGGAGTCCACTTTTTTAAAAAATTCTAATTAAATCTGTAGCTTCCAGTTACTGAGTTCTGAATTCTTGATTACTTGTCTGACTTTAAAAAAAAACAAAAAACATCAGAGTTGCTTCTGGCAAAACCCTGACAAAAATAGTTGATTTTGTTGGTCCTTCTCCCTTAAGCAACAAATCAGGACTTCGCCTTTGAGTAGAGTCTTGTTTTCATTTTAAACATTTTCAAATACTAGTCATGCTTAAATCTAACTGGTTGGTGTAATAATCCCTTTTATCATTTACTCCAGTGGTAGCCAAACTTCGGCCCTCCGGATGTTTTGGACCACAACTCCCACAGTCCTTTGTGACTGGCAGTACAGGCTTAGAATTCTGGGAGTTGTGGTCCAGAACATCTGGAGGGCTGAAGTTTGGCCGCCACTGATTTACTCGTAGTAGAGGATAAACTCATTTTAGTTACAAGAATAAATTAAGAAGTGGCTTGGTGGGATCCTGTATATTTGAAATTGGCAATGAATGGTGTGGGATGCTTAATCAAGATTATCACCTTTTGCACTTCCTCAGGAATTCCTCGGCTCAGGAGACCCCAAAGATACAAAGATGCTCATCACAAAACAAGCAGACTGGGCCAAGAACATCAATGAACCAAAAGCAGCTGTGGAGATGTACATTACTGCTGGCGAACACATGAAGGCCATAGACATCAGTGGCGACCAGGGCTGGGTCGACATGTATGTCTCATCTTTCTTTCAAAGAAATGTAGTGCCTTGTTTTCAACATAAGCTTTTGCCTTCTTTTCAAAAGATGCTCCTGTTCGTGCTTGTTCTGTGAATTCTCGTCGCTCAAGATTGTGTGAAATGGGGTCTCTTAGGATTTAATTACTGGTTCAGGAGAATCAGAATTTAATGTGGCTCTAACTATACTAGATCCTGTGCAAAGCTGGAGTAGAACATAGTTGCAGATCATGATCTGTATTTGTTGACATGAATGAAATGTCCAGCAGCCCTCTGTTCAAAACACTTCCTTGGTTATTTGTATGTTGCATCCCCACAAAGTGGGTGACAATATATTAAAGGAAGAATGACAGGTAGAACAAAGTACTGTACAAAGAAAGGTACAGACAGATGGAATTACAAAAATAGTTAAAATTGCACTCCTCCCACATCTGGTTTGAGTTGCTCAGTGGGCAAAATTGAGAAAAAAGAGTGTTTGTGACTGGGGTAGCCTCCCCCCCCCCCCCAGAACGTACTGGTGAAAGGGGACCCATCGGCCTGATCTACAAACTGCCTGAATTAAGGTAATACTAATCTGCTTAATATTCATTTTGAAAGTAGTCCTTTGAAAACAAGGTTCATATTTTCACAGAAAGATGAGATTCATAAGATTTTAATAAGATTCCAAATGTGCATTAAAAGGCTTCATTCCCTCCATAAGCCTAAAGACTGTGTATTTCAACTCTGCCACACACTCCAGAAGTAGTGATTATTCAATTGTGACCTTGTGCTTACAGCAGTTTTCCTCCTGGAGTCTGTTCTGATGGACAGATAGGTTTGGGATCTGGCCAAGAACAGCTGGAATAGAAAATAAAATAAAATATTCTAGTTCCATGTTTGGATCTGAAAAAGGATTGCTCCATGAGACACTGAGAGCATGTTAAGACACATCAAGAACTAGGCAGGGTTTTGTCCATTGATGTGTTTGGAACTTTGGATTGTTTTGTTGTTGTTGTTTTAAAAACTAGACTGATTGATATTGCTCGGAAGTTGGATAAAGCCGAACGGGAACCACTGTCAAAGTGTGCCTACTATTTCAAGAAATTACTCAACCATGGCTATGCAGCAGAGATCTACATGAAGATTGGTGATCTGAAGGCCCTGATACAGCTGTATGTGGAAACACAGCAGTGGGACGAGGTAAGACCAATTTCTTGCCAGCGAGTCATTTTTAAATTAAATTTTTAAAAAACCCTCCTTTTTCTATTATATCTAAACAGTATGCATTTTAACATTTTGCAGCTGGAACCTGTAACAAATGTTGTACAGTATAATTCTTCTGTTCTGGGTTCCGCTGAATCAAACATGCTATTTTTCATGAGATTCCATCCACTTCCATCCCTCTTCGTTTTCCTTTAATTTAACTTTAGGGTACCTTCACTAGCTGCTCAGTCCTCACTAAATATTGAGTTTCTTTTATCTTGGAGGGCCTGTATATATTTATTTTTTATTCTTCTATAAATCTTGAGCTTCCCTCCAGCTTGTTGGCAAAAGCCTCAGGATTTGACAACTAGGTTCAAACCTACAGTAGTTCATCTATTTAAATATCTGCCATCAGACGTAGTTTCTCAGATTTCTTTGTGATTTTGAACACCATGATTTTCAGCTGTGTGTCACAGCATGCTAATAATCAATTTATACTTTACTTCAGGCCTTTGCCTTGTGCGAAAAGCATCCTGAATTTAAGGATGATGTATATGTTCCTTACGCTCAGTGGCTGGCAGAAAATGATAGATTTGAAGAAGCTCAGAAAGGTAGGATGAAATACAGAAATGGTCAAAACACCCCAAATACAAAAGTTGGAGCATTGCCTGTTTGAAAGAAATGCTAAAATATGCATTAAAAGAATATGAAGATTCTAAATGGAATTTGGGTTTTGGAGAAGCTTTGCTTTATATTATATCATTTTGCTAAAACGGTACTTAGCTGAGAACACAGCTAGTAGGACCCCCTTATCTGCATGATCAGCATCCACAGATTTATTTATTTATTGTTGTATTTATATCCCGCTTATCTTCTACAAGTAGAACTCTAAGCGGCTAACACAGGCAGTCAGTGCCAACCAACAAACAATCGAAATACAGCAAGATATAATAAAACAGGATCAACAAGCAACGATAAAACAGACATAACATATGAAGTTCTCCTGCATCCCAGCCTGCCGGAGAAGCCAATCTTATCCAAATATCAAGAGACAAAAAATTTAAAGATCAATAGCGATCAATAGCGATGGCGGGGGAAAAAAAAAGATTGAACTAAAACTCGCCAAAGGCCTCCCGGAATAAAAAAGTTTTCAAAGCTTTCCGAAAGGCCTGCAGGGACTCTGCAGAGCGCACTTCGCTGGGAATGGCATTCCATAAGGAAGGGGCTGCCACAGAGAAGGCCCGGTTCCGAGTGATCGTCTTCCGGGCCTCTCGTGGAGTGGCAACCCGCAGCGAGTGCGCTTATCCATGATCTGAAAAATTAAAAGTATGAAAAGAGGGGGAAAATCCTAGAAATATGTATTTCTAAAGAAAAGCGTTATCAGAACTGGTCACTAGAAGGGGGCTAGAGACCATTCTATATATAGAATCATAGAATCATAGAATAGTGAAGTTGAAAGGGGGTCCATGCAGGAATACAAATCAATGTATAACACTTGCAATTAAAATAGTATTTCCTGTAAACTGTGATTTTCAGCATCTGTGGTAAAGGGGTTGGAACTAATTCATCTCAGATACAAGATTCCTACTGTAATAAAAAAGTACTGTAACATACTTAGCTGAGAAAACAAGAATAAAAGGAGTAACAAAAAGTATAGATTCCACATCTAGTGTTTCCATTACTACCTTCCTATAGATTCTTTGACTATCAATTGATACATGCACTAAAATCCTGTTGCAGAGCTCTGTGCATGTAACAGAAATGACATCAACAGTAAAATGCGGCTGATTAAAAGCTTCCTTTAGCATTTTTTTTTGGGGGGGGGGAGATCGTGGCTTCATCACATTATGCACAGGTTCCATGCACCCCAAAATTCCTTGCAGTCAGTGGCAGTTTGCTGCTGCTGGTGATATATAATCCATATTGCTCACGGAGAACTGCAGAATGGAGTTTCAACCACCATATTTTTGTAATAATATTTTTTTTAAAAAATAATCCCTAATTATAGGTAGTGGAGAAAGATTTGTGAGAATCTGAGCAGTCAGAAAAGTTGAAGTCCTAGAGTTGTCTCAAATATTGCTTTTTGTATCTCAAAGGTATCTCTACTATAAACATTCATATGCTTGAAATATAAATAAATATAGAGCACACGAGAATGTTTTTCTTTTTTATAATGTAGTCTTGAGCCAAGTTCCAAATTCTTGCCTTAGAGATGCACAATTTCCCCCACCTCAGGTTATTATGTATGTTATGTATGTGTCCTGACTCCCCTCCACAGCTGCCAAATTCCTCTCGGACAATTTCCCACAAATTTCATACAGGCAGCAATCCCCTGTCTAAACCACACCTGCTTAACATGCACCTCTACCTGCTCCCCCAGGAATCCTAATATGGTTACTCACTCGACACTACACCAGCTGCAGGGAAAGTGCAGTCTGTGAGTGAAATACTCTATCATAAGGTATTCCTATGGGAGGATGATAATGTCACAGGCAGGAGGAGAAGGTTGTCAGTTGAAGACTTCCTCCTCTGGCCTGTCCTATTTGCAAATATGCATTTTGGATTATTATTATTATTTTGGACTACAAATACCACAATTCTTTCTGGGAGTCCCATCTGTAGGACCCAGATCTTAAGGACATCTAAATTGCGCTCATCTGGTGAGAAAAAGCCCCAGCTGGTCAGCTTCACATCTTGAATAGGTTTAACTTCCTATTTGACAAGGCAGCTTCCCAGCAACCAGCAGAAGTTCTCAGCAATCAAGGGCAGTCTCCTTTGTTAGGATTGCTGGTGGAGTTAGTAAAGGGAAGACTGACTGGCAGGTGTCACTCAGCTCTTCAGTTCTGTTTTCAATCATGGGGATTCTTTGGATACCAGTCAGTGATAGATAGGCCATTATGCACACAAGAATGCCAAGCAGAGCAATACTGGAGTAAGGTTTCATTTTTATTGCCTATTGAATTCGTTCGCTCCATCATTCACTCAAGATGTGCATACTTACCAGGGGCCAGTCCTTTCCCAAAGGACGGTAGTCTGGTCACAGCAGCTGATGGGATCCAGGGACAGCTTCTGTCCATCTCCATCTTCTTCTTACAGACAACCCTGATGCTAGGGCAGTCCTGGGGTGGACTCCTGAACCCATGTTGGTTCTGGGGTGGACTCCAGCACCCATGTAGCTGTTTCTTCTGAAGCAATGTCATTCCTCCACCAGTCATTTCCCTTTTATTTCTGCACAAGCAAGTCCAGCTTCCTCTTATCTCACAGCTCCAGCTTCTCATTTCTGGCCCTCTGTCAGAAATACTGTGACAGGGGCTCCTGCATGGCAGGGGGTTGGACTAGATGCCCCTGTGATTCTATGAACTCTATGATTCTATGATTCTCCAGACCCATATAAAAGTTATTTGATATAAAATTAATTTGAACCAATCTGCCCTCATTTTGTGCCCCCCTCCCCAGTTATTCACCTGTTGTACGGCCTTTCATTCTCAACTGATGCACTCAACAAGACAAGCAGGTGGCTTGTGTGTCAATGCATACCTCCAGTACTCAAGTAAGCTTTGCACACTGCTGTTGGGACTGAAAAGGTTTGGCATCCCCTTCCTCACAGATGCAGTTGGTTGATCAGCAGTTGCTCTGCCGTACATTTCATAAGTAGTGTCACCAAGTAAATCCCAATGTTCTGGATTTTTGTAATTTAATAAACAAACATGGGATCAAACATATTAAAGGCAAATGAGTATATCAACTCCTGGATTCATAACATTATCTTCACAAAACCATCAGGAACTGAATTTAACATTTTATTTTATAATGTTTAATGATTTTTTAAAAAAATTAAAATTTAAAGAAAAATGTTTATTTTATAAATGTGTAAAAGCACTCTCTGGGCAGATTCTTACTGAGGAAATGCAGAGTGTGATACCCCATAGGCATAGCAGTCAGTGTGTTATGAGCCAGAGAGACTCATTCAAAGCAATGGGGCTCCTGCTCGTGCAAGGAGACAATGAGTTGTCCCCTACTTCAGCTCTGTGGAAAGAACAACTGGATGTGCAATGGACTGGTATGTGTGCAGTAAAAATGATTCTCTCCCATATATGTAGAACTGGCTTACACTTTTATGATCTTGTATACAACAGTCTGAATGTTAATGCCAAAAAAAATTCGGCATTGTCGGCTGGAAATGTGTTTGTGACTTAAATGTCTATGTTCTCAGCGATGAACAGAAGTAGCATTCGGGAGGACATCAGAGCCCACTCGTCCCTTCAGGGGAAACAATGCCCCTTTAATGTCCATTCTGTTGCCATTCATGTCCTCATACATGTAATTTGTTGTTTTCACTTGTCCTTGTGACACACTTAAGAACTAACGTGTGAATTAACTATTTTTGTGTGGTCTCTTTCCAGTCATGGTTACTTAACAGCACTCAATAATGCAAAGTGTTGCTTGAAGAGCAGATTTTAATCCTGGCCTGATCTGTGTTCTAGCTAGACAAATCTCCAGTTTTGGTCTTCTTCTCTTTCATGACTTGTACAACCTAGCCCAGTCATGTCCAAACTTGGGCCTCCAGATGTTTTGGACCACAACTCCCACAGTCCTTTGTCATTGGCAATCTAAGCTTAGAATTCTAGGAGTTGTGGTCCAAAACATCAGGAGGGCTAAAGTTTGGACATGTCTGACCTAGTCCATTTGCTACTGCTTAGGCATAGCCTCAGTTTAGTTCAATGGGCCTTCCCAGGAGCCCTACAGAAACAATCTTGAAATGAATTTGGGGGGGGGGGTGTTATTCTGTCAGCATGCTTGGTGGATTGTGCCCTCCGAGTGCTTTTAAAAAGGATGCCACAAAAACCACAAACCACCTTTTTGATGTATCTACTGCTACATTAATTTCCCCACAGATTTGAAGAAAAATGCCAAGGTTTAATCCCTTTCATCTGTTCCTTTGTTTAGTTGTGGGGGCTGTTCTTAATTTTAATCAAGTTAATTAGTTTAATCGCTCTGTAAAATCTTCTTTGTTTTGGCCTCTTCTCAGCATTCCACAAGGCTGGCAGACAGACCGAAGCTGTAAAAGTGTTGGAACAATTAACTCAGAACGCTGTGGTAGAAAGCCGATTCAACGATGCGGGGTATTATTATTGGATGCTGTCCATGCAGTGCTTAGATATCGCTCAAGGTAAGGAAGTAGGCTTATATGCTATCTATCCAGGCAAGAAGGCAGAACAGCTAACAAACTTTGAGGGACTGACTGACAACTTTGCACATTCCAAGACTTTGCAACATTGTCCCATAGAAACCCTGTGCAGTATTTGTGTTGTATGGCTTATATGATGTTACCTTGCCATCGATGGTGAGAACAGTTGACAAACAAAAACCGCATTCACAGCTCAAGTTCAGATTGTAGCTTCACATTTCTGTCCTTCACAATAAGGAAGGGCAGGCTGTTGGTAGAGGTTAGAAGTGTAGATTTTGGGTACATTTGTCATGTACATTTTGAGCAGACATTGCTTTGATATCCTTCCCTCTTTCATAGGCACATTGGTTTTCTGGAGGTCCTTCTACAGGAACATCACATAATGTTGTTGTCTTGCTTCTTTCTGTTGTCTGAACACCCAAGACACAGAAGGTAGCCGTTGTTTTCTTTCCTTTATCTTCGGAAGGAGGAGGAAAGGCTCAAAGCCGTTCCTTCATTATTTAAGAAAGGCTCGCTGTGTCTCCCTCTGTCATACCTCTTTCATCAGCATGCAGTTGAACTAATAGTTTGAGGGATAAAGTCAGAGCTACTAGTTTCTGAATGCTCAAAAACTTTTAAAGGGAGGGAAAGTTTACATTCATTAGTTGGAGTGACACATGATGGCTGAAATACAGGAAGAAGATAACAATTAAAGTAGGCTCACGTCATCAGTGAGGATTTGGCAAGTCACTTCTAGTGAGTAAGTTGTACTATTTCAATGGACCTATTCTAGTTGTAACTTAGTGCTGGATTTTAGCTGATATTTGTTTCTGCAAGCATGCCTGGGAAGTTGAGTCACGGACAAAAAGCCCTACTCCAAAGCAGGGGACAACAGCATGCTGCATGCTGTATTTCCATGCTATCAACCAGATTGATGGGGCTAAGACAAATGATATTTCCTTATGTTTATTTTACTTCTGGACAGTACCCTGTGCTTTGGGGAGACCTACATTGCAGACAACTGTGATGAGCCCATCCTTAAGACTAAGACTAACCTAGGGATGAGTGCACTAATGAAAACGAAATGCTGTTTCATCATTTCGTAAGCTATAGTAACGAAATGGGATAGTAACAAAATGGTTGTTGTTGTTTTTTGTTTAAAAATGAACTGTTTCATTACTATCTAAAACGGGCTCCCCCGGACCAAGTTTTTTGGTAGCTCCCTTGGACTCTCCCTACAAGCCCTCCAAATTTGGAGAGGTTTGGGGGGTGAGGGGGCTGAGTTATTAAGCTCTAAAGGGGGAGTGCCCCAGGAGCCTTTTTTCTAATTGGAATTGGAAAGAAGCCAAGCTACTCTAACCCTAACCCCCTCACCATCAAACCTTTTCAAAATTGGGGTGCTGAGCTAAAATTGCTTGCATAGTGATTCATTTCTGATTCATTACTAACAAAACTACTTTAAAATATGTAATGAAACAAAATGAAATGGGGATGGAAACAAAACAAAACATTAATTATTCATTTCATGCCCATCCCTATCCTAAACACAGTTCTTCATGAGTAGGTCATGTCATGACCCCTCCTTGGCCGTTACTTCACGAGCCGCTCGCTTCGCGGCAAGCCTTCATTTCTGCGCGAACCGATCGCTTCAGTCCGCACGCTCCTCCTTTTTGGCTGCGACGTCACCCCAACCATGCCCCCTTTACCGTGCTCCAACCGGGGCGAGTGATTCCCCTGCCAAGGGCTGGGAATCTTTTCGCTTCGCATCTCGCTTCGCTCCCAACGTCACGTGTGGTCTCGGTTTTTGGCTTTTATTTCAAGTTTTTTAAAAAAATATTCAAACAGGGATATCGATGCATCGCTATATCGTTTCATCGCTTTGCGCTGTTACTTCCTCGCTCGAGTAGCAGCGGCGGCGGCGGCGGGGGCGGGGGCAGGAGGAGCCGCTGCCGCCTCGCCCGGCCAGAGCAGGGCACCCGGGGCAGGCAGCGTGCAAGCGGCGGAGGGAGGGCGGCTGTGCCATGCGGGGCTCCCCCCGAGTAGCGGCGGCGGTGGCGGGGGGGGCTGCCAATGATGCCAGGAAACAATGGACAAAACAATATAAATTAGGAGCAGAAAACACAGGATCGTACAGTAACCACTCGTGAATGACAGCCAAGCATTGATGCATCGATACGCCGAGTAATTTTTTTTAAAAAAAATAAAAGGAGAGTGGAACCGGACGTTGCAAATCAGCTTTCTAATGTGAAGGGAGCACGTGAGGTAGTAATCGATTCGGTCCCAAAAATGCCCCGCGTGAGTACAGAGAAACGGGGGTGGGAGCGAAGGGAGACCACGTGACCACCACGTGACCGCCTCCGAATTCAAATCGAAGGCAAGGTCGATTCGAAGCGAGGCACCTCGTGAAGTAACGGCCCTTGAGTATGCTTAAGATTGCAGACTTTGCATACAAAGCAATTTATAGTCTCTTTCCAGGCATTCATTTAACAATATTGCAAAGTATGTAGTTAGCATTTCAGAACAAGGGGAACTTAGGACAGGTGAGAAGAATTTGCCCAGTACACACAGTTCATCTTTCATTTCTACCACTGTAAGTCCCACAGTGTCTTAAGATAATAAGTGTCCTGTGTCTGATATCTTTTGCTATGAGACACAGGTTAAGCCTGCCTTTCTCAAAATAGTATGTGTAATCTCCTATCCACTGGGCTTAGGTTGAAGTCCCTGTCACACACCCTTGGTGAGGAGTGAGCCCCACTGAGCAAAGTGTGACGAGCTTCTCAGCAAATGTGCATGGCAGCGGACTGGAAAAGGGCAAACGATTCCAGGTTGTTTGTAGACATGGAAAATGTTAGCTCTTTGCCTGTAAATTAGTTCAGTAGATTGAGTTCCCAGAACTGGAAAGCCAAATTAGGCTCCACTGTTAGCCATAGCCTCTGGCTATGTTAAAACTAGGCACCGCTGCTATTTGTCTTCGTTGTTTCTCTGCTTTTCAAGTACAAAACTGCATATGAAGCTCATCAGACTACACATGCTAGATTTTGAGTCATGGTTGTTCAGGAGTGCTAATCTCTCAGAAGTGTGAATGCAGTAACCAGGATGGCCTGGGCTCTTTCATGACAATGTATCTCACTGTAGGTTGGCAACTGAACAGACGTTTTATACTGATACCGCCTTTCCCTTCCCCAGACAATGAGCAGCAGAAGACTGAGATGTTACAGAAGTTTCACCACTTCCAGCATTTGGCAGAACTTTACCATGCCTATCACTTCATCCACAAATGCACTGTAAGACATTCACATGGAACTTCACAGCTAGCTCACTCTTGATTTGTAAGCTGGTCAGGTAACATCTAACTAATGCAATACAGTCCTTAGGCTCGTATGTTTTAGGCATTTGCTCCCATACAGAGGCATGTTCAGGTTTGTCCCCTGAACTGTGTATCTTTCTGGCTTCTTTGTTTAGAATGATGATTAGATCTAATCATTTCTGACTCTTCTAGGGTTGCTGGTTCCTGAATAAAGAACAGTATCAGACAAGATAGTAATCAGCTGTAATGTAACATCTGTGCATTTCCTGTTAACCTAATCTCTTATTCCAAACACTTCAGGAAGAACCCTTCAATCACTATTTGCCTGAAACACTCTTCAATGTATCTCGATTTTTACTTCATAGTCTCACGAAGGACGCTCCTTTGGGAATCTCTAAAGTGTATCCTTTCAGAGGTAAAATAGAATTCCAAGAGTTTTCTGGGGAATCATGTAAGAAGATTCATCCGTGCGAACTATGTAATGGAATGCTAGAATAATATACGCTGAGGTAGATTACATAATCCTGCTTGTGCAAGGAGCACAGGAATCTGAAGGAGTATATCTACGTGTATTCTGTAAATGGGTATACAAGGCTACTATGATGAGAAGCTATGGGTAGATGATTGAATGTGTCTACAAGTGTCTTTTTGGATCTTCATGTTGAATACTCAAAGTCTGGTGAGCATTTGGGGGTGGGATTTGTGTGGATTCTTATGTCTCAGAGGATGGTCCTTTTCAACGCCCTGGCTGCTGCTGGCCTGCGGGATCCCTCAGGTTTTGTTTGGCCTCCAGTGCTGTTTAATATCTACAGGAAACTGCTGGGAAATATCATCTGGAGTTTTGGGGCTCAGTGTCACTAGAATGCAGATATCCCTCATGTCAGGCAGCTGTTCTGGCTTTAGATCAATGTCTGGTGACGATAATGTCCTGACAATAGCACAGAGTGCCTTTGCACAGTTAGTACTGGTATGCCAGCTGTGCCTGGAGAGGCCTGATCCGGCCATGGTGACACATGCCTCTGTTATATCCCACCTGGATCACTATAACACATGATACCTGGGGCTGCCTCTGGAAAGTGTTTGGAAACTTCAGCAGGCCTAAAATGGAGCTTCCAGATTGCTAACCAGGACCAGTAAAAGGGATCCCATAAACCCATGCATTACAGCAGCTCAACTGGCTGCTGATTAGAGGTGGGCACGGAACAGAAAACCCATGGTTTGGGTTCTTCTGTTTCAGCCCCACCCTTGGTTTGGACCCAGTTCAGGTCTGACTTATCGGGCAGCAGCGATCCTGGCCATGGCGGTGGCAGCAGGGGCTTTTTGAGGGTATCTTTTTGAGTGCTTTTTTTTTTTTGAGCGCCTGCTGTACAGCTGGGGGCTTTTTGAGGTGCTGGCTGGGGGCTGGGGGGGGTTGTGTGTGTAATTTGTTTTTTAACACCGACCGCGTGACCCCAAGTGTCCCATCGGCGCTTATTTTATTTTTAAATTTTCTTTCTTTGTTTTAGAGTGCTGACTGTGTGCTCCTGGGGCCAGTTCGGTGCTCCTTTTTGTTTTGTTTTGTTTTGTTTTGTTTTGTTTTGTTTGTTTGCTTGTTTTTAAAGCACCGGCTGCGCGGCTCCTGGGGCCGGGTCGGCGCTCCTTTTAAAAAAAAATTTTTGATTGTTTTTTGTTTTTAAAGCGTCCTGGGGGCAGGGACAGTGCTTCTCTTATTTTATTTTTATTTATTTCTTGGTTTTAGAGTGCCAACCACCCAGCCCCTGGGGCCGGGTTGGCGCTCCTTTTTAAATTAAATTTAATTTAATTTAACTTTTTATTTTATTTTTTGTTTGTTTTAAAAATCCCCAGCCAGGACTTTGATCGGTTGGTTTGTTATTCATTTCATTAGCTAATGAAACGAATAACAAATAATGAAACAAATTAAAAGTTCATTTCGTGCCCATCTCAACTGCTGATCCATTTCTAGGCACAGTTCAAAGTGCTAGTTCTCACTTACAAAGCCCTAAATAGCTTGGGTCCCGGTTCTCTCAAGGAGCATGCCTCCCTTTATGAGCCTGCCTGAGTGTTAAGATCATTGGGAGAGGCCTTTCAGTCCAGCAGCCATCTTTACAGGTGCATGTGGTGGGAACACGGGAGAGGCACTTCCCTGTTGCTCCTTACCAGAGGCAAGACTTGCCCCATCTTTGTTCTCCTTTCAAAAGCAGGCAAAGGCCTTTAAATGAATTATTGTGCCTTACTCTTTGAATGTCTTTTTTGGTATTGCTTCTCTTTACTGTTTTTTAATGTGCTAGGTGCCAGATCCTTTTTAAGGACTCTAACTAGATTGGAGATATGGAAATGCACACAACCTCCATCCATAACATTCCTCTCCTGTACTGTAATAGGGCTTATTTGGTTACTCTACCTATGTATTGATTAAAGACATATGAAATTGTTCTGAACAGCATAGAAAACATTTATGTATCTTGCAGGTGTATAGAAATCCGTGCCTTTGTTTTGCTAGGGCTCATTTTAACAGAACATCTAAAAATGGGTGAGGAAGGAATAGAAAGTATGCTAATTAAATTTGCAGATGATACCAAATTAGGAGGGGTTGCTTGTAGGGAAATAATCTACACAGACACGGGGTTGGGTTCAAGTGTCAGGCAGCCATGCTCTTCTCTTCTTCTAGCAGGCTTGCAAGGCACACCTTTATTAGCTGTAAGAGGCGGAGTTACAGATATCGTGTGGTGTCCTAGGTGTCAGCCTGTCATTGGCTTGATGGACTCCTGGGGAGGGCTTTCTGTGACGTGGACATGTCACCTAGCAAGGGATGGAACTGATAGATACCCCAGCAGCTTGCTATCCCATCCCATGACATGAGGGTAATGATTAATGGTCTGTTTGTTCCTTGTGGCCAGAATGGAAGGACAAGATAGTCAGTTATCTGCTTCCTGCATCTTAATCTTAGGGACTCTATTTCCTCTCTCCCAGGGCTTTCCCGTACAGGAGAAAGAGTCAATAACGCCCCCCAGAATGCTGTTCAGGAAGCTTACTGGATCATTAACATCTGTGCATATTAATATCTAATATCTCTCAGGGGAGCATTCCTACAGTTGCTAATTCCCTAGAGGATAGGATGAAAATCCAAAAGGACCTTGACATATTAGGGTGCTGGGCCAAAGCTAACGGAATGGGTTTCAACAGAGGGAAATGCAAGGTGTTGCATCTCGGTAAAAAGAATGAATTGCACAAATATAGTATGGGAGATACCTGGCTGGAAAATAGTACCTGTGAAAGGGATCTATCTGGGAGTCTGGGTGGACCACAAATTGAACATGAATCAGCAGTGTGGTGCGGCAGCCAGGAAAGCCATGTGATTGTTTGTTGCATCAACAGAACCATAGTGTCTAGATCAAGGGAAGTGATAGTGCCACTCTGTTCTGCTCTGGTCCGACCCCACCTGGAGTACTGTGTCCATTTCTGTGCGGCTCAATTTAAAAAGGATGTTGACAACCTTGAGCGGGTACAGAAGAGGGCGACCAGGATGGTTGAAGGTCTGGAGGAAATGTCTTATGAGGAATGGCTTAGGGAACTGGGAATGTTTATCCTTTCAAAGAGAAGGCTGATAGGGGATATGATAGCTATGTTTAAATATTTGAAAGAATGTGATATTGAAGAGGGAACAGGTTTGTTTTCCATGGCTTCAGAGACTAGGACTCGGGGCAGTGGTTTCAAACTACAGGAAAAGATATTCCATTTGAACATTAGGAAGAACTTCCTGATGGTTAGAGCTGTTCGGTAGTGGAATATGCTGCCACGGAAGGTGGTGGAGTGTCCTTCTTTGGAGGTTTTTAAGCAGAGGCTTGATGGCCATCTGCTGGAAATATTGTGATGGGGTTCCTGCATGGCAGGGGGTTGGACTAGATGGCCCTTGAGGTCTCTTCCAACTTTATGATTCTATTTGTAAAGCTTAAAAAGGTAAAGGTAAAGGTCCCCCCCCCCCCGCACAGGCGTGCTAGTTGTGTCCAACTCTAGGGGTGGTGCACATCTCCATATTCAAGCCGAAGAGCCAGTGTTGTATAAGTCCATGGCTACATGGCCAGCGTGGCTGCAAGGAAACCCTGTTTTACCTTCCCAGTTTTTTTGGTGGTACCTATTTATCTACTTGCATTTGCATGCTTTCGAACTGCTAGGTTGGCAGGAGCTGGGGTTATCAGCGGGAGCTCGCTCCGCTGCGTGGAACCCGGGATTCGAACTGCCAAGCTGCCAACTTTGCAGCCGACAATTTTCGGAGCCTTAGTCCACTGAGCCACCAGGCTTACACTGCAACAAATTGTCTAATCTTCAAGGAGCCACAAAATGCCTTGCATGCTGTATGGAAGCTAGACATAATTTAACAATAGAGCAAAGAGCTAAACATAATGTTGCTGCTGTAGGATGAGAACAGGATAAAGTAGCAGTTGTTAATACTAACAAAGAATTGGAAGTGAAATGACAAATTTTGATATAGGTGGCATTGCGATGTCTAAGCTTTGTCTATTAATTACTGTAACTGTTGGATTCTCCTTCATGGCCTTCGTGAAGCCACACAGATGGGTTTCCCAGCACGCGCGCACAAAGGTTGGACTTCCCTAACAACAGGAAAGTTTGTTAGTCTCCTACCCCCCAGCCCCATGCATGTGCGAGAGGCTTCCCACCCAAACGCCTCATTTCCCTCTTACCGGTGCGATAAGAGGTCACATTTTGTTAGTCTCCTTCCCCTCTAGCAATTGTAACATTTTCTGCATTTTTATGTCATTTCTTTCCCCCTTCAAGAAATGTGTTTCGTGTGGGGCTAAAATCCCTCACATCGACAGTCACCTCTGCTGCCTCATAGGACTCGGGGAATCCCACCGTCCCGAGGCCTGTTCAATCGGTAGAGGCTTTAGTGTCTAGGCCCTGAAGAATCAGAGGAACCAACTAAACTCATTTTTGCTCAAGAAGTCCCTCGCTGCTCAGTCTATGGAGAAAGCTAAGTCTCCTCCTTCGACAGTTGCAAGTCCGTCTATTTCCAAAAAAGCTCCATTTCATAAGTTACCAGTTTTATAGAAAAAAAATCAAAGTCGAAACCATCTTCCAGGAAGTCTGCCACTTCTATTTTGAAGGTTTCTGGTGTCCTTCTTCTCGACACCGACCACACAGTACCTGCCCACCTTCCCTCGACTCGTCACACCATGTCTGGCACTTACCTGTCATGCTGGCGGTTTTGAGGGAACTGAGACGTTTGGGCGGGAAGCCTCTCGCACATGTGTGGGGCTGGGGGAAGGGGACTAACAAACTTTCCTATTGCTCGGGAAGTCTGACATCTGTGTGGCTTCACGAAGGTCCACTTGAAGAACAACCTTTACAGGTAAGTAACTGGTTCTTACTCACTGATCTTTATTATGAAGATATTATGGGGATAAAATAATGGTCTTCTTCTACAAGTGCCACCCAAATATGTCAACCCATGCGGTGAAGAGGATGGCCGAGGTTTCAGATTGCCTAGTTCCTTATGAATCAGGAGAGGGACCTAAAAACGTGGCCTTTGCAATTTTCCTTGTGTTGCTAAGGGAAAGATTTGGAACCAAGTTAACACAACTGATTGAAACAGTGGGAATTTAAATTTGTTTGAGAGGAATTGTCTAACGTGTAAAGGTGGGCCTTTGGTGGCGGCTAGCCCTCCATCATTTCAGAGGAAGCACGCTTATTTTGTCCTATTGCACAAGTGTGCTTTCATGTGCAAAGCAGGCTACAGTGATGCTTTTTTAAAAAATTTAGTGGCTTTTGCATCCAGCGTTTTATGCTGCAAGAAAAAGTCACTGAAGACTGAGGCAGGAGGCATTTAATAGAAGTCATCTGTACATCGTTTCTTAACTGTGGTGATATGAAGTATTCCTTTCACTCATATTCATTTGGGCCCTCCCTCTTTCCCAACACTATCCCCTTCAGCATTCTAGCAGTTGTTTCCTATTTTGTTTATGTAAACATTTATATGTCCATGGAGTTCTCCAGCAGAAGCTTCTTCCAAGTTCTGGCTTCAGTTGTGCTTCCTCGGACTGAAAGCAATGATGTGGTTTTTCCTGCTTACCATATGTATGTTTTGTTCCTTAATTTGATTACAGCAATACATTATTTGCCCTGGCAAAGCAGAGCAAGGCTCTGGGCGCCTATAAATTGGCTCGTCATGCCTATGACAAGTTGCAGGGGCTGCAGATCCCCGCTCAATTTCAGAAATCGATTGAGCTGGGCAGTCTGACCATCCGATCCAAGCCTTTCCATGACAGTGAAGTAAGTTTCCATTTCTGTTCTTCCCACCTTTTAAATATTTGATAAGATACCGGTGGTCTCTTGGGTGCTTATGCATGATTTGAGAAGCAATAAGGGCAACTGCAGGGTTTCTGCAGAAATTTATTGCTTCCCATACACTTTCCGTGTTCAACTGAAAATTGGCATCTTGTGTCTTGAAATGGCTGCCTGTCAAGAAACTGCTATAGCCTCTGGTTTCTATGCGTGATTCTGCCTGTTTTCACCGTTCTGCCAAACCCCAGCTCACCAATCTTAGGCTTCTGTTCTCTTGTACTCCCCAATACATTTAATAGCATTTCCTCCCAGCTCAGCTCCAGGATTGCCCACAGTTTATCTTATATTCGTGACTTCCCAATCTGTTGAATTCCACCTTTTCCAGCACTTGGGATAACTTTACTGTTTGTGAAATCATGTTTCTGAAAGCTTGCCTTACTTTTTTTTCATTTTAGCAGTTGTCAAAGCCTTACCAGTGTTCAGTAAACGTCTATTCTAAAGGGATGCATATTCCAAATAAATTATATTGTGCAAATAGTTAACCTTAAATGAACAGCAAAAAATGCTCTCCATCTGGCCACCTGAAATAATATAAACACAATAAGGCTCCCGAGAGCCATATAACTGCCTGAAGTAATTGTGCGATTTAAAAGAACATGAAGTGAGTGAATCAAATGTCCTGTGCCTCATCAAGCCTCTGAGCTGGAAAACCTGCTTCAGTAACCTTTGTTCCCATCTTTCTGGCAATGTTGTTTTGTTGCATAGGGCTTGCCTTATGTTGCAGCAGCTTAAAATAGAATGCAGTAGCCATTCTCAGGAAGAATATTTATAGAGGTTTAAAGGGCCCCAATATCGTTGTTTTATGATTGGCTGGTTGCTGATTTTTTTTTAAAAAAATCACAAAATAAGAATTCCTTCCTAAGCTGGCTCAGCTTGTCCAGATATCCACCTAGCTAACAGTTTTGATTTCTAGTGCTGGCCAGAGTGTCACTTGAAGGAAGTTCAACATGCTGGCAGAGCTACATCTTTGCGGATGGCTAGAAGGCACGTTCACCCACTCCCTCAAATTCTTAAACAAAGCCCTTTGTCATAGTTTAACATCACACTACAGTATGAAGCAATAGTCCCTTGGTGTGCTATTTATTTGTTTTTGTTTTTGTTTTTAAACTTTTATCTTGAACTTTTTTATGTTGCACTATATTGTTGGAGAGAAACTGACCTTTTCCTTATTCATTCTTTTTATACACTTCTTTGGCATATCTTTCATCACATAACCTCAGATGGCCCTGATAAGCTAACCAGATACAGTGGTGCCTTGTATAAAGGAATTAATTCATTCCAAATGAAATTCTGTTAAGCAAATTTTCCTTTATATAAATTTCCCATAGGAATGCATTGAAAACAGAGTACTGTAATCCCTAATTATGACCAATTTTATGTTTTATCGATTTGCCCCAGGGGTGATTCTGTTAAGCAAATTTCCCCTGTCTCCGGAATGTTTGTGTGGTACAGATTTTATGTTATACAAGCTGTTTGTTATATGAGGGTCCACTGTACTAAGTTAAACTTGGCCTAAGCAACTTGGATCTTTACTACAAAGATGAACTAATTTCTAGAGTTCCTAGAGTCTTTGTCCTGGAAGGGATCTCTTACATTTGCCCAATGGACTATGGGAGTAATTTTTAAATTCTTCTTTCTTTTCTAAGAACGCCCCACTGATAGTCCCTGCACATAAATATCCCAAGGCAGAGTAATCACATAATACCTGTGTGGGCTGACATCTGGGAATGCTTGCTTGTCTGGACACAATCCAGAATAATTTCCAAAGGAAAATTCTTCCAAAAAGAATAACTTCTTCAAGGCATCCCTTCTCACTTCTAAGGGTAGAGGCAGGACTGCCTTCAGGATGTACCTGATATTGTTGAAATGTTTTAGGAATCTCAATAGCCTCTTGGAAGATCCCACAGTTAAATCCTGTCCCTGGCACTGGTGGGAGGGAGCCAGTGGGCAAGTGTGTTGCTCCTTGTCATGCAGTTCAGATTGTTCAGGTCTGATTGTGGTGACCTTGCCTCTGTATGTTTCCTTTGCAGGAGCTTGTCCCTTTGTGTTACAGGTGTTCCACCCACAACCCTTTGCTGAACAACTTGGGAAACGTTTGCATTAATTGCAGACAACCCTTTGTCTTTGCTGCTTCGTCTTATGGTGCGTTAGAAGATTGCCGCTCATATCAACTAAGTGTGTATGATGGCTGCACAGTGTGACATTCCTGTCTTGCTGAATTGTTACAACTAGAGCTAACGGTTTAGGGCCTAACATCTTCTGCTTCTTAATTGGAGTTGTTAACACTTGTAGAAATTAATCCGCTACACTTCTCAGTTGGAGTACATGTTAACGACACCCCTCAGTAGCTGCCACATCCTTTTAGATTTGACTCCCCTGCAAATTCACATTCCAGGGGGGATTCCCAGTGGGTTGCCTTTCGGGTTTCATTGCACGTCACCAAGTAGAAACTTGGGTTGAATGTTGAGAACCTCCAGTAACAGGCAATGTAATTATTTTGACATATGATCATCTCTCCTTTCTCACCTGTATCCTTTTCAGATGTCTTACACCTGGTTGAGTTTTACTTAGAGGAGGGGATCACAGATGAAGAAGCTGTTGCTCTGATTGATCTAGAAGCACCGAGACTAGATAAAAAGGACAGCAAATGGCAAGAGCAGATGAGTGACAGTATCCTTCCATTCCTCACATTCCCCAAGAAAGAATGTCATTGAGGCCAATATATTGTCACATGGTGCCATCCTAATGTATTTTTAAGCTCTTCTTTCTGGGCGAAGGCATCAGAATGTTCAGGCTAATAATTATGTGCTTTATTTTTAAGAAACTGTATCCTTTAAGCAAATAGTTCAGCCAAAGAGTAGATCACATTGAGCTTATTTTGAAATCCATTGTTGCTGATAACATTGCTGATGGTTGCCATTTTTATAGGCTAAAGTGCTCCATTCCTGCATTGGAGTCTTGTTTCTACTGACTGCAATATTAAAAGCACTGAGCAGAGAGAACAAAAGCTATTTTTAAAACAGGAAATCGGGATGTCATGTGCAACACTATCCAGAAGAAAATAAAATAACATCCTTAATGAATTTTGGGGGAAAGGAGGAGAGAGAGACGACATTAAGCGTCCTTGTCCTATAACTGGCAGATACTTAATTTTTGGAATCTGCTGCTCATGACCAAGAGGAAGCCATGGTTCTGTCTAAGTCCGGTTGAAAACTTGCTGAAGTTATGAGTCAGTTTGGGGAGCTTTCATTGCAGAGAAGAAGCGAATAGAAACTAGTGCTGAAAAGTCACATATATCTGCATTGGTTACCATTGTACAATGTATATGTTGTGCTCCAGTTTCCTCCCTAACAAATATTCCTAGGTGTGCAAACAATGAGGCTTCTTTATGAAGCAGACGAGATTGAAGGGGAAGATCCATTTACCGCAAAACTGAGCTTTGAGGTTAGAATCATTTCCTTGTTTTCCTTAAAGCTCTCTTTATTTCCTCTGTGCTATGAGTGAGTTACTGAGAGACCTCCTCTTCTACCACCAGAGGTGCTCTTTGTGCCACATTTCAGATATATTTCATAGTTTTCTGCCAATTCCCTCCTTTGCTGGACTAGATATAGGATTGTTTTGACTTCCCCCACTCCTCTTTGTTCTTAATATTCAATATTGGTGGTGGCACATCTGATCCCTATCAGAATTCCTTATGGGACAGGAGGTTTGACAGGGCTGGGTGATTCAGCCTGAACTATTAGGAATGGGCCATGTGGTGAACATTGCAACAGGGCTCCTGAAAAATCATTTAAAAATTGCATGGTAATATCCAGTATTGTCCTCCCCCTGTAATTAGCATATTTTTAAATAAAACATTATTTTTGAAAATGCTGATTAAAATATACAGTCATATTGGATAATCAGCACTTCCTTTTTATATTTTGAGATATATCTACTTTTTCTTAAATTTAAAACAACTGCTGTGCTAAAGTTGACACCTCTCTGGTGGTGGTGGTTGCAGCTGTATTTTCAGTGCCTATGGGTTCTGCGAAAGACACTGAAATCTCACCTCTAGTCCATTGTGCCATGTTGTAGAGCTGAATCAGATCACACATTCAACCCTGTTACCATTTGAGCTCAAACGATACAATTTTGAAGATTCCTGGCCTTATCAGCTTGAAGAATCATAGACTTGGAAGAGACCTCAAGGGCCATCCAGTCCAAACCGCTGCCAAAAGTGACTGAGTTCTAATTTGAGGATGGAGGACCACAGAATGAGTCCTTGTCCACAGAAAGCCATGACAGTGACATGTGACTGGGAAAGATTCTGGAGGGAATAGGAGCTACAGAGAAGCAGTAGCAAAAAGGCATCATGTGATAGAAAGACACTGACTAAGTGCATGATTCTTGCATAAATATTCAAAGGGACTGGCTTTTCTTTGGAATATCAGTGATATTTGAGGTTTAGTTCTGTTTCCTAAACTAAAACACCAATAACTTTGTGGAAACTGCTACTCCTCTAGGCACATAACCAATACAAATTATGTGAGTGATATTCAATCAAGTCAGAATTAACTTACAACAACCCTAAAACGGCTTTCAAGGTAAATGAGGTATCTAAGGAATAGTTTTACAAGTCCCACCTCTGAGTGACTTTCTGTGGCTGAGCGGGGATTTGAACCCAAGTCTCCCAGGTCACCATCTGTCACTCTGTCCACTAACTACATCACATGGGTATCCATTGCAAATTAAGGAACAATGAACACTGTTTGATATGTACCCCAAATGGCAGAACTGTGATTACTTCTGGTGCTGAATTCTTTCAAACTGTGGAGAAATCTAACTCATGTCACCTCTTCGGTGCTTTCCCATCCTTCAGTGTAAGAGGACCTGAGTAAATCCTCCAAAACTAGGAATATTTCTGGGGCTAAACAAAGAAGGGGAAAGGAGCTGGTAACAGTTTCAGTGCAAATAGAAACCGTATTTTGCAATGTGATGAGACACATTTCTGAGATGATCTTGTTTTCCCAGTGGCCTGCCCAATCATTCATTTTACTCTTTTTCCAATTGCTTTTTACCTGCAGCAAGGAGGCTCAGAATTTGTTCCTGTGGTAGTGAATCGTGCAATTCTCCGGTCTATGAGTAGGAGAGATGTGCTGGTTAAACGCTGGCCAAAGCCATTACAGTGGCAGTACTTTCGGTCCCTACTACCAGATAACCCAATTACCATGTGTCCGTTCTGCTTTCAGGTACAAATAGTATTTTACGGGGGGCAGGGGAAGGGGGTGGAGGCTGGACAAGCTTGTTTCTTAAGAATAAATACCAGAGAAATCAGTTTATTTAGCTCTTTGTTATCTTACTAGGAAGGAGTTTTTTTCCCTTCAAGAATAAAATTACCTACAGCATGTGCAAGAAAGACTTGAATAAACATGGGTCTGTGGTTGCTAGTTTTGAGAAACTGAGTTAACCATTATCAGAGGCAACTAATGAATCCGTTCATTAAAGGATGGGAACATAAGAACATGAGAAGAGCCATGCCTGATCAGGCCAAGGGCCCATCTAGTCCAATTTCCTGTATCTCACAGTGGCCCCGCCAAAAGCCTCTGGCAGCACATGAGACTAGATATCTGTCTCCTGATACCACTCCCCTGAATCTGGCCCTTGAAGTACCCCGGTTTTAAGCCTGGAGATTACACATCTCCCTCATGGTTTGTAACCTGTGATGGACTTTTCCTCCAGGAATCTGTCCAATCCCCTTTTGAAGGCATCCAGGCCAGATGCCATCACCACATCCTGTGGCAGGGAGTTCCACAGACGAACAACACACTAGGCAAAGAAGTATTTTCTTTTCTCTGTTTTCACTCTCCCAACCCTCAATTTGAGTGAATGCCCCCTAGTTCTGGTATTTAGTGAGAGGGAGAAGAGCTTCCCTCTATCCATTTTACAGATGCCCTGCATAATTTTGTATGTCTCAATCATATCCCCCCTCCAGCACCTTTTTTTCCAGACTTAAGAGCCCCAAATGCTGTATCCTTTCCTCATAAGAGAGGTTCTTCTTCGTGTCCTCCGTGAATCCACACCACTGGGTTCTCGGTCGCGACGCGAGCGATGGCACCGGAAACACTTTGGAAGCAAGGAAGCAGAATCATTAGTCTCCGCCCCACCACCCATGCTCCCTTGCGTTCCCGCCCAAACCGCCTCAGTTCCCTCTAACCGCCGCGTTGGATGGTTCGGAAACACCTTATCTCCTCGGATTGTTCATTTTGGATCGTCTTCAACCTTTTATGGCCCAGCGCTCTCTCTTTAAAAACTGTGTCCGGTGCGGGGGAAAAATCCCTTTCTCTGACGGGCATTCCCGGTGTCTGTATTGCCTGGGAGAAGCCCACTCTCCGGACGCCTGTGTTCATTGTAAAAGCCTAAGTTCGCAGGCCCTTCGGAACCGCCGACACCGTTTAAATACTTACCTTCTTGAAAAGTCTTTGAGGCCGGCGATGGAGTCATCTGCTTCCCAGGCCGCAGCGGACCCTGTCTCCCAAACTTCGGCGGAGCCGGTCGAAAAATCTGCAAAAAAAGTTAAGTCTAAAAAAGTTGCTACCGAGGCCTCGGTACCGAAAAAACCCCGCCGGGAGAAGTCCCCTTCCCGCCGGGACAGGTCCCCCTCTCGCCGGACTTCTCCATCTCTTTCTCCCAACCGGAGGAGCGTCTCACCGGTACCGTTGGATTCTTTGGACGAAGAGTCGGTAGCTCTCTCGATACCTGAAAGGAGACACCACAAGTCAGAGTTGGTGAGCCTCTTCTCGAATGCCCCGCTACCACCCTCCTTTGGCCAAGCCTCTACTGCCTTCCAGCTTCCTCCATCACTGTACCAGGGCTTTCCAGGACCGGCATGGCAGGGCTCGGTACCGCCCTTGCCACCGGCGCAGTCCATCGGTACCCAGCCGCAATGGCAGGGCACGGTACCGCCCTTGCCTCCGGCACAGACGGCCGATACCCAGCCGCAGTCTCCTGCTCGGAAGCAGTCGACGAAGCGCAAGTCGGCAGCGACATCGCCTCCACCGCCGAAGAAGTCAGCTAGAGGTACCGAGACTGTTTCCACCGGTACCTTGCCGCCTTCTCGTTCTGCCGCTCCGATACCGTCTCCATCCCAGCCTTGGGGATGGCCGTCGGCACCGCCAACATGGCCCCCGGTACCAGCAATGCCATCGGTACCGCAGATACCTTCGACTTGGCCTGCCGGTCCTTCGTCCTCTATGGTACCGTTTCCCTTCTCGGGCTACCCGTTTTTTCCAGGGTTCCCCCCGGTACCGTACAACGCTGGACAGTTCTGGAACCGTCCTGGACCGTGGTATGAGCCTGAGGGCCCCTCGGAGCCCAGATCCCCGAGCTCCATGGCCATTGAACCACCTGTATCTTGGCACCACAAGAAGGCCAAGCGCTCTGCGTCTCGACACCACTCTGGTACCAACCCCCCGTCTCCTTCGGACTCGGACTCTTCTTCATCCCGGGATTCTGACTCAGATGAACCCGATGGTTCCGACCAAGAAAGGCCTGCTACACCAGACTCTAATGTGGCCGGTGAGAGTCCCCCTTCATCGGCTGACTCCATTGGAAATTATTCTGAGTTTATTTCTAAGATGGCTTCGACCTTGAATATCCCTGTGCACCATCCGACTCCACAGTATTCTGATCATGTCTTTGATCAGATTTCTTCTGACACCAATTCACCTATTCATCTGGGCATCCTGCCCTCAATCCTGGACATGGCTAAAGATTCCTTCAAAAAGATCCCCTCTTCTTCCAAGTCACGGAAACTAGAGGGATTTTACAGGGTTTATGATGAAGGCGCTCCTTTCCTGGTCAAGCACCCTGTACCCAACTCTGTGGTGGTCTCTGCCTCCCAGCTCCAGTCCAAATCCTCTCAAGTGCCTATCCCCCCGACCAAGGAGGGTCGCAGGGTAGATACCATGGCCCGGCAGCTCTATTCCACTGCGGCTCTGTCCTTCAAGATTGCCAATTACCAGGCAGTTATGGGAGCTTACCAGCGAGCGCTCCTTAACAAGGCCAAGGCCGCTCTCGACTCCACTTCTGATGCCGCCAAGAGTGTTGCTGGTCCTGCCCTTGAGGAAGCCCTTTCCATTGCTGCTCAGCAGATGCGGTCTGGCAGACATGCTTCAGATGCTGCCACCAAGGCCATGGGGTCCGCCATCGCCTTTCGTCGCCACGCCTGGCTGAGATCCACGGGCCTGTCTGAGGATTCAAAGAACAAAATCTGTAGTCTACCCTTCGAGGGTGAAGGCCTCTTCCATGATAAGACTGATGAGATAATGAACGAGCATCAAAAAAGCCAAAACACTGCTAAACGCCTAAACCTCATCCCTGCCAAACAACATCGCTCCTTTCGTCCTTCATGGAAAAGGTCCTACGGTCACGCCTCAGTCAGACAGCAACAGCGAGAGCAGTCTTTTCCCTCGGCCTCCAACTCCTTCCCTGGAAAGGACAGACCTCAAAAGCCCAAGTTCCGTTCGTCTACTCGTCACCAGGACAAACGTGGGCGTAAGGATTTCTGACTCCCCCAGGCTGCAACCGTTCCTGTCGGCCTGGGCCGCCATCACCACCGACAGATGGGTTCTCTCCATCATCTCCCATGGATACAGAATAGAGTTCTCTGCCCTCCCTCCCACTGGCCACATCGTCCACACTTCTCCATCTCCAACACTTTTGGAGGAAATTTCCACTCTCCTACGAAAGGATGCCATTTCTCCGGTTCCTCCTTGGGACGTCCCTTCGGGCCATTACTCACCTTATTTTACCGTCCCCAAAAAGGACGGAGGTCTTCGACCCATCCTGGACCTCAGGTCGGTAAATTGGTTCATTCCTCCAAAAAAGTTCAAGATGGTAACTCTGGAGACCATTCTGCCCCTTCTACAGCGGGACTGCTGGTTCACGGTCATCGATCTTCGAGACGCTTATTTTCATATTTCAATCCACCCTTCCTTCCGCAAGTTTCTTCGGTTTATGATGGACGGCCAAGCCTTCGAGTACAAGTCCCTTCCCTTTGGACTGGCTACAGCCCCCAGGGTCTTTACGAAGTGTATGGCCCCAGTTGTCGCCCACCTTCGATCGCAGGGCATAGTCGTCTTTCCTTATATAGACGACTGGCTTCTGGTCTCGTCCTCCCGCGACCAGGCACTTCTACACCTCAACCTCACCCTCGGACTCCTGCGCCGTCTGGGGCTCGAAGTCAATTTCGAAAAATCCAACCTCACACCGTCTCGAAGGGTCGAGTACATTGGAGCCATATTGGACGCTCGACGTCAAAAAGCCTTTCCTCCGCTCTCCCGACTGTCAGACATCGCCTCCATCGTCTGCCTTCTGTACCCAGAGGCCTCTTTACCTGCTTCGTTAGTGCAACGCCTGCTGGGATTAATGGCCTCTACCACATCGGTTATCCCTTTCGCCCGCCTTCACATGCGGCACCTCCAGTGGTCCTTTCTCTCCCAATTCGACCCGGAACACGACTCCCAGAGCAAATTGATCCATATCTCTACTCGGGTTTGGGAGCGCACTCGCTGGTGGCTCAACTATTCCAACCTCCTTGTGGGCCGCCGTTTCCAGCCTCCCTCTCCGACTGCCCAGATCACCTCAGATGCCAGCCTGTCGGGTTGGGGAGCATTTTGCAACAACCACCAGATTCATGGCCTCTGGTCCCCTATGGAGAAAACCCGACACATCAACGAGCTCGAGTTGCTGGCCATCTTCAGGGCACTAAAAGCCTTTCTTCCTCTCATCCAAAATCAGGTAGTTCTGGTGGCCACGGACAACACCACGGCCATGTATTATCTAAACAAACAAGGAGGAACTCATTCTGCTGCTCTCCTGCAACTTTCCATCACTATATGGGACTGGTGCATCATCCATCATGTTTTCCCCATGGCTATCCATCTTTCGGGGGAAGACAACGACTTAGCGGACAGTCTCAGTCGCAGGAGCTTCGCTTCCCACGAATGGGAACTCCACCCTTCAGTGTTCCGTCTCCTGATCAGGCGCTGGGGCCGTCCCTCTATAGATCTCTTTGCGTCGGCAACCAATACCAAGTGCAGCCGCTTCTGTTCCAGGGCCGGAGTGGGCAACCGTTCCCTGGGGGACGCCTTTATGTTCCGCTGGTCTCGTCATCTGCTCCATGCCTTTCCCCCTATCCCGCTCCTCCACAGAGCTCTGGTCAAGATCCGGCACGACAGGTCCAATGTTATCCTCATTACCCCCTGGTGGCCTCGTCAACCTTGGTTCGCCACTCTTCTTCAGATGGCTCAGGACCACTTTGCTCTACCGCTCTTTGCTTCTCTCCTGTCTCGGGACGAAGGTCAAATACTCCATCCGGATCTCCCACATCTGAAGCTGACGGCTTGGAGGATTCTGCCCTGATCTCTGCTATCTGCAGGGCGGCTAGGAAACCGTCGACTCTAAAGAATTATGGTCACAAGTGGACTCGCTTCAAGGCCTTTACGGCCGAACATTCTTATCCTCACCTCAACCCCCCTCTTGTCGTGGTGTTGCGTTTCCTCCTTCGTCTTAAGCAGGCTGGTCTCTCCTTGGCGTCCCTCCGAGTCTATCTCTCGGCCATTGTGGCCCATCAGCCCCAGGATTCTCCTGCTGCAGCGTTTTTTAGACACCCTCGTCTCAAACTCTTTCTGAGGGGTCTCAAGAATACCTACCCGGATAGACGCCCAATTCCTTCTCAGTGGTCCCTCAGACTGGTTCTGCGGGCCTTGGCCAGGCCGCCCTTTGAACCACTGGCTACTGCGTCTCTCCATCATTTGACACTTAAAGTTGCCTTCCTAGTGGCTATCACTTCAGCCAGACGGGCCAGTGAGTTGTGTGCTCTTCGTCACGACCCTCCATTTTTACAGTTTTTTCAGGATAAAGTCGTGGCCTACCCTGATATTTCCTTCCTACCCAAGGTGGTTTCCCAGTTTCACCTGTCGCAGCCTATTGTCCTTCCGGTCTTTTTTCCCTCCCCGTCCACTGCTATTGAGAGAGAGCTCCACTCCCTGGATGTTCGGAGAGCTCTAGCCTTTTATATTTCTAGGACTGCGTCCTTTCGAAGGACCACTCGTCTGTTTGTTGCGTATGCCTCCCAGTTTCGTGGTTTACCTATTTCTCCTCAACGCTTCTCCAAGTGGGTTGTCTCTACTATTAAACTGTGCTACCAGTTATCTAAGCAGGCTCTCCCTCCGAGTGTTCGAGCCCATTCTACGAGAGCTGTCGCTTCATCGACCGCCTTTCTTCGGGGAGTTCCTATGGAGGAAGTCTGTAGAGCAGCGACCTGGTCTCAAGCCTCCACCTTCGTCCGCCACTACAGCCTTGACACCAGGGCCAAGTCTAATGCCTCGTTTGGCAGGGCTGTGCTCTCTAGTGTGCTGCCGTGACTACCCTCCTCCTTCTCAGGTAGCTTGGTACTCACCCAGTGGTGTGGATTCACGGAGGACATGAAGAAGAAGAACCGGTTGCTTACCTGTAATGGTGGTTCTTCGAGTGTCCTCCGTGAATCCACACCAACCCGCCCGCCTCCCCTCTAGTCACGTTGTCTGGGGACTGTTTCCTCACAGCGGCGTGCAGAGGGAACTGAGGCGGTTTGGGCGGGAACGCAAGGGAGCATGGGTGGTGGGGCGGAGACTAATGATTCTGCTTCCTTGCTTCCAAAGTGTTTCCGGTGCCATCGCTCGCGTCGCGACCGAGAACCCAGTGGTGTGGATTCACGGAGGACACTCGAAGAACCACCATTACAGGTAAGCAACCGGTTCTTCCCCAGCCCAGTAATCATTTTAGTCGCTCTTTTCTGCACCTTTTCAGTTCCACTATGTCTTTTTTGAGATGCAGTGACCAGAACTGTAGGCAATACTCCAGGTGCGGCCTTACTGTCATTTTCTGCAACGGCATTATAACATTGGCTGTTTTATTTCCGATCCCCTTTTTGATGATCCCTAGCATGGAATCGGCCTTCTTCACCGCTGTCACTCACTGGGTAGACGCTCTCATTTTGCTGTTCACCAGAGCTGTCCACCACCAGGAAGATGAGTCTGTGGGTTTTTTTTCCTTTTCCTGCCACCCTGATATTCTGGTGGAAATATTAGGACAGTAAATTGGCTGGTTTAGAGAAATAGGGAGATTCTCCAGATTCTCCTAGTGGGAAGAAACATGGCTCGAGGATATATAGAGGAAAAATACCATACAATTAAAGGACATTAAGGGATAATGTATCTGTATCCAGCCATCTAAGAAGTATGTTCAATTTGGCATGTGGGATTTGTCAAGGACCTATTTTTATGGGGAAACTTTGCAAGATGCTTGAGAATCTATATTTAACATATTGCAAGCACTGTGGTTTGTTCTGAAAGGTTAGTGATTATGATTAAATATACTGAAAATGTTCATTCCATTGCAAATTACTGCTTCCTGGGAGGTGGCTATCTTAGTCTTTTTATAGCAGATGCAATGACGGGCCCCATGACATCTTAAAGATGTACATTTCCATGGACTGGAGCCCATCTCATTACATATATGTAATGTATCCTTAGCTGGGACATATTTATACACAAAGAAAAGTGTATAAATAATGGGTTTAAAAGCCTCAGCATATGAAGAACAGTAGTAAGTCTGTACTATTTCTAGGCAAAGCCAAGTTGCACACAGCAGAACAACATAGTGAGATGTTCTCTGAGTGGTGCAGAGAAGGAATCAATAAGACTGGCCGGTAGTCGATCTCAAGGATCGACTACGGCAATGCACTCTACGTGGGGTTGCCCTTGACCCTTGTCTGGCGACTCCAACGGGTGCAGAATGCGGCGGCCAGACTGGTGGTGAGTGCTCGTCGATACGACCACATCATCCCAGTTCTGGCACGCCTGCATTGGTTGTCCGTGGCTCTCCGGATAAGGTTCAAGGTCTTGGTTTTGGTTTTCAAAACCCTCCACGGCTTGGGTCCTGAATACCTGGCGGAGCGTATCTCCCAGAGGTCAACTGAGGCCAGGCCCACTTGAATGTCGCAGGCACGCTCACTCAGGGTGGCCACTCGTAGGGAGGCGCGGAAGTCGGTAACGTGTAGCCACGCCTTCTCTGTTGTTGCCCTTCATTGTGGAACCATCTACTGAGTGAGCTGCGCCTTGCACAGTCCCTGCCCACCTTCTAAAAGGCTTTAAAAACTATGCTTTTTAGGGAAGCATATGATGACCTTATCCCTACCTAATTTTTTTTTTGTGTCCGCTGCATCTTGCTGAGGGTTCTCCCTCTATTTCGCTTTGTTGCTGTTTTACCTGATGTTTTCTTATATTGTTGTTTTGCCTGATGTTTTTTTAATCTGTAAACCGCCCAGAGTTCCTTATGGAAGATGGTGCGGTATAAAAGTGAAACAAACAAGCAAACAAACAAGCAAACAAACAAATAGCTGTGTCCATGCTTAGCTTGTACCCTACAGAAATGCTTCATCTGATCCCCTTTTCTAGTAGCCACCACACCTGGCTTCTGGCTGTTTGATGCTGCCTCTCATGACTAACACCTACTGTCCTGCATAGGACAAGCTTCCTCTTTCCCACAACTTTAAGAACCCCAGTCTCACTCACTCTATACCCCAGAGCACAGAGAGAAACTCCTTGTTCCCTGAGCTCCTTGTCCTCTGAAGATGCCAGCTACAGAATCTGGCGAAACCTCAGGAAGAAAAACTTCTAGAACACGGCCAAACAGCCCCCAAACCCTACCACAACTATCAGATCCTGGCCGTGAAAGCCTTTGAGAATACGTTGACAGCATGAAATTGTTATTATTGTTGTTACTACCATAGAATCATTTATTTATTTATTTATTTATTTATTTATTTATTTATTTATTTATTAGGCTTATATACCGCCCGTCTTCCCGAAGGAACTCCGGGCGGTTTACAACATAGCAATATAAGAGTAACAACAATTAAATAAAACAATTAAAAACGGATGAAGCAGTTCTTCGTGGCCTCCGTGAAGCCACACTATGGTTACTCTGGCGCGCCCGCGCGGTGAACTGGAACCACTTGCAAAGCAGAGATTAAACACTTCCGTTAGTTCCCCGCCCCCGCGCATGCTCCCGTGGGTTCCCGCCAAGACCTCAGTTCCCTCTAACCGCCGCGTCGGTTGGATCGGAATCTTTTCTCTCCGTTGTTCCCTGAAAGAAAAAAGAAGAAAAACAGAATTAAATAGTTTTCGTCGGACTTCCGTTTATTTCTCCTTGCATGGCCCAGCGACCGCTCTTCAAAAAGTGCTCGCTCTGCGGCGGGAAAATTCCCCTCTCGGACGGTCATTCCTTGTGTCTCTACTGTTTTAGGAGATACCCATTCTACCCCTTCCTGTGCTCATTGCCAAAAATTCACCACCCAGGCTTTGAGGAATCACCGGCACAGGCTGAATACCTTCCTCTTGGAAAAATCTCTAAAACCTCAGGACATGTCCTCGGAACCTCAACGCCATACAACCTCGTCGGAGGCTTCCAAAGCTTCGAAACCGTCCAAGAAGGTGAAAAAAGGGGCCTCTTCAGACGTCCCGATTCCTAAAAAGGCGAAGACCGACAAGCATCCCCGGTTTCGCCTCAACGGTCCCAGCCGTCGGCTTCGAACCCTACCCTTTCTCCGAATCGTCGGATCTCCTCGCCAGTTTCTGTCTCCTCGGAACCGCGCTCGGTACTATCTCGACATGGCAGCCGGGAAGACTTGGCTTCCCTTTACAGGGACAGTGTCTCTCCAAAAGACAACCTGCCCTCTTCGAAACGGGACCATCACGGTACCACCGAGGCCTCCGAGGCTGCCGAACGGGACCGATCTGCTTGGGACCACCACCGCCGTCACCTCCCCGTCACTCCCCCAGCCGTCACTTCCCCAGGGATCGCGATACCGGATCCCTGGCCGGTATCGCGATCTCCTTAACACCAGTTCCCGATACCCGGTCCCTCCCGCCTTCATGCCTCCTCTGATGTTCCCTACGGGACCGTATTGGCCTCCTCCGTACCCTGTGCCTCCTCCACCCTCAGACCCGAGGTTCTACGACCGGTCTCGGTCTCCTTCAGCCAGGGGACTGGTTCGCCGTCATAGATTTGAAGAACGCTTATTTTCATGTCACCATCCATCAGGACCACAGACTTTTCCTTCGTTTTGCCATTGGTTCTCAGGCTTTCGAGTTCTCCACTCTTCCTTTTGGCCTCTCTACAGCTCCCAGAGTTTTTACAAAATGCATGGCACCAGTCGCTGCCTTTCTTCGATCTCAAGGCATCATGGTGTTTCCGTACATAGACGACTGGCTTCTCGTGGCAACGTCCTCTTTCCAAGCCACAGCTCATCTACACTTCACCCTATGCACTCTTCAAGATCTCGGCCTCCAGATCAACCGTGACAAATCCAAACTGGCCCCATCCCAAAGGATCCAATACATTGGGGCCATTCTAGACTCTCGAAGGAGGAAGGCTTTCCCCCCTCCCTCTCGGGTACAGGACATTCTCGCTGCATTGCCTCATTTCTACCTGCGGGCCCTCATTCAAGCTTACCTTGTCCAGCAGCTTCTTGGCCTCATGGCATCAACTACTTCGGTGGTTCCGCTTGCCCGCCTCCGGATGCGCCCTCTGCAGGCCTGGTTTCTGCTCAACTTCGATCCGGAGCTCGACCCACAGTCGAAGACCCTCCAGGTGCCTTTCCACGTATCGCAAGCTCTCCTCTGGTGGTCGTCCCCCCGCAATCTTCTGGCTGGACGGCCGTTCCACACCGCAGCCCCCTCAGTGCAGATCACTTTGGATGCCAGCCTTTCGGACTGGGGTGCATTTTCTGGCCCTCATCGGATCCAAGGTCAGTGGTCACCGGCGGAGGCTTCGAAGCACATCAACGAGCTGGAACTTCTTGCCATGTTCAAGGCTTGCCGTGCCTTCCTACCCCTAATCTCCGGCCGAGTGGTCCAGCTGGTAATGGACAATACAACCGCGATGTTCTATGTGAACAAACAAGGAGGCACCCACTTGCATGCCCTGCTGAACCTGACCCTTCAATTCTGGGATTGGTGCATTGCCCACCACATCACTCCCCTCGCCATTCACTTGTCGGGAGAAGACAACGTCCTAGCCGACCAACTCAGCAGGTCCCCTCTAGTCTCCCACGAGTGGGAATTAAACGACTCGGTCTTCCACCTCCTTGTTCGTCGGTGGGGCAGTCCCTCTGTCGATCTTTTTGCCTCCTCCACCAACACCAAATGCGCCCGCTTCTGCTCCCGGGCGGGCATCGGGACTGCCTCCTTAGGGGATGCTTTCATGTTTCGTTGGAGTCGCCACCTCCTCTACGCCTTCCCCCCAATCCCTCTCATCCAGAGAGTCATTGTCAAGATCCGCCGGGACAGGGCAGACGTAGTCCTCATCACCCCTTGGTGGCCACGACAGACGTGGTTTGCTCACCTTCTTCGTCTAGCCACGGAGCATGTTCGCTTACCACTCTTTGCCTCCCTCCTCTCCAGAGAGAGTGGCTCAGTCCTCCATCCCGACCTCCACCACCTCCGGCTGACGGCCTGGAGGATTCCACGGTGATCTCTTCCATCTACGTGGCGGCCAGAAAGCCCTCCACTCGGAAATCCTACACCTCCAAGTGGCGTCGCTTTCTCCATTACACCGAGTCCCACTCCTATCCGCATGAAAACCCGCCACTGCAGGTGGTCCTTCTTTTTCTCCTTCACCTGAAAAGAAGTGGTCTCTCCATGTCCTCTGTCAGAGTGTTCCTGTCGGCCATTATAGCTCACCAACCTCTGGACTCCCCGGCTGCGGCCTTTTTCTGTCACCCTCATCTAAAATTATTTCTCCGGGGCCTGAAAAACACTTTTCCCGACCGCTGCCCCTTTTCCCCCCAGTGGTCTTTACCCCTGGTCCTGAAGGCCCTTTCAGGCCCACCTTTCGAACCCTTGGCGTCATGTTCCCTCCGCCTGCTCTCCTTCAAGACTGCCTTCTTGGTAGCTATAACCTCAGCCAGATGAGCCTCGGAGCTGTGTGCTCTTAAACATGACCCCCCCCCTTTCTGCAATTCTTTACAGACAAGGTAGTGGCACATTGGGACATTTCTTTCCTTCCTAAAGTGGTCTCTCCATTCCACACCTCGCAGCCCTTGGTTTTTCCCACCTTCTTCCCAAACCCCTCTACTCCCCTGGAGAGGTCCTTACACTCCTTGGATGTTCGCAGAGCCCTGGCATTTTACACCTCCAGGACTGCCTCCTTTTGCAGCTCCTCCAGACTATTTGTGTCCTACGACCCTAGGCTGAAGGGCTTCAGTATCTCCTCCCAACGCCTCTCCAGCTGGATAGTTTCTACTATCAAGCTCTGTTACGAGCTTTGCCATAAGCCCCTCCCTTCGCAGATCAGGACTCATTCCACATGGGCCATCTCCTCCTCCACGGCTTTCCTCAGAGAAGTTTCACTGGATGAGGTTTGCCGGGCAGCTACCTGGTCCCAGCCCTCCACCTTTGTCAAACACTACCGGCTAGACACCAGAGCCAAGGCTTCAGCTTCCTTTGGCAGAGCTGTCCTGTCTCAAGCCTTGCCGTGACACCCTCCTCCGGTAAGATAGCTTGGTACTCACCCATAGTGTGGCTTCACAGAGGCCACGAAGAAGAAGAACAGGTTGCTTACCTGTAACCGTGGTTCTTCGAGTGTCCTCTGTGAAGTCACACTAACCCACCCGCCTCCCCTCTTGTCACATCCCGTCTCCAATTGACTGCGGACGCGGCTAGAGGGAACTGAGGTCTTGGCGGGAACCCACGGGAGCATGCGTGGGGGCGGGGAACTAACGGAAGTGTTTAATCTCTGCTTTGCAAGTGGTTCCGGTTCACCGCGCGGGCGCACCAGAGTACCCATAGTGTGGCTTCACGGAGGACACTCAAAGAACCACGGTTACAGGTAAGCAACCTGTTCATAATCAGGCTAAGCAACGGAAAGTAGCGTTTGCAGATGGCGGGGAAGGGGGAAAAAAAACCTTTAGTCACCAAACGCCTCCCGAAAAAGGAGAGTTTTTAATGCCTTTCGAAAGGCTGGCAGGGACTCTGCTAGGTGCACTTCTGCTGGGAGATGATTCCACATGGTGGGGCCAGCCACAGAGAAGGCTCGGGTACGGCTGGATGTTCTCCGAGCCTCCCTGGGCATGGCCACACGCAGCATGTGCGCCCACGACAACCTAGTCGGACGATGTTGACTGCTGGTCAATCCGCTCTGTCAGGTAGACAGGTCCTAGGCCATGGAGGGTTTTGTAATTCAAAACCAGGACCTTGAATCTGATTCGGGCCGCAACGGGCAACCAATGCAAGCGGGCCAGAACTGGGATGCTGTGATCGAACCAACGCACACCCGCCACCAGTCTGGCCGCCGCATTCTGAACCCGCTGCAGTCGCCGAAGGAGAATCAAGGGCATGTAGAGCGCGTTACAATAGTCCAGTCTCGAGATCACCAGCGCTTGCACCACAGTTCTGAGAGAATCCCCATCCAGGTATGGACGAATCTGGGCAATTCGATGGAGATGAAAAAAGGCAGCCCTGGACACAGTGGGCACCTGGGCCGGAGGAAAACGCCCTCCAAGGTGGGAAAAGGGCCTCCATAGCCAGATGGGGAAGCCCCAATGAACATAACCTCGGTCTTGTTGGGGTTGAGTCTGAGCCTGTTAGCCCTGGTCCATTCCATGACCGCACCCAGGCACTGATCGAGGGTCTGGACAGCCTCATCTGCAGCGGTAGAAAAGGAGACATAGAGCTGCGTGTCATCAGCATACTGATGACAGCAGACTCCATGTCTCCTAATGACCTCAGCCAGTGGCCTGATATAGATGTTGAACAGCATGGGAGAGAGAGAGACGACCCCTGTGGAACCCCGCAAGGGAGTATCCAAGGGGCCGACAGCTCACCCCCATGCTGAACCTGCTGGGGACAGCCCCCGAGGAAGGACCGAAGCCGACTGTCAATAGTGCCTCCGTTCCCAGCCTCAGAAAGCCGGTCCAGCAGGATACCGTGGTCGACAGTATCAAAGGCCGCTGACAAATCCAGGAGGACCAACAAGGAAGAGCACTCCCTGTCGACCCCCCAGAGGAGGTCATCTTGCAGAGCGACCAAGACTGTCTCAGTCCCCCGACCCGGCCTGAACCCGGACTGGAATGGGTCAAGGATATGTTCTCCCTTCAGAAATGATTGAAGCCGGATCGTGGCCACCCTCTCGATTACCTTGCCCATAAAGGGAACATTAGCAATCGGGCAGTAGTTGGTCAAATCTCCCGATGGTATGATATATGGTATATATATGAAGGACCTATGAGCCCATTGAGTCCAACCCCTTGCTTTAGTGCAGGAATCCAGGTCAAAGCAGATCTGACAGATGGCTGTCCAATTTTATCTTGAAAGCCTGCCATACAGTGTTGGAACACTTACTATCTCCTGAGGTAATTGGTTCCATTGTTGTACTGTTCTAAAAGGACATTTTTTCCTGATATTCAGCTGAAATCTGGCTTCCTGTATTTTGAGCCCATTAGTACATGTCCTGCATTCTGGGATGATAGAGAAGAGATCATGCCCTTCCTTGTTATAACTATCATTCTGGTATTTGAAAAATTGCTGTCATAGTCCCCCTCAGTCTTTTCTCAAGGCTGAACATGGTCATTCTAATCAATGAACCCAAACCTGGTACATCTGAAATGAGCTAACAAACTTAGTCTATCACTTTTAGGCTGAAGTCTTCTATTTAAATCTTTTTTGTTGATGCATGGTGACTATAAAGTCAGGGGGAAATGGAGTATTCTCCCACAGGTTTCTTAAGGTTTGCAATTTTATGTCAGATTTGTGTACATTTATAGAGACTGGCCTGTTTGTTCCATAGAAAAAAACAGTAGGGCATTATAGGCAGGTGGTAGCATTCGTTAGGTAGGAAAATGTGGGACTGAATGTACCAACTACTGATGGTGTTTTTGAATGCTGCTCGGGCCTTGAACTAGCATTTGCATGAATGATTAATCACTTCCGTTGTGGCGCACCTGACACCTGCAATCCTAATTTGCAGATGTTTCATTCAGAAGATTACGAGCTCCTGGTGCTTCAATATGACTGTTGTCCATATTGTCGGAGGAAGTCAGATGAATCCTGCTAATGAGAGAACCCACTCGCTCAAGCGTGGAACAGTTCTGCTGCTGGAACTTTATTATTAAGAGTTTCTGAGGTTCTTTAAGCTTGCTTAACAACTTGGGTGGAGAAACTGTAGGAAAAAGAAAATGATATATGAGGACTTTTACAAGTGTAATTGCTGGATTTTTATGTCTACCTCATATATCTTTAAAGTTGAACGGACATAAGGGTTTATATACTTCTATGTATATTTTTAAACATTGTTACCCCAGAATATGTTTTCAACGTTTTAATGGCAAGTTGTCCATTTGTCATAGACTGAACAATAACCATCAAGGTTAAAATCTTTAGTAAAGGAAAACCATCCTTGTTTTAGTTACGAATGGGTCCTTTGTTATTTTGATTTTGTTATAATTTCCAATAAATAAAGTTTTTTTTAATATGTATATCTTTCCTTTTGAGCACTTGTTTGTGTTGGGATCGCATGTAAATAGTTTTTGACACAAAGTCTGAGGGCAAAATCTTCCTTCATAGGAAGCACTCCTGATATTTAGAAGAACGTTGCTGAGGCATGTCCCATAAAATCCATGACACAAAAACATTCACTTATAGAGATGTCAAAATTGTTAGGGCCCTTTCATGTGACAAGAAGATGTGCTGTTTTGGCACATGTAGAAGATACAATGATTACTAGAACAATCTGCAGTAAAGACAGAACAAATTAGTTTAAATATGTCCACATTAGGGATGGGCATTTTGTTTCAGAACCAGTAGGTTATGAAACGAACCATGTGAGCCCAGGTGGTGCTCGGAACTGGCTGATACAAAAAGATCCAATTGCTTTACCTTTCTCTCTGCCGGCACGGAGCTGAGCTACAATGTGGCAGCATGCTGTGACGTCATCTTTCCTGCTATGTGCTGCTGGCCAATCAGAGAGGGAGGCGGAACGATGCCTGTCCCTGCACGGCTCCTGATTGGCCAGCACCACAGATCAAGCACAGATGACGTTGCAGCATGCTTGCTTGTTGAATTTTAACCTTGCGCAAGACAGAGAAAGGTAAAGCAGTTGAATCTGCGTGTATCAGCCAGTTCCAAGGATCACCTGGGCTCGCGTGGTTTGTTTTGTAACCTACTGGTTCCAAAATGAAATGCCCATCCCTAGTCCACTTCACTTACGTTGAAATCCTGTTGGGTGGGGTCCACCTGCACAAGGGTAGTAACATTATCAGCAGTGCAAATTGCAGCTTATTAAATGCTTATGTGATTTTGGAGTATGTAGAGGATGAACCCAGAAATTGTCAAATTAAGCTTTCAATCAAAAGCAATCTGCTGCTTCCACTAAGGCCATTCTCATTGCACAGGGGGACTCTGTCCAACAGGATTTCCCCCACAGAGCTGAATTTTGGTATGAATATTAATTGAAGACACTGTGATCATAACATACCGCGATGTGACATTTATACATGCTTGACTTAAATGAAATGTATAAAATGCACCTCCTGTATAATTAATCTAATCCATATTAGCTAGATAATACTGATGTAACCTCAGATACATTGTTTATAAAGTTGGAATTGTGTGCATCTTCCTAATGTGCATTCCAAAATAATTAAGTTATTTCTAGTTTAGCTACAGAAGTGCACTTTGCTATTGACGCATCCTAATATTCTCAGTCTAGTTAACTGAGTAACTTTACAGCGGGTCATTTTTATGCCTCTTAGTTGAAACTCAACACAGAGCTGTTACCTCAGAAATGATCAAAGAGTGAGCAGCAGAGTAGGGAGCAAAATCATAGAACTGCATGTGGACTCCCCCCCCCCCGAGATTCTGTTAATGGCACACAAAATGTCAGCTGGGAATTAGCCTGCCCTAGCTTCTTACAATAAGAATCCCTGAACAGGACTGTGGATAAGATTGAGTGAGGAGTGCATGTCATGACTCATGAAATTAAATAACTCCATTCCCCCAAATACAAAAAAGTTTTCATATGGAAGGATTAGAAAATAACATCTTTTCCCTCACTTTCTAGGTCCACCACCGAGCACTAAAAGGCTAGAAAATAGACCATTCCCATCTTTCCATAATAATGGAGAAGATAATGATAAGTCTTGTGCATTTACTTTATAGTGTGTCAAGACCTTAGCCTACTCCTTGGTGTCAGATCTGGCGTTTGTTTTTTTTAGCAGAAATCTCTTGTTAACCTCCCAGTTACGAGAAGGCATTAGACGAAGAGAATATACACACATAAATGAAGTGTTGATCTATGTGAACAAATGCCTTTATTAGGAGCACCTCATGGTTCTCAGAAAAGTGAAAGATTTCAAGTTCTCCACAATGCTTCATCTGAGTGGAGAAATCCCCAAAATTGGCCAGGGTTCTGTTGGTAATATCCTGAGATGGAGATTCCAGAACCAATGAGACACAGGTAGTTTTGCAGATGCCAGCTTATAAACAGAAGCTAATACTGATGTGCAGAAGGGAGGGTTGGCTTCCATGTCTTGAAAGCTCAAGGCTGACTGGGGGCAGGGGGAACACCTAGATTTCAGTAACCCTTTCTGTGGGTAAAGCATTACAATTGCACTTGAAGCACTGGCGAGTTCCAACACATTGTTGTTAAAGGTGACCCTGAGAACTCCTTCCACTGATGTAGACCTCTTTATATCCTCAATCGTTAGTACTGGTATCACCCCATCCACCCAAAAGTTGTAAATAAATCCCCAAGAAGTTCAGTGAGTAAACAACTGACGTTAATTCTCTATGGCTAGGCTGGGTCTAGAACATATAAAAAGGAATCACTGTAGTAAATTCTTTTCCAGCCATGTTAAATTTTTAGACAGAAGGACATAATTTACTGCTATCCTTCTGTAGCAAGGGAATTTCTGTCCTTGCTTTCAGTAGTAAGCAACATCTAGATGACTTAACTACATAGTTAAATATGAAGCATACGATAAAAGCCAACAATAAATATACAGAGATAATGAGAGCTATAAACACTAAAAGTTTCCATAGCAGCAAGAGGAGGGTGGCTGAAATTTTCTCTGTGCATGTTAAAATTGGGATTTCAAAAGCAACCATTCTGCCCAAAAGGTGCTGGAGGGAGAGAGTTTCCTATGTCCCCCAGCATAAGAGTGACTTGGTATGCAGCAGTTCTGGATATTGTGTTGAGGAACAGAAGCAGTTAAATGCCAGACTCCACGGAGTCCAGCTGGTGCTATCACGTAGGAGTGTAGTTGTGATCTTTGACAGATGTTTGGCAGCGAAACAACTTCAGAGGTGTCTTTATGTAACTTCCTGTTTGCTCAGACCTGTCAGAGGTGCTGATAAAAACTTAATATGGATTTAACTCTATATAAGGATAGATTGTCCTTTCATAGCTCCAGATTGCTGATGTAGACCCAAGAACCAATTGCATTCCACAGCATTTTTCCTTTATCACTGGTGTGTGTTTGTGTGTTTCTTTTTCATTCTCCTCTACGTTGATGTCGGTGAGACTTTTGGTTATAAGCTGTGCCCACCTCAGCAACAGTTCATTGTGCTTAATGCAATGCATTTGTATATCTGAAAGATAAAGCTTTAATCCTGCAATGCCAAATCCATCTAGCAGTTAAGTAACTGCTAAGATATCTAGGCCATGTCCACATAGCAGCTTCTCATGCCCTGGGATCAGCTGTGTGACGCGGGAAGCATTCCTGAGGAAAATATGAACAATTTCCCACCAAAACACCCTCCTTCCAAGAAGGCAAGAAGTCACGCTTGCATTTTCTGTCCCACATGGATCCTGCAATATCTCTCCCAGAGAACAAGGAGTGCTAAAGAACACTGAGTTTTGCCATGAGGCTCTCCGGTTATCTCCCGAAGACACTTTGGTTTTATTTGTTGTTGTTGTGGCATAAGGATGTTTATCCAGAACATTGCAACCGTTTTGTTTCCACCATTAATTTTAAAAAGTTTGTTTAGATTTGCAGTTGTAGCTTGGTCAAGCAACCAGTATAAAACATGAAATCTAATAGTAATTCACAAGCAAAGCAAAGGTGTGCTGCTTATATACTGCCTCATAGCGCTTAAAGCACTCTCTGGGTGTTTTACAATGTAATTACGAAGGCTTCACATTGTCTCAATCCCCCAACCTCCATCAAGCTATGTACTCAATTTACCAACCTCAGAAGGATGGAAGGCTGAGTGAACCTCATATAACTACCTAGGACTGAACCTGGGTTGTGACCAGAGTCTGGGCTGCAGTACTGCAGCTTAATCAAAGAGCAAACATTCTTTTGGCAGAATAAAGCCCTTTGAAAAGGCATTCCTAGCATTCTGGTCAATAAACATTTTTCTGTCGTAGATCAAGGTCCCTGTGAAAGCCAGTTTGGAAAACAGAAGACTGGTTGGAATAAAAGAGGTCAGCACTGCACAGTGTCAATTGGCTAAGCACCTGGTGATGACATACCGAAAAATACATTTCCTCTCCCTGCCTCATAACCTGGGTGGAAGTTTAGGGTTTTACAGTGACCCCCCACCTATCGTGGGGGTTATGGACCCAACCCGACCCGTGCTAATTGAAAATCTGCAATATGCGGATGCAGGTTGGCTCAGGCCGGGGGCACCTAGGTGGGGGCTCTCATACTTACCCCCAGCCTGGTGCTTTCCCAAACAGGCCTGTGAGGGCCTCCCGGCAAACCGGAAATGAACCCAGAAGGCCCGAGAAGGCCCTTGCAGGCCCATTCAGGGCAGCGCCAGTCCTGGAGTAAGTAAGGGAGGTCTGAAACAGGCCTTTCCCCCCTTACCCCAGGGGACCTTTTTCATATACTGCGATCCCACGGTATAGTGGGACTGCAGTATATGAACCACAAATGGGTGGTGGCCCACTGTACCAGGGAAGATATGGATGCTACATGGAGACAATGAGGAAGTCTGACAAGCCGACGCCTAGGCCTGAATCAGTATTGGAATCATATTTACACAAGAGAAACAGCCCTCCTTTAAGAAAAGAGCAGCAGCAACTTGGTAACAGTCTTGAGGTAACCTTATATATGATGAAATTGTGAATCAATTTTCTCATCATATTTCATGTGCTTTCTGCCTCCTTTCTTGCTACAAGGCTTTTCTTTTCCTTTCCTTTCCTTTCCTTTTTTTTTTGGCCTTTGTTTCATTCAGAAATGTTTTCCTCTCCTGAGAGCTTTTAATTTCTATTTATATACACAATAAAGCTGCATAAATGCACTCTATCTTAATTAAACAGGCGAGCGGAGGGTGGAGGTGGGGAATATGGCAAAGTGAATGAACCTTGAGATGGAATTACGATGTATTCCCTTCTCAAGGAAAAGAGCCATACCCCCATGGTCGAGCATGTATTCTTCATGCCAAAGGATAATTCCATCTCTGCTCCCTGATATCTTTAGTTTACAGATGTCCAGTGATGTAGGGAAAACTTTTTAAGGCCCTGGAGAAGCTTAGCCAGTTGCAGTAGACACTTGTCAATTTACAGAAATTAGACTAGGTTCTTGTAAGGCAGCTTCTTAAGAAACCAGCAGAAGACATGAGAAAGCTGGGCAGGTATATTCACAATTAAAATGAAGGTCCAGTTGCATTCTTTAGTAGCCAACACCTGCAGAATTAGGACTTTCTTCCCTTCACCCTCCTGCTGCAGTTCTCATTGGTACCAAAGACATCATCCACTGGAAAGTTTTCCCAGTCTTCCAGAGCACACGCAGATGCAATAGAAAAAGAGGCATATGCCATTGGACTCCCGATGACAGTTCCAGTTGAGACAGGAAAGTGAACCAGCTGGTATCTGTTATCCAGGCAACATGTAGCTTTTTGTTATCTAGAACAGCATGAAAGTGGAACAAAGACTGATCGCTCATTAGATTTTGCACCCTCCCCCTTGATGTGTTGTGCCTGCTGGCAGAATAAATCCCCAAATTATGGTTTGGCTGTCGAAAAACTGGGACAAGTTATGGGTGGGTAAGTGGGTGGCAAAGCAGAACAACAGCTCAAGAGAGTGGCAACACTAATGGGGTGGTATAAAAATTGAAGGAAGGAAGGAAGGAAGGAAAGAAGGAAGGAAGGAGGGAGGGAAGGAAAACTTACAATTCGGCATTAGGAGCTAAAGGAAAGAGCCTGTTGCTGGCTCAGTGTATTGTGGATGTAATCCTTCAACACATTTCACTAATTATAAATATATAGTTATCTTTGAGTGTGGTTACATTAGGGGGGAAACCATATTCAAATTGGGTTTAGCATGTTTTAACTTGATTTTTAAAAACATGACTACACAGTGCACATGGAAGCACAAATTCTGCCCCCCCCAAAAAAAAATGGGTTGTTTTTTTTGTCAGAAAGTGAGATAGTTTACTGGGCAGGAAGAAGGCCATTTAATTTAATTCCCTTGTGAACGTAATTTAGTTTTCTCTCAAGCCACTGTCGAATCATTCCTCTTTGTTCCTGTAGACTACAACACAGAAATCACAGGTCTTTGGATGTATAGGTATGCAGTGGCACAAAAACATTGATCCAAGGCATGCCCCCTCGTGGATCAACTATGATTTGTCAGCTGTTTGGGGCAGAGCAAGTCTGGCAAGGCCCTGGCAGTGGGGAATGTGGTGTTCTCTGGAAGCCAGGATATTTTCAGGAGCCATGCACTGGATTAGTTCACCTTCAAATCCTTAACAGCTCTATTTCTTCCTCCCCCGACACCCCAGGGAAGAGCTGAAACATTCTTAAAGGGATAGCGGAGCAGGATGAAGCATCAGTTGCAAGGATTTTAAAAGCCCCTGTAGCTTCCTCAATCAATATGCATTGGAGCTGAAAAATGGATTACATGCTTACCCAAGAGGACACACACACACACCGCAACCCAAATACCATGTGACGGCCACATGATTTCAACCTGATTTCAAAAAACTCCATTGAGCTACCAATTCATTTTCATTGTGTAACCACATTCTTATTGCTATCTCACCTGATCTTCTGAAGGTCCGGCTTTTCCTCTTCCTCCCATCATGTGATTGAATATGTGGGACAGGAGTTCCCACGTCCAAAGCTTTTTATTTTATTTTAAAGTGCAGTTCAGCCCCCTTGGCCAGCAGGTGGTGCTACCATTTTAAAAAACGGACCACTTGGCTGGGGGAAATTAAAACTTAGAGCACCCGATGGAGCTTCCTGTTGCTCCGAGGGTGCAGGGAAATAAAAAAAAAAACAGCACCCATCGGCCCCAGGAACAGCTGGTCTGTGCTATGAGAAAAAAAGAAGAAGAAGAAACCCAGATCATCTGCGTGGTCCCACAATGTCTGCCTCCTTAAAAGGTGGATTTTTTTAAAGCGAGGCAGAAAATTCCCTACCTCTCGGGTAAGTCAAAGAAACCTCGCTTAAAGGGGCATTACTGGGTTTTCTTTTCTTTTTTCAAAAAGCCCAGTGGCAGTGGGAATGGCATTTTTGGACACGGTTTATCTAGTAATTTAAACTGCTTTTAAAAGGACATGGGATAGGGGGCTTAAGTTATCTTCTGTGCTTATGGTGTACTCCATTTTGGTTTCCTGGAATTTACCACTTGTATTGTTCTGAACTCTGAAATGACACAGTCTTTATCTGAAGGGTCTTATAGTCAAACATGTATAAAGCTGTAATCCTAAACAGATTTCTCAGAAGAAAACACCAGATCAGAATGCTCAAACAAACCTTCCCCTACTCAACAGGCTAAGGGCCGAATTAAAAGCGAAGGAGCTATGATGATGCAGTGGATCATCCATTTAGATTTGACCAAGAGCCTTGTATAGGCATTGTGTATCTTCAGTTTTCTAGAGGATACCTGTCATGCACTTGGGTGTGCAACTTACCATACCCATAACCATTTCTCTTTCCATCTAATTCCAGCAAGTTACTTGTGTTTGCCATCTTCATGGCTCATGTGTTCCTCTTTATCTCTATAAACACCTCATTGTCCTTGTGTGCTTGTGTGTGTGTCTTGGAAACTGGAGGCAAGCTTTGTTGAGTCCTCTCTGAATCCAACCCTCTTGCACAGATTCTGCACCTGCGGTGCAAACAACATATAACCTGTGAATTTATCTACGAAGGACTGGTTTATTATTTTATTATTGCAATTTTATGGCTGATTTTTATGTCTGTTTATTGCTGCTATGGTTTAATGCTGATTTTTATTATGGGGATTTACTGTTAGTTCAGTAGTTTGTTTCTGTTGGGAGACACCTCAGGCATGGTTGACAGGAACATTGTATAAATGATGCATGATGTGCAAATTTTAAGTGCCATATAGTTCTATGCTGCAAATTTAAATCAGATGGGGCTGCTAACTACAGGCGTTTCAGTACTATTGTTCTGTGGAGAAGAGCTCAATGCAAATCTGCATATTTCCCAAATTTCCATAAAAAATAATTCTGGTATGGCAAATAGCTTCATCCCAGTATTTCGCCCAGCACTGCCATTAGACAAGAGGATGCATATCCCAGGCAAACAGATTTCGGTTGTCACGAAAGGTTAAGAAGTGGCTAGTTATCTCATTAAAAAACAAAAACAAATACAGTGCACCCTCGTATAAAAAATGGTTTGTATAACATAAAATCTTTCCAAATAAAAAAATCTGGAAATAGGGGACATTTGCTTAACAGAATCGCCTGTGGGGCGAATCCGTACAACATAAAAATGGTAGCAACTAGGGATTACTCCGTTTTCAATGCATTCCTATGGAAAATTTGTATAAAGGAAAATTTGCTAAACAGAATTTAATTTGGAATGAATTAATTCAGGGGTGTCCAAAGTTTTTGCAAGGAGGGCCAGATTTGGTGAGGTGAAAATGTATGGGGGCTGACCATTCAGCTGCATTAGGATATGCAAGGAGGTGGGGAGGATGTTAACGCAATGGAACCAAGGGTGGGTAGGCTGGGCAGGTGGCTGGGGGGGTGGACAGAGGCAGGGAAGGCAGGCAAACCATAAAACTTCAAGCTGACATCTCCATCCAGCATGAGGAGGGTCCAGCTGGCAGGGATGCATGACAGGCTGAGCCGGCAGGAAGAAGAGTCTGCGGGCCACTCCAAATTTGAAAACAGGCTACATTTGGTCCTGGGGCCTGACTTTGGACATGCCTGAATTAATTCCTTTACCACTGTATTGTTCTTCTTTTGCCAAGAACAGGAAGAGATGCTTTTTTTCCTGCTTGACTGCCAAGTGGTTTGAGTGGTGTGACGTACTATTCATCTTGATCTAGGTAGACACGGGGGCACCCTTTTCTCTCTGTCTTGAGCAGCAAAATGGCTTAGGCTGGCTGTCCTAGCATTGCCATAAGGGCAAATGTGGGAAAATCTTAATGGATCTTAACTTCAGGTATGATCAAAAAAGTCACCCCAATAGGTATCCCACCTGGTTACCTCTGGGCTTTGAAACTTCCTTCCCACTGAGACTTATCTTTTGTTGAGAAAGAGTGCTGAATGTTCCTCTCCTGGTAAGAGTAAATGGCAGGGGACCCCTTCTTGGAAGGAACAGAACAGCTCTGTGACGACTCCTATTATCCTAGGTGCTATTACCAAGCTGTTTATCCATGCAGTTCTTTCATAATAATGCCACAGGTACTACCCTGTGTGCCGAATTAACAGCGCCAATCTTAACTTGGATTATTATGATTAATGATGATCCTAAGTCTATGTTGTGCTGACACCAGTCAGATAGGCTTAGCCAGGGTGATGTTTTATAAAGACAGCAGTGGTAACTTGGAACAGCCCAGCTAAGATTTGCTGAAACTAAGGAGGGAGAGAAGGATATAAAGAAACGGATAGATAAATACTTGCTGGAAATACAATACCTAAGGATCTGCCATCATGAATGGAACGGAAGGCCAGAATTTCTACATCCCCATGTCCAACAAGACCGGTGTGGTTCGGAGTCCCTTTGAGTACCCTCAGTATTATTTGGCAGAACCATGGCAGTTCTCTGCGCTGGCAGCTTACATGTTCCTCCTGATTCTCCTGGGATTTCCTATCAACTTTCTGACGCTCTTTGTCACCATCCAGCACAAGAAACTCAGAACACCCCTGAACTACATCCTTCTAAATCTGGCCATCGCCAATCTCTTCATGGTCTTAATAGGGTTCACCACCACCATGTACACGTCTATGAATGGATACTTCATTCTTGGGACAATAGGCTGCAACATTGAAGGCTTCTTTGCTACGATGGGCGGTAGGTGCTTTGTGTCCTCTCTCCCTACCCAGTGTCAGTTGGCTATAAATTGCCAATACAATGCTGCTTTTTTTAAAAAAAACTTTCATAGGGTCTTGTTAATCAGAATGCCAAAGACAATGAGTATAAGGAAATTCTATTTACATCTCTTGTTGATGGCCAATGTCTGCTGGGGTACTTCTATATCCAATGCCAGTGGGGGTAGGGATTTCTCTTCCCCCATCCAGCCAGCAGATAGAGATTTTAGAAAGTGTCTGGGACAGATCTTGAGGCAGTTGCAGGAAGAAGGAGCATCTCTGATTCTGGCAGAAGCAATCTTTCACCACTAGATCCTGAGCATGTTTCCCTGAAACAACTAAGTCTGTCATGGTGGTAGCTTGGAGCAGTATGTTAATAGAACCAGTTGGGAACCAAGCTGTTGATCTTCCTGTCAGATGGTTAAAGCCAGGCTCAACTTCAAAAGGCTGGCACAAAGATTTTCTTAATATACAGATTTGTAAAAAAAAAAACCTTGTTTTTGAGATGAAGATGACACCTCTACCCTTTCTCTCGTTTGAGTGGAGAACATGAGGCGCGCCTCAGGAGTTGTATTGTGCGTGTTCTCTCTCACACCTTTGTTGAAACGGCAGGGCTTTAACTAAGCCATCTTTTCTTCCACATGTCAGTGAGGAATAAAATTAAACTATCGTTAACAACAGCAGAAAAAGAGATGAAACATCTTTCTGAGCTCAAGTCAGTTTCAATCTTCATCTTTCAATCAGTTGGATCCTGTGATGCTGGTGTGTGTGTGTGTGTGTGTGTGTTTATGTGTATTTTTAGCTTTGTTCACTCGCTTGACATCCACTCCTCGGGGCAGAGAAGACCTAAATCTGAAACAAAACAAACCAGCAGAAAGCAAACAAATTCTATCAAATTGGCTTGGTCTCTTTAGGCTGCTTTTATCCATGTTCCAGAAGGGCAGGCATCCAAATTCTATTATTTCCATTTTTGCTTCCATTCAGACCCCATCTATTTTACTGCCATTTGTGGAGGAGCAAAGCTTCCAAGATAAATCTGTCCCCAGGTTGCTGTCTGGATACAGACAGGGGACAGGGAAAGTAAACCTGTGGTTGAGCTTTACGTGACTCAAGCACTTATTCAAGTGTTCTTGTCTAGGAGAGGCATTCTGCATTCAAACAGCTCTTCAAGGACAGGGAAATGACACAATAACACAACTGTGGGATGTTGGAGCATCTTTTAAGAGAGGATCAAAACAAATTTGGAATGCGCTTCAGTCTCACACTCGGTGTGAGTGAAGGTGGCAGAACTGCATGATTGAACATGCTGGGTTTTGATGTAAACCCAAAACAGTGTGAGGAGGACATCCCTGAAGTGATAAAAGGCGTCTGACTTCCTAGACTGAGCTAGCCTCTCTCCACATTTTGCAAATTAGCTGGCTTTTGTTTTGTGACTAATCATCAGGAGGTAAAGACAGGTTTCATTTGCAAGCACGGTTGTGCTTTGAAAGAATTGTGTGCCTGGAGAGACAAACGCCTGAAGAGCAGAAAACACACATTTATTTCTTAACATGCGATTTGACCTGTAGCTTTGCTTATGTTTTGATCTGTTTTGTTAGGTTTTTAATTAGTGCTGTAACTGGAAGCAGTACGAGGTGGGGGTGGGGGCAGTGATGGTAGTGTCCACATGTTCTTTTGAATAGCAAGGAAAATCATGTTTTAAATAAAGGAAACAAGGCAACTAAGGAGTGAACTCAGAAAAGTCAGACACTCACACACCCACTGAAGCATGTCACAAACAAAACTCAGAACGGGATAGAGAGTCCAATAATGCAATGAGCCAAAGGACTGCAGGAAAAAAGAAATATGTGATTCTCCCTGCTTCTCTTAGCTTATCCAATCTACTCCAACTAGCCTGTATGCCTTCAAAAGGGGATTGGGCAGATTCCTGGAGGAAGAGTTGATCACAAGTTACAAACCATGATGGAGATGTGTAATCTCCGGGCTTAAAACTGGGGTACTTCAAGGACCAGATGCAGGGGAGTGGTATCAGGAGACAGCTATCTAGTCTCGTGTGCTCCTAGAGGCATTTGGCTGTGAGATACAGGAAGCTGGACTAGATGGGCCTTTGGCCTGACCCAGCATGGCTCTTCTTATGTTCTTATGTTCTTAACTATCATTATGTTTATCCCTATTGGGCTCCAATGAAGTATATTTTCCCAAGAGTGAAAAAGTTGAAGAGAGAGGCTGCAAGGAAGCAGCAACTGAAGGGCTGAGAAGTAAAGAAAAGTGAATGAATAAAGCTTCAGCTGCCTCATCCATTTGCTTAATTAAACCCCACACGGCCCTCAAGCTCCATCTTGTTTTGTACTGAACTGAGGCAGCTCTGGGCTTCATTGTGTGGATTTGCCCATGCCCGCCTCCAGTCTGAACTTAATAAATATGGAAAACCAGACTGTGGTCTGATCAGACATGGGATAAGCTGTTGAGCAGATCGTAAGAGCACATAATGAAGTTTTATAACGTGGTGCAGGACTAGTGCCTTGCTACTCAGCTATGGATGTAATGCTGACTCGGTTATTCTCAGACAGAGGCCTTTTTAGCAACGATTACTGAACCACAGCTTTAAGTGGCTGTTGCAAGGAATAGTTTGGGATCTCCAGTAGGCAAAACCCATACTAGGCTATTGAAATTCTCTCTGCAAGATGTCCTTAATAATCTAATATGAGAGATGGGTAGGCAGTCCATCGCAGTGCTGGGTCTACACAATTTTGCCAAGGGAGAAAGAGAGTTTGTGTGCCCATGCACACACAAAAATCAACATTGTAAGCACAGTTTCAGCATTTGCTCTGGATCTCCCCAGCCCCACTGGGCTGCTTTTCTTCTGATTCAGTCTGAACCCTTCAGGACCTGCTGGCACCTCCTCAGTGACAAGAAGAATGTCACAGCTGCAGCTGGAGACTGCCCAGTTAGGGAGGCTCCAAGCAGGCCTGCTACTAGGAAACAGGAAGGTTAGATTCTAGAAGAATCACGTAAAAATATTCCCTTATTTTTCAACTTTGCTACTATTTCTGATGATGGTGGTGGTGGTGGTGGAGGTGATTATTATGCTGATAATGATAATGAGGACTAGTTAATTTGAGGAGCACCCCAACAAATGGTGGACAAAGACAGCCAGTCTGGCCTTTAAAATGGGCTCTCTGGGCTCTTTTAAAAGATCATTAAAAACCTGGCTCTATAGGCAGGTCTTCCCTGGGTCAGCCCCAACTTAACAGATGACTAGTCTAAACAACCTTGCCTGCCATTATAGCATATACTGTATTTGGTTGCTGGCCTATTCAAATACAGTGGAACCTTGACTTACGTCATTAATCCGTTCCAGTGGTCTAGACTTAAGTCAAACATGACTTAAATCAAACGAACGTTTCCCATAGAAAGCAATGGGAAAGCAGATTAATCCGTTCCAGATGATGAAAAAGACCCCCCAAAACAGCAATTTAACACAAATTTGACTGGGATAGGAGATTCCTTCTGGGGATGTAAATGAAATGTCTCTTCAAAGAGAGGAGGAGGCAGTGGAATTATAGTCCACAAGTTATATGCCTCCACTTTTTAATGTTCATAGCAACAACGTCTAACATTTAAGTTTTACTGATTTTTAACCTGACGTTCCAAGTTCTGAACAACTCTATGCTTACCATTAGAGTCCCACAACTGTACAGCTCCCCAACTAAAATGCTTCCATTGTGGACCAGACTTCTGCAGCCAGATTTTTTACAAGACTGAGCCGACTGTCTAGCCAGCGAGGCCAGCCCTGAGCTCCCGGCCCTTCTTCTCCTCCGGCAGCAGCGGCGGCTTTGGTGAGGCCGAGGACCAGCTCCAGGTGCTCTGAGCTGGCCTTGCCAAAGCTGCCACTGCTGGAGGAGAGGAAGAAGGCAGGAGCAATTTGGAGGCGGCAGCCGCGATGCTGGGTTGTGGCTGCCGCCCAATTCCGGTGCCTTGTGCCGGGGCTCCGAGATGTAAGTCAAAGCCTGCGACTCAAGTCAAACAGGCCCCTTCTTGCTGCAAGTCAAATATGATACAAGTCAAGCAGTATGTAAGTCAAGGTTCCACTGTAGTCTAAATGTTTTCATATTATTTTGATACATTATTTTTTTTGTTATGTGATTGTGTTTCTCCCTTTTTTATGATTTTCATTTTTGATCTGAATTAGCATTGATGTTGATATTGACTGACACTGATGTTATGTTGTATTTTACATTTTTATTGTTTGTGTTTTCCTGTTATAAGTTGTCTAGAGTGGCCGTTTGGCCAGATGGGTGGGAGAAAATATAATAAAACTAACTAACTAATTAACTGACTAACTAACTATCCTGGCAAGGATTAGTTCCTCCACTGCCGCTCTGTTTGGCCAAGTTCTGCTCTTTCTCCCATTCACACAGCTGCTGCTAAGCTCCCGGCGAAGCCTATCACCCACACCACATTAATTCATAAACTTGCTATTCACTCTGCCACACTGCTTTCATCTACATGAGCTGACTCTTTGCATCCTTTTCACACTCACTTTACACATACCGTATTTTCCATCTATAAGATGCTGCCATATATCAGATGCCCCACCCCCAGATTAAGAAAATTAATACATTCTCCTTGAGTTCTCCTCCACCCCACCCCACCCACACTGTTTCCTTTCCTTTCTGTGTTCTGGAGACTCCTATCTGCTTTATGCTTGCAGGAATGGACCCTTCTTTTCAGGGCTGAAAGGTTTGGGGGTGAAGCAACCCATTAAGAATTCCCTTTCACAGTGAAAAGGAGGGTCTGTTCCAGCAAGGACAAAGCCGAGAGGAGTCTTCAGGACAAGGAAAGGAAAGGAAGCAGCAAGGTCAGTTTGGGTTCTCCTGCACCTCAGCCCCACCCCTCGGGAAAGGCTTGCTTCCATGTATACGACACCTCTTAATTTTAGCACCATGGTTTTAGAAAAAAATAGTGTCACGTACACGGGAAAAAATGTTAAAACCTGGCACTTTCTGGCCAGTCTTCCCGTATTCTTACCCAACTCACCTCTCTGCAGGTTTTCCATATGGTAGTTATCCACTCAACTTGGGTCCCGCCTGCTTCTGTTCACCTAAGCTGGTTCTCTGCACTCCCTTCCAAAGGTTCTTGCCCATCTCACTCTGCTCCTCTTATTAATTCTAACCAGCTAAAAACACTTCTTTTCCCCACCTTTTCGTCCATCCAATTGAACTCCCAGTATGCCTTTTTGGTGGGTTTTCCCACCCAGCCTGGTTTCTGTTGTTTCCTTGCCACAGCTACGATGCCCTCAGCCACTGACCCAAATCTATTAACTAAGAAGAAGAGAGCCGAGTTTACTCAGAAGCAGGCCCAGCCTTCTCTCCTATCCATAAGCAACATCCTAAGGAAATCAGTTGGAGAGGGGCAGAGGAGAGCTAGGTTCAGTTGCTAGGCTAGGGAAAGTGAGCGGTTGGTACCAACTGTTTTTCTCCCATCTATGAGGGACCAGAAGCTATACCCTCAACTGTATAGCAAAAGCAATGTGATTGGTCCCTCCTGCTGTCATCTCATATTACCTTAATCAGCTCTTTCTGCCTCAGTGCCCCTGGGGGCCACCTCCACCCAGTCCATGCATGCTCCCATCATTCCCCTAAGCTTTCTCCCTGATGTTTATCTGGAGCTGCCTAATTTTGCTGTCCCTGACCTGCCATCCAGGCTATGATAGCCTCCTCATCCCACCCCAGATCCAGCCCTGATACTGTTCTGCCTTTCTCCTCCTCCCTTTCTAAAAATGTTTCCTTCACTCTTTTATAGGTGAGATAGCCCTTTGGTCTCTGGTAGTCCTGGCTGTGGAGAGATACGTGGTGGTCTGCAAGCCTATGAGCAATTTCCGTTTCAGTGAGACCCATGCCATGGTTGGGGTGGGTTTCACTTGGATCATGGCCTTGGCTTGTTCAGGTCCTCCTCTCCTTGGATGGTCAAGGTAGGTGTGCATGACATTCTTGACATGAATACATAGGTGAACAGTTTATATGTTCATAGAGAAGAAAATGATTCTGGACTGAGGCCATCAAATTGTCTAGTAATCAGAGACCACATGTCCAATTTTTGTTAGGAAAATATCAGGATCAGGAACAGAATCATAAAGGGCAACCATAACAGGGCATCTACAGTACTGGAAGCCAACAGCCATTTTTGGAAAAGACATACCGTATATACTCGAGTATAAGTTGAGGCCCCTAATTTAACCCCCCAAAACTGGGGAAATGTATTGACTCAAGTATAAGTCTAGGGTGGGAAATGCAGCAGGCCCTGGCAGCTCCTCCTTTGTGAGCTGGGGGAGTGCTGTGTCATGTTTAAAATGACTTTTAGCCACTGATGCAAGTGCTTGGGTCAGAGGCTAAAAGTCATTTTAAACATCGTGTGCCACTCCTCTGTGATGCAGAGGGGGGTCAGGAGAAGTGGCATGCAATATTTAAAATGACTTTTAGCCACCGACCCAAGCACTTGCATCAGTGGCTAAAAGTATTGACCCACATATAAGTCGAGGGCCCCTTTTTTCAGCCCAAAATTAGGGCCGAAAAACTAGGCTTATATTTGAGTATATACAGTATCTTCTAGTCTGCATCAAGGCATAATATAATATAGAATTGAGTATGCCTTTCGAAAAGGACCAAAGAAACACAGCACAGGATCAGATTACACATTAAGGCACACACATCTTTCTTCCTCTTCCAGTGTTGTTCCTCCAGGCTGCAGACATAGAAACAAAGCTGTGCTATCTCTTAATTGACCAGATCTCAAATTAGTTTATGGGTTAGTGTGCTAAATGCAGATGGAAGCAAGCTACCATTAGAATAAACAGTACTGTATTTTCCGTGGATACAACACTTCCCTCCCTAAAATCATGGCACTAAGAATTAAGGGGCATCATTTACACAGACAGAAGCCATTCCTGAGGGGTGGGGTGGGGTGGGGTGGGGTGGGGTGGGGTGGGAACAGGAGAACCCAAACTGATATTGCTGTTTCCTTTCCTTTCTATCTTCTGAAGACTCCTCTCTGCATTGTTCTTGCAAGGACTGAAGGCTTCTTTTCAGCAAGGAAAGGCTTGGGGTAGAGCGACCCATTAAGAAGTGCCTTTTCACACTAAAAATAAGGGTCCAGTCCTGCAAGAACAAAGCAGAGAGGAGGCCAATCAAGCGTTGCCAGAGAGGAAGTGAAAAAGCGAGGTCAGTTTGGAATATTTACCTCCCCCTGCTGGTTTTTTTTAGCGTTAAAAGGCACTTCTTAATGGGTTGCTCCACCCCCAAGCCTTTCCACACTGAAAACCAAGCAGATAGGAGTTTTCATAATACGGAAAGGAGAACCCAGGGCGCTTTTACACGACTCCTAAGATCCGCTGGCAACGTAAATTGGGACCAGATATCTTGGGGGTTTGCTCCTCTTGCTGTGTTCCCACCCCTCCGCACTTCCTTACCCCTGTCTGTGTGAGGGGAGGGAGAAAAAAAGGGAGAAAAGAATGCAGGCTCACCTCCACTCTGCCGTCAGAGCTGCCCCGGGAAGCATTCCAGGAGAGCCTGGCACTCACTGCTTTGCAATCTGCATCAGAAATTTGTCACCTTTGGAGACCAGGTACTTGGAAAATGCACTGGGATGTGCTTAGGTGGGCATGGTTGTAGTTTTTTTTTTTTTTTAAGTCCGGAGCAAGTGGGAAAACAATTTTAAGCTCCGCATCTGAGAGCCCTTTGCCTCCGATTTTAGGGGTCGTGTAAAAGCGCCCTCAAGGAGGATTTATTATTTTCTTATTTTGGGGTTTTAAATGTGGGGGTGTCTAATATATATGGCAGTGTCTTATAGATAGGAAAAATACGTTATTTTTGTACTTAAGAGTAAACTACTTCTAGATATGAAATCAGTGTCCAGTCTAGTGAGACCCTGAGAAAATGGGAGGTCATGAGCTGTAAAGTGAGGGTGGTATATCAGCAGGCTGGGCTATCTCTTGAGGGTCTAATGTGGGCAGTAAATTGTAGTACTATTTTTGAATATCTATGCTCTATATTGTATATTTGAAAAATAGCCCCAGACATGAGCAAACTACTGTAAATGTCCAGTTTCTTTGAATATCACCTCCCAAGGGAAACCAAACCTGTATAATCCACATTACTTCTAATCTTTTGAGGAAATACAGTGCATGATGATACTATCAAGTATTTAATATTGTAATGTTATTTTTCAGAATACAGTTCTACCAACTAACACATTTGTTTTATACCCAGATACATTCCAGAAGGTATGCAGTGCTCATGTGGAGTTGATTACTATACACCAAATCCAGAGACACATAATGAGTCCTTTGTCCTTTATATGTTTCTGGTCCATTTTGTCACACCATTGACTATTATCTTCTTTTGCTACGGACGTCTTGTCTGTGTAGTGAGACAGGTGGGTAATCCTACAGAGAGATTAAATTCTTCCTCTTACGAAATAAGAATTTCACTGATGTTTCTTCTGCTTTTCAGCCATGTTGATGGCTCAGTGTGTTTTAAAAAGGCTGGGTTTCATTTTGAAAAGCCAAAAAACAAGAACAAAAACAAAACAAAACCCCAAACTGTGTTTATTTTATTTTATTTACATTGCAGCATTACATACATTTCTGTGTATGTTTCAGGGAAATGCAGTATGTATGCATCATATGGGCAGAAGGCTCCATCTCAGTACCCCCTTCATTTCTGAAAACACCAGCAAGTGCCACAGCGTTGTGAGATAGGAAATACTAGAGGGCTCTCCTATCGCATGAAGCCTCCCCCCTCCATCGGGCTGGTAGGGCAGAATATCTGGAAAGCAAATAAATTTATTTACTTTTGTTGAACTTCTATACTACACCATCTAGCAGCCTATAGATGAAAGGAATAAGGTCCCAGTTGTGTGACAGTGGCAACCTTCAGGGGCGTGCTACCTGTAGTAAATGTTGCAGGTCACAAAAGGTAGCTAGAACAGGCCATAGATCAAAGCTGAGGGACATCTTTCCATCTGAGGGCCAAATGCAATTTTAGAAAGGTCATTGGGGCCTGCATTCCAGAGATGGATAACGCTAAAGCCAAAGGGGAAGGGGAAGGGGAAGGAGGCATATATGCCTGTATGGTACAGCTTAAAGCTCCTGCTATCAGTAACTAAGCTTTGAGAGAAGCACTGGGAATAGGGAAGAAGCCATCAAATTAGGATGTGTGGCCCTCTGTGGAAACCCCAGAAGGCTCCATTAGGACTTGGGGGGGGGGCTAAATTTTGCACCAGGGCCTGAGGGTCCCCCGCCTCTTCCACAAAAGACCCACATGTTTAACTGCAATAATCAATCCTATAACCGTTTTGGGAAACTTTCCCGAAGCCTTCTTCGTTCCACACTACTCTACTCTAAGGGATGCACATGAATTTTCTTTTCTAATATTAGCTTCAGTTCCTAGGCAAGCCTCTTGCCAAGTCGTATCATGTGCTGTTATTGTACTTCTAGGCTGCAGCTCAGCAGCAGGAATCAGCCACCACCCAGAAGGCTGAGAAAGAGGTAAACCGCATGGTCATCATCATGGTCATTTCCTTCCTGGTTTGCTGGGTCCCCTATGCCAGCGTGGCTTTTTATATCTTCACTCACCAAGGCTCTGACTTTGGCCCCATCTTTATGACTATCCCGGCCTTCTTTGCCAAGAGCTCGGCAATCTACAATCCAGTGATTTACATCCTAATGAATAAACAGGTAACTTGGCAATTGTTGCCTTAGATTTCTCCTGATGCAATAAACCGTCGCGTTTATAGCACTTTCCCTAAGTGCTCTAAGTGCTTCCTAGATATCTTGAGGTAATCGTTTTTGTAAGAAACCCTGAAAGCCAATTCTCCCTATTACAAATGCCAGTTTCGGGGCCAGGAGCTCAGAGACAAGAACTTTACTAAGACAGTCCAGGGCTGCACAGAAATTTGAACTAGGCTCTCTCAGCTTGCACGCTACAAGCATATTGAGAGCATTTTGTTCCTTCATAATGTGCTCAGAGTATAAATACATCTCATGGTGGGAAGTGAAGATGGTGGTGGGCGGCTAATCTGAAAAATTCTTAATCACCTGTTTCGAGTGAAGCAGTGTGCCCGGGGAGCAGAGGGGATGTTCTAAGGATGCTTGCTCTCTGCTGGTGTCCCCAAAGCCCATTCTCCTTTTCCTTTTATCAAAACAGCAAGCTGCTAATGACTTGCACCATTTGTGAGTCATGTGGGGGCAAGAGGACGGAGATTAAGTGCTTTTCAGGCAACGAATTATAGCACTCTCAATTATCTTCATGTGAGTTGGGTTGTGCCAAGGAATCAGCATATGGTCTCAGAGGATTGCCCCTAGCTCCGAATGCCTTTGTTATCTGAAAAGGGCAGGTGACAAAATAAAGCAGGAGCCATCTTGGCATACAGTCGGATGATGGCAATGGTAGAGCAATGGGGGAGGCCTCCCAAATTCTGTTCCAGTTGATTCATGGAGCTATCGTTCAGATGGTCCTTCTAGATGCCTGGCTTCATGGGTGACCTTCTGACCTGGTGATGTCCTCCTAGGTTCACACACTGATGATGGTCTTTGCTGTTAAATTTACAGTTCCGCAACTGTATGATCACCACCGTCTGCTGTGGAAAGAATCCTTTGGCTGAAGAGGACACCTCTGCTGGCACCAAGACAGAGACTTCTACAGTCTCTACAAATCAAGTCGCCCCGGCGTAGATCCATCAAGGAAACCTTCCACTTTGGAAGGATTCATCGGCATGACCACATTGTTTCCACTTCTGCCGCAGCAAACGACTTGCAACTCCCCTTGAAGAATGAACTCTGTTTGACTAAGATAATCAGAAAAACAATGTTAATGTTTTTGCAACTTCACTATGAGGTTCTTATCAACTCAGGTTTATGGCTATGACAAGTTGTGTTTTTCAGTGCCCTTAGTTATCACCTCTCTAAGACCTTCAGTACTCTGCATAGATTAACTACCTGTTTGGGGCAGCTCTGACTTGCATTGTCACAATATGTTTTATCCTGGTCTTCAGCTGTTGTATGTGTGCGTATATAAGATTGCCTGGGGCCAAATGGCTGTCCCTAAGGACGCACTGCTGCTGCTGGCTTTCTAGCCTTCTCTTTGGTTCCCTTGCACCTCAACTTTTTATAAAATGAACTACTGCATATTCATTCATAGCAACCAGATCTGGGTTTGTTGTTGTCTCTTCTCGTTTCTTATTATATGGAGATGTATTGGAATTTAATTTATGGAAGGGTAATTAAAGAAAAATCTCCTGAACCTCACATGCCAAGGCAACTGAATGGCAATCAGGGTATCAAATTTATAATTATTTCCTATCCGCATATAGTTCTGGAGCATGAAGAGGGGTGTAATTTTTCTACAACTGAGTCTAACATCCAATGCAATAAAACTTCAGAACAGATACCCATCATGGGTGCTTGTCAGACATTGGCTACAACTACACAAATACTGTGTAGAGAGCTGAGCTTCTGCCATTTGCATGCTGTTAATGTTTTTTTTTCATTCTGGGGGGGTGATTTCACACTTGGAACAGATTAATCCATTCCCAGTGCATTTCTATGGGAAACTCTGTTTCGACTTAAGAATTTTTTGACTTAAGAAATTGCATTTGGAATGGATTAATTTGATAACTGGAGGTACCACTGTACATGTTCCCCAGAGTCCACCCCTTGCTCATTAACTGGTACTCAAAGTCTCAGTGATTTACTTTGAGACATCTGTAGGAGAAAAATAAAATTAAATGTTTCTTTACTTAACAGTTTCTTGAAATTACAGATTTGTGTATGCTTCTTCCTTTTTGCACACATACTTGGCAACCAGTTGCATAGATTAACAGCAAACATGATACCAACCAAGGAAAAGGGGGGTGGGAAGAAAGAGGTGAAGTTCTTCTTGAATTCAAAGTCTGGAAGGAACAGTTGGTTAGTGCAGAATAGATAGAAAATCAGCCCAGCCCAGAAGAGCCCCTCCCAGTTGAACAAACCACAGACAGTATGTAAGGTTTTCAATAAAATTTCAATAATACTCTAGTGTGGTAAATTGTACAGGAGGAGGCCCATTGGATTAGTGGGAGTTTAGTGAGTCGGCTCCTTTGTAATTCCATTTATCCAAATGGGTCTATTCTAGTTGGGATGTACTACTTTAAACAATGGGATTTTGGTAATTTTATTTAATAGGAAAACAATACAGGGAGTTTAATGTTCAGAATCATGGGTTAGAATGTGAAATACCAAGAAAAAATTTGACAAAGAGCAGAACTGTACTGGTAGGAAAGTACCCAGTCAAAACCTCCATCTCCAATTAAAGAAGCTATTTCAGTTGATCATTTTAGTACTGCCTTACTGGAAGAAACTGAAGGCATTAAAAATAGTGGCAACTATAGCTTTTCTAGGTACAGCAATTGGCTGAGCTTCTGTGATGTCAAAGAAGCTTCTCCCTCTCTCCCTCTCTCTCTCTCTCTCTGGTGGGGATAAATTTCAGCTTCCATATGGAGTTTTAAGTAGGTGATATTTGTACAGATGAATGTCTCCGCGTTTTAAATACCATCTCTACAACCACAACAAAAGCTGAGTTGGCTAAAATGACATTTAATTAAAAAAAACAGATTTCAGTTTTGCCAGCAAAACTGACTTACATCAGGCCTAGGGTCGGGATGGAGCAGAAGAAAGACTGAGCACTGAAACACCGGAAGCAGAGGAGTCACAGGATATGGGTTGGGAGCCAAGAGGCATAGATTTGGTGATGTGAAAATGTGTGGGGGGCTGGCTGGTAAGTGGTGGGGCCGCCAGGGATCACACCACGCCGATTCTGCGTAACCTGCATTGGTTGCCAGTTGCTGCCCGAGCCCAATTCAAAGTGTTTTGACATATAAAGCCCTAAATGGCTAAGGACCTAGATACCTGAAGGACCGCCTCCTTCCATACGAAGCTACCCGGCAATTAAGATCGAGCCAGGGGGCCCTCTTGAAAGAGCCATCCCTCAAGGTGAGAGGGATGGCTTGTAGACATAGGGCCTTCTTGGCAGCTGCCCCCAAGCTATGGAATACCCTCCTGAGTGAGATCCGCCTGGCACCAACATTGATGACATTTCGGCGCCAAGTAAAAACCTTCCTGTTCCAGAAGTTTTTAAATCGACACAATATAGATTGTGGGTCCTCTGATGGCAATTTTAGTGTAATGATTTTCGTGTAAGGTTTTTATTATTGTTTTAATTATTTACTGATATTCTATGTTTTAACTGTTTTAATTTTTTGACTGTAAGCCGCCCAGAGACCTTTGGGTAGTGGGCGGCATATAAGTTGTAAAAATAAAATTAAATAAATAAATAAATAAATAAATAAATAAATAAATAAATAAATAAATAAATAGCTGTAGGCTTAGATTGCAGTAACAGCTCCCTCCCCTTTCAGATGTGGCTTTCCTGGGACATCCCGGAATTATCTGGCAAAGTTAGTCCATTTTATGCTCATGCTGCTGGAGTCCCCACAAAGTTGTCAGACATTAAAGAAGCATGTGAAGCCATCTTACTCCCTGCTTATCTTGGGATGTAAAGCAGGACAGTCACACAACCCGTCTCACACGCGAGCGTCACTTTCTGTTTTCATGGAAGGTGAGAAGCAAATACTAGAGAAGTAAGCAGTTACAAAAACTTGAGGAGGGGTGGAAGTGGCTGAATGGTGGAAGAAATACAGTGGAGTAGATAGTTGTCAGGGAAAATAAGGGAAGGGGGAATTGTCATACTAACTAGGCCTCTGAGCAAGACGGCTTTGAGTGTAATCTGCAGGAAATAGTTTTGCAAGAAAGCTGAGGAGGATTGGGGCCATTGGCCTTGAGAGGTGACACAATCCTAATTAAAATCATAATAAGAGAATGTCCGTGTTTGATTAGGTCATAGCTAATCGTCTCTGATTCAGAGTAGTACTTAAATAGCAGGGAAACTGAAGGCTCCTTGCCTTGCCTTTGCTAACAAAGTTACAATCCCTTTACTTTGTTTTAAAGAGGCAGTCTTCTATATTTGCAAGGCAAGTCTTCTTATAGTTCTAAAAATGAAAACCCCTGGGTTGTTTTCCTTTTTACATCCCCTTGTAAGTGAACTGCAAAGCCAGTTTCACTTCAGTTCACATCAGCATCTAGTATAGTGGCAGGACCTGCACAATCTGTACAGGTGCTCCTAGACCAGGCATGTCCAAAGTCAGGCCCGGGGGCCAAATGAGGCCTGTTTTCAAATTCTGAGCGGCCCACGGTTTCTTCTCCCCACTGGCTCAGCCTGTCACACATCCCCACCAGCTGGCCCCTTCCCATACCGGATGGAGATGTCTGCTTGCAGTTTTATGGTTTGCCTGCCCTCCCTGCCTCTGTTCACTGACCCACCGACCCACCTGCCCAGCCTACCCACCCCAGCTCTGTTGCTGTAGCATCCTCCCTGCCTCCTTGCATGTTATAGAGACTTGTCCAAAGTCCAGCCCGGGGGCCAAAGGTGGCTGAACGGTCAGTGCCCCACACATTTTCACCTCACCAAATCTGGCCCTCCTTGAAAAAAGTCTGGACACCCCTGTACTAGACCAATCCTTGACCTAGATCAGGGTTGGCGATCCTATGGCCCAGGTGCCCAAGGTGGCACCCAACATCACCCCTTCACAGCCACCTGCACTCAGGTTAAATGGCTGTATTGGCACTTTGCAAAAAGATTAGTGGAGTTTGAATCACAGTTTGGGCACTTGGTCTCTAAAAGGTTCACTATCACTGACCGGTCTCGGGCGGCTGGTCGGCCGCCGGTGAATTGGTTTCGGGCGGCAGGTCGGCCGCCGGCGTACCGCTGTCATCTGTTGCTGGCCATTAACTCGGGCGGCTGGGCGGCCGCCGGCGATTTGTGCCGTTACTATCTCGGGCGGCTGGGCGGCCGCCGGCAATTTGCTGCCGTCATCATCTCGAGCGGCCGGTCGGCCGCCGGTGTGCTGCCGATTTGAACGGCTGGTCGGCCGCCAGCGAACTTCTGCTGTTTCCATCTCGGCTGGCGGGTCGACCGCCGATGGGGCGCCTTGGTTCCATCTTCTACCATCTCGGGCGGCAGGGCGGCCGCCGGGGTATTGCCGCCGGTTATTAACCCTGAGGGCTGATTGGTCGCCAACGGACGGCCGAAGTGACCTAAGGCGACAGGCTGAATCGCGGATGGTTGGCTGTTTTTTCCTTCCCTTCCTAGTTCCCTTATTTACGCCCTTAGTTTCCTGTTCCATCTTCCTTGCCTTGTCCCCCCTACGATCTCATCTTCTCTTAGGCGGATGTATGTTGTACTTTTTATTGTTTTTTATTGTTTTTCTTTGTATTGTATTTGTTTTATTGTAATTTTATCGCACCTTTATTGTTATTTTACCGTCTTTGTTGGGTTTCAATTGTATAGTTTGTAGTAATTTCATTTAGATTTTGCGTTGTTAGGTGCGATAGATTTAGTGGTTATTGTATTTTGTATATTGTATTTTTTTTTTTTCCTCTCCAGGGCCGCCATGCTTGCAGGGACTCATATACCAACTGTGTCGGGCCGTGGGCGGTACGCTTGTAGTAGAGGGGTTAGTCGGATAAGAAGAACTCGGGTCAGGCAGCTTGTGCCTGTCCCCCGTTCTGACCCCTCTGCTCCCTGCCACGTGTCCAGGAGTCACTCCCCCAGCGCCCCTGGCCTTTCCTGCCTCCTGTTGAATGCCAGGTCAGTCTGTAATAAGATCCCCGTCATATATGATGCCATCTCTGACGGCCGGGCTGACCTGGCGTTTATTACCGAGACCTGGGTGGGCGATGATGGGGGAGCTTCCCTCTCTCAGCTTTGCCCTCCTGGGTATCTGGTCCAGGGGGTGGGAAGGTCAGGGGGTCAGAAGGGGGGGGAGTCGCCATCGTCCATCGGGACTCTTTTTATGTTAGCAGGGCCTCGACATTGGTCAGCCAGGGGTTAGAATGCCTTCACCTGCTGGTGGGGCAGCGGGATAGATTTGGTATTGTACTGGGTTACCGCGCTCCCCGCAACCCAGCCCAATCCCTACCAGAGCTCTCGGAGTTCATCGCTGCTGCGCTATTGAGGTCCCCGCGCCTTTTGGTTGCGGGTGACTTCAATGTGCACGTTGGCGGTGGACTTTCCGGTGCAGCTCTGGAGTTCATGGAATCCATGGCTTCCATGGGTCTATCCCAGCATGTTGTTTGTCCCACACACAGGTTTGGTCATACCCTGGATCTGGTTTTTTCCTCCATGTCGGGGACTTCGAGTCTGGAGGTGGGGGACTTTGTCTCCTTACCTGTGTCATGGTCGGACCATCACCTGCTATCTTTCTCTTTGGCGATCGCGGCTCCCCCCCGCGGGGACCCTCGGGCCCCTGTTTTGGCCCGTCCCCGGAGACTCATGGATCCCCAGCGGTTCCAGGAGGAATTCGGGGAGTTTCCTGGCGGACTGACTGGCGCTCCGGCCGAGGTAGTGGCGAACCATTGGTTTGAAACAGCTGTCCACACCATAGACCGGATCGCCCCTAAGCGCCCTCTCCGTTGCCGAGCCCGGTCCTCCCCGTGGTTCACGGGAGAGCTCCGGGCGATGAAGCAGGTGAGGAGAAGGCTAGAGCGCAGCTGGAGAAAAACCCGGACGGTTACTAGTAAGGCTGCTGTTGATTCCCAGACTAGTCGCTATTCCAACGCGATCACGGAGGCTAAGTCATCTTTCTTCTCCGTGAGAATTGGTGAGGCCTCTAACCGCCAGGCAGAGCTCTTCCGGGTGGTTCGAGACCTCGCCAATCCTAGTCTGGTTAGGCCTCCTCCTACTGATTTCAGTAGCGAGAACTTCGCAGCCTTTTTTAGATCCAAGATTGAGGCCATCCGTGCCGGCTTTGACTCCGGTTGTGGTAGTACTGCCCCGGCATCCCCGGTTGCTGGTCCGCCTTCGTCGCCTCGGTTGGAGGAGTTTGGGCCTGTTTCAGCTGTCGAGGCCTCTAAGGCTATGGCGCATTGCCGACCGGCGTCTACTCCTTTCGACCCTTGCCCTTCCTGGCTCATTAAAGCTGCCAGTGGGACCATGGCCGAATGGGCTTCTGCCATCGCCACCGCCTCCTTCAGCGAGGGGGTATTTCCCTCTCGTCTGAAGGAGACGGTGGTTAAGCCCATTCTGAAGAAACCGGGCCTTGCGGCGGACAATTTGAGTAATTATCGTCCGATCGCTAATGTCCCATTTATGGGCAAGGTGATCGAGAGGGTGGCGGCGGTTCGGCTGCAGTCATACCTTGAGGATCGGCAGTGCCTCGATCCATGCCAGTCAGGGTTCAGGCCTCGTCGGGGGACTGAAACAGCTTTGGTCGCCCTGCAAGATGACCTGCTCCGGGCGGCCGACAGGGGTTGTTCTACCCTGTTGGTTCTCCTGGATCTGTCGGCGGCCTTTGATACCGTCGACCACGGTATCCTGCTGGATCGGCTCTCTGAGGTTGGAATCGGGGGCACTGCTTGCAGTTGGCTCCGATCCTTCCTGGAGGGCCGTCCCCAGTATGTTCAGTATGGGGGGGAGTTGTCGGCTCCGTGGGTTCTCCCTTGTGGTGTCCCGCAGGGGTCGTCGCTCTCTCCCATGCTGTTTAACATCTATGTAAGGCCGTTGGCAGGGGTCATTAGGAGTTTTGGAGTGTGCTGTCATCAGTACGCTGATGACACGCAGCTCTATCTCTCCTTTTCCACCTCTGCAGTGGAAGCTGTGAAGGTCCTCGATGGGTGCCTGGATGCCGTGCTGACTTGGACCGGGGCGAACAGGCTTAAGCTCAACCCCGAGAAGACGGAGGTTATGTTCTTTGGGGGCTCGCCATCTGGGTACGGAGGCCCTTTTCCATCTCTGGGGGGAGTTTCCCTCCGGACGGTGGAGGGGGCGCGGAATCTGGGCGTGGTCCTGGACCCGGCGCTCACCATGGAGGCCCAGGTGGCGTCGGTGACCAGGGCCGCGTATTACCATCTACGCCAGATCGCCCAGATCCGCCCGTACCTGGATGCTGACTCTCTGAGAACAGTGGTCCAAGCACTGGTGATCTCGAGGTTGGACTACTGCAACGCCCTCTACATGGGGTTGCCCTTGAATCTCCTCCGGCGCCTGCAGCGGGTCCAGAATGCGGCGGCCAGGCTGGTGGTGGGTGGCCGTCGTTACGACCACATTACCCCAGTCCTGGCTCGTCTGCACTGGTTGCCCGTTGCGGCCCGGATTAGATTCAAGGTCTTGGTTTTAGTTTATAAAACCCTCCATGGCTTGGGACCGGACTACCTGGCAGAGCGTATCGCTCAGCAATCCACCTCGGCCCGACCTGTTCGGCAGGTGCGAGCGCACTCGCTGCGGGTTGCCACCCCTCGAGAGGCCCGGAAGACGGTCACCCGGAACCGGGCTTTCTCGGTGGCAGCCCCTTCCCTATGGAATTCCATCCCTAGCGAAGTGCGCTCTGCAGAGTCCCTGCTGGCCTTTCGAAAAGCTGTAAAAACTTATTTATTTCGAGAGGCCTTTGGTGAGCCCTGATTTTTTTTTTTCCCTTCTCCCCGCCATCTTATACCCAGCGAGGATTGTTTATTCCTTTATGAGGTGGTTTGTTAGCTAGACTCGCTTGGGTTGACAGTCTGTACTGTCGGTTGTAGGATGCATTAGGTTTTAACTGTTTGTCTTATGTTTCTTGTTTTATTTTGCTGTTGAATTGTATTAATTGGCACTTGTTGCATAGTGTAAGCCGCTTAGAGTTCCGAAGCGAAGATAAGCGGGGTATAAATATAATAATAAATAAATAAATAAATAAATAGATGCATCCAGGAACCACAGATGAATCCGAGTGAAGGCACATCTTATTTTCCACCAGCAAAAATAATTCTACCTTGGGTTTTCCCAGTGAGTTGTCACAATAAAGAGCAAAGGTGTGTGCTTTGGGGCTACAAGCCCCACAGTTTCTTGGACAGCGCTATTATCTGGGAAATTTTAGGAGGTACATTCAAAAAAAGCACAGTCTGTTTACCTTTACTAGGTTTTTAGGAAGAAAACTGGTGCCTGGTGCTCTTGCTAGAAATGGTAGACAAGGGGGACAGGTGAATCTGCATTTTGGATTTCTAATGTGCCCATCGTCTCAAACACTTTTTCTGTATGCTGGTGGAACGAGCATATTAGCATATACCAAATGGGAACTGCTCATGGCTTCCCATCAATCTTCCTTCTTTCCTCCTCCTCCTCCTTGAATTCGATGCATAAATGATTTAAGCAAAGGCCTTTCGTTGGGAGAAGAGCCTTCGGGCAGCCAAGCTTCACAACATCTTTTCCATACAATGTGGCACGTTTCCATGGCAGCATACCCAGGTTGTCATGTGGGTTCATTTCTCTTCTCACCCCTCCCGGCTTGCCTACACAAACCACATTGCTTCTGACCTTGAGTTTTGCACCCATTCTCTGGTGGGGGTCTTTCTTTCTTTTCAGCCCCAGCTCCGTTTGGCAGCCACCCAAAATTGGGAGTTTTTGGCCTGCACACTCTCCGTGGAGGATTAATGGGCGGCTCGGTTTTCTTCACTTGGTAACAAGCAATCGAACGGAGCATATGGACCTGAGATTTCGACATATGTTTGAGGCGCAGCAAGATGGCATAGTGTAATTGTACTGCAGTATTGGGTTTTTTATTTTTAGCTCAAGTTATTCCGCCATCTCCCCACGCCAAAATCTCCTCTCTCTGCTCAGAATTATCAATGTCGGAGACTATTTCTGTGCAGCCTGATGATCCTCTCCAGTTTTTAATCCTCAAGCAGCTTTGCAGAGAGTGATAGAGACAGCAATAGGAAACAAGGAAGTTAAATCTTCAGTAAAGAGCTATTTGCAAGGATAGTTCTCCTCATTAATTTTACTGACAGTTCTACAAGTTAAGCTCTCTCTAGTTAAGCTGTCACATCATTACTTTTTTAGGGGAGAGATATAAGAGGGGTAATTTCCGATAGCAATGTAGATGAAATTAAAAGTTTGGTATTGCCTGGCTCTATTTAATCTAAACAAGATCTTCATGAGAAGGTATATGATATAAAACAGATGAGCAAGGGAGAAAAATGCATTCATTTTCAACTTTGGATTCAAACTCTGAGTCATTCTTCCCCCCCCCCCCCCCAATTATAATAATAATCATCTAATGGACATTAAATATTAGTTTCGATCCTTTTAATTGACTGTGCTTACAGGATCTATGTTGTGATCAGTGGGAGCTGACTTGGTACTCATCACTTAAGATCCCCAAAGGAGAAAACCCAGCATCAGTAGGAAGTTGTCTCTTCACTCAGGACTTTCCCTAACCCACATCTACGAAAGACTTTTGAAGCTTGGCTATGCCTCAGTTTACCTGCTTTTTGTGCTAGAGTTGCTATGTTTTTCCCATTAAACCCATTCTTTAATTATTATATGCAAATTAGCTCCTGCAGCCTCACCTATCTGCTTACCTATCTTCCTCTTTGTGGGCGTGGCTTAGCAAATCTGAAAACTCATTCAGGAAGCTGTTTTATTTACAAATGATTACTTATTCACAAGTAGTTATTTTTAAGTTCCAGTTCTCTCAAACAGCAGGGCAAGTTCTGGGTGTGTCCCATTGTTCTCTTGTGTATTATACCTGCCTTCATCTGAACCTGCTTGTGGCTAGGGCTGCTGCCTTTGGTGGTCTTTAGCTGTCTAATTATTTGCTTCTTCAAACTGTTGAATTTTCAGTTCATGCTTCTCTCTTATCCCATTCAGTTGTTTGAATTCTTTGTGTGGCTTCCAAAAGCTCTCTACGGTTCTGTGTCTGCTGCTGGTGCTTCAGGCCCTTATTTCCCGTTTTCAAGCTGAAACATTTCCTGTGTTTAGAATTGTTTCCAAAATCTCTAATAACTTTTCCTTCCCTGCTGATTCCTATTCAGAAGAATCAATAATTGGCTGCTTCTCAGAAGGTATTTCTTGGTACTAATGGCCTCACTGGCATAAAAGAAATCAGCTTAAATTAAAAAGTACCTGCATTGAATCCCATATTTTTACTTTTCTAAAATGACAGCACTGTATAGCTTTCCTGACTGACTGGCCCTAGCATGCAGCAAGAAGGAGCGGTTCTTCCTCAAGGAGGAGGATTTAGAGAAAGGCCAGGAATGTGTATGGATGTCCCATACGCATGATTTAGGGAAAGTCTCTAGCGATAAACCACGTGGGCTGGCATTGACCCAAGCTGTTGTCTTCTCAGATCCTGACTGCTGCTAACTCCATGAGCTACTCATCTGTTACAAATAAAGTGATTAATATGAGTTGTAAACCCAGAATCAAGAGGTTCAGAAAGGGCTTGTCCAGAAAGGTATATGGGTTGTTATTTAGATCACTTTTGAGGTGCTTTGGTTTGAACAAAAATATGGTGTCTGTTTACAAATTTCTACTTAGATTGATTCATCTTCTCCCCTTAAGAGTAGCCTTACCCCTATCTGGCACTATGCTATGGGCTCTGTTGATGTTTTTTTTAAAGTACCATTCAGCACACCTGTTTATCCCATTGTGTAGCCTCAGTGGATGGTTATTTTGCACACAAATAAAGCTATGGGTGGCATTATCTCAGGTGACAACCCTGTAACATATTAGGTGGGTTGTAATATAGTATTGTAATATTTAAAATATTTTCCTAACTGACACAGTGCAATTCCAATATGTTAGGTCAATGCACTACTGTTTTGATAAGCCACTTCCTTTTTTTAAAAAAAGGCAAAAACATTGTGGGCCACTGAATGACAGCTGCAAGAAATGGCTCTCACTTGCTTTGTGTGTAGATAGGCATTCGGCAAGACAATGTAGCCTTATGTAATAGACCCCAGTTTACTTTTCCAATGCATAAGTGGCTAAAATACTCTATCAGTTTTAATTTATCCTGAGTCCTAGTCCTTTGCCCTATCCATCCATTGATCCATACTGATAAATACTACCCAGGTTGCTCACTGGTGTGGTTTTATCCTCTGATTAGCCATCAGGAAGGACACAAGTTTTATTTGCATATCTGATTATTCAGCATAGTGCTTTGAAGGAATTCAGTGACGGGGCAGAAGCACACACCTGCTCTGGACTGCAAAGCTGACATCTTGTCCAGTTTAGCTCTCAAGTTTGTTTTGTTTTGTCCAGTTTAGCTCTCAAGTTTGTTTTGTGCTGTTACTGATATTAGGCTGTTTGTTTCCATTGCTAGTATTCAAAAGCCATGCTGTTCTGAGTGACAGGTCTACAAGCATCTCCTGTGGCTCCTGCTCCCTCATCCCCCCTTTTCTAGTTTTGCACAACAGAAGAGGATAAATGTGACCAGGATCACAGGTCACAAAGTGCCCAGGATCTCAGGTCTATTTAGGGGTTGGTAACCGAGATGGCTGTGTATCCATTAGTTGCATGAAACCAAGACCTTGCTTTACGTTAAAAAGTACTTAAGCTTTTAACTCCCCTGCAAATATTCAATTCTAACGTTTTAAAGTTCATCTCTTGCAGTTTCTCAAAAGCACTCTGGGGCTTTTCAGAATGGGTACTACTGCCCATTAGTAACCAGTACCAAGCTAGGATGTGGAAAATTTGAGGGATTTTGTCTTTTCATTAGGATGTGTTTCATAACATAATGGCATGGTTATCTCTGAATGCCATTTGTGGGGTATCATAAGCAGGTGAAGACATCTGCTTGGGAATACTCTGAAGCAAAGGGTGAGTCACTGTGTGAGACAGAATGCTGGATTGGATGGGCTGTGGCCTGTTCCAGCCAGGCTGTTCTTATTTTGTTCTGAAAAATCTTGGAACAGGATGAGTGCAATTCAGTACAAACCCTTAGACTGCAAACCCTCTGTCGCCTTCTAGGGAAATAACCCCCACTGAGCTTCCAAATAAAGAAAAACCCATTCAGAGCTGTAAAGATTTATTAGGTGAGAAGGAATTATTACATTCCCCGCTAAATTTAGCATTTAGGATTCAGCCCTCCAGCATTTCTCATCCAATCACCCAAAAGAACAAGTGATCCAGACTCATAAAAACTGGGTTAAAATGCCCATTTAGCCATGGAAATGCACTGAACGTGAATTTGGTAAACCATTCCTTGAACATCTCATATATATATGAGATGGTACCCCGACTTAAGAGCAGCTCGGCTTAAGAAAAATTCAACTTAAGAGTGGAAAACTATTGGCATTTTAACTGCCGCCTTACAAATTTTAGACATGGACTGTTCGACTTAGTAATATTTTTATTTCATTTTTTATTTTTAACTAATTTTTTCAATTTTTTTCATCGGCTGGAAATGACGTGACAACAGACAACAACAAACCCAGCCTCACACTGGTGGACACCTGCCATTATACTGTAATTAGGCTTTCTCTTGCATCCTCTCTGCACCACCTAAAAACCTGCCTTCAGAGGATGTCCCAGCCCTCCAGAGCAAGTACTGATGGCACATAAAAAGCTATGGGGGGGAAGGGGAAGAAGGAAAAAGCAGTTCCCTTCCTTGGAGCAACAGCACTGGGTCCCTCCCCTTGCAGGCAGCGGGGGCAGCAATCATCATCCTGCTTTGGGAAACAGTTGTTTGTGATGCTTTGGGAAATCAGACCAGAATAGTCAGGAAATGTGGAGAGAGGAGGAGATAACCCATCAGATCTGACACTACAGGGGATGTGAGCCAGAGGCACTCCCTTTCCGTTGGAATGCACAGTCACACCAGGCTTTCTCCACGCAAGCAAATGTTCAGCTCTGGGGGTCCTGGGAGCCTTGTGGGTGGACTGCTAGCCTGCCAGCAAGTATGCAGGAGGCTACAGAACAAAGGAGCAAAAGACGATGAAGAAAAAAAAAGCCCGGGTCACTTGGAATCTCTCAAACAAAGCAGACAGAATTCCTCCACTTGTGAGTTCTCAGTGAGTGCCAGCCACTGGTTGAAATAAGTTTGCCAGATGTCCCTTGCTTTAAATGATATTTTTCCAGAGCAGAGAGAGCAAGTGGGGGCGCCTCCAGCTGTAGCGTGTCTTGAACATCCTTCATGAAAAAAAGTCCCTTCTTTAGTGAAGTTAGGTCAAGGGGACATAGGTGGACAAATTGGCCTGGCAAAAGGGAAAGTGCGTGTGGCCTATCAATCTCCACTAATTGAGCCGATGATGACCCTTTTCCTGAAGGAGACAAGCTCAGATAACAAAAAATTGCACCTGTTGCATGTGGTGGCGCTATTTCTTTTGGAAAAAATGCCTCTAAGGCTGCTATCTCACCTGGGTTTTGATCCTGATCATCTGAAGGTCCGGCTTTTCCTGTTCGTCCCATCACGTGATTGAATAAGTGGGACAAGAGTTCACACGTCCAAAGCTGTTTTTTTAATTTAAAAGTGCAGTTCAGCCCCCTTGGCCAGCAGGTGGTGCTAGAATTTGAAAAAAACAGACCACTTGCTTGGGGGAAATTAATGCTTAGGGCACCACATGGAGCTTCCTGTTTCTCCGAAGGTGAAAAGCAATTAAAAAAACAGTGCTGATCGGCCCCAGGAACAGCTGGTCGGTGCTATGAGTTAAAAAAGAAGAAGAAACCCGGTTCATCTGTGTGGTCCCACGGCATCTGCTTCCTTAAAAGGTGGATTATCAAAGCGAGGCAAAAAATTCCCTACCTCTTGGGTGAGTTACAGAAACCTCGCTTAAAGGGGCATTACCGGGTTTTCTTTTTTCTTTTTTTTCAAAAAGCCCAGTGGCCTTGGGATGGCATTTTTAACACAGGTTTTTTTCTAGTAATTTAAACTGCTTTTAAAGGGATGTGGGATCGAGCCCTTTAAGAGCAGCCTGGGGATAAATATATTTCCCCTGGGTAGCCTTTTCCCAGGATGGAGATAAGCCAGGCCTCACTAGAGACAGGTCACTGGCCCAGCAGAGGCACAACACACACACACACACACACACACACACACATTTCACTTTCAAAAAATCTGTTCCACATGGTCCCATTGTACCTGCAGGCAGCTGAGGGACCCCAGGAGTGGATAGAGGCAGGGGCGCTGCTCTTCCTTCTCCAACGTTTGCCACCTGAGGACGTTGCCTCACTCTGCCTAATGAGAGGGCCGGCTCTAAGCTGTGAGAAAAGCTTAACTTGCCACATCAAGTGTGCGCCAATCCAGTCTCAGGGGATGGGGGAGGTGCCAACCCTACAAAAATGATTGCTGTTGCCATTTATTACAGTTTAAAGGTGGTGCCTAGAACAAGCCCCTTCAGAATTCTCTTTTATTGCCGAAACCTCTAATTATCCTCCCCTCCAAGCTCACCCACACTCCTGTTTTGCAAATTCTGGCAAACTAAATTGAGCCCCACTGCCACCTGTTCCTAATCACACTGGCAGATGACTTGAAGGAGAATAATTAGCAGCTGCCACTGCAGCCCTCTCAATTAAGATGCTAATCAGAAGCATTACAAAGACAGTGAAGTAAACCTGCAAAGAAGAAGTTGAACACTTGCTCCGAAAGCAAAGGTTGCATTTTACTTTAAAAAAACAACAATAAAGAGGTCTAATTATATAAAGGTAGAGGAGAAGCCACTGACATGGGTCAGGATAAAATAAGATGGACTCAGCTGGGGAAAAAACAAGGCATATAGATATTAAGCACTTCATTAGGCTAGTAGTGCTGTCAGTATATTCTGGTAGAATGACTGTAAGCAGAATAAAGAAAGGTGTGTTTTTTCTACAGCATGGGGATGTAGAAAAGGTAGTTAAACATTGGTTTGTGATAGGGCCTTCATGGTACAGAGCATATGATGTGGATTGGGGGACAGAGATGGACAATGTTATTTATAACTTCCAGAATAACCCCGTTTATCCATTTATCCCTAGAAGGGAATGTTGGCTTTATCACTAATACAGTTCTGGTTGTGAGGACATTGGGGGTTGGTGGGATTCAAATGTTTCAGAAGATGTTTGTTTGTTTACTTATTTATTTAACTTGCATCCTATCTATCTCCTAAAACTGGGGTTTAAGATTTTTAAAAATAAGTGCAAATAAATATATACAAATCTAGAAACAACAAAACAAAATTAAGCAGTTTGTAAAATTAAAACGCACCTGAATTAAAAGCAACCTGAAAACACCAGAAATAAAAAAGGGTAATGCACACCCATTGCAAGTTTCTTTATCAGCAAACACTCAGGGGCAGAAAAGCCCCTGACTGAAAAAAGTGTGATTGGGAGGAGCAGTTCTTAGCATGTCCTGAGGAGGAATTCCTTAGCCCTTTCCGGCATGGAGGCAGGCCTTATGTCAAAAGGATGCTTTTTAAAAATTGCTTTTTATACTCTTGCTAGTCCTGGATGGGGCAAAGAGTTGTAGGAAACAGTGAGGGCTTGTGCTAAGCTCAGGAAGTACTACTGAGTGACAAACTCCTGTTTTTTGGGTTTTTTTTTTTTTTTTTTTTTACATTTCACATTCATATCTTAAGGGATAACAACTTGTTTGAAAAAGAAGGGGGAAATTGACTTATAGACAGAGGGCCAAGTATTATGCTAATCTAGTTCAGTAACATAGTGCAGACAGCCCTAAATGTCGTTCTTTCCTGCTTTTCTCCTCAAACCAGGCACCAAGTTTGAGGCAGCAGGTTTGGAGACTATGAATGAAACTGTTACCTGGGTAGTAAAATGAGGGGAGTTTTAGGCTGACATTAACTGACAGTAACGCTGCTGCTCACATACTAAAGGACCTGTGCTGTTGGTATTCCTGACATTTTTACTTCCCTTTCCCAAGCAGCAGGAAATTTGGGCTAGTTTTTAATTTTAAAAAAACCAAGCAGATTGTTCTGGATGGAAATGCTGGAATTGAACTGCATGTGTGTGGAAGAATATTTCTTGGCACCATGGCTTGGATATGTGAAGTTACATAGGGCAGGTGGCTCTTAAGCATTCAGGTGCCAGGACTAGTTGAAGTCATCTAACCCCTCTCAGTTCTCTGTTTCCGTTGACTTGCAACCCACACAGTCTTTCACATAACAGTATGTCCTGGTGAATGATCCTTCTTTCAATACAAGGTATTTTGGGGTGCCCTGGTTGTGTGAATATAGATAGACATGGATCCTCTTTTATGGTCATAAGAATTCTGTGAGGTAGGTTAAGCCTAGATAGTAAATGGGCCAAGATTGCAAACCTAGGCTCTTTGAGTACTACACTCTCCTTGGTATGTTCTGTCAGCAGAGTCTAATAGATGGGCTGTAGTACTCTATAACAAAGGTTTTTGGAGCATATGCAATTATGCATGCATCTTCACATACAACTGTATCTTTAATGTCTGTTTATGAGTGTTAAAGCAGTGGTTCTCAACGTTCCTAATGCTGCGACACTTTAATACAGTTCCTCATGCTGTGGTGACCTCTTGCCCTGCTTGGAAGAGGACACAAGCCCCCTTTGGCAGGCTAGAACTCCCCTCTATTTACAGGCACCCTCAGCCAATTGTAGCCTCCGGTGCCAATGACTGACATCCCCTCCAACCTATCAAGCTGTAACTCACTCTTTCCCCCACTTCCTCCCCCCCTCCTCCAGACCCAAGCTGTTTGTGCCTTTTTCTTCACTGGCTCATGGCGATCCCTGTGAAATGGTTGTTCGACCCCCAAAGGGGTCCCGACCCCCAGATTGGGAACCACTGTTAAAGTATTGAAGGCACCGCTGATAAAAGCCTTCTTTCTAGTGGCTATGGATGTGACTGAAGAAGGAACTCAAAGAAGATATCCCTATTTGGTGTCAAAATTTAAAAACAGCAACAACATGGGTATGATTGTAAAGGGCTTTAACATCACACACCAGACCTTTGTATTTATCCCTAAATTGGTAGCAAGTAGAAATGGTGACAAACCATCAAAAATGGTGGTTGAACCACAAACCACAAACCCCCTATCCAGGAACTGACAAAACAGTTCACTGGTTTGTGTGTGTAAGTCACATGCCTGGATAGGCAGGCTTGCTTCTCCCCACCCCTGCACAGGACTTTTTCTCCCTGCGCACCAGTTGTGGCCATTTTGTTTGGGTTGTGACAGAGGGAGTTGTGTGCATGTGGGCACCCAAGAAAAAAAACCATGCACAGTGATACAATCAGTCCCTGGTGCAAAAATGAGATTGGGAACAGCTGGTTTAGTGGATAGCATGATGGTCTAGGACTCCAGACAGCAGAGTTCAAATCCCCGTATAGACATGGAAACTCACTGAGGGAGTAAATTAGTAAACCCACTCCTTAAATATCTCCCTTACCTTAAAAGCCCTATTAGGGTCGATATAAGTCAGTTCCAACCTGATGGCACGGAATACAAATGAATGCACAGACGAAAAAAGATTTTCACACACTACCTTAATGGTGTTTGTTGTGTGCCTTTCACAATACTCATTTGGCCGGCGTTTATTTCATATTGTTTATGCCCATGGCCAAAACAAGGTTGAAAACGGCCCAGGCGGTGTTCAATCACTCTTTTCAGACACTCGGTTGTTATTAAATTCGTTACAGCCAATAAAGCATGTTCCCGGTCACAGATTTAACCTTGTAGGCTAGCATATCAGGCATTCTGACTGAAGCATTCTCAAACTGCAGTACCTTAGGGTTCTCATAGGGTATTGGCCTTTTATCAGGATTCAGTCCTGGATTCTTCAGAGATTGATGCTTGTCTTTGAGTTTAATCCCACAGACAACAAAACCAGCTTTTGTACTGGGCTCTGACTTAAAAAATGATTTGATTTTTCACATACACTTGAGGAAAATGCCCATGTAGACTACTTTGTCAGGGGACCAAGTTTTTATTGAGGAGGATGTTGATTGGAATCAATTTAACACATGTGAATGCCCTCTATTGATTTTTTAAAAATCCTGCTATCTTGTAGAGTACTATATTAGTAAGTAAGTAAGCAAGCAAGCAAGCAAGTAAGTAAGTAAATGAATGCTTGGCTTGCCTGCTCACTCCCCTGCCACATGCTTGCTCAACCACCTTTCTCCCCATCACCCCATCTCTGTCTGATAGCTAGTTCACCCCCTTACTTGCCTGATTGCTTGCTTGCCCCCAGTTGCCCTTCTGCCTCTTGATTGATCACTCATCCCGCCTGCCTCCGTGCCCCCTACTCATTTACCTCTCCACTTGTCCGCTCAGTTACCTGGTTCCCCTGCTCATTCCTAGATCACAGCACAGGGCTTCGCTGCCGCCGTCAACTGAGCAGCATGGTGCCCTCTCACAGGCCTGGCTTTGCTACCACGGTTCCTCTCAACTGGCTTCTTGCTGGCATGGAAGCTGCATTGCTGGCGCTGAGCAAGTGCCGTGCTACCCGGTGGTGGCAGTGGCTCCTTGGTGGAGGGGGCGATGAGGCGGCGGCGGCGGCAATGGAGGACAAGACTGGCGGTGGTAGTGGCAGACACACACCATCTCAAAAGGTTTGGATTCAGGTGAAGGCCACCCAACATGAGCTGGAATTGGAAAACAAGACAAAAAACAACCTCTCTCCTGGGTTATTCTGGCAGCAGGACCAACTTGTTCAACTTGGATCGTCATTTTCCCCCTTCAGTCTTCAATAAGGCATTTGCCACAGTTTATGTTATTCATGTTGGCAAATTAGGCCTACTGATTAAAAAGCAGCCAGGGCAAGAGTTCTGTGAACACAGGAGTAAAAGGCCTCATATGGCCCTGGCTCTTTTGTATACAGAGGCAGATGACTCAGATGTGCTTCACTCTTTTCTCTTGTTCCCCAGCCTCATAATCTTGCAAACAGATGCTAAGGAGGAGAAATCAAAAGCTGTGTAGTGTGCAAAAAAATGTAAATCAAACAATTCCAATCCTGTAGCATGTTCTGCATTTTTAAGTCGATATAACCACAGACTTACATTTCTACCTCACTGTCTTTCCCCCCCAACTTCTGGGGGGGGGGGCAAGAAATGTTCTATTTCCTCTTGGTGGCAGTAGTTAAATGAAATTTTAAAAAGAGACCCCAGTAATGTATCAAAAAGCCGGATGCAGTGGCTTACTTATTGAGCTTGTGGCCACTGACCAATCTGGAAAGTCATCATTAGGTAAAACGGAAGAAGCTTATGTTTTAATTCAGGAAAGTTATTCATGGATTGTGCTCAACTTGTAACTATAAATGTAACCCCCCATAGAGTATTAGGCAAAATAAAATAATAATAAAAAATAAAGAAGACAAAAACATTTATGCACTTTAAAGGCTGACTGCTTTATTGTAATGTGAGCTTTTGTGAACAAGACCATTTCCAGAAAAGCTCCCATTAAAATATAGCAGTTAGTCTTTAAGGTACCACAGCATTTTTATCATCTTCATTTTTATTGTTCATTAGTTTTTGCCTGATAAGCTAGCACAGACTAACACCACCACCTCATCTAAGACTCCTAACAGAGCACCGAAATAGGAATTCAACCAGCACATAAACACCCAATCATCATTCCCTCATGAGGCATATGGGTGGAATCAGGACTAAAGGTAGGGAATCTTGAATTTGTGCCAGAGGTGGCTCTTGAACCCAGGCTTTTGAACTCCAGGGTATGCATATTGTTCTGTCCACCCACTTCTCATGGCTGACTGCCCAGAGGTTTGAACATAGCCACACCCAGCTTTGGCTAAGCTACTGTGAAAGGTTTCCAAAAGGTTCAAGTAGAAAATTACATTTGGTCACTTGTCATTCTAATGCTTCTACTGCAGGAAGTGAAGCATGCTCTTTTTTGTTCTATTGTGTTTTTATTTCTGCTAAAAGCTTCCTTAAACCCGAGTGAGGCCCCAGCTGTGATGTATTCAATCTTCCTTTGCCCGTGTTAATTGGAACAATGATAAATGCCAAGTAGGTGAAATAGAGCTAAGCTGAAAGTGCATGGCAATCTTCCAGTCCCAAGAAAGAATAACATGGGACTAATTAACAGAATTCAATCAAAGGTTGTTCTACAAGGGCAGCCGTGTTCCTGTCCTTGAGCAGCAGAGGGTGGTTGCCTGTCACCATAGCACAGCTGATTAAGCTATGTGTTACATTCCAAATGGTTAATTTAAAAACCCAGATACAATGGTGAAGTAATTCGAAGTGATGCACTTGGTGTCTGCTTCCAGTTTCAGGTCAGGGTGGTAATTTTTTCCTTTTCGGTGGGAAGATATATATGGGCTCTTTCATACAGGCATATCCATCATTTGATGCCTATGTTGAAATCAGCAAATTTGTAGATATTTACAATGAGATTTTTTTTTTGTCCAAATCCTTCAAGCAGTTCTTGCCTAGTTTACTTCGCACATGCACTGCTGTTACAGTTGGTACATGTTGTGAGAAATCTCTTGCTGAGTTAGGCTGGAAAATGAAGTCACGACTGAAACCACATCACTTGGAGGGCAGTGGCAGTCAAATGCATGATCCCTCCAGGGCCAATGCACTATAGACAAGGTCCATTGTTAGGCATCAGGCCACTTTGGCACCCACTGAACTCTACTATTTAAAACAAATACAACATACCTCAAATAACTCTGTGTCCTTGTTCCACTTTGCTTAAATTAGAATTAGAATTCTTATGCATTTCTAAGAGACTTCAGGATTAATTCTCCAATAAGGGGGAGGCAGAACTTGTAATGGCTAATGCAGATACCCTGTTTCAAACTGTAGTGTGTGACCAGGTCTTCTACCAAGGACAATGTAACCTGTGGAATTAAAGCAGCAGCAAACATTAAACACGTTGGACTGAATGCAGGCTAGAGTTTAAAAAAAGCAAAGCAAAGCAAAGCAAAGCAGTTCACTGACTATTGATTGCAGATTATTTCTTCACTAGGAAAGAAGTGGTGAGGACACTCACAGTTGGAGGTGATTTAAATAGTAAAAAATGTACAATGACTTTCATAGTTTTGCAAGCTGCAAATAAGCTTGCTTTTGCTTGGTGATTGGTTATTTGGAGGAACCAAAGAGCTGTATTTGCATGTTGATGAAATACACATAGCAAATTTGAAGATGCTTCTCTGCAGGGGTAATGTGTTATTGCAAAACTATCTGTCTCTTTTGTTTTGTTAGCTCTTCCAGGAGTTTGCTAAAAGATCTGTCGTGGCATCAACTTTTCAACATACGCATATCATGTCTTGCATATGAAGTAAACTTTGGTCCATAAAACTTTGTACAGTACTTTAAAATGTTTCTTAGCCTTAATGCTACAGGACAGGGAGTGTGATGTGGAATTAAACCAGGTCTAGGTAAACCTGGGTTCAAATCTCTGCTTGGCTATGAAGTTTTAGTCATGACATTCAAACAGTTGTTCTCTCTCAGTCTTAGTTGTTTCACAGGGTAGTTGTGAGGATAAAAATGCCTGGTTCACTGCCTTGATCTCCTTAGGGGACTATAAGCACAATAAAACAAATTGAGATGGGCACACACCACTGATTCAGTGGTTCAAGCTGGTTCGTTTAGCAGCTAAACAAGTGTTCAGTATTTCAAAGCCCTGTCTCCTCTGTCGGGCACCCACTAAAAGGGAGCAGCCAGATGAGGTGGGGTAGAGAAGTCAGGATGCTGTCTCTGTGTGGGCAGCCACAAGGTGAGGCATGGTTCAAACTGCCAAACTAGCAATCTGTGCCCATCTCTAGTAGGAAATATTAATTTACAGTATTTAATACACATGTTTGTCCTAAAATATCCAAGACAGTTTGTGGCTTATTACATAAACAAGTAAGAAATAAAATCTTGGTTTAGTTGGGTTACAACACAGTAGCATAGTTACCAATTTATGTATTAATCATCAAATTCCTGTGAGTCATGGCATTGGTATTCCTGTTAAATTAGATGGCAAATTTGATTGTCATGGATATGTGACAGGGAGGTAGTAGTCATCACGCGGTGGTGTAAAACGTGTGATTAAACATGTTTAACACTTATCAATCTTTAAATATGCTTAACATTTACTATTTTTATTTATTTTTCTTATTGTAGGCTGCCTTTCAAGGTGACTTGCAGTAGTAAAAAGAACAGAATTAAAAAAAACCACAAAAAAGTTATACATTTAAAAACAGTTGAATTATACAACCGATTAAAATGCACTCAATGATTAAAAACATGTAAAATGTTAAACATTATCTCAACCAAAAGATGGAATACAGGGACTCGGCCGTGAGTATTAATCTATTTAATGTCTCTTTTTAAAATGGTGGGTAGCCAATCTTTTTGTTCCTGGCAAAAAGTTAAAGCAAAAATTCCTGAAACAATTTGCAGGACAGGGGAAGCTCCTACTGGTGCCAGTGGGAGCTACCCTCTCTGCAAAAAATAGCTTCTCTCTCTCTCTCTCTCTCTCTCTGTGTGTGTGTGTATGTGTGTGTGCTGTGTTACTTTTGTGAGTACCACAGCTGCATTGTTTTGCACTCATTTGTGAATCTGGGGTGTGTGGTTACTGGGAAAATGTGAAAGCAGCTTGTGGAATTGCCCTTCCCCAGTCTGTATGTCTCAGTAGCATTTGGGGCAGAGGGCTTAACATACTGTGCAATTCTACCCATAAACTGAAGGACCCAAATACGGAACCCTCACTCAGCTACAATGCACACGTTAATCCCCAGAGCAGTTTTTCTTTCCTCTGATGATAAGCAATACAAAATAACATTACATTTTGGTAGTTTGTATAGCCTCCGGTATAAGTGATACAAATTGCTCGGATTGGTGTTTTAGTGGTGCATTATTGTAATAACATATTTATTTATTCTTGTTCTCCCTTGTGAGCCACATGTTAGGGCACATTATATGGAAAAATGGATGGCAAATTAAAGCAGTCACTCAAGTGGTGTGGCTTAAACCATCCTAGTTTTGTTGTAAGAAGGTGGGGGAGGAAATATGGGATAAAATGCAGATAACAGCAATGAGATCAGTGAATGCATGTAATTTAAGGCCACCCAGTCAGCATTACATAAACGAAGGAATCCGATTCCAAGTTTCCTTGGTCCAAGGAAAACAATTCTTTGGGAGGGACCCCTTACCTGCTCTGGTTCCTGAACGCCAACTGCTGTCACTATCCACATACAACTGTCATTCTTGCAGGCTAACTGCGGTTTGCTCCAGCCCGAGTTCAAGTGGAGAGTTGAGGGAAATTGTTTTCAATGACTGCAAGCTGCTCAGTATCCCAGTTGGTGATGGCTTAATTGGACTGAGGATTGTATTCTCTTTCAGCAATCAATCTGTAATAGCAGCCCGGGATGATCTGCGTAACCTCTTCTGTATTTTTAACCAGCTGTTAGTACTTTCAAGGGCAAAAATATTGACATGCGTGCAGGTGAAACAATACAGGCCTGTTGTACTGCTCATTAGTGTCTCCTTTGTTGTTGTGACAGTTCAGGGATGTTCATTTCTTTGGGAGATGGGGCCATGATCATGCCTATTCCCCCCCTTTGACTTCCGTAGATCTGAGAGGAGCCCTGCCACCATATGGAGTCAGTCATAGTCTTCAAAATACATGGAATACTGTTTTTTTTTTTAAACAGAGGATTAAAGTTTCAGCAACTTGCCTACTTTTACATCAGGGCAGTGTCACACTGCAGCCAGTCTCCATGGAACATTTTCCAACCCGCACTTCCCATTTTAAGGGCCTTGGCCTGGGATATTTGGTGAGCCACAGTGCTCCAAGAAGGGAGGTGGCTGCTTTCCCAACAAATCCAGCGCTTCAAGGGAAGCGTTGTAATTGCCACATGAGCAAAGCTGTCCTCTCCCTTTCCTTTGTGCTCCCCTAGTTTTTCTGACAGCTATGGGATTTCTGGGACACCGTGTGCTGCAGCCTCGGCTGCTTATCAATTGCAGATGTTAATATGGACACCAGTCAGTTCCAGAAAGAGAGTAATTCATTAGGCACATGGGTTTGTGCCACTGGCTGCACTCTCAAAGGGCTAGATAAGGGAGCGGGGCTTCACAATCCGTCTCCAGTTCTCTGCTGATGGCATATGTTGGTTGGAAAGGAGGCCTTAGTAGACAGGAGGCTGAGGACAAGAAACACGCCTGGTGGTTTTTTAAAAAAAGAGAGAGTCTGCATGTTGTTATGAAAAGGGAGAAGAGTTGATATCAGAATGCTTACCGAGGCTAGCCAAGACCAGAGGGCCCAGAGGAAATAGGACAGAACAGGCAGTGGGTTATGAGGGCCGAAGCAGAGCAAATGATATGCACTCGGGACATTAAAAATGCATAACTGTAGAGAAATTCAGGCTGGAAAGCTCAGATAGGGAAAGAAGGTGATGTCAGCTGTGGGCAGAAACAGAGAGGACAGGCAGATGAGGGAGCCTTGGAGAGCAAAGGTCGGGGGAACCAAGAAACTAAAGAGGGTTTCTAAGCTGCCAAATGCAAACCTGCAAAGTATGCCACACAGCTCTGCCCGGCTTCCCCTCCATAGAAACACTCCTGATTTAAAACCATCTTCTGCGTGGATGAAGGATCAAAGGACTGTCTCTGAGCCTGGAAGTGGGGTCTTTAGGGTAAGAAGGAAGCTCTTTAGTCACCTGCAGCAGGAAGTGGTGCAGAAAACTCGAGCAGTGGACTCTGTTACTTCAAGCAGGCTTTCCCTGAGAACTATGTTTTGAAGAAGTGCACATGTGCACGAAATGTCACATTAAAATATGAAAGTTAGTCTTTAAGGTGCCACATGTTTGTGTATTTTGTTTTGTTTTTCTTTTATTTTTGCCTGAAATTCCTGAGAACCTGAAGACACTACAAGGTGTGGGGCAGATGGCCAGTGTTTTGTATATTTTCCTTCCCAACAGCAGTACTTTTGCCCTCTTAAGGATCAAACCAGACGCTGCCCTTAGCACACTTCTGAACAAGTGGTGTGTTTCAAGTGGTCTTAGACGTAAGGCGTAGCATGTGATTGTTCTCCTCCATACATGTTAGCATGCTTTACTTTGTGATTGGTGTTTGGGAGGTAAGTTGGGGCTTAATTGCTCAAGTTGATTGCTGAGGCACACAGCTCTAAGGAAATCACATTGTAGGAGGGAAATGGGTTATTTCGGGGAAATGTTCACTCCCTGTAAAATCTAGTTTGAATTTGAGGGACTCCTCTGCTATTCGTTAGGGAGAAACGTGGGCAAGAGGAGCGAAATGATGGTTAAACTGAATGTGTATTTATCCAAACGGAGTCAGGTAGCTGAGTTTGCTTTGGCCTCACAGTCAAGTTCTTGTCAGATATTCTTTAAGTAATTTAAAAATGGGTGTCTCCTCCAAGTTCTCTTCCACCCCAAGAGAAGGGTGGGCTCAGATTAAGCCAAGGCTGAAGGTAGATGTTTTGAAAAATAAAACACAACAAAGTGCATGCAGAGAACAACAGATGGGTTTTCAGTCAGAATCAAGGTGAGGAGGAGAAAATGTAGCTCAAGAAATTGTCCCACAGGTGAATACAGAAAGCTGAGGATATCATGCAATAGGGTGAGGGTTTTTATGTAATTAATAAAAGGAAGTCAGTTTCTCAAAAAGTAGGTTGAATTTTTGACATTTGTAAGAGGTGAGCATTCACTGTGAACTATTCCATATGGATGGTTTGCCATAAGTTTTTACTGTGTAATCATCTATGATTGGAGACAATTATTAAGTTGCATCTTATAATGAAATGATTAAATCCTGGCATAACAAATGTGAGTTCTCACCAGTGAAGAGAAATAGCAAACCCCAAGTGTAAGTCTTAAAGAGCTTTTAATATATAAGTTCATTAAACTTCCACCATATCAGCTAAATCAATGTATTACCTGTACAACTAAGATGCTAGGACATCCAATACCAGTGATACAGAGGTTTAAGACAGTGTTTCCTTGCTCTGGCCAAGACTGAGAAGAGAGGGGTTCCAGTGAGATCCACAAACAATAATCACTGGACATGTTGAGATCACTATCCTAGCCCATTTTACCGCCTAGTAAATTCCCATAGATTGAATCTATCAGGATGTTGTAGATGGGAGAGGTAATGGAGAGGAAGTGCTTGTAGACTGATAGAGAGGTGAGAACTGTATCACCTGAAATAGTTAAACACCATGACAAATTTTCACCTCCATTTTGTTCTCTAAAGTGGGGTAATGTCAAATCAGTCAGTCAGTTAATCAATCAATCAATAAAAAGGTGCAAACATTTGGTTGTCTGTGTTTTACGCTGTGATACTTTATCCTCAAATGATGGTTTAAGAATGGATTCGGAGAGAGGTGGAAATCAGTTTTTAAAGTGAACAGTGCCAAATAATTTTTTAAAAAATCTGTATGGTGGGTCTTCCCAGCTTTATCACCTTTCAGTGTGAATAGCTTCTCTTAATTTTGCCTAAGCTGTTCTCTTCCATTTCAAAGTCTAGCCATATGATGCCTCTTTTATTATTGTTGAAAATGTGCATCAGAAATGCAAGATAGTAACACAGAAGAGTTGGGATGGCAGAAGGTGGACTTGGGATCGACTGGGAAATTTGTGGGCGATTTTCAAAACACTGGCAAAGATTTCTGACTCCCATTTGGTTAACAACACTAGTACAGTTGTCACCCGCCCTTTCGCAGTTCATATACTGCGGTCCCGGTATATCGCGGGTCCGCAGTATATGAAAAAAAGGCCTCCTGGGGTAAGGCGGAAGAGCCTTCCCAGGCCCGTCTGAGGCCCCAAAAGTGCTTCCCCGCAAACTGGAAGTGACTTTTGGTAAACCAGAAGCGACCTCCGAATCACTAGAAAGCACTTTGGGGGACTCTTGGGGACTGGAAAGCCCCTTGCAGGCCCGTTTGGGGCAGCGCCAGGCCTGGGGTAAGTACAAGAGCACCCAGAGAGCCCCCCCCTAGTCTCGACCTGACCCAGCATCCGCATATTGCGGATTTTCAATTATCGCAGGTCAGGTTGGGTCCCTAACCCCCACGATAGGCGCGGGTTTACTATAGCTTCAAAATGCCTTTTCTATACCCGTTCCTCAAAGTAAACCATGTCTTGTAACCAGAAGCGAGTTACTGTGTGGGAATTCTTGTGAAGTGGGTTCTGTAATTCTAACTGTATGTCTTTTGCACTGGCTCAGATTGATGATCTCAGTATTCTAGTAAAAAACAAAGTGGGTCCCTGAAGCCTGACGTTTGCCCAGTTGTAGGCTTAGCTACTTCAATGGTATTTTCATCTGGACAAACTATGCACATACAGTATTTGGTTTTTCTTCTCTTCCAAAGATTTTTCAACAGAAACACCCCACACAAATTTGATCACTTTGTTTTATTACAAAGATATTCTCCCCAAAAGATTTCACCACTTCCATTAAACAGCAGGTAAGAAAAACAAACAAAATGCACCCACAAATAACTTGACGAGGTTAAAAATATATTACAGTGGAGTTGGGTTCCTGTGCAATAGCACCAACCCTCAGCTTCTGCTTTTGTAGACAATGTATTTCTTTTCAATGGTTGTAGCAAATATTTGGACGAAGAATTAAATAATAAAGCATATGCCATAAGACCCGTGCGCCAAGCACCTCACTTGGAACACACAAACACACACCGATTCAGAATAGAAAGATCAATCCCTCCTGCTGAAGGGACTTCTCCAGACAATGACTTTTCCACACTGAAGCTGGGCTGATGATCTCCCAGATAACAGCTATCACCCTATTTTGGGCTATCTCAGCTCTGTCTCTGTTTACCTTCAACTCACTCTTTCTCCCAGCTGGTGGCCCAACAGTGTTTCTTTCACATTCCTGAGTTGGCCCCTCTGTGAGTAGGTGTGTAACTGGCAGCTCTTCACAGTTTAAAAAAAAAACAAAATGATTTTTTAAAGGAAAAAAAATCTCAAAGTTAAATGTAGCCCAGCTACATTCGTAAAAATTCCTCTTCTGCAGCCACTTTCTCAGCAAACACAATTTTCCTCAGTGGGCTTAATCCTTTGCAGTTCCTTTTTTCATGTTTTATATTCCTCTTCTATTTTTTTGCACTGGATAAAATCTGTATTTTTTTCATTATACTGATATATAAAATGACATGTCACTTCCCCATATAATTTACTACTCTATGCATTTTTGAAAGATATATTTAACAAAGCATAACTACCTATAACAACAAAATTTTGATTTAGGGAATTTTTTTTACTTTCTGCCCAACTGGTGAAATTTTAGCCTCCAAAACTCCAGCAGACTCCCCGTTAGAACTTGCCTTTGGTGAGGTAGTGTCGTATTTTAAAGCATCATTTGGCAGTTTACAAGCCTTGGCATTGTCAGCGGCATCAGGTGACTTCATCACTCCGGACCAGGTCCTTCTCTGCAACAGCCATTGCCATCAGGCTGCTACCCACAATACTAAAGGGGGCATTCGGAGAGAGCGAGCGAACACTGCTGCAATTCAAACTCACAGCAGAGAGAGAAAAATGTGTCCTGTTGTAGTTCAGCGTAAAGGCATACAGGGAAAAGTTAAGGGGAGTCATAATCAGGGCAAAATGACGTAGAGGAATCTAGGATACTGTGCAAAAGTGTTACCGTCTGGTAGACATTGAAGCAAGAGTAGTCAGCTTTTTCTACTCTTGGGAAATGTCCAGTGGTCTTGAGTTAAGCCAACAGTAGATTTATACTGAGCCAAGAGCTCAGGTCAATATATTTCCCTCTGAAGTAGTGGGGGGTGGATGAACAAAGGGAAGGAAATACACCCTTTATACCCTTGCAGCATGTGTGTGTGTGTGTGTGTGTGTGTGTGTGCACGCACACACACACACACATATCCTTTCAGGGAAGAGTATTCTTGAACCAGATGGGTGTTTAGAGGGGAATCTGTCGACTGGAGCTTAGTCTGTGTAAACATCTGGGAAGCTTTGGAAAATGGGAACAGCTGCACTGATTTGTTCTTTTCCGACATTGTCTGCTATACAATAACAATCCCTCCAGCAAGGTAATAGCCATTTCCGTTGTGGGGGTAAAGTGCTTTCACATGTCATGACGACTTAGGAAGGAACTGCATTATCTACCAGTCTGTGGGCTCCCCACCTCTTTCCAATCTTGGGTGAAGGTGTACTTACGTTTACATGTACAGTACAAAAAATAAAAGGCACAAAATACATCGAATGCAGCAGACTGTGTACATTAAATGGGTTCCCTGATATTTAAAGTACACAGAAGGAAAGGGATATTGTGAGCGGGAGTTCCACTGTTGCTCCGGGGGCCGTTTGAAATATTCATTCACTGCTCCCCGAAGTGTTTCTGCTTTTCTCTTAAACACCTCAGCCTTGTTCCCATATCCTGATCTCTGCATTACGTGAGTCTCTCTGGGAAACTGAAGGGAAAGACAACCGCTTTGAATAAGAGTAGGAGCTCTTCAGAAGAAGCTACTACATTTGGCGGCGCAAGAATTGTGCCTCTGTCTGAAAGATCAAATAAATTAACAGATACCATGAAGTGCAGATCACATCGGGACAAGCTGTTTAAGTGGACAGCCCTCACTTCACCAGATGGCTTAAGAAGATTGGCATGACTGAACCATCAAGTGGTTTGTTAGTCACCATATACATACAATAGGCTACATACTGACACATAGATAGTTTGAAAGGGTGTTCCCTAAAAGACAGTGCACTGTAGAGAAGGTCACTTCTAGACATGGAAGAAAATCCAGATTGCCACCTATGCTTCACTGCAGCATTCGTAAATATTGTCTTCCATAAGTGCAATCACTTGTTCAAATTTGTGCTGCAGCTGTGTGCGCTTTGTTGAGGGATTCATGTCCAACGCATTCACTATCTGAGAAAATAAGAAATTAATAATAGATTAGAGATTACCCATTGGTTTAAGATTCTTCCATTCTGACAGTGCAGTCCTATGTACACAGAAGTAAACCATAGTGAGTTTGATATTTCCCTCCTCAAAATGTAGAGGATTGAAGCCCAAGAAACAATGAATCGTTGGTTGAAATCCTGTTGTGCAACTTTATGCTGTGTCGATCTGGTGACATCATCAGTGGTGGCCATTTATTGGGAATTAGAAGGTTCCATTTGTGCACACCTTGAAGATTCTGCAACTGGGGAAGCCTTTGGGGGCTGCAAGATGACGGTGATGGTGAAATCTTTAATTTCCCAAAATCACTGCAGCTAAAACCTCCAGGAGAGGGTGGGTCAGAAAAACCAAAGCCCCATAGTGCTTAAAGCACTCACAGCATCATTTAGAAGTTAATTGCGCAGGTTACACATCCCTACCCACCCTAAGCAATCCAGGGACTCATTTTACCAACCTTGGAAATATGGAAGGTGGAGTCAACCCTGGAACAGGCTACCTGGGACTGAATCCTGGGTCGTTAGCAGAGTTTAACTGCAGTATGGCAGTTCAACCAGTTTAGCCACGTGGACAAGTTACTTACTTGTAGCTGCAGTTCTTCAGGTGGTTATCTGTGAATTCACATTAATGGACTCCTTTGCATCTGCTCCGCCATCCTTCAAATGTTCCAGAGCCTAAAAAGCTGTTAGCCCTAAACTTGCACACAGTGCATGCTCCTCCACCCAATGGTTACCTCTCAGTTCTCACATGAGCCACTGAACACAATACAATGCATGGCAGACAGAGGGGAGGTTGTGTGAATTCACAGATGGCCACTTGAAAAACTACAGTCAGAACTAAAGTAACCTGTCCTTCTTCATTGTCTGACTGACATCAGTAGGTGACTAACAAGGTCACTTACCAGTCAGTGAGATGTCATGCCAACACTGAAGATATTACTGCTTCACCAAATGACGCATCCAGCTTTGCTTTCGACTTCTACTCTCTAACATTTAATAATCATTATGGGCTGGGACCATGTGGCTGCCTTACAAATTTCTGTTAGGTGAACTACTTTCAGAAAAGCTGTGATTTCTTTAAGAATTCAAGCAATGTCTTTTTCTCGTAAAGACAAAGTACTGTAATGGCATTTAACTTTGGTGGTCTTGATAAAAAAAAGGAACAGTTTATTAGTATTCTGAAATGTCTTTGTTCTTGAAAAATAAAAGGGTAATACTCTAATGTGTAGAGATCTTTCCAGTTCTGTAGATATTCTTTTCCCACTGACTTTGCAGACAAAATAAACTTGTTCCATTTGCATGTCTATGCTTTCTGTCTACAGTTTACTGGCCTCAACCAGGATGCTTTTTAATGTACAGTATATGAATTCTCCAAGCTGTCAATTTTAGTTTACTGTGGTCCAGAAAGTGAACTGTTCCATTCTATCATCATACTTTTCTCCAGTGCTTGATGATAAATGTTTTGCCATGTGAAGGACTGTTGTAAACTATGGCTGATGTGACTAATGACCACGGTGCAATTAGTATTGCATTGGCCTTCTCCTGCCAGTTTCATAATCACCCTATGGATAACTGAAATTGGTGCGAAAAGGTAGACCCAATTCTTCAACTGAATGGTGGAGTCATTTTGTGATGTTCTTTCCTGACCTGCCCAGAACCATTATTCCAGACATTTCCTGTTTTTTTTGCCACTGCAAATATGTCTATTTGTGGTTACCCTACCAATCGCAAATGTCTTGGTAAACTGAAGCTCCCAGGGAGGCCTGGAAACTGATCACTCGAAACTGGGCCTTCTCTGTGGCCACCCGTATAATTTGGAACAAACTGCCCAGTGAGATTCGCCTTGCACAGTCCCTGCTGGCCTTTAAAAAAAGCGCTTAAGATCTTGCTTTTCAGAAAGACATTTGGCGACCATTAGGGTTTTTATAATTGTTGTTGTTCTGTTCCGTCATCTTGCCAAGTATTATTATTTGTTTGTGTGTTGTTGTTGTTCGGTTGATGTGTTTGATGTTTGTTTTTAATTGTTATATGGGATTGTTGGACACCACCAAGAGTTCCTTCTGGAAGATGGGCAGTACAGAAATAAATAAATAGATAGATAGATAGATAGATAGATAGATAGATAGATAGATAGATAGATAGATAGATAGATAAATAAATACTCATGCATCTGAGCACTGTGCCAGCTCAAAGAATCTGCTGTCATGTTCTCTCCCACAATATGGGCAGAAACTAGATAGGTATGTCTTTGAACATACTCTTCCCACTACCCAGAAGGACTGCTTTCAACACTGCTAGCATCTGTAGCAAGTTGATATGTAAATTCCTCTCATCCTGGGACTATAAGGCAGTGGTGGTGAACCTTTGGCACTCCAGATGTTTTGGACCACAGCTCCCACAGTCCTTTGTCATTGGCAATACAGGTTAGGAGTTCTGGGAGTTGTGGTCCAAAACATCTGGAGTGCCAAAGGTTCACCACCACTGCTATAAGGCACGAATCCATCAAACATGGCAGTGGGCATCTCATCATCACGACAGACTAATGTCTGTTGTTACAAGAGCCAAAGGTTGTGCCTGCTTGAAAGGTCTTCCCATTGACAAGTTTTCTATGTTTGATGACCAGATAAGTTGCTCTGCCAGTTCTGGAGATATTTAAAGCTTCTTTTGATTGTTTTCCCTCATACTGTCAAAAGATAACAGGAATCATGCTTGCAGGGATCTCATTTTTAACTTAACACAAGGGAGGACTGCTGTAGTCAACATCATGTATCCTAGCAACTTTTGAGCACATGTGCTGTCACTAGCTCATCTGCTTGAAACGTTTTCATCAGAATTAAATTTGTTTTTCTCCTTTTCTGTGGTAAGTAAGCTTTTGTTGTTCTTGATATAGCACCTGTTTACTAAATCACACTTGTTGGTTCTAAATGATATTTTTAAAGGTTTATTCAAAGGCCAAGTTTTAACAGTAGTCTTGGGAGTAAAGTTTAAAATGCTTCTTTGCTCTTGCCTTTTAATCTGCCACAACCAACCAGTTATTAATCTATAGGAAAGTGCTGATTCCATGAAGTCTGAGAGGTACCACAGGACCAATTCATTTAATAGACTCTGGGTGCTACAGATAGATAAAAAGGGAGGACTTTGGACTCAAAATATTGTTGTTCATGACAAAATGGTCTTGTCAGATGGAAATATGAAAACATGCATCCTTAAGGTCTACCGCAACAAACTCATCTCCCTTTTTTCAACAGCCATGACTGCAGACATCACCATTCTGACCTTTTTTTTAAATTTCTCCACAAAACAGGAATAAAACCCTTGGTCTTGGTGTTCAACAGAGACCAGCCACATTCTATTCCTTTGTGATTCACACTAATGTACCTGTTTAGAAAGAAACCATTGCAGACACCACAAAAAGCAACTTTTAATTCCTGGGAAATGGTTCTGATGATGATTCCCTATGTAGTACAAAGCTGTGCAACAGGATTTCAGCCACGGATTTCAAATCTAGTCAGTCCAAATCACTTAGCATCTTAAATCACCACTTATTTATGCTAATGTCCCTCCATCTTTTACTTTTCCATCATTCATTGTTACACCTCTTCAATAATCTCTAAAATGCCTCACCTTTATTTAATTAATTATGAACACATAATTTAAATAATTAACATTCTGCCAATATAATAAAGGCACAGTTTGACAATGGTACTACTGGCGATTAAAGCTTAGTAGCATTGAGAGACAAATACTCTGTAAACAGTATTCAAGTGTTTTACTACAAATGTATGTAAGAACATGCATTGATCTTTGTTTGCAACTTTTCATTGTAATGAAGAGCTTAAACCACAGGTTCCTTGTTTGAATATAATTAGAAGATATAGTTTGCCAGACTCTACAATTATTGCATTAAGATGTACAAAAGAAAGGCGGTGGAAAGAGATGACAGGACAGCTGGGTATGATTTTTGTTCTTGCTTTGATACATTATTTTTAACAGATCAAGATGAGTAACATTTATAAAAGGCCACAATGTATAAATTTCATCCACAATTCTCAGATGATACCATAAGCAAATGTTATAAATTCTTATGACAAAGCAACTCAATAGTACCAAGCTCCTAAACTGTTCATTATGTGGTTTCATACAAAAGGTGCCCATCTCATTTTCTAATATTCTAAAAGAAAATCTGCAAGTTAAACCTTTAATAGATTTAGCTTTTTTCCTAAATTGTTAATTTGTATGATTTAGCTCAGAGAATGTATTAAGAATAACGATGTTTTAAATCAATGCATATTTAAATGCGGTGGCACTTCCTGATTGGTCTTAACATATTTTTTTTACTGGGTTTATATCCACGTTTTATTGTTTTCTCAGAAAATGTCATCATCATCATGTAAGATCACAATGGGATGTTTGAGCTCCATGAAACTGCCATAATCCTAACATGCTACCATATTTTCATAAATTGGGTTGGTAAATTGCCACTAATTAACAAGCTGCTAATTGAATCTGGCTTATGGCTAGGAACACAAGCAGCAACTTGTTCATTGGTGGCAATCCTCCAGTTCAATTTAGCCTATTATGGTTTGATGGTTTTAAATCCAAAATAAAGATTCTGGCCAGTAATTGTGACATCTGTTTGTACCTATATCTACGTAGCATCTATCCTCTGGCCTGAACATGGAGCAGAATGGCAGCTGCCTAAGTATCCATCGTGCTCTGCCAGGCTTCCTGTTGTGTGACCAGTTGAATGGTCAGTCTCTCAACTCCTTTGACAACAGACACATGCCAGGGAATCTGCTTGAGTGGCAGAGAACCGTCTTAGACTGATTGCCCTGCTGATTGCCCTGCTGATGCTCCATCTTTAGGCAAACCATTCTGGCCTATAACGTTATCAATAGCTTCAGCTTTGCTGTTTCTTCCACTTTGTAACTAGTTGGGTTTCATGTGTACTTGGATTTTTTGCAAGGTGTAGTTTGTTTCACATACAAATGCATGTTATATCTACAGTTGTCCAGTTTTTATGTATTTTTTCCTAGAGTATTCATCATTCTTTAAAATTATGCACTGTTCTCGGCTAGTTTATTAGCCAAGACCAAAGCCAAGGACCACTTTGGCTCTCTATACTTCTTAGGGTGCATATAAATACACCATATTTTCCTGTCTACAAGACACTCCCATGTATAAGGCGACCCCCATTTTTTTCCAACTCATAATTACAGTTTTGCAACCGGTGTCTGTGTGTTCTCTCAGCTTAATTCCATGTATAAGACAACTCTCAATTTTTAGTCTAACAATTTTAGACAAAAATAGAGGCTTATACATAGGAAAAAACTGAACCCAGTGGAGATTGTTTCTAAATAAATGCATAGATTTGCATGTCTATTCCCTAACTGGGCCACTAGTGAAAAAGTGGCATTTTAGCAAAAGTTACATAGCAATATTGCACACTTCTATTTTCATTCCACTGGTCCAGTTAGGAATGGGTATTATATAAAAAACATATTTTACAGTTACCGGCCTAAAATAATTTATCAACCTCTTAGACACAGGTATAGGGAAAATAAATAAAGTAAGAGCAGTTATGCTCTAATTAATATTACAAACAATTTTGTTCAGGTGCAAAGTTTAATAGTTGCATATATTCTGAATTAAAAAAAAATCAAATTTATGTGTTTCACAGGTTTTGAATATTGCACTGATAGTATGTTTAAAGCCTTTCTTTTGAGAGTGCAATGAGCACCTGATAACCCTCACATGCTCATCTCCTCATATTTGCAAATATAGCCAGGTGACATTCAACCTATGTTAGGCACCGGGTCACATGAATTAGAATTAAAGGTTAAAACTGCCATGGCCTGTTAGTATTTACTTACCTGACTGCGGTATCTCTTGGCATATTTGTAAATTTCAGTCATGGCAACATTGGTGTTAAACTCATTGCGATATTTCTTAATAAAAAAAATCAAATAAACAGAACATTAATCAGCAAACACAACACGACTCCCATTTTATCTGACAGAAATCAATTGCACTAAAATGGTACAGTACTTGAATTAGATTGTGCTCTAAGCCAACATCAGCATGTTTGAACGCTTGTTCTCCCCTAAGGTTAATTAATGTATGACATACGTAACTTCCGAGTTGTAAGGGGAAATGAAAGTCTCCTGTATTCAAGGTCAAACAGTGGATTGATTTATATGTACTTATCTTCTATAAGAGCATTAGTTTAATACTCATAGCATCTCTTAATATCTTTGTCTATAGAACTTAAAAATATCTTATATAGATTGGAAATTGATGTTTTGCAACTTTGATAGGATTAAATGACTTTATTTCCAAATGTGAGAGACTGCGCTGCTTCTGCTGGTTTCATAAATTGGTGCTATGAATGGCACAGAAAAAATATGTTAATGATAGATTGGAAGAGTAGATTTCTTACCCTGGACTCCTCTGCTAGGTGTGCATTCATTTCCTGTTCACTGAGAGGTGGCATGTCACGAATCTGTTTGTAATACTTCTGCACAATTTTTCTATACTCAGGAATTTCCTTGGCATATAATAGTTTATTAGTAGGCGAGTCCTAAAAATAATAACAACAATCCACAGTGAATCGGTTGATAATGCATTGTAAGAACATGTGTTCACTTGTGGAAATTGGTATGCGAATGTGTGTGTGTGTGTGTGTAATTTATTTAAAATATTTTTACACCACCTTTCTCCTTCAAAAGGACCCAAGGAGGCTTGCAACTTTGGAAAACAATATTTGAAGTTGAAAACAGTGAACTTACAATGGTGGTTAACATAATTAAGATACAATATTTAAAGCTAAGAACAATCAGTAAAAAAAGGCATCTTACATCATTAAAAGGCAAGATTAAAGCTAAGAACAATAAGTATACTTTTTTAAAAAAGCTACTCAGAGAAATGGAAATGTTTCCATTTCTGTTGTATGAGAATGTGTGTGTGTTCATGTATGCTTTATTTGTAGAAGTGTATGGGCATGTGTGCAAGAATGTGTGATGTGGGCATGCCCATTTTAGCTAAGCCAGCATCTCTTTTTTTTTGAGGGTCCCATCTTGCTTCTGCCAATAAGCACTTGGAACATTAGTTTTTCTGGAATGGAGACCCCCAGCCTCAAAGGTGCCTTCTACTGACATATACTAATAGCACTGTCAGCTACTTGGAGAAAGGACCTTCACTCTATCCTAGTTAAGAGCTGCCAAGTTAAAAATGAAACTTTCCACTTTAAAAATTGAGCTGCTCCATCAGTTCTAATACTTGCTTCTTAGGTCAAGCCACTACTCCTTCTAATTACTGGGGTTTTCTAAGGCAGTGGATGACTTTTAGTTCCTAGCAAATGAAGGCAGAGGCTCCTCTGGAGAAGGTATTTTGCTGAAAAAAAGTGGCCTTTGAATCAGGGGAAGAAAACAAAAAGGTACTTGCACAAGTAATGGCATATACTGCATACAGCAATAGATTTATGCTGATGCTGGGGATTTATTTTCGCCAGTTTACTCAACAATGCCTTCTTTTATGCAATTGTACTTCTGAAAGCATTTCCATCTGTGGTTTGACCCTAGCTGACCTGCTCTACCCTAACAGTTTGACAAGTTAAAAATTGTAGCTCTTTCATGACAGATGAAAAAAAATGCTCAGACAGACCCGAAAGTGCACAAGACTCACACCTCTCATTAGAATTTTGCCCTAAATTAATCTTTCCCCATGAAGAGTCTCCCACTTCTTTCCACACAGGTTGGAATGCTCGGCTGTAGAGATTCACAAACATCCCTCCACACTGCAGCTCTGCTTCAGACATGTATCCATCCGTGCCAGCACTGAGAGGGGTGTGATTTACAGCATTCCCTAATAAAATATATTTATGTTGGGAAGTTTCAAGAGTCAACATCAAATTCAGCAGACCCAGAATCTCAATCTCTCTCTCTCTCTCATTCTCTCTCTCTCTCTCTCATTCTCTCTCTCTCTCTCTCTCTCTCTCACACACACACACACACACACACAGAGGGGGGGGGAGGAGGAAATATATGAAGTAGAAAGAGAATTTTCTAGCTAAAAAGAAATGGGGATTTGCTCTTGCTTCCGAGTTATGCGCTGGAAAATTTTTATGCAGGAACAAAATAGGGCACCCCAAAATAGCCTATACTCTTAATTTAGATACTGTATATCCTCTGCATTGACTTCCATGATTGAGCTGCATTTTCCCTCTCTCCAATTTGAAATACACAGGCCCACCCTGCCCATATAGAAGCCTGGCTCTCTGGGCTTAACTAGAATACAATCCATCTAAAACCTTCTGGTTCGTGAATGTTGGATATGGCTCCTGTAATTCAAAATGGCAGGAAATGGTCCAGCGTTGGCTTCCACTCTCGTGCCCACATTGCCAGCAGGAAAAAAAGATGTCAGATTTCATCACAAAGGCTGGCCTGAATGCTGACAACACCAAAATCTATATTGTTAATCCCTGCCTTTAGGAGCCATGCAGCCTGCTTTTAGTGCCACATGTAGCACATACTGGAGAAGGTGTTTTTATTCCTTTTGTATTGTATTACAAAGAGCTATCCGTCGTAACTGTAAGAATTATCCTCATCAACACAGTCTCAGTTCTATTGCCATCATAATGTGGTGCCCAAACGATACAGGAAAGAGATTTAGGAGCCCAGACACTTGTATACTCTCCAGCCTGGATTTTATAAACTAACTACCTAATACTGTATCCAACTGATCCTTAAGCTCCTTTTGAAAGCATGAATCAAATCATAGAAAAAGGGGGGAAACATTTCAATACTGCCAGATAGAACTCTGTATGCTAATAAACAATATTTAAAGTGATTGCTTTAAAACATGTTTATCAGTGCACAGTCCTGACCATAATAGGAAAAAAAAGGAGAAAAACAGTATTACAGTATTTGGTTTTCCAGCTATAGAAGGAATAATATCAAGTATGCCTTTAACACAATTAATAGTTTAGCAGCATTCGAAGATCTATCAGAATTAGGCTTCCCCGAGTCATTAATCTTCCTAGACTCCATTAGAACATAGCTTACAATATCCAGCTACTGGACAAGGAGCAGAGGGAGTGAGTGGAGAAAATAACCTCCTCTTATCCTTCCATTTGTCTCCTTGTCTGAACAAAGCAAACTAGAAGTGATGTGACAGGATTGCCTCTGCCTCGCCTGAGTGAAAAGTTTAAAGTTTGTAGCAGATAAACAAAAACTCTAATGTTGTTTCCAAAATTGGGTTTTTTTATATCCAACAGACATAAAATATTAAACCTAACATAATTATGTTAGGTTTAACATAATTCACAGCACATCTTTCTGTGAAAGACTTTGCAAGGAAAAAGTCCATTTGCAAATGTCTGTAACTGCAGTAAAGTTGATTCCAAAAGAGTGGATAAAACTCCAAATCAATATTTCAGTCAGAAACTGCTCATTTACTAATCATTTTTTCACGCTAGAAAATGATAAGACACTTGAAGCCGAAACTAAATGAAACCAACTGCAAAATGACATTTAAACAAACCCACAAATACTCAGTTACATTGGGTTACACTGCTGGGTTTTCCAGGGCAGCGACTTCCACTGAAAGGGTTTGGGTGACCCTGTAACAGAGGTGTCTACAGGAGCCTTACTTTATCAGCTATGAGTTGTGTGCTGGTGAAAACTACCAAGTATTTCCTATTTTTCCTGCTGTTTTTGTTTTCCTTCTCTGGGTTGTTTTCTAAATTAACCAACCTGATAAGGAATCAAGGTCTTTCCATGGGACTATGTCTTCTCTATTACAGTTTAACAGGTGCAACAACATAAGACAGGAAGCCGGGAACTGTGGGAACTCTGGTTGAAGAGCTAGGAGTAGCAGGCGCCAGCGTATGGTTCCTGCTCAGTAATGCAAGGTTCCTACAGTTCCACGACTAACCATCTTTCATGACTGTAGCCATCATCTAGACCAGTGGTTCTCAACCTGTGGGTCCCCGGATGTTCTTGGACTGCAACTCCCAGAAATCCCTTCCAGCACAGCAAGTGGTAGAGGCTTATGGGGGTTGCAGTCCAGGAATATCTAGGGACCCACAAGTTGAGAACCACTGATCTAGACTCTGCCACCAGGCTCAGTGCCAATACATCCAAAGGTGCCAATACATCCAATAAAAACATATCTCACTGTGGTGCACTGACAGGTTCATGTGGGAAGGTATAGTTCAGATAGAACTAAATTCTCCTAGACAACTTTAGAGCATTGCCTTGAATTATTTATTTACTTTATTTATTTATAGTATTTTTAAGTTGCAGTTAATTAAAAAAAATCAAAGCAGCTTAAGCAATAATTGGGCCCAGAAGCAATTAGGAAACATGTATAGCTGACCGAATACCGGTTAATGGGAGTTGAAGTCCAAAAGTATGTGGAAGGCTGCATTTTATCATCTCTGATATAGATGTTAACAAAGGAATCAAGATATTCTGAACAGAAACACTCCAAGCCACCTTCTGAAACTATCATCAGGAGGGGGGGGAATCACTCTAAAACTATCCACAGCAGGCTGAGAAGGAATCCATGGTCAGTAGCAGCAAGATACTAAGAATCCAGCAAATCCAAAGGAAAATATTTCCCTAAATCCACCTTGTGTAAATAATCCAACAAGTTATGCAAAACTGCTTCTATCTCAAAACAGGTTGAAAGCTACATGGTGAGAGATCTTGATACCTTTGTGACTTCCAGGAATTGTTGATGTGGTGATGCTATCACCTATCCTACCGGTAGTACTCCCCACAAAATAGAATATTGGAGATTTAGCTATTCAACATTGGTTTCCCCCCAAATCTTCTCACTACTTGTTCCAAGTGCACAAACAACCCCTCCATACAGAATTCGTTTTAAATGGCTCTCAGTTCTCTAAAAAACAGTGTTTTCATGTTGTGCAAATTGAAAAAAAATTGTTGGCTAAGATCCTTGGTACTTGTAGGATTATTTACACAAGGTGAAAGTAGGGAAATGTGTCCCTTTAGCTCTGCTGGACCTCTTAGTATCCTTGTACCATTTACCATGGAATCCTTCTCAGTCATCTGTTGATAGTTTGGCTAGGAATGTTGGCTAAGATCCTGAGACCTTATTCAGAGTACTGTCGTAGAAAGGAAGATGGTACTAAAGCATCTAACTCTCTCTGTTGCATTCCCTCTTTCTATAATAATATAATTTATGACCTATCAGATTGATTCTTCATGGAAACCTTTTCCAGGGTTTTCTAGGTACAGAGTGCTCAGAAGTGCTTTATCCATGCCTTCTTCTGGGAGCAGTCTGGGAGCATGTAGGCTGTGCAAGGCTATACCACCCATGGAAAGAATCAAACCTGCAGTGCCTTAGCATATGAAAGCTCAGAGCATCCTGGAGTGTGTGAAAATAAACGGAACCATTTCATCAATAGCCATTTAGAGCATTTAAATCAGAAATCAAACTAACCATTCGGTCAGCAAAGTCTCCCAAAAGTCATGGTGCCATGACTCTGCAATTTATCCCAAGGCTGGAGAGAGACTGACTGAGCTCTTACATTATTTACATGAAGGGTTAGGGAAAAACCACAACAGTTTTTCAGCTCAGACTTTCTGTCTTACCACAGAACTTGCGAGAAGCTGAAAAGTGGCCTGACCAATGTTTACTATGCTAAGCAGTGGCCCACTGGGAAACTGGCTCATAAGCAATAGCCCTTCCATCTGAACCTGATGATTCAACCCTGGAGGCTGGAATTTCCAGTTGATGACTGGACTCTTTTATTTCACAGCAGAGCTGAACTGCCTGGGAGTGGAGGAAGCTGTACATTATAACTGCCTTCCCTCAGTTTTAGTAAGCCAAGGCAGGAAGGAATGGACTTGCCATTCTTCAACACTTGAATTATCATTCATGTGACGGATATGAACTGGGACTATTTTTATGGGCTGTTTATTGCCAGAGATTGGTGCCATCACCAGTAATGCATTAGGAACATCTTTGGCATTTCGCAGTCAATAATAACAAAAACAAAACAAAACAAAACCCTGAAGAACATCTAAAAATATGCTAAATTGTCGTTCAAGCCTCAGTTTATAACTGTTGCTCCACTTATTTCTTTGGATGTTTACAAGTGCACTTTAATAGCCTCCACCTGTTTCACATTCTAGGCTAGGAAGACCCAAATTACCGGACAGACAGAAGGAATGTGCGTGGAGAGTAGAGAATGAAGTGTATCCTTCTTTTTAACAGTCGTGTACCTTGCCCAGCTGCAGATCAGAGATAGAACAGGCATCAATGAAGGCCTGGGCTATGACAGAAAGACAGGCATCTATGTGGTCGGTTTTGTCAATATCAAAGACAAACTGGGGATTCTTCAGGATGTTGACCCAGAACCTCAGAGGTAGGCTGGGGAAATAAACACAAAATTAACAGACACCGTTATTACCACTTCTCCATTTCGACATTATAGGACAATGCAAATCAACCATAATCAACTAAGGTTTGTGAACTCACATACTAATCAGCACTATTTTAAATTAATAAATAGTTAACCTTGTAAGTGTGCAACGGGAGCTGCATGCTCCAGATTTGTCCCTTCTACCCCCCCCCGCCCCCATTGACAGAGGAGGTTTGAAAAAAAGTTGCAACAAAATTTAAGGGAACAGTTACAAACCTCCACAAAAATTGGACATTCCCTATATAGTACTTGCATGTACTGTACTATCCATGTGCGGTTATATTTCTTTTGTTGTTGTTACGTGCCATTAATTTGCTTCTGATCAATGGCAGCCCTGTCAATAAGTGACTTGTCCTTAGTCCTTTTATAGATGTTCCTCCCTCAATACAGGGATTGGGGGGGGTGCAAGCACACAGCTGAAGCACGCATCTTGACCCTGGCCATCTCCAAAAGGAGAGGTGCCTGAATAGTACCAAAATTCCACTTTCATCCTCATCTGCCCGATTTCTGTCCTTGCTAAAGCACAAATGTTGACTGGCACAACAGACTGCTTACTGGAAAGCATGACACTTATGAAGCCGGTTGAGAAAGACTACCAGATCATGTACAGGCTTCTCTTCCCACCCATGTCAGCTGCCACAGTTCATTACCTCCCGACTTTTCAGAGAGGGTAGCCATGTTAGTTTTTTCAAGAATTACAGGCAAAAATCAAAGAAAAGGAAAACAAAACAAAAGACACAAAACATGTGGCACCTTAAAGATTAACTTTCATATTTTAATGTGCTCAGGGGTCGGTAATGCTGTTTCCACATTTGACAAAAAACACGGGTTCATCTATCCTGGCTGAAATTTATTACAAGTCTCTCCTTACTTAAAGCAGGTACAAGAAATTAAAGACCAAAATATGAATCGCTACCATGTGGGATAAGACAATCTATATGCCAACGAGCTTTTTCTCCTCACCTTTAACAAGCCTGTCAAAAGTTCTCCTCAGAGGCAAGAAACCGACAGAATGGTATGCCTTTATACAAACATCTGCAGTAACCTATATTTATATGAACATGCTGACACTCCGTTTTGATTTATTTCTGAACATGGAGCTGGAATGGCTGTTTCCCTTGTGACAACTTGAAAGGCAGCTCTTTAATATTCTCCTAGGAGCCTATACTTTTCACTGCTGAGCAGTCCTGAAGCCATTTCCTGCTCCCGGGCCATTTCCCTCCAATTTTTTTTCTGTATATTCTCTCTCCTGAGAACCACCACTGAAATCAACAAGGTTTGCTGAAGCATAAGCATACTTAGAATTACAGCGGGATTCTCCTTTTTTGGGCTGGTTTGTTTCATTATGCTGGCTATTCACTTCAGCTTTAATACACACACACACACACACACACACACACACACACACACACACACACA
>JAHTLZ010000015.1:25083118-25128460 GCA_023846285.1 Phrynocephalus versicolor
TCTATCTATCTATCTATCTATCTATCTATCTATCTATCTATCTATCTGCTCCATTAGACACAGTGGAGCTTATTTTTCAAGAAAAGTCACACTATAAATATTATTTTCTTTTTATCAGTCTGTTTTATCAGTCTATTTTACTGTTTTCCAGTGAGTGTGATGGAGCCTCTGCTGTACGCAGCCAGTCTCTTAAGCAGTGTGAGACTTGACATGGAAAGGGAAGGTGGCCGGAGTTGGTGGAGGATGGTTATGTGATCATCCTTCTGCAGTTGTGTAATGAGATGGGATGCAGACCCCTGAGTGTTAAGAAAATACCAGGTATATAAAAGCAGGACTGCACAAGTACTTCTTGATGAACTTGATTTTTGTCAGCTGTTTTGCCTATCTACCAGGAAGGCAGAGTGGTTAATTATCCTAAATGAAACCTTTCCATTCAAGTGCTAAAACCAAACATTGCCTTTTGCTGTCTGTTGTCAGTGGAACTGAAACTATCTTCCTCTTCTTATTTGGTATAATAAAAAACCCTCAAACCAAACCAAAACCTGCTGCAGAGGCTCTTCTAGCTACCAGACCCGATTTTGAGGTTGCCCTGGGGCCTGTAGGAGAGAGCAGGTTTTGCAGATTCTGGCCAAAGTAACAGAATCCAGCAAACCTGGATTCTGGACATTGCAATGGGCTACTCCAGCAGATCCCAAAATAGGCTGACTTGTGGGTTCATATTTAACTCAACGTTCACATCTACCTTTGTGGAGAGCAATCTGGTCAAGTAGATTTCAGGGAGGACTTTTTTCCTATGGCTCTGTCGATGAGACTTTTTGTTTTCATTCAGTTCATCTGTGGGAAGGACCTGAACAATTGCAAATAGAGAAGATTATATATACAGTGGTTAAAATGATTCTTCTTTAAAGCAATGCTGCCAAGAAAGCATTTGCATGAAACAACAACAACAACAAAGAGGAGGGAGGGAGATAATGTTTCTGCCTGTTATAAACATGCCCATTATCTACAATGACACAATATTAAAAACAAACTGTACCATTTGCCAGCTGTGCTGCTTAGTTCCTTTCTCTCTGCCTCCGTAATGAAGGACTATTGCTACAGCTTAGCTTAGTGAATTCAGCTGTCTTAAATATCACCAGACAAAATGTTCCTTTCCATTCTAGTAATTGGCAGTCATCCTATAGATAAAATATGTCAGAAGTATGTGCAGGGCTACGATGCGATTTAAGATTTTTTTTAAAAAAAAGGTTCTGCACTTCTCCCTACAAAACCGAACGTGGGTTCAATTATTACCTTATTACGCAACGCGGCCACAAGAGTCTCAACTGCACACACCCCCTTGGTGGGTCTGATCCTGGGCCAGCTAGCTGGCTGGCTGACAAAGGCATCAGTCTGCCTATACCGTGTACATATGGAAAGCATTCCTAGATTTTGCCTTTGACAATAAACTCTGCACAAGGATTGCTGCCCTTTCATTATGTGCTGCTTACACACTGTGGGGGAGGAAAAGGCTTGTTTCATAACAAACACATTTGGCAATTTCGTTGGACCAGACCCGCTTCCCACCCATCAAGCTCTTCTGCTGAAGCAATTATTTCCCCAGCTCAGCATAAAGCTGTTGTGATTTATGTAGAGACGTTGATGAGGGTTTCCCTGAAATCTCCTGTACCTTGTCCCTCACGTGTTTTCTTGGTGTGCGGGGTTCAATTCCCAAACAGATATTTTCTACAGAGGAAATAAGGGAGAAAAGATCTCCCCAAGGAAAAAACATATCCCTGGCCCACCCACTGTGGGAGAGTCGTTATCCTGGGCTGTTCTTGGAACAGGGGACTTACCAAATGAAAGTACTTTTCAGTGTCCAAATCTTTCACTGAAAAAAATTAAAAAAGATGGGAGAAAATGAAGTAACGGAAAAGGATTAGCATGCTACTTTGCACAGCAAGTCTTCTCTGGGAAGAAATTCTTGGGCATTTCTCCTGTAATCAGTAATAATAAGACATGACATACTAACGGCACTCAGTAACTTTAAGCAAGGAAACATAAACTAACCAAGATGACTTTTGCATGGGAGTCTGGTGGCACCACCCATGTCCATAATTTGAGAACTTGATATTGTGACTGAACACAGCTGGGCATGCAGGAGATTTTTGGCTTCCAGTCCTGCTCCCCAATTGCTAGGGGCCCGTCCATGCCGAGCAATTCCTGACCTCAGCAGCCCTTCATCGCTGACCATTTTATCAAGTTTTGTCAGTCCACTTCAACAGACATTGACAGAGAATTTGGCCTGAAAAGAGTCAAATCTTTTTGACTCTCTCTAACTGAAAAGAGAGATTTCAAATCAAATCCCTTTCCTTGAACTCATCACTTATGACTTAATTACATAAATCTCTCTCTCTCTCTCTGTGTGTGTGTGTGTATGTGTGTGTGTGTGCAAGTGTGAAAGAAAACCAATGTATTCAATGTATTTTTTTTTTTACAGAACAGCACTTGAGTACTGAAAATCCATATTAACTGCATTACCCTTCAGCCATAACCATTTAAAAAGAGTAAGAATTCGTGACAGAAATAAGTATCTAAGATTATTCTACCACTCCAACAGAAGACTTGTGTTTACTAGTTTCTGGACAGATTTTTGCCACGAAGGATAGGCGAGAGGTGAAAACACCCATCACACATCATTTTTGCTATATAGGCCTGTTAAGAATACTTTCCTGTAGACATGACATTCAGTTGTACACTAGGCACAACAGATTTGCACCATTATGCTAGATGTACTTCTATAAAAACCTACATGGAAACAAGGGCATGGTTACATTAGCAACAAAAAAATATTTGAATTGAGTCAAGGTGTTTTAAACCAAGTTTTTAAAAAGACGACTGTACCTTGCATATAGAAGCTTGGACTTTCCCCCAAGGTAGTTTTTTTTTGGGGGGGGGGTGTTGGAAACAGAGTATTTTACTGGGCAGAAGAGTTTTTTTTTAACTTCCTCATGAAATAGATGTAGTTTGAATCATTTTGGAATTTGAGAATGCCTTCGTTGGTCTAAATGGTGTCTGTAAATTGCATTACTCCCACTACTCACATCATTTTAGCAAACATGTGGGGGAGGTGAAGGGGAAACCCTGAGGCACACAGTTGGAAGCAAGTGAATAAGGAGCAATGAGCTGTTTTTGCAGTGGGGCAAAAAACATGGACGCAAGGCAGGGTTCCTCATAGATCCATATGATTTTTATGTGGGATGTACCCCAAACCACGCTCAAATCATAAGTCCATTTGGACCCACATACTACTCACACACTCTACTACAGAAATCATGGCTTTACTGTGGTCTCAAAACATCGATCGTACCCTAACCCTTGCCCACAGACTGGACAGTGGTTTTTATATAAAAATCATGTGGACCCACGAGGATCTGCATTTTGTACCATTGTTTTTGCACCATTACAAAGCCATGCACCCAAGTAACCATGATTTTTGCGATGTGGTGTGTGGGTACATATGGGACTTGTGGTTTGGGGATGATCCTGCATAATAAACATGTGGATCCATAAGGAGCTATGCCTCGGATAAGTGTTATTGCACCACTGCAATGCCATGCACCCAAGGACCCATGATTTCTGTGGTGCCTCCTGTCAGGTTGAGAAAAATCAAATACCATCCCTAGATGGTATTTTTGAAGCCAAAAAGTCCAGAATATTTTCAAGAGCCATGCACTAGGTTCTTTCTCCCTCGTTCCTTCCTAGCAGTTCCCTATTTCTTTCAAATTGCCTCTTTTCCTAAAGTGCTGCTTCTCTCTGCTACCTAGGGGACAGCTGGAACATTCTTAAAGGGTTGATGGTGCAGGACAAAGCCCTAAAGGCAAGGATTTTAAACGCCCACCTAGGCACCCTCATCTTAATATACAGCTTAAAATCAGATTAAATACTGCATGACTACCATATGACATTAACCTGATTTTAAAAACTCTGATCCAGCTACTGATTAATTTACATAGTGTAACCATGCTCTAAATTTTGATCAGACTTACTTCTATATGGCCCTGTACAGGATCACACTCTAAGAAAAAGCCATTTTCCTTTTAAGAAGACTTTTTCAAGACTTTATTTTCCAGAGAAAAAGGCAAAACAGCTCAGAGTTAACTATTTCCTCTTTGCTGGCAACTTTTGCATTTTTCATCGCCAAGTTTGAAGGGTTTCATTCAGTCATTTCTGTCTCAAAGAGCCACAGAGACTGCTGGAAACTTGATCTGCCTTCTTATAGTCCACTCGCTCAGTCAAAAGCCATTCTGCCTGGTGACTGAAGTAGGTGGAGATTGGCAGCTGATGCATCACAGTAAAAAAAAAAGGCTGCTATTCAAGTCCAAAGGTCAACAACCAAGCCTATTTAGCTTCACTGAGGATGACCTCATAACATCCAGTCAGATAAGCGATGCTGCATTATATTTATGGATGGCTCCAGGCCTGGGGCCCAACTCAGAGCTCTGTCAAAATACTGTTTGCTTGTGTTGGACATTGCTGGGACACCCATTTTCTCTCCCCCCTCCCCCAATCTCAAATTACTAGCTGTCATTCAGAAAATGCCATGCATTGCAGTGAACAGGGCACTAAGTGTCTCTGCTCTTCTTTTCTGTCTCTGTCTAGCCATCAATCCTACTCAATTTTGCAGAGGATGTAGAAGGCTTTCAGATGAATGGTTAGGATTCAGCAACTTAAATGACTATGGTTAAATCACTTTAATGGTTGGGGAGATGTGGGTTTTGTAAGGTTCCAGTCACAACCAAACAATGTCACGATGAGCTGGTTACATCAGAGCTATAAAATGTCTCATAGCACCAGAAGTATTTCTACCTTGAATGGAAAGATAAAGAGCATCTTCATAGATGAAGCTTAAACTGCCTTTCACATTTTTCTTCTAGGTATGTAAATGCTGAAGAATGGAGACATTTGTAACACCTTTTAGCCTTCCCGCAAGGTTTACAAATTCAATTTAGGGAGAGCCACTGAAAGCCTCATCTGATGACATGCCTCAGGAGCACTGCTATTCCTTACAGAAGGGATAAGAACATAAAAAGAGCCATGCTGGATCAGGCCAAAGGCCCATCCACTCCAGCTTCCTATATCTCACAGTGGTCCCGCCAAATGCCTCTAGGAGCACACGAGACTAGATATCTGTCTCTTCATACCACTCCCCTGCATCTGGCCCTTGAAGTACCCTGGTTTTAAGCCTGGAGATTACACATCTCCATCATGGTTTGTAACCTGTGATGGAATTTTCCTCCAGGAATCTGTCCAATCCCCTTTTGAAGGCATCCAGGCTAGATGCCATCACTACATCTTGTGGCAGGGAGTTCCACAGACTAACAACACGCTGGGTGAAACAAACATTTTCTTTTGTCGGTTCTCACTCTCCCAACCCTCAATTTGAGTGAGGGATGACATATAGCAGGCCTGCCCAACAGGTAGACCGGGGGCTACCAGTAGCCCATGAAGGGTTCAAAAGTAGCCCGCCAGCCATCAATTAAAAAAAGTAAGGGGATAAGTTCTCCACCCTTCCCTCCCCCATCCCAAGGACCACCACTGCCCCAGCAAAGTTCTGGGTCTGCCAGCCCACTGTCTCAGCCGAGCAGGGCAGTTCAAGGGCCATGGCGCATTGAAATCTGTTCCCCCCAGAACAGATTAATTGGTTTTCAACGTATTCCTATGGGAAACCACTGCTCTACTTACAAAAGTTTTTACTTATGAGCATATGCTCGGAACTGATAAAATCCATAAGTAGAGGTTTTAGTGTAGTAGCCCTCATGCACTTTGGGCTGGAAAAAGTAGGCCTTGGCCTGTTCAAAGTTGAACAGCCCTGACATATAGCATTCCCATGATCCCTCACTACCACTATGCTCCCCCCAACCACTGACAACCCAACAACATCTAGAAAGCATACATCTCCCACCCCTGTCTTACTGACTGGAGGGCTTACTGCAGCATATGCTTTTCTAAGAACAGCTGCTAAACACAGGAATTCAAAACGCAGGCTGAAAAGGTCCAGAATATTTTGGGCATTCTCACGACTGAAATCCAAGTCTGACAAAACACTGGTGTGGCATGTCATGTGCTGTTAATTCCAGCCATTCCCAAGTAGAAAAAAACCCACTCATTTTCTTTGTAGCTTCCACCTTTTCAGGAAGAATACGCCAGATACCAGCCTGCCTCAACATTTTTGCAGGTTGCCTTTTGATCCTGTTGGCATCTCCAAGGGACTTTGCAAAACAACAGTCCTTGAAACAAAATTTTAAAGTAACCGTCAAAACAACACCCTTCAAACCAATAAGACTGAAACACTTTCAGTCTCAGAATTAACTTATTAGAAGCCAAGAAAAGCAAACATTTTTCCTTGCACAAAAATAATCAGAAAAGGTTAAGCTAATCTCTACCAGGATAAAATTTCATAACTGAAGCACTGCCATGGAAAAGGCTCTGCCATGTGTAGGGATGGGCACTAACCAGTTTGTCCCCCTTTGTACAGGTGTTGCTGCTCACCTCCCCCCCCCCGGCCTCCTCTGGCTGAATCGGTCACTCACCAAGCTTAGCATGCTTGCTTACCACACCTCCTCAACTCATCCGCAATTTTGGCAACAGCCCAGGGTTCTCTGCCCTGTCTTCGTTGGCTGATCACCCTCTCAGACAAAAAGGCAGGGGAGAGAGAAGTCTGTGCTCTTTCTTGAAATTAGCCCAGGAGGTGGAAAAAGCAAGCAAGCTGGGCCTGATCAGTGCTGATCGGCTGAGGAGGTGGGACTATAGAAACGGGTATCCAAAGTGGGCCTTCAAACGAGGCAAGGCCACATCCCAGAAGAATAATGGATCAGCCTGAGGCCCAGAGCTGACAGAAGAACCTGGTCATTCCCTACCCGGCTGCTGTGTTCCAAAAGCATAAAAGGATTTTTAGCAAACACCACATCCTCGTTTACTTCAAACCCACAAACACGCTAAAGCAGAGACTCGTCCACCCAAAAGACCAGACACCAAACACATGAAGGAATATAGTAATATATGCGGTCCAGTGCAGCGAGGAGTGCAGAGAGATCTACACTGGAGAAACTAAACAGCAATTGAATACCTGGTGGAGCAAATCTCCCTAAGGTCATCTGTGTCTTGGCCCACCAGAGCTTCACAGGCGTTCTCACTTCGGTTGGCCACTTATAGAGAGGCCTGTAAAATTGTTACTTGAAACCAGGCCTTCTCTGTCGTCACAAATATCTTTTGGAACAAACTGCCTAGTGAGATTTGCCTTACACAGTCCCTGACTGCCTTTAAGAAAGCTCTCAAAACCTTTCGCTTTAAAGAGGCGTTTGGCAACCACAAATGGATTTTTTTTTGGTTGTTTGGTTGTCTGTGTCCTGGGACTATAATGTTAAGATCACCTTGCTGGCTCTCATTAAGTTTTAGCTGTGCTTTTTTGATTTTATTATTTATTATTAGTAGTATTATTAATTGTTATATATCTTTAATGTAAACCACCTGGAGCATATAAATGTATAAATAAATAATAAAGTAATAATTATACAGGAGGTTAGCAACACAGGAGGGATAACAACTCAGGACCAGAATCAGTTGTGTACCTTCATTTGAAGGACAAAGAGCACTCATTCAAAGACAAGGATGTACACATATTAGACAGGGAAGCCATTCATGTGTATACCGAAAATCCCTCTCTCAACAGGGGTGGCAGGACAATCTGTTTCCCATTCATCATGCTGCCTTTGCCTTTCATGTCTGTGGAGATTCTGAATACACACACACACACAAGTGCTTGCAAGCTAGAGCAGGTTCAAAGAAGAAAAAGAAGTATTCCTACATCATGTTCCTAAGATGTTTCCCATCTGTAGCGGATGCTGTTTCGTCCTTTGATGCCTGTTAGGATGCCATAATGGGATGGATGAAGGCAAATAGACTGAGGTTGAACCCAGGCAAGACAGAGGTCCTCCGCGTGGGTGCACCAGTGGATGGCGGCTTGGGAAGCTTCCTCAGTTTTGGGAGGAGCGACTTTCTCCATGCAGGATGAGGTGCATAATCTGGGCGTAATATTGGACCCTACGCTTTCCATGGAGGCCCAGGTGGCATCAGTGGTCTGCGCTACCCATTTTCATCTTAGGTGGATCGCACAGACGCGTGCCTTCCTGGACCTAGTCTCAAGATTAGACTACTGCAATGCACTCTACGTGGGGCTGCCTTGTAGTTTAATGTGGAGGCTCCAGCTAGTGCAGAATTCTGTGGCTAGACTAATTATGGGGTTAAGGAAATATCAACTTATCACCCCCACGCTGGCCATGCTGCACTGGTTGCCGATTCGCTTCCGTATTGATTTCAAGGTTTTAATGATGGCATAAAAAGCCTTAAATGGTTTAGGACCTTGCTATCTAGCAGAACAGCTCCTGCTGCAAAATACTGCCCATAACACCCAATCATCTCAGGCAGGGCATCTGAGGGTGCCATCGCTGAAGGAGGCTCGTAAATCTTTGACAAGAAATCGGGCGTTCTCGGTAGCCCCTTGTCTCTGGAATCAATTTCCCCCTGAGATTTGTTTGGCATCTTCATCCAGGCTTGTTGGATTATGGACTGGTGGCCAGGCTCCGCTCCTATCTAGAAGACTGTCCCCAGAGAGTGCAGCTTGGTGAGATGGTCTTGGACTCTCGATTGTGGAGTCCCTCAGAGATCAATCATCTCCTCAATGCTCTTCAATATCTACATAAGACCTTTGGGACAAGTAAGCCAGGGATATGGTGCTTCGTGCCATCAATATGATGATGACATTCAGCTCTATCTCTCCTTCCATCAATCTGCAGATGAAGCCATTCTGTGTCTTGATCACTGTTTTGAGGCTGTGACAGAATGGATGAGGGGAAAACAGACTGAGGCTGAACCTGGGCAAGACAGAGATCCTTTGCATAAGGGCCTCGGCTGTCTCTGGTTTGAGATCATCTCTCTCCTTTAAGGGGGGTAACCCTCTTGGCAGGGGAGCAGATGTACAGTTTGGGTGTCATCCTGGACCCAGCACTTTCCATGGATCTCCAGGTGGTGCCTGTGGCTCGGTCCACCTATTATTACTTTAGGCATATCACCCAACTGCTCCTATACCTTGGCACCAGAAGCCTAACTGCCCTGGTTCATGCACTGCAGTGTCTGGGGTCGTGCAGGGCTAAACTCCAATGAGGAAGAAGCTTCCGACATCATCGTTTCTTCTCTCTGCCGCTGGCCAATCAGGAGCTGTGCAGGAAAATGCATCATCCTGCTTCCCAGTCAGATTGGCCAGTGGCAGGGAGAAGGAAAGATGACGTCAGAGGCTTCTTCCTCATTGAAGTTTAGCCCCACACGACCCCAGAGCAAGGTAAGGGATAGGCTGATTTCATTCTTCAGGTTCCAAATGCCAGCTGGGCTCTTGCATTTGGTTTTGAAAGCAGTCCACTTCCAAAATGAAATGCCCATGTCTAAAACAAATCTGTAAATGCATCAGGCACATGAAGTGAGGCAGGAGGTGGTTGGACCATGGCTGACAATGGAATTAAAGGAGTATTAAAAGTGAATAAGGAGTTTTCAGAAAAGCTAAGGAAATTCTTTCCTCCTAAGTGCAGAAAAGAAAAAGTTATATATCTGTGCATGACTCATACCTGTCAAATTTTGGGCACCTCCTGCCTGTCAAATTTTGGGCACCGCTGCCTGGGATGGGAGGTGGGGCCCTAGCAGCTGGACCCTGCGGCTAGGGGGTGGTACCTCATTTGCATACAGGGTTATCAGAAGTCCTTGTGGTGGTACCAAAATGCTCACTGTGACCTAGGTGTCTCAATTTTCTAGCATATATATATATATATCCTGTGGGTTATGGGTTGGGCGGGGAGAGGTGCTGTCTGGTGGGCCATCTGGAGGTGGGCCGTACCTGCCCACCCAGCAGCATCCAGAGCCCAGCTGCACGCTGGAAATACGGGAAAAAAATAATTTTTCGGAACGGCAGGAAAAAGGGGGGGGGACTGTATTTTCCCAGCCAAAACAGGGCACTTGGCAGGTATGGCGTGACTTGATTTCCAGGATGGAAGAATGAAGAATTTGAGGCAAACAGTAGTATCAAGAGAGGACATTCTAGATTTTAACAACAAATTACGGACAATTAAATCACAGTTCCCGATGATATCTGCAGGGAAAGCCCTGCTGAGAATGGATCAATATAGTTTCTGCGAAGCAACGTCCTGCCTCATTATCCTCTCAGAGTTCTTTGAAAGTGGCAATAAACATGGAGACAGGATCTAGCGTACGTTGTATGCTTTGACCTTCAAAAGTCTTTCAACAAAGTTTCCCGCTAAAGACCCCAAAAGCACACATGGTATGATAAGAAGGGAAGTCCTCATATATAATGAAACCAGTCAAAGGACAGGAAGCAGAGAATAAGAATAAATGGCCAGTTCTCATAATGGAGGGATGTGAGCAACGGGGACACCCAGGGGTTTGTGTTGGGACCAGTACTCTTTACCTTGTGCAGTTTTTTTTTTTACTAAGTGCAGACATGAAAGCTGGAAACTAAAACATTAAACTGACATAAGGGGAGGAGGTTGGTAACCTTTTCCTCTCGGGATGTCTATTTGCTAGAATCATACTGTCAGCTTCTTTCCCCCCTTGAGGCAAATGTAACCTCCATGACAGCATGTTGTAAAATAAAATATATTAGACAACAACAGCATTTGAGATCAGCCACTGATGATTGAGAGTCACATGCAGTTTCATCTTTTGGCAGTGATTTCCAAGGTACATTTCTACTCCAATTTTACTTTTCTCCTCTCCCATAAATTGGAAGCACGGGTGAAAGAAGAGGAACTTACCTCTACTGAGAGTGGTATCTTTCTTATCTGTTAAACTCATAGCTAGAGAGGCACCATCAGGGATCTGTGAAGAAAGGAATGCAAAACTAAGAACAAGCACCTTATTCCATTGTGACACTTAAGTAATAATGGCTGAAGGTGATATTTATACCCCTCAATCGTCCAACTGTTAGTGGCAGAATAATAAATTCTATTTGCAACTCAGGCTGAATACCTACTTGCAGTTTCTTCTACAACTACCGACTGCACGACAACTTGTTGAAATTTCCCATATGATAAATCACTGCTCTACCCACTGGGGTAGTGAAGGTGCTATATAAAAGCAATTGCCCCTCCCTACAAAAACTCAGCCATTTCCGCAATTGGCCAGAGACCACACACTAAATCTCTTATTTATTTCTTAAAATTTTAAAAACTCATTTTATATCAGTATGTCTTAGGCTGAAGGGGGCGGGTCAATAACACTGCCAAACAAGAATCTGAAGCAATTCAGATACCTTGAGAGAGTTGAACTGAGCTAGGGTTTGGCTTGTCTCCCACTGCTAGACTTTTTAAAAAGCTGTGAAGGCATGCTGTTGCATAATATCGATTATAAACATTAATAACTGGACAAAAGCAGTACCACATCATGATCTCATCTCAGTATTTCCACTCCTTTACTTTCCATACTTCATCAGATTTACTGAGATACATAATATAAAAGGAGTAGCAAGTCGGTGTTTTTTATGCAGATAAGCACAGAGTAAGCAAAAACCAAACCAAACAAAATATGACAATGCTGGCCAAAATGCATTGCTAAGGCTGCAATCTCCAACATGTTAAGGAGTAAGATGCATTGACTGAACACAGTGAGTCTTAATTCTGTATAAGAATGCACTGGTCAATTCTTAAGAATTATTTCACACACACACACACACACACACACACACACACACATGAGCAAAATTGAGAACATTAGATCTGCATGGATTTTTCATGAAAGATTCATGAGAGAAGGAAGAAATTTAATATGCAACATGCCATGCATTTTTCATGATGCCAAAATTTTGCATGTGTTTCCTTGACAGGAATTCTTCCAAAATACTCCCACATATTAATTTCATACTTAGGTCCCTTCACACATTTAACCGTAAACATGCTTGGCCAATTAAAACGGACCCAACTTGTTATAATTTGAATGAGGTTGCTTCCTGGAGATACAGCCGAGTTTGGTCTCATGATTCTTTGCATTAAATTAATACAGGGGCATGAAATTACTTTGAATACAGACTTTGGTGATCTTACCACCACTTTAGATGATGTCCTTTCCTTAATAAAACAGAAAGAAAAAGGGCCATTTGTGGGCAAACTATGCTCCCGTAAGAGATCAATGGGAACTCTGACATCACCGTCAAGAGGAATGGTATGATTTTAATTAGGGTGGATGGCAGCCACTGGGAAAAGGCTTTTTCCCCAGCAATAACTTGTTTTGCATGAAGAACATTTAATTAGTCTCGATGTGTTGCAATATTAACGAGCTTCTCGCCAGGGCAGATGTCTGTTCCCCAGAAGGTCTCGCGGAGTTGTGGCAATCTTCCTGCCTGCTTCTGCTAATCCTGCTTAGAAAGCAAATTGTGTGATGTCCCCAAGGAATGTCAGACCCAAAGGAAGGGAAGTTCTTGGAGCATCCACACTCTGTACCTTATAATGTGCTAATGTGTTCAGTTTCTTCCTTCCATCTTCCATCACTGAAGTGTCATCCAGGTCCCGAAGGATGTAACTTTCCGTGCTTGTGGCAAACCATTCTAAATAAAGAAAATGGACCAAACAACGGAAATGCTAACAAGAACGTGGATGACTCTGCTTGTTTTGATACCACATTGGACAAGAGACGCAGGTGTTTCGGTGGTGAGCTCAACTGTACTTAAAAGGCATGCTTGAGCCACAAATCTCAAATACAAAGACCTCAGAGTAACCATTATGAAAAACCATTTACGGTCATGTTAAAGAGGCAAAACCGCTACAGTCACTGCACCGCATCCTGATGTTGCACAATTTTGACGCCATGCATCATATACTAATTCAGGCATGGTTTACATATGTCTACCATTTGTGACTAAAGGGAAAATGGGCAAATGTTGGAAGACAAAGGTCTTTGTCTGCTTGTGGAAGGACATAATGGGATATGGCCTATAATAGTATAGCTTCCTGTGGGAGAGGGTTCCAGAGTCTGGAAGCAGCAACAGAGAAGGAAGAAACATTCCTTAACCTTCCAATTGCTAAAAGCCTTCTTTTTACTTCCAGGCCCCTATTCGTCAGTGCCCTGGCATACAGCTCAGGCCATACAGAAGCTCTCAGTTGTAGGTGATCAAACGCAATTGGGTGTATTGTGGCGAGTGTGCCTGGGGTACTAATACGAACATTTAGTGACAGGTAGAGCTTGTGATAATTAATGACATGACAATTTCCCATCTAATCAATAATTCTCATCATACTCCATTTCTCCTTGTGCACCTCTCTCATTCCTGGAGAAAAGGATTAATTTACTTTTAATGAGTACTAGGCTCACATTGGGCTCAGGAGCTTTACCTTAGTGACAGACTACGATTCTGAAGAAATCAATACAATGGATAATTTCTTATTAGTCTGGGAGCATGTGCAGAAGGGTTCCTCTTTGGCAGCTGCCTGCATAAGGGGGAATTCGCCAACCCTTTGTGCAAAGGGAGAGTCCCATTCAATGCAATGCAATGGAGGCATGACCTTAACCTGCATTAACTGTAAAGCTTAGATCTGGAAGGGGAAGCTGGGATGACACTCCACGAAAACAGAGTGTATTGGCCAACATGTTTATTGCGCAATATTTAATCCAAAGGGGACTGGTCAATATAAACTCACTCTATATTTGAATGTCATGCTTGTGGAGGGAGAGTATTTCTATCAATACAAAAGGGTATCTTTACCTAGATCAACATCTTCTACTCTGGGCCACTGGGAGTACGGAATATTCTTACAAAAGGCTTCAAGTATTTTCTCTTTAACTTGGCTGAGGGTGTCTGTATCCATAACCCGAACAGTCAGGGAGTCCATTCCACAGCCTTGGAAAGATACATTCAGGTTCTGAGGAGAAAGATGGCTGTTTAGTATATGGGAGATATGTAGAAATCACAAGACATACAAGGCCTAAAAGCTATGAACCGCCACCCCAGTCTTGGCACACAATCTTTAAAAACAGACATATCTGAGAGGTAGTGAAAAGTGATGATTTACAGTCCCATTGATTGAAGCTGGTTATTTTATTCAAAGCACTAAGAGAACATGAAGAATAATATTGTAAGTTCTCCTTAATTGTCCTGCTCATGAACATAAATGCTGAAATATAGGAACCATCTCAAGCAGAAAGCAGGAAAATAACTGTTATTATTTCCTTCTATAACATCGGTTTCATAGGAAATAAAATTCAAATTTAGCACCAGTGAATATGGGCCCAATGAAATGGCAGCTAACATACTGCCTTACCGCAATGAAAAACTATTCAAAAATCTGAGCATCATACGTTATAAAGGGGGATTCAATAATAAAACATCCAGAAGACCTTCTCAAACCCTGTTTGTTCTTTGAATTAGGAGGGAAATTAATCAACTCTGCTTCTGTCTACCAAATGCTGCCACAGTTTCTCACCAATACACGTAGCTGAGAGGAGAAAGCAGTCCCTCAGCGGTATCGCTTCAAACGACAGTGAGAGGACATTCCTTATGGCCTACATCCAATTCAGAGCTAGTAGATGTCCAGCAACACAAGAGAATTAGAGGGTGAATCTGGATTCCTTTGCATGTAGCAAGGGAAAATGTGTGTTGTCTGTGAAGAGAACATTAATACTGAGGGCCCCTGCTGCTTAACCTCCTTAAATAATATAAGCACGTGCCATCAAATCAATTCTGACTTATGGTGACCCTTTTCAGGAATTTCTAGTTAATTCCGAAGTGGTTTCCCATTCTGTCTGTCCGCCTGTCTGTGTGCACGCATGGACCTGTGTGTGCTGTAGGCCTGTGCAGCTTGCCTCAGGCCACCGAGGCGGGCTCTTCTCAAAGGAGGCCCAGTGGGGAATTGAACTTCCAACCTCTGGTTCTGCAGCCAGATACCAAACTCACCGAGGTATCCTCCTCAGTTCAGCATCATAAATTATGGATCAGTCAGTAACAGAAATCTGGAGCAAAGCAGTAAAGAACACATTGCCAAAAAACCTGTTCTCATTTACGCTATCACAGTTCCCAAGTGACCCCACTGATTCTAGGAGATATCCCCTTGATTTATGCAAGGTAATCTAAAGCAGAATTTGGGTTGAACTCTGTAAAGGCCTGTCTGTTGCATTTACTGTCAGGCTGACGCTAATACATTCTCCCAGACTTTTCATTCTTAGAATGAGAGAGTCCCACATGAAGCATTTTATAGCATCACTTTTCAGCACAATTCCTGTAACACGGTGCACAAAAGCCTTCACACCATGGACTCAGTTTTACAACCAGCAACCTTTTCTACTAGCAGCAAAGTTACCATTTTGCTAGAAGCTGTAAAAATGAGACATTCCATTTTCTTTTTACCTAACTCATTGTTATATAGCAAATGATCCTGGAATATTTTTTTCAGCATATCCTGGATGTTAGCCAATCAGACGGAATTCTCCGTAGACTTGATATATTGTCTGCCATGCAAGTATTAGGTGTCCAGATGTTTTAAAATCAGATATATATCCACATGCGCTTTTGTTGGAAGTATGATATATGATAGCTCAGGTATTCTTGATTGCTATTCAGAAAGCAGACACCTGATTTGCACAGTTTGTAAGGAAATAGCAGTCTAGGCGCAACTGGTAGTTCTAATCAGAGTTTATTAAGTTGGATTTACAGCAGTTTTGAGTTACCATTTAGCAGGCCATTCAATAGGTTTACTCTAAGGGAGAGGAGCATTTAGATATGGGCCTATGTAGTTAATTTACACAATTCTCTATGTATTTAACTCGTTAAATAATTCTTTTACCTTACTTATAATAACCTATGGGTTTTGTTCTAATGCCCAGTGTACTTACCAGGACACTTCCCCTCTTCCTTATTTATCTGGTCATTGTGGTCCCAGTATTCATGGGAGACTGAAGACTGGATTCACTCTTAAAAAGACAACCAACTTCTGGGGGGGGGGGAATGTGTCGCCTGCATACTGTAATGAAACTGTAAACCGCCCAGAGACTACTTAAAGTGGTATGGGGCGGTATATAAGCAGAACACTTTTTGCTTTTGCTTTTTTGTACTGTTTGTGGGAAAAGAGCTGAGCAAAATGTCTACCGGCCACAGAGAAGCCCACTGATTGGATGGACATAGGGATATTTATCCTATGTTCAATCTCTGCAGTCCTTCTACTTCATTACAGCCTTAATCATTGTCTCCTGGGGAATACATAACCTTAGCTGTAGCTGCTCAGAAACCAGACGCATGACCTCACTTACACCTAGAGCTGAGAGGATTCTGGTATAGATCCAAGGGGATGGGACTCATCAAAGGTATGGGAATATCTTACCCTTGGTTTGGCTTCAATGTTCTCTCTCAACAGCCATTCTTCATTGAGTGTGTACCTGGCTTTTCCAGTGATGGCATCTATGGATCCTTTATTGATTTGTTGCTTGATTGCACACAACAGCAGGAAGAAGGGTTCCCCTACTGTTTCCTGGAAGTTGACAAAACAGGATATGACATGTTTATTATAAACCAGGGGAGTTAATTTCTCACAATCCTGTCCATACGCTTACTGAATCATCTGCAATGACAACTATAAAATTTCCATACTGAATGAAGTGAATGCCTTAAGCGACATTCTCTTAAAATCCTAACAATTTAATACAGTTTCTAAAGGGGCAGGGGTGTAGTGGACAGCCACTCCATTCCACACAATCAAGAATATTATCATGGAATCCAGCAGCATCCACTCAGAGCTGGAAGCAAAAGTAGAATCAATGACAAATTCTTTTAAAGTTCCTGCAGTGCATTTCTGGTTTTGTCATTGATTCTACTTTTGCTTCCAGCTCTGAGTGCAGTACAATAATTCTATTCAAGAAAATGGTACTCAAAGCTGCCTTATTACAACTCACCAAAAATAGTTGGGATCCTTCATTTGAAATCTGGTGGTAACTAGAATAGGCCCACCTAGATTTGGGGAGTCACGTTCCAGTAATTCAGTGGGCCTACTCTATTTGAGACTGATTATCGGGTTTCACCCCCTTTGTGAGATCTTCGTGGATTCATAACATGTTTTTGTCTTTAAATCTTTGAAGTGCATAGTTGGAAAGGATTCTATCGATTAACGAATCCAGCGCCTGTACCTGTGGACTCAACCTCTGACTCCTCAACCAAATACCTAAACCACTAGGCTATTATACTGAGTGAATATGTATTAATGCCCTAGAATGGCATTAAACCATCTATCAACTCCATACCTCTTTTGTATACCTTCAATACTGATGCTATTGCAACTGAATAACCGTTTTAGGCATGTTCAGAAAGCATGTTTTCAAAGACTCTAGGGACAACTTCCCAGATTAAATTCACTCTTTTTGCTTTCAATTGCAAACTCACCTCACTGCATCTTTTTATTTCACAAAGTCACAAATCTTTATATACCAACCTTCTCAATAGTCCTCTTTTTTCAGCTAAGAAACATTTATATCAATTTACTATTGTTGTAATTCAATTTCTTCCTCTCCCTCATGCTTGCACACACACGAATGCTTCTGAATTTCTAATTTCCTCCAGGCAAAGGAAATACAATTATTATAAAAATGTTTTAGAAATCCAAGTGGCCAGCATCTGTTCACTCTGATTTCTTCACTCAACTGATATTAATATTATTAATGTTCTCCCATCACTATGGTAGCTCATTTAATACCAGTTTTGGCTTAACTGCAGATGGATATATGCCATATTTCTCACAGTGCCAAGATTGAATTTGTCACAAGCACCATTATTTATTTATTTATTTAAAATATTTTTATCTCACCTTTTTCCTTAGAAAGGGCCCAAGGCAGCTCACATCATTAAAAACACAATATTTAGAAGCTAAACCAGTAGGTATACAAATATTAAAAAAACAATTAAACAAATATCTGGAAGTTGAGTCATGGCAACTGGACTCCTTCTTCTTGAGAGATTGAGATGTTTTGCTGCTCATCCAAACAGCTTCATCAGTCTGAAAAAAGTTAGTTGTGAGTCCTCCATTTTATAGCTGACCTCTTTTCACCCTGGTCTGAAACAGGCTCATAAGATGAACAATGGCCTGAATAGGCTCGTTAGATAGACAACAGTCTCAATAGCCTTAAGCTGAACAATGGCCTAAAGTGCTGAAACCCATAAAGTATGGGTCGTTAGTTATGGTATTAGTAGTGAAGGCATGAAGTATTTTTGATTTGTCTGGGGATTGTTGAAATCACACCCTGATAAGTGGTAAACTGTGCCTGAGGCCCCACCCCACCTCTGTTGAGAGAGGGGTTTTCAATGCTCACATGAATGGCTTCCCAGAGAGTTAGTGATGAGGCCTCCAATTTATGACGAAGCTGCTCAGATGAGTAGTGAAACGTTTTTAATCTCACAAGAAAATAAGTCCAGTTGTCATGACGCAACTTCCAGGTAACCTCACTTGGATGAGTGAGAATCTTCACAGACAGTGACAGAGGTTGTTAAAAACATCTTTGGCCTCCTTATGAAATCTAGTGGTGCCTACCAGAATTGTTGCCTATTAAGATTCATTTTCAGATCTTTGCAAAAATCAAGGTCAGTTGTGAGAACTGGGACTAAATTGAAATTTGGAGCCATTCTCTAATACATCAGACTTTCTAGCCCAGGGGGAATCTCTACCACACACTGTGTCAAAGTCTCAGAGAAAGACAAATTGTACCTGAATCATAATGTTGTTTTGAAAGCCAGTAAAAGTCTTCTATGAGAAGGCCACATTGACAGAGTTGGTATTTATTGCCTTTCCACAGCATATATTGTGTATGATTAACTAGAGTTTGTGACTGATTCCCCCTCCCCTGCTCCCATGTTTACGTGTGCCACAGCAAGAAGCAGCTCAACGGGCTGTTAATGTTGCAGACTCGACAGCAAGAAGGATTATGCAAGAAAGGCCCATCTTTGACCCATTCCTCGTTTGTTTTGCATCTCTTGGCTCTGCATTCCAGAAACCATGGATGTGGTGAACATTTGCAGATACATAAAAAAATAATGTATTTGAAAGATGGGAACGGAAATGGACAGTTTGTTAGCGACAACAGATGAAATGAACATGGAATTTATTTCAAAAATATTGTGGGGGAAATTGGTTTGGAAGCGAGACAAACCATCCTGGGGCCAAGTTTCTGTTGCAGGAAAGAAAGGTTAATGTGCTTGTTTGGGAGGGGAGTGGGATAGGTTTTTTTGGGGGGGAGGCATTAACAGAGCACATTTTATTCTCTATTGTATCTTTTAAAAATTAGACATTTTATGATTCATGCCTGCAGCGCTATGGGTTTTTGGAAGTAATCCTGGGCACGGAAATAACTTTGTACAGTATTAATGAAACCAAAATCAAGGCTGGCATCCTTTGTTCTGTTCCATACAGGGTGATTGATGCTGTGTTTCTATAAATTTATGGCTCTAGTAAACTACTTTAAATAAATCTAGACTGAATTGTAAGGGATAGTTACGTACATGCTACGATTGTAGCAAATCTGATATAATATTAGAGCTATCCTCTTGGGAAACAGAGGCAAAAAACCTAAAGGCACATGAGAAGCTATTCCAAGTGGCACTATTCACGGGCATTTGCTAAAAAATATTGTTTACTACAGTATAAGCAGGCAGATGAAGTGCACAGACAGCAAGCTCCAGTGTCTTAACCCCATTTTGCTGGCCTCATATTCTAGCTCTTTGACAAACTATCCATCTTTGTCACAGGCATATCTGATTTCCCTCCCTACTTTCGCTTGCTATTTTTGCAGTAAACTGGATTTCAATATAACATTCAGGCCCAATGCTGCAGTTTTGTACATCATGCTAATCTATGCAGAAGAACTCTGGATAACATCCTCCCAGATTTCACATTTAGCATCACTGAGATTGAATTGGAATTTATGCCCGATGTCTCAGCATACATTGAAACGACAGGGGGACATGCTGTTACTACTTTGATGTTGAGTGCTTAGAAGATAAAGTTGATTTTCTGTTGGTTCTGTCAAGGAAGGGTGTCAGCACTCCCACATAGGGTGGTTACAGCTGGGAGTCCTTCCCCTGCTATGGTTTCCATAAACTACAAATTCCCAGAGCTGCCTGAACTTGACTTTGTTAATGTTAGGGAACTGGGTACTATAAAAGGAAGGACACCCCATCCAATTAGTTCACTGTGGGCCTCTTTAACTCCACCAGGCCCCCATTGAGTCTAATATCTGCCAAACCCTGAGTTCTTGCCATGGAGGCTGGGTTACTCATAGTCTATTGGGGCCATTAATGACAGCCCCAAACCACTGCACACCCTTCAGTGAACATGTACGTTTCCAGGTTGTCAATAATAGTTGCCTCTCCTCAGCTCTTCTACTGCCACCACAGGTACTCCTGTTGGTGCCTGGCCCCCTCTGTTGGGTCAGGGTGGGGTCTGGAGGACTAGCTCGTCACAGAGGATGGAAGCAGAACTGCTGGAGAACTGGAGTTAGGAGCTCCACTGCTGCATCCTTTCCTCTGCTGAGACCTCCACCAAGACACCTAGGTGTCAGTGCACCCTACAGTCACTTCTCCAGCAGTGGTAAAAGATGACGTTAAGCTCCTCCACCATTTCCCCTTCTTTCATTCACCATCCTGGCATTGTCCTCCTTCCCCTCCTTTACACCCTGCTCCACCCAGTCAGACTTGGCCACTGCCTCTTCAGCCTAGTGTGACCTATCCTTTCCCAGTTCTGCTTCACTACTTGGTACTGGCCCTTACTTTTCTGGATGATCACCCAGAAGAGGAAGGGAAGAAAGTATGTGGTGCCCGTAGTAAGGGAAGGGGGGGCATCTGACTTTACAAGGTGAATGGGAATTAACTTTCCGAATGCCATGATCTCACTGCCCCTTTCCCCAAAGCTATTATTTTCTAAGGAGAGAAGCTTCTGCTAGGTCAACAGAAACATTCCTATGACAACAGCAGCCTGAAAATCCATAGGAACCTCCTGATAAAAGCAGCTGAAATACTGCTGCTTAGATAGTAAGTCACACTACAGTAGAATCATTGAATCAGGGTTGACTTGTTGAGTCAACTCCCACATGTGCTTCATTGGTTTAAATGGTCATACTCTAGTTGCAATTCATTATGCTACAGATGATTCCAACTAGACTTGAGCCATTTGAATGGAATTTATGGAGGGGTTAATAGGTCAAATCCCATCATTCAGTGGGCCTCTTCTAGTGCTACATATTATGCTAAGCAACACGATATCAGCAAACGTCATCTATTTTACTGGTTCACCTAAGACAGGCCTGCCCAAAGTCCGGCCTGGGGGGGGGGCGGTCAGCAAATCCGGCCCGCCAGGCCATTCTGAGTGGCCCGCGACTGGCTGGCCCACCCCTCCCTCCCCCTCCTTCACCCCATGTTTTCTTAAAAGCAAGTGGGGCTTGCAGTGGGGTGGCAGGGTCGGGGAGCAACCGGCCCCTGACACATTCTCAGCCACCAAATCTGGCCCTCCTTACAAAAAGTTTGGGCACCCCTGACCTAAAACATTGCATCAGATCATAGTTTAGAAGCTAACCTATGGCTTAATCTTCCTAATATACAGACAAATCCATAATTTAGGGATTCTTGTCTGCTTTTATTTTCCCCCCTTTTCTTTACTCATCTTTATAAGGGAAGGAGGTTTTTAAAACCTGTGAAACATTGCTGTAACATTATAGTTTGATGTTAATTCACATTACCCCAAAATAGCAGTTATCACAAAGGATGCTTCCCAAATCTGCTCTAATGTAGATTTCCTGATTAGCTGCTCATCATGGTTTCACAGAAGCACAGAATCATGAAGTGGGAAGGCCATTCAGTCCAACCCCCTGCTTAATATATGAAAACAGATCAAAGGATACCTGCCAGTTGGTCCTCTAAATTCCTCTTGAATGCCTCCAGTGTTGCGGCACTCACCACCTCTCAAGATAATTTTTTCCACAGCAATACTGCTCTAACAGATAAGAAGTTTGCCCTGATATTCTGTTGAAAGCTGAGTTCACGTATATTGAGCCCATAGTTGGGCATCCTGCACTCTGGGATGATCGAGAACAGATCCAGACCTTCCTCTGTGTGACAAGCCTTCAAATATTTGAAAAGTCCTCTCATGTCATCCCTCCACCTTCTTTTCTCTAGACTAAACATGCCCAGTTCTTCCAGTCTTTCCTCCTAGGGCTTGATTTCCAGGCCCCTGATAATCCTTGTCACCCTCTGAATTTGTTCCAAGGTCAGCATCTTTCTTGAAGTGTGGTGTCCAGAAATGGACACAATACTACATTGCTGAATAGACGGGGACGGGCACCAGATGGGATTGAGAAATTATACTTGGTTAATGCAGCCTAAAATAGCATTTGCCTTTTTTGTGGTCACATTACACCGTTGGCTCATAATCAGCTTATGATCTACAAGAATTCCAAGACCCTTCTCACTTGTAGTATTACTGAGCCAGATGTCCCTCATCTTGTACCTGTGTGCTTGGTTCTTTTTCCTTGGAGCAGTACTTTGCATTTATCCCTGTTGAATTTCATTCTGTCGTTTTCAGCCCAGTGCTCCAACCTATCTACTGTAGATCCTTTTGAATGATGTTTCTGTCTTCCAGGGTATCAGGTATTCCACACAACATCGTGTCATCTGCAAATCTTACAAGCATTCCCTGTATCCCCAGATCCAGGTCATTAATTAAAATGCTGAGGAGTACTGGGCCCAGAACTGAGCCCTGGGGTAGCCCACTTATTACCTCCTCAGTTTGAGAAGGAGCCATTAATCATCACCCTCTACGATTGTAGAGCTGTGCATCCACTTGACAGTTGTTCTACCCAGCCCACAGCTTGCTAATCAGAATATCATGGGGCACTATGTCAAAAGCTTTGCTGTAGTCAGGATATACTATTTCAGGGGTGGGGTGGTTACCTGATCAGATTAGTTTTGCAGAATTTGTTCTTGACAAATTCATGTTGGCTTCCAGTTTCTATTGTATTGTTTTCTAGGTGCTTGCAAAGTGACAGCTTTCTAATCTGTTCCAGGAATTTTCCCTGGGAGAAATTTCCAGTTCAGAAATCATATCAATACAGAAACCATATCAATAAATAAACTGACTTATCCATAATCTGATGTGATGTGTGTGGTGGTGGTGGTGGGGAGAGAATGTTGCTTCATTAGAATGCTTTCAGGTGCTAACTCTTTTTTAATATCATTTTTTAAAATTTATCCTCAAGTATATTTACAATATTTGATATCTCAGACATTAGGCAAAAAATCAAGACAGCAATGTATGCATTTTATGTGGAAAACAGAATAAAACAGACAAACAAAAAACCCGAGGTAAAACTTTCCTCTAAGGGTTAAATTAAACTTAAAAATATTTATGGAATTGACAATTGAGTGAATGGTTTTAAAGAGTAAACAAAGAGCAGATGAGACAGTCATGCCTCTTTTTTTTAACTTTTAAAAAGCCATTCATGTAAATTGCATTTCACCCAGTGTGACCCTAAAAAAAGATGGGAGAAGAGAATGATCAGTATTGCAATTTATCTTCTCCCAGTGAAGGTTACCTTGGCCCTACTGTTGAACAAGTAATTTGTCATGTTTTTCAGTATGGCAATCTGTGCGATTGAAATGAATATCCAGATCACACTTTTCTGAAATTCATACAAGCATAGAGTGATATGGCTCAAAGCAGATGCTCACTACACAGCATTTTGTTTTTGTGGGACAGGCATGTGAATTCCAGTTCAAATCCAAGAGCACAATCTAGATAAGAGGCTTCAGCAACTTTGGGAGGGAGAAGAATGGCTTGTTTGGTAGGAAATATCTGGGCTAATGCCTTCATTCAAACCTGGATAAAAGCAACAGAACACGGCTTTAGCCTCAAGCTTAAATTCCATATTAGGATGAACACTGAGTGATAACAGTGTCAGCAGAGGATCACAAGAAGTTGTGGCATTTATGATGTGAAAGCCATGATTTAGTATATGCCCAGAATACTAGCATTAAATACAACCTACATAGCATTGCAATTCTCCTAGCTAATTGAGGAGAGAACCATATTTCTACCAACAAAAGATTATTAACTGAATGCCAGCTTTGGCAGCTCATGGACTGAAGGGACAGGGGTTCTTCCAGAAAAATGACAGGAGTTCCCAACCCCTTCCTTGGTTCTCAAATACTGTGAAACAGTATATTTTTCTTGATCAGCTATCGCCCCCCCCCCCCACCCAGTGTTCTTTTAGATGGTGTGAAATGTTCACCCTCTTCTTTCTTCTGCTTGGTTCTGCCTGGTTGCAAAGGAATGCAGGTCTTACTAGTTAGTATTCATATCCAAACTGCTGTTTGAGGTTGCACTTCTTTGATGACGGGTTCCCTTCAGGAAATCATGATTTTTTAAAACAAAATGTAAGCAATCTACGTCCCTGCTGGAGTTTCGCATCTCGAGCACACACTCTCTCTCTCTCTCTCTTTGTGTGTGTGTGTGTGTGTGTGTGTGTGTGTGCATGCGTGTGCGCGCGCGCACGCGTATACCTGCACACAAGCACGCACGCCCCCTCATGTATATCTAATTGAAAGTTTCCAGCTGGGAGGGTCCGATCTTATAAATTAACTCCTGGTGGAATACAGCATCATCCTGATAAATAAAAGGACAAAAGGAGCTTAAAAATAAACCATGCATTTAGGAGAGACAAAAACCATGTAAAGTAATGGAAACGGTGACTGTGCTACTAAGGCAAGAGGACCAACCTCTATGGATGATAGCTGAACCACTGAGAGCATAAGCACAGAAGCAGATATATCACAGAAAGCCAACACTCCATCTGGAAGAGTCCCTAGATTGAGACACTATCATGGCTGGTTCATAGTTCTTCAATGAAAGCCAGTCATTGAGATGTTTGCTGTGCTACTCACTCCTTAGCATCTTACAGCATGAGAGGCATATGTGAATAATTTTACCACAGCTTGTACATCCCATCTGTGCCATCATGCTATCCCTACATATACTCTCACAGGACGGTACTGAGACATTCTGAAATGCCCCATTCTGCTGTGTGCTTGTCTGCTGGTCTAGATCAAAGGTTCCCAATCATGGGTAAAACCAGGTGGCCTTGGACTGCAATTCCCAGAAACCCTGGCTAGAGCAGCTACTGCTGAAACCTTCTGAGAGTTGCAACCAAGAATGCCTGGGTTTACCAAAGCTAGGAACCACTGGTCTAGAGATCTTGCACTCTAGGCAATATAGGGTCTAGCCTAGTCTAATCTAAGCTTATTTGTTTTATTTATAAATTTGGCCACTCTGGGTGGCTGGACCCAGGGTACGAAAAATGCATTAGAAATACTATAGTCTGCCAATAACAGGGAGTTCTGTATACTCTCTGCTCATAGATCAGCCAGCTTGACTTGGAGCAAGGAGTTTTTCTGAAAACATCTCAGAGCTGACCCTTAGCTCCTTTTTGCAAAGGAACTGTCTTCATAAATTGAACCAACGACTCCTGTCCACCAACGAAGCTGCCTTTTGCTTAGACCACAACATTATGAACGCTTCCACTATTAAGATGGCTTGCTCTTTCTTCAACCTTCCATTTCTGCTGCTCAAACGGATGGACTGTTTGGCACAGCATTAATATAAAACAAATGTTTAAATCATGTACTGCTCGCTTACGGGGACAAATACAAGCAGCTGGAATTTTTCCACTGCACAATTGTTAAAGGAACTTTTGCAGCAGCTGTTTCAAATAGATGTTGTGATTAATGGGGATAATTCAAGAACTAAAAACAGTGCTGTCGTCACATATATCTCAGGGCCCAGCGTTAAAGGAAGGCTACTACGTATTTCTTTATCAAAAGCTGCCTTTGTGAGCAGGCTTATTTTGTAGAGGCGCATATGGGAAAATTGACTCTTTTGTAGGATTCAAAGTAACAGGCTTTGGTATAAATATTCTGTTGGTGAGCTTGGATTTAATGCTCTTAACTTCAGTAGACTAGTCCCACTTTTAGAAAACTTTATGGCTAAGAATTAATTCTGTCTCTTATTTTCATTTTGTTTCTCTAACCTGTCTGTGTATCACCCAATGCCTTCGCATTTTCAGCCGGAAAAAAACATATTCCTGCTTCTTTGGATGAAAGATTCCATCACATTTTGTGATGCACCAAGATGGTAGCCATAATCCTGAATGTTAGGAAGGGCATTATTATTTCTGAAATTTGCAATACATCTGTGAACAAACCCGTAGGTCTTTGTCTGGAAGTTGAGTCATGGCAACTGGACTTCTTGTCTTGAGAAACTAAAATGTTTCAAAGACATAGCTATGTGCTTTATGGGTTTTAGCACCTTAGGCCATTGTTCACGTAATGGCCTATGGAGACTATTGTCCACCTAAGCAGCCTATTCAGGCCATTGTTCATCTTATGAGCCTATCTCAGACCAGGGTGACATGAGGTCAAAGTGCACTATAAAATGGAGGACTCACAACTAGCTTTCCTCAGACTGATGAAGCTGTTTGGATGAGCAGTGAAACGTTTCAGTCTCTCAAGAAAAGAAGTCCAGTTGCCATGTCTCAACTTCCAGATAAACTCACCTGGATGACTGAGAATCGTCACAAACATACTGTGGGTCTTTGATGCTTTTATTTTTATTACTGAGGAACAAAAACGTGAAAACATAGATTCTAAAATTATTCTTCAAGGTTGTATTGAGAAATGGACAAACATGCAGCTACTTATGGTTTCTTTTCTGGGATCTCTGGAAATTGTTGAATTGATTCTGGGATACCATCATGAAATTTATGTGTGGGCAGAAATGTTCTCAGCAGTAATTATCACCAGATTTAACAGAAACATCTCAACAGTGACCACAAATAAATGGGTCGCCGAACATCAAAAATAGAGTGTTGTTGTAGCCTTGGCTGGCTGGAGTAAATATCCTTTTGAAATTATCCTTTCATTAATGATGCCTTTTTCATGAAAACATTCTGGGAAGAGATGATATAAAAACTGAAGGACTAGCTTCCCATTAGGGAGCAACATATCAGTCAAGCTTAGTAAACATGTTCTGCTTCCTAGGGAAAAGCACCCATTTTATCTTACTGCATGATCCATCAAGGAATCTGGCCCTTATGTGGGGCAATACACACTCAAAATCTGGATGGCCACTGAACTAGGATGATTCAGAGACCATCTACGTAAAGGACAGCAAGTGTCTTTTTTCAGCAACAGGATTAATAAGCACCTTACCGAAAAAAACCAGGAGAGATGTGCATTTTCAAGAATTTAGGCTGACCACATAAATCTGCAATTTCTTTCGGAAAATGTTTGCACATTAGGAATATGCTCCTTCACATTCATGCGGTGACAAATCCAGGTGCTGGACGATAAGGACAACCAAGTGCAATGAACCAGCACAGCAGACAAAGTTTTGAAGCTTTTGTGGGTTCCATTTCCCCCCGAATTTATATACTGAACTTGTTGGCTCCTGTTACTGTTTCTTAGTCTGTTTCTCCTGCCCTGCCTCATTGGGTTGTCATAAGGATAAAGTGGAGAGCAATGCACAAGGTCATAGGCAAACTGCAGGAAGAGGAGGATGTTAATATAAATTAAATAAATAATAGGGAACTCAGTTTTCCTATGTAGTCTGAAAACTGCTTGTCTTAGATAAAATGTAGTAGAAACGTACTTGATGGCCTGTCACATTATAAAATCAGAGCATCCAGTGCTGCTCCTCCCTCAGCTCTGTGGACAAGAACGATTTTCCTCTGACACTGCACCATTTTTCAAAATTTTATGGGGGAAATATGAAGCTTAATTGCTTCAGAACACCCACTAAGCTCCATGCAAGTAGGTAGTTCTCCCAAGGTGGAACTGTTTTGCACTTCAGAGATGTTTCTTTTGAGGATGTTTTTCTCCCCAAAGATGGACTCCCGAGACCCTTCTTTCCAAAAGGAAGATGGGGGAGAGGAAATCACAGCTTCCATGTGTTCATTAAGCCCACTTCAAGAGATAATTTTCTTTCTCCTTTTCATTTGGAGCTTGTTTGATTAACATTTTATTCTCCACTAGTGAGAAAATTCAGACTCCAAGAGAGGAAGTTTGAAAGATGATACACAGCTTACAATGATTCCTGTTTCCAAGATAGAAACTTTACCAGTTTTGTGACACTCAGGTTAGGAGTTATAGTGGTTACAGTTCAGTGAGGTATGATTCAGTTTTTGCTATGTATGAGATAATGCCTGTTATCTCAAACAGAAGGAGTAAAAAAATGTCTCCTTCAGCCGTAGCAGAGGAACTCAAGTTCCACTGACTCTACTCAGTACGGTTATTAATCTCAGATTGCTCCTTAGATCACAGTTTTGAACATCAAGACAGCAACTCTAGGATACATATTCCATGTTGTTTTCAATGAGACATATTCTCATACTCATAGTCAAGATCTGAACAGGTTACCTATGTCAAGACCATTAATGCATATTATCACTTTGACCTCTTCCTTTGATTCAGGACTGAATTCCAATGAAAACTTGTGTGTGACTACATATGTAAATACAAAAAAACCCCCATAAAATAATACTGAACACTATCACCGCCACTCCGTTCTTTCACTGCTTTCCTGTTCCACAGCAACCTGAACAAGAATTAGGGTCCATCAGAACAAACAAGCACACATGGAGAGGGGTCAAAACCAGCCATCTTCCAAGTTGTCTAATGCACTAGCAGGTTTTCCCCAGATTTCGCCATTCATCAGCTGCTCCACAAAACACCACAGAATTACAGCATTTTCACAACCCACATGGATAATCAATTTATGCTTACAACATCTGTCTTTTATCTTCCTCATAGCTGGGATAATGCCAGGTTTAGAAGATGGGAGCTGGGCGAACAAATTATTTACAAGCTAGCTTCATGTTTTAGATTAACATTTAAGAATCTCAATCTGTGTTTAACTCTTAAACTACACAATCTTTATCTCTCCCTTGAGCGCTCTGGATCAAGTTCTTTCTCTGAGAGAACTCTGCTGCCCACAGAGGAGTACAAGGCCAGGCTCCCTGTGGTCTTCAGAATGTTTGTAAACACCAACTTCACCTCCTCCCCTTCCATTTCTCTTGGGATTAAGGTGCCATAAGGAAATGAGAGCTCAGCGGGAAACGCAGAACACGTGAAAACTGCATATATTGTTGATCTCTTTTGTAAACCACCCTACTCTGAAGTCCATCAAGATAAAGCTCACTTCCTCTCCCCTCTTCCCCTTCTGTCACCAGAAAGGCTTTGTTGCATGTTGTCCCCCTTCAGAAGAATTTAGGAAACTGATCTGCATTGTATCAGATTCCAGCTTGTGCAATGCCACAAGAGATCTCTATTTCCTTAAGTGGGGAGGGCAGGGATATGCAAGATCAGCACTTTTTAGCAATACTGTATACTCTACAATTAAGAACACCCAATCCTTTCCCCCCTACTTTCCCCCTTTCTCAGTTTTGCTGAATGCCCGTCATAGCTGTCAAGTGTTCCCCATGGCTGCCTGGGACTAGGAGCTCCAGGGAGGGGGGGTGCTGACAGCTAGGCCCTTCGGCTAGGGGGTGGAGCCTCATTTGCATACAGGGTTCCCAGAATCCCTGGGAACCCTGTATGCTCACTGTGAAGTGAGTCACTGTCTCGGCTTTCTAGGCGATATATATACCAATTCAGACAGCTGGTAGCATGTGGGTTAGGGGTTGCGCAGGGAGAAGTGCTCCCTGGCAGGCTCCCTGGTGGCTGGCCGCACTGCCAGCCAGCAGCATGTGGAGCTCAGCCACCCACCGCTGGAAATGCGGGACATTTCAGGGGAAAATAATTTATCGGGAAGAGTGATTGATCTGTGAATGTCCCACCAAAAACGTGACGCTTGACAGGTTTGATGCCCATATCAAGCAAGCATGAACAATCTAATTTTATTAAAATGTGTGTTGCATATCAGACTTTGAATACCTACAGTCAAATACTATAAGTATTTTTCTCTTTAAAAGTATTCATGACAATTTCCTCCAATGTTTTGGTCAACCACCTGTGTTTCAAGTTTATTTTTGATTAAAAGCTGATCCATGAACGACTATGTTAATTTGGATAAATTTCTTTACCAAATGAACAGGAACTGGCTCTACAAGTACACATTAGGCTGCAAATCCTATACATTTATAGGAGATTGAATGATACCTCATTTGCTTCCTGTAACATTCACATTTTAAGTACAAGTGCATTCTTCCTATTTTTGCATCAGCATGCAATATTTTTGTAAATGTTCATTTTCATGCAAATGGAAAGTAGTATTGATGTTTCTGTACAATTTCCCTAATATACCTTTCTGCAAGCAATTTCCCAAACGCACATTTCTTTACATATTTTAACTGGAAAATTGCATCACAAAATCCAGCTAGGTGTGAAAAACAAAGGATGACTGTATTTGGGTTCATGAATTTGGTTGCTTTGTATTAAAACCTGAACTAAGTAACTTTTGCTTTCCATTTCTACCTGGGAGTAAGCCTCAGTGAACCTAATGGAACTTCGTGTTAAACAAAAGTACTGTATGTAAGTTTGCCCTGCTCATCAAGACACTGTATGTCTTGATTCCAAAGGTACAGATACAGGAATGTAGGGCAGCAGTGCTGAAATTATCTAAAAATACCAAACATTTGGAAAATCATCATCCCTATTTATGTTTTAAAATTCAAGTACGGTTTAAGAAAATTAAATTTGAATTTAATTCTCAAAAGCATGCTCTAAAATTTCAAGTACTTTTTGAGTCAGCATTTGCCAACAGTATTTGCAAGTGCAGCCAATTATTAAATCTGCATAAACATGTGCAGCCTTTGTATTCAAGTTTGTATTCACCCCACCTTTTTGTTAGGCTGTGGAATACCAGTCTAGCAATTGTCTAGGAGAAAACAAAACCTCTTGGAAGGAAATTTGGTCAACAGCATTAAAAAAACCTATTACGAAACTAGTTCTGAAATGAAATCTGAATCAGGCACTCAACATTCAAATCCAGAAATCCCACAGTAGCATAAATGGGAACAATTTTTCCTGGAAAAAATATTCTATTCTTCTAAGATCAGGAATAAGAATTTTGGTAAGACAAAGGGCATTTCATAATATGTTATTTATCCATTAGTTATCCATTTATTATATTATAATAGTAGAATGATGTTCTGCTTAATGTGGAGGTATTATCTCTTTCAACAATACAGCTGGAAATGTCTTAAAGAATCTTTATCTTTTAGAGATCAAATTCCACGCTGTTTCATGGCTGCCAGAGCTGCTTATGTAACAATTCTTTCTATACACATTTAGCACTCTGAAATCCCTGCTCAGTATGAGATTTACTGGGTCATCCTGGGCTAGTTATTATCCTATTAGTGTGATCTGTGTCAATGAGTTTTTGTGAGAATTATGTGAAAGAACAACATATCTTAGTTTTTATTCTGAACTGCTGTACTCTAAAAACTCTCAGGTAGAGCACGAATAAAATTTAAATGTGTTGACAATATGTTAGTGAACTATCAGAGGGCTGTGCAAAAACTGCCAAACCATCCCCACCTCTCAAATCTAAATGCAGACCAACCTATTTGACAATTTTAATTTAACCCAATTTCATTTTGTGCTTATCACTTGGTGAATCACCCTTGGAGAAGTTTATCATTAGAGCACAACCATTTCCAAAGGAAAAGATGACACTCAGATTCTTCTCGTTTGGATTAGAAGTTCTGGATATCTGGTTTGTTGTGCCTTCACTGGATACTAGGGAACATCAGAATGGATGGTTGTGCAGTTCAGGAACCAACCTTCTGACAGGGCTGCCACTAAAATTTTCTTTTTCATTTCCCTGACTTTCCCAGTCCAAACTTTGTCATTTCCCTGACCACCATTCAAATACAACCACAACTTAAAAACAAATAGGTTGCATTGCAATAATACAAGCCTTAGTATGTTCCACTCTGCAGCTACATTAGTTTCAACAAAAGTAAGAGATATAATATCAGCTTCTTTCAACATTAACTGGGCCAACATCTGTTTTGAAACTGCATCAAAATAACACCAAGATACAAACTTCAAGTACTGTAAACTCTGAATGCTAACATTTATGGCATAAGATTTTGTTATTGTTTTAAAGGTGCACTAAAAATCGAATAAACGTTCTATCAAAAATAGTTTCTCTGAAGCCACATTATGAAACCGATAGTTTTGAAACTGCAGTAATAATCAAGTTAGGAATTATATATTTTAATCACAATTTCCCTGACTTTTCCTGACTTCAACCCAATTTCCCTGACGTTCACTGACCAATTTTCAATTCTGTGACTTTCCAGAAAGTGGTGACCCTGTCTGAACCCATCCCTGTGATAAGAATAAATTTAAGCTAAAGAAATTAGGTGTAGGTGGTTTTCTTTGTGAGTCGCCAATGCACCTATATAAGTTGTCAATACATCATTGGTGATTCATCAAAGCTGCCACGCCGAATTAGTTATATAGCAAAGAGGTTTATTAAAGACAGATAGAGATACAGCACAGGACATAAACAGTACAGAAAATGTAGTTAGCTCAAGGATCCGGGGCGCAGCACGGCCAGAGGCCCTGCTGCCTCCTGGATCGGACAATACAGAGAATGGGTTAGCTTAAGATCCGAGTGCAACATGGCCAAACGGCCCTGCTGCTCTGGACCCCGAGTGATAGTTTCCGTGGTCTTTTATACTCTTTCTGTAACCGCAGCTTACGTATTTCGTGTGCATGTCTTACGTAATCATACCTGGTAAGTTATCATAATTCTCAGAAATGGCTTTTGCCTATTTTTAGTTCGAGATTGAATTCCCAGAAAATGACGCTTTTGGCACCATGAGATGGTGCCCACTTATCTGTGTCATCTTTGCTTCTCCTTATCTTGGTTAACCACAAGAATTCGCTACTTCTACAGGCTGGCACCTGGGTTTTATCTTTTTTTGTGTTTTATGCCAGCATGACCTAATACCTAGTCAGGTTTAACACTTTATAATAATTTTTAGCTTTATTCTTCATATTGAGTTAATTCTATTAATTCTTATTAATTCTTATTAATTAATTCTCATCACCTGTTATATTTGTGTTGGGTTATCTGACACAACTTATGAATTTTTTAAAAAAAATTACATTCTTACTCTGAGAAAGCTGTACATGCAAATGGACATCCAGTTGGTCAGCATCTTCTCAACCACAGATTCTGTCCTCCTCAGCATAAGTTTAGGATTTTTAGAAGCAGAAGCATCAATGAGATCCACCAAGAGGTCTTTCATAATGCTGGTGTAGTACTCTAGTTTCCCATGCAATGCAATGGTAAGCAAAGAGGCTAGGTTGCATCTGAAAGAAGAGTTAAATGAAGGATAGAAAGATAGATTGGTAAAAACAAGACAGAATTCATCAATCAACATGAGCAGAAATTAAAACCATGGTAACATTCCAAACTGTTTTCAAAAAAGCCTGTGAAAACTGTTAAAAGTTTCAAGCCATTTGTATCACAGCTGCACATAATCACATTGTATTATAATCACCCTTTGATAAAAATGGATGCCAGTCGTTCAAAGGGAGGGGAAAAAAACTATTCTGGCAATTTGTGTAATAATAGAGAAGGTTAACACCTGCAAGTTGAAGAACAGCATAAATTTGAAAAAAGAAAGAAAGGAACATTAAGACACAATGTTTGAGTAGCTATGCTGCTTTTTCATATGCAGAGCCTTAGATGCTAGACTTCCTGGCTCAGGTCTGTAATATTCTAGCCATAAAAGGCTCCAGCGGCCATTTTCAATCTGCTGCCCTCCTTGCCCTTTTAGACTTTCCTAGTTACCATTTCTTTAAAGCAGGGCATTTCTCGTCTGTCAGTCAAAGCAAGCATCATGTCTCTTACTGACAGTAACAGAATGCACTGCAGAGCACTTTAATGATGTTCTATTAACTCTTAACACGAAGATAGTGGCACGGGAAGAGATACAAATGGCACTTAAGGGGCCTCAAGATTTATAGGGAAGAGACAGTAGAAGAGGAGTGAAAAGAAAACTATTCTCCAATAAGAACAAACATCATATTCTTTCCTGCTCTCCCATTCTGGGTTCCCTGAAAGACAGTGGTACCTCTACTTATGAGCGCTCTACTTATGAGCAGTTCGACAGGTCCGACCTGTCAAAGTCACTTGTCAGTGCAGATCGGAGAGCAGCATGCACTGCCCATTGCCACCTTGTCCTCCTCCTTGGTTGCTTCAATCTCTGCAAAAGACATTGAAGCAAACAAGAAGAAGGACGAGGTGCCCATCGTGCCCACTTCCAACCTGTCCAGGCTGCACAAACATGCACCGATTGGGCGCATACTGTTGCAGCCCAGGCGGGTGGAAGGGAGGCACATGCATGCTCACGCAACTCGCCCCTTCCACCCACCCAAGCCACCTGAACATGCACACGTCCCCAGGATCGGTACATGTTCGCATGGCTCCAGTGGGTTGGGAGGAAGGCGTGCCACGTCAAATGATGCCCTTGCGATGGCAGGGCGAGGCGGGTTTCAAAGGGCTGCAGCCATGACAGCTCGGCTCTAGCCCTTTGAAACCTGCCTGGCTGCCACTATGAGAGGCTCCTTCTCCTCCTCTTTAACCTGAGTTAAAGACCTAGGCAAAGAGGAGGTGGTTGCCTCCTCAATTAAGGGCAGCTGAAGGCTGCTCTCCACAACCCCCATGGAGAGCCAATTTTGACAGGTCCACACCTGTCAAAGACAGCTGTTTGGCGGGACTGTAGGAAAGCAGCCTTCAGCTGGCCTTGACTGAGGGGGGTTGCGGCAGAACGGAGTAATTGATTTTCAATGCATTCTTATGAGAAACTGCTGCTCGACTTCCGAGCAGATTGACTTCTGAGCATGCCATCAGAATGGATTAAATTCTTAAGCCGAGGTACCCCTGTACATGAAGAGGAACTCCTTCATCTTAGAAATGTGGACTGGCAGATTTTGTGTAATATTTCTAGGGTGCAAATTTGCAATTTCCCTTTTCCTTACTTTTTTAGGAACTGAAAAATCCTAAGAACACAACTTCTGTGGATGGCAGAAGTTCTCTAACAATTCTGAAAATCTTAGCAGTAAGTGGGTCAGCCCACTGCCTTTTCTGCAATATTTTTTTGCCTGTGCCTTAAGTCTAGAAACAACCATCAGCAGCTCATTTACCATTGCCTCTAATTTTTCTCAGACCTGAGTAGGTTAGCTTCTTTCTTTAAAGCATGGGCTGTATTTGGGCTTTTTAAACAGCATCTGGAAGCATTCGATCCTTGATAAGCACTGATATTCAGTTCATAAAAACAGAGAGCACTTTTTCAGATAGAATCAAGCAAAGGTTTTGTTTAACAAAGAAGAATCCCTCCCCCAAAAAACCAATCCAGAGTTACTTCAGGTTTTCAGGTGAAAGAAAACATGCAGCTGGCTTGGTGTCTCTCACCTGTCTCTAACAGCAAAATCTTTCTGCTGCTCAAGAGCGTGGACAAAGATTATGAGAAAGTGCTTGTTGTTGAGTAAGGTGGAGAACAATGCAATTCCTTCTTCCATATTGGGCCTACAGCTTTCAGGAATCTAAAGCCAAAATAGGAATATTTATTAGACTTACAGTATATACCGCACCATCTAGCAACAAGGCCACTGGATGGTGTACAAATAATTCAACAACAAAAAAGAAAAAAAAGAAAAAATGTACAATGTAAAAGTAAGATGTAACGTCAATGTAAGAACGGTATGGCTCATGGTTTTTTCTTTTCATATTGGGATAAATTTAGTCTTATTGCATATTTTGTTTTGAACACTGATTAATAAGAAGCAGACTGAACCATTATCATTACCTGCCTATTCCTTTTCCTCTTGTCCCCCTCCCCCTCCAGAAGCCCCTGAAGATATGTGTCATAGATAAAAGTTTAATACACAGATTGAAACAGGCAATAATTAGAAACTGCACTGTTCATATGTAAGCAAAGGGAAATTATTTTCCATCCCCCTTCAATACTGATCCATCTGATCCTTGGCCCTCAAACAACTCTAGACAAGAACTTCTCTGCTGTGTTAAGGCTCTTCCTTTATAAAAACAAAACAAAACAAAAACACAACAAAAACAAAAGGAAAGACAAAGCCTGATTGGCTATTGCACACTCAATTGACCCGAATGGAAGCAAAATGCTCCAAAGCAAAGGTTGATAACTGTTCAAAGCCGATGAAGCTGTTTGGATGAACAGTGAAACGTTTCTATCTCTCAAAAAGAAGTCCAGTAGCCATGACTCAACTTCCATTTCAAAGCAAATGTACCCATCTTTCTTTCTGACATGTTAACAACAGAAGACCACTGCTTAAATGTGTGAGTACTGTTATTTCCCTTCTTCCTAAATGACATTTAAGAGCAGAAGAATTTTCAACTGGAACAGAATATCATCACCAAGTGTTCTTAGGGCCTTTTCACACTACCCCTAAACTCCGCGGCAAATGGCTCCCATCTCCGGAGCTTAAAATTGTTTCCCCACCAGCTCTGGAGTTTACAGAAAATTAAGTGCGACCACGCCCACCTAAGTGCGTCCCAGCGCACTTTTCAGGTACCTGCTCTCCGGGGGTGAAAATTCCTGATGCGGATGTCACCTAGTGAGTGCCGGGCTCTCCTCGCTTCTGTTTGTTGTTTTTTTGCCCCCCGCCCCTTTAAGAGACAGGAATCAGGACGACAACGGGGCTCGGGGCGGCTTCGACCGGCAGACGGAGGTGAGCCTGCATTCTTTTCTCCCTTTTTTTCTCCCTCCCCTCACGCAGACAGGAGCAAGGAAGTGCGGAGGGGTGGGAAAACAGGAAGAGCAACAAACCCCCAAGATCTCTGGTCCGAATTTAAGTGGCCAGCGGATCTTAGGGGTCGTGTGAAAAGGCTCATAGTTACTGGCAGAGCTTGGGAGGAAGATCATTCCAGTGTACGGCAACTTGGTACCTGGAACAATGTCATTTTTTTGGTGATGGCTGTTATTGAGTGACATCAAATCATTTGTAACTTCTGGCAACTCTAGGAATAAACAACTCCAAAAGGACCTATCATTAATACGCCACTTGGGTCTTTCAAACTGAAAGCCCTGGTTTTCCTTTATTGCACCAATCTATCTCATGTTTAGGTTTATCTTTTTTTCTACTACCTTAACGTTTTGCCAATGTTATTGTCTTTCCAGTGTGCCTTTGCCATCTCATGACATGGCCAAAGTACAACAGCTCCAGTTATTCCTTTTAGTATCTGGTGAGAGTTCTGGTGTGCTTGGATCTACCAGCCATTTATTTGTCTTCCTGGCTGGCTGTGGCTATCCTCCAGTGCCCAATCAAGCATAATTACTTCTGTCACTTTTCTTCTTTTTCCAGATTTCACATTGATGCTTAGTAGAGATGCACAGCAGAGATGGAGTCCTCTGGGCACTGCTGCTGAATGGATGCCCACCGGAGGGGGCCGTGTGCCAAACTGCGGAACACCTGTTCGGCTAGGAAACTAACCATGCCAAACCACCAAACCAGTGGATCGTGCCCCTCTCTAATGCATAGGAATACTACTGTGCAGATGATCTTTGATCTCCACCAACCCCAAACCTTTATCTCCCAATGATGCTTGTGAAGATTTCTTCCATCAGAGACACTTAACAAGGGGTTTTACATGTTGCCCCCCCCCAACAAATTCAGCTTCCAAAATGCAGCGGCTAGACTGATGGTAGGTGCGGGCAGATATGACCGCATCACCCCAGTTCGGGCCCACTTGCATTGGTGGTACACTGCATCCCAAATAAGGTTCAAGGTATTGGTTTTGATTTACAAAACCCTCCACAGCTTGGGACCTGAATACCTGGCGGAGCAGATCTTCCAAAGGTCAACTGAGGCCTGTCCCACCAGAACATTGCAGGCCTTCTCTCTTTGGGTGGCCACACCCAGGGATTCTAGGAAATTTATCACCCAAAATTGAGCCTTCTCTGTGGCTGGCCTTTTGCTTTGGTACCATCTGCCAAGTGAGATGTGCCTAGCAGAGCCCCTGCCTGCCTTCAAAAAAGCGCTTAAGACCTTACTTTTCAGAGAGGCATTGGGCGACCTTTAGGGGTTCCGCCCTTCTTGTTCCACCATCTTGCCGAGTATTTTTTATTAGTTTGTTGTATTGTGTGCTTGATATTTGTCCTTTTTGTTCATTGCTGTTAACTGCCCAGAGTTCTTTTGGGAAGACGGGCGGTATAGAAATATATAAATGAATGCCTGTAATTTTTTCTTTTATAAAAAAAAGGCAAAAAATGCAGACCACACCAGAATACACTTGGCTTATATGGTCTGCTATAAGGATTCTAGGAGGCCTTCTGGGATCATTAATGATGTGACCTCACCAAGTGCTTCATGGAATTATAATATTAGAATGCTTCTGTGAAACCACAGCCTTTCACCATAACTTTATAGAGAATTCTGGGGAAATTACACAATTTCTCTTGAGTTTTTCTGGCGCATTTAACATTTGTGGAAATAAGGCATGTGTAAATGGCACTGTTTTTTTTTAAAAAAGAAAGAGGTATATATTTTTTTAAAGCCCCCAAGAAGCTTGTGGAGAAGGACCCTATAAGGTAGAAGGTGCAAAATCATGCATTGCACCAGCACAGTTTGCAACAATAAAGCTAATGGCTAATTTGGTGGGTAGAGGAATGATTCATGTCTGTGAAGATTCTCAGCCATCCAGGTGAGCTTATCTGGAAGTTGAGTCATGGCTACTGGACTTCTTTTTCTTGAGAGATTGAAACCTTTTGCTGCTCATCCAAACAACTTTGTCAGTCTTTGTTTCAATCTCTCAAGAAAAGGACGTCCAGTTGTCATGACTCCACTTCCAGATAAGCAATGATTCATGCAACACTTTTCTTTTCTTTTTCCAAACCGTCTTCCAATAGCCAACCACGTGACCCACTCTCCCAGAGTGGCCTTTGTCCTTCTGGACCACATGGCCACTGGTCAAACCTGTCTCCCTGGTCAGGTGGACAAAGCAGCTCCTCCCAGCACAGGGCTGGATCGGAGTGTGCTTAGACATAATGAACAAAGATCCTTGGCTTATAGGTTACAAAATAAATGAATGGTAGTAAATGTAATAAATAGATGAGATATTGAGTTGCAAACTGAAGACTGAACGAAGCAATGTCTGACACACAGCAGTTACCAGTACATCATATATTTTAAGGAAATTGCAGTAATCATTTTTATCCCCATAGAGCTAACCCTCCTCAGTGACTGTCTTCTTTTGATCAGTACAGATGTGCCTTACTTCTAATGCACTTCTTAACTAATAATCAGAACACTTTGCTTAATACAATAAATACACGAACAACACTGTAACTGCATTCCTGACTACATTTACCAAAAAGTAATTTACCTTCCATTCCCCCAACAATAACGGGTGAGTTTCTTGGACCTGTGACCCCATCTGGGAATTGAGCTGCTGGGAAGGCAGAATGTATCGCTCCTCATAAAGGGAGGAACACTGAAAGAACAACAGACAAAAATTTAGAGCATGTTTTGCTGTTTGGCAAAAGAAGGCATGCTTGACTTCTTTATGTCTTCGAGTGTAATGGCAATAGAGAATTATTGTTAAAGAATGGTAAAGAGAGATGTCATAATGACTTGAGGCCATTTGCAAGTAAGAAACTATTTGGTATGTTTTACGGAGGCTTCATGGAGGCTTTCAGCAATAGGCTTTTGAATGAACAAACAGAACTTTGTGGAATGAATATGACGGGAAAACAAGGCATTCATAGTACCGAGGTTATGAACTGGCCAATATGACATCCGTGATTCTCCTGCAAATGGAGGATTATTCAGGACTAAACCTCAATCACTTGCTTACAGATATTTGTGTATTTGAATCTTCCAAGGCAAAAGTGGAAAACATATTATTTTATGGCTGCCTAAAACTTTGTTACCTCCAAAAAATGCAAATGTTGCTGCCAGAATGCATGTGAAAAGAAAAGTGTTGCACGTCTTTTCTATACCGGCTTCAAATATTCTGTTTCTAAAATAAAGGTATATGGAAAAGAATATGGAAGCATCATAAAGGCTGAAGATGGCATAGATGCTAGGAATAAGAAAGGTGAGGTCGAGGGAGCAAAACACAGGGAGCTTGCAGGATGTGTAAAAACTCTGCTAAAAGCTATGACTACTGGAAAGAATTTTCAACCCCAGTTTGGGTTTTTAGAGCCAGACATAATGCATGCAGTTTACAGTAATACCTTGGTTTAAGAGTGTTTTGCAAGACAAGCAAACATTCCTTCTAAAATTTGCCTTGATCAACAAGCGATGTCTTGCAATACAAGTAACTGGAGCAGGTTGCATGATCACAAGTGAGCCAATGGTCTCTCTCTCTCTCTCTCTCTCTCTCTCCCCCCCTGCTGGATTGTGGGTGACTGTCTACAACGTTCTGTCTCAGGCAGCCTTCAAAGCAGAGGAAGGAGAGAGGAAGGGAGGTCTCCTTTGCACCCAGCCAGGAATGTTTTCAAAGGGGGGGAGTGAAGGTTAGAGTTTTATTTTCTTTACATTTATATTTTTATTTAAGTTTTCAACATCCTTTTTGATTTTTCAAACCATTTCCAGTCATGGGGAAGCTAGTCAAGTGTGTATATGGCTACAAACAGCACTTTATCATTGTCACGTAAAACCAGTTCCAGTATTCCCACCAAGAAAATTCCATGGACATGGGGTCATGAAGAGTCTGTTACAACTGTAACGATACCACACACACACACACACACACACACACAAAGTAAACTCCAGTTGTTATTCCCAACCAGAGCAGATTCCTCAGCCAGATACCCAAACCATGGTGTGGGGACTTATAGCCAACTTCTTTTGTGAATTCTGACATTTTGTGTGTATAGTATGTGGTCTATGGGACCCCATAATGAATCACCTGAGTTTCCATTATTTCTTATGGAGAAATTTGCTTTGATATAAGAGTGTTTTGGTTTACAAGCATGTTTCTGTAATTAATTATGCTCATAAACCAAGGTACTATTGCTTTGCCACTACAGAAAGAGTGATATCTTTCCTTTGCAAAAATAAAAGCTCAGATTACCAGAATCTTTGGTGAAATCCTACTGCTGAATTATGCTTTCATGAAGTTAAATGTCCAAGTCATGGCTGCTATAGGTTCATAATAAATTCCTGTATTTTGGCGTACACATTTAAGTGCTAGGGCTTGTACCCAAAAATACAACTAGCATCTCAATAATGAACAGCAATTTGTCATCAAAACTTGCACAATGTGCCTTATATAAGCATACATTGGCAAAGAATTCTATCTTCTATTTTCGTGCTGTTTGCTATATACTGTATACCGTAGTAGATATGCAACATATAGTGACTGACATTTTATATTGACAGAAGCTTAGAAAAAAACCTACAGTTAATGGAATACCTTAGCAAAAACGACAGAAGGAAGGAAAGCAAACACAGAAAACACATTTCTAATATCTATGACAGATAGCTAATTCAGAGATGCAAAAGTGCAATTAAATCAGAAGATTAAAGTAAAAAAGGAAAAGAAATAGGCCATGCAGTGTGTTTAGCGTGATCCTAAGAATCAGAAACAAACTGAAATGAAGCAGCCCTGTTATTATATTCAAAATTTTGGGATGTGTAGATCTGAAAGTAGCATGGTTGGATGTGGTGTCCAGATATGAATTAACTTAGCTCAGTGGTTCCCAACCTTCCTACTGCCACGATCCTTTGATACAGTTCCTCATGTTGTGGTGACCCCTTGCCCTGCTTGGAAGAGGCCACAAGCCTCCTTTGGCAAGCCACTGCCACAGGTGCCATAGAGAACTTCCCTCTATAGGCACCCTCAGCCAATCGTGGCCTCCTGTGCCATTGACTGACATCCCCTCCAACCTATCAAGCTGTAACTCACTTCCCCCTTCCTCCCCCTCCCCTCCAGACCCAAAGTGTTTGTGCCTTTTTCTTCGCTGGCTCATGGAGACCCCTGTGAAATGGTCATTCGACCCCCCCAAAGGGGTCCCAACCCCCAAGTTGGGAACCACTGACTTAGCTGATGTTTAAATATGAAGCTGCCTTCTGTAACAGAGTTTCTGAACTAGTGCAAGAGCAACTGTCTTCCTATTAAACAACAAAGAAAAAACAGGTGACGCTATGGACCATGCTTGAACCTGAGTCCATACTAGTTTGGAAAGCAGTTATCCTTTCAGTGATATCTTCCTAATCACGTACTCCTGTTTTTCTCATGGATCACTTCCCTTTAGGTGTCAAAAAAGGTACATCAGAGAAGACAATGGAGGATGACTTTTGCGGGCTTCTTTAATATCTTGCATCAAAATTATTGGAAACATGTCTAAACTAATCTATAAACATGGAGCAAAAAAAAAAAGGCAAAGGGAAAATGGCAAGAGAACTGCAAGTCTACATTTAAGAGAAACCAGTGCCCTAAGCACATCTAATCTTGCTTGGTTTCGGAAGCTAAGCAGGGTCGGCCCTGGTTAGTACTTGGATGGGCGACCACCAGGGAATACCAAGTGCTGTAGGCGCCTGGAGTAGGAACTGGCAAACCACTCCAGTACTCCTGCCAAGAAAACTCCATGGACATGGAGTCACGAAGAGTTGGTCACGACTGTAATGACACAACACACACACACACATACACCACCAGCCCTCCACAGTCTGCCTCTCCCTTTCTTACTTTGGGAAAGAAAGTCCGGGTGACGAAGTACTTATAGTCCAGGAAAGGAATCCCTTGACTGCGATTCAACTCCTTGGTCAGGTCTGTCATGTCCGTCTGAAGTTCAGCAAAACCTGATTCCAGTAAACCAGAAGTAGAACAGACACTTTCACATTAATGCATACAGCAGTACGACAATGCTTCCGCCTCATTATCGACAAATGCTGCATCCTAATATTTTTCCAGGATAAAACAGCGAATTCCGTGAAAGCTTATGGGCTAAAACTTTCTAAGCCATTGTTTCTCCTGTAGCTTCTAGAGGCAATAATATGTTAAGCTTGGGATCAGCTGATTCTAAAGCATCACCAAAAACCTTACAGAACTTTCATGAAAAGTTAATTGCTATTTGTTATGTAAGAAATGAAAAATTCAAAGCCTTCTCTCAGCCATCATATCATGACTTTAGTAAGATTATATTAGGGCGGAGAGAGGGAGGAGAGAGAAGGCCACAGACCTAGAGTTTCTTGCTCATCAGTTTATAACTCCCAACGTCAGTAAAGCAGAAGCTTGAAATTTCCTGCAACTCCATGAGGCAACCTTCAATTAAATCTCCTGACTTTAATCCAGCAGGCTGAGGTTAGCCCACTGAGTCAAAGTATTCATTTGCAAATTTCATCAAACTGAAATTTAAGTCACAGTTCACGGCTTCAACCTCCCCCTTTTTCTTAACAGCATATAACTCCAATGCAATTTTGCAATTTTCCAAGAGATCTGATCTCATTCTCAGGATTTAAAGGCATGGACACTGCTGTTTGGGGGCTTATTCATAACTCTCCATAGCAATAACCCTGAAGGGCATCACAAGACTGTAAACATCTCTAGTGTGTCTCAGAAGAAGAAAAATCCTTTGCTGCTGTGGACACTAATTTCAATGAACCAAGCACAGCTATTTTTACCTTTGCGTATTTCTTCCCGAATCTGGGATTCCATCTCTTCCATCTGCAGCAGAGTTTTCTGCCAGTAACGCTCTGCCCTGCGGCTCTTGGTGCAAAACACAAAAAGGGCTGGAGAAATAGTCGGGGGGGGGGAGGGTGAGAGAAAAGGGCATTAAAGGCCAAAATAGTAAGAAGTCATGGGAGTGATACATATGCATTTAAAAAAAAAACACTGGTTTAGTATTATTTATTTGGAAAGGGAGTAAAAGGTACTCCCTGCAGCAGGCCAACAGGAAAGAAAAAAAACCAATGATGGACCCTTAGTTCTTTGTTACAAGGAATATTCCCAGAGGATTAAGTAGATTCAAATTTTCCCAGCAGAAAAAGCAGATGCTACTGCAGTACTTTATGAGCCCTTTTTTGGATATTGAATAAAGAGGCTTGTATGGATGGCAGCATATCTATAACTGTGAACTTCAATACAAAAACAAAACAAAACATAGACTAGTGAGTTGTGTAGATAAACTGTGTAATCAGTAATATCAGACACTTCCTTTTGCTTTGCTTATTTTATTTTATTTTACTCTCATTCATTCCATTTATACCCTGCTCATCTAATGCTAAGGCACTGCTCTGGAAGTCTTCACTTCATTACACTGTCCTTCAGCCTTCTCCCTAGTGGCCACACCTTGTAACCCCCTAGAGACCATGCTTTGGTCTTTTGGTAAATATCTCAAGAACTTTTGGTAAATATCTCAAAGTTGAAGGCATTCAAGTGTGCACAGCCTTAGTCATAATCCTGCCATCCTCCTTTCTGAAGGGAACTGTCAAAGGACATTCTTGTAATGCATCACTCTTCCTTTTCTCCAGTGGAAACCTGAGAGACACCGCTCCATGGAACAACACAAGGCTTCACCATCATTCTCGGGTATTAGAGACCAGCTGCAAATTCCACCAAATGTTGGCAGTTAACTATTTATTTATTTATTTATTTATTTATTTATTTATTTATTTATTTATTTATTTATTTATTTATATACTGCCCGTCTTCCCAAAGGAATTCCAGGCAGTGTACAATAATCACTGAAAACAATTAAAAGATAAAATAAAATAAAATAAAATTTAATAAAAACAACAACACTTAAAACCAATTTTAAAAATAATAATGCTCAGCAAGATAGTGGAACAGAACAGAACAAAAAAAAACAACAACCAAAAAACCCTCATGGTGAGAAGAGAGACACTTCTGCCCTGCATTCTAAGAAGTCACATCCTCCTGTTTTAATGGTACATGTGAACTGCAACAGTGACTTTGAATTCTGTCTGAGAACCCTCTGAGGACATAGACTAAGCTCCTGTAAGACCCTGATGCCATACTAACTTTTCGCACAGCAAGAAACCAGACATTCTGTTCCATTTCCTGTAGAAAACACGGTTTCAGCCCATGGTGACACATAACCCAATTGTGTGTGGGGACTGAAACAAAATGCATTGCAATGAAAACAATAGAAGCAGGAATTTGGGATTTGATTCAGAATGTGGCCAAGTGAAAACATAATAATTTATGACCAACATCTTTTGGATATTTACACAAGCATAAGAACCGTGGGAAGCTGCTGCAGCTAATTATTTAG
>JAHTLZ010000015.1:25128470-25167501 GCA_023846285.1 Phrynocephalus versicolor
TTAGCCACTGTTAGCAACAGTAATTTCCACGACTCTCCTTGTACACATGTAAATATCCAACATGATTTTTCACCTTTATACATGCACAATGCTACAAAATCACTGGAAAGCTTTAAAACATTACGTAAGACAACAAAAGAGTAGCAATTCCAGTAGCATCAGGAGCCGTCAAGCACCAGCAGATATATACTTTGGTCAGTAAGCATAGCAGACTGAACAGAATTAAAAGGGTATTTTTGCATGTATGTGGAAAGTACTACTAAGGAGGCAGGATACACTGTGGAGCATGAGACAGAAAAGGCTGAATGGGATGATTCAAAGTTTCAGAGCTGTACAGAGGAGGAAAGAAAAAAAAGCACAAGTCCAGTACTTTGCCAGAGCACCAAAATACCTAAGATTGGTTCTGCTTTATTCTTTGTGTTTCTGTGGTTGTTGTTCCAATCCAATATTATAGGCAGCAATTTTCTCTTCAAGTCCAGCTTTCAAACAATTTCAAAGCAGGAAATATTCCATTTGAGAGCTTGTGTTTGTTTCTAGCTCACAAGAGAATTGCACGACAAAATATTTGAAATCCTTTATGCTTAGAAAATGCATGCTTGCAGGAAGCCACCAATGAACAGCTGCACGTTGCCCCTTACCTACGACAGAGAGCAGAAGCAAGATGCTGCAGATGACAATGGAAACAGTGATAGCTGTCTCACTTCCTCCAAGGTGCAACATAGCAATTGTTTGATTGAATTTCCCAACTTGGATCTAAAAAACAACAACAGGAAGGACCCATCACCAGGCGAGAAACTAAACACAGTACAGAAAGCAGGTTACTGGACAGGGATGCTCTGCACAGACAAAGACCTTAGCAAAGTACATCATTACTGGTCCTGTAATACTCAGTGAATCACAATGCCGTAGTTTTGTGGAAAGACCTATTTTTATTGGCATTGTTAGGTCTGTTGGTAGTTGTCAAAAGTTTCTGTATTATGCACCCATGGATGAAAGTGAACGGGTTTATGCATGGAGGTCTTCACACTCATAGGTAGCAATCAGATGAATCTCTATGACAGTGGTGACAAACCTTCAGCACTCCAGATGCTTTGGACCACAACTCCCACAGTCCTTTATTACTGGCAATCTAGGCTCAGCATTCTGGGAGTTGTGGTCCAAAACATCTGGACTGCCAAAGGTTCACCATCAACGTTCTATGAAATTTGCTGGCTACTAAAATGAAAATTTTTGCTTCTACACAAGAGTTAAAATACCAGCATCCTCTTTTTGCTAGCAACAGAATTAGTTTAAAATAAATACCACAAAAAAACCCACCAACAACCAGCATTTGGTATGTGAAAAACTTGCACATTAAAAAAAGCCTTGTACAGTATTTTGCAATAGATGCAAGGTTTTATGTGTGCATAATAAGAGCTTTTTAAAAAAATAAATTATTTTTCCCAAGAACAAAACATCCCCCCTTTTTTACAAAAGAAGTGCTGAAATGCTAAAATGCAGGAAAAGCTGTCACTTTTAACCAACAGAACAAAACTTTTGAAATTTTTGATCTCATCCATGAGAATTGAATAAGCAAAGATTTACATCCCTAATGCATAACTTCCAAGCTCTTTTAAGTACCAAGTGCAGTCCTCTCTTGGTAGCTCTGAGGGAGAAGTATTCAGAGCCAATTGATTCATTTTTGCAACAAGATTACAGGGCCAGCTTTCTCTTTTAGCAATACAATAACATCTGTAATGCACAATAACTCTTAATCTGTATTTTGTAACATAATTCACATTTACCATTTTTCAGGCATTTGAACTGGAACAGAAGCAGAACACATATAGAATTTTTAAATTATTAATATAGTTTTTTATTTAATTATGAATATTTTTTGCCTATCAATTAGATGGGGGTAAAAAGCAGTTTGTAATTGGAAAACATGGATATGGATCAAGTTAGTCTATGGAGAGTTATGACAATTCTCAATCCGTATCACCTGCATGGCTGAGTCCAACCCCTCGCCATGCAGGAACCCCCATCACAGGACTCCTGATATATGCCCACCCAGCCTCTGCTTAAAAACCTCCAAAGGAGGACACTCCACCACCCTCCGTGGCAGCATATTCCACTGCCAAACAGCTCTAATAGTGCACAATGAAAGCTGCATTTAGCTCAAGTGGGAGGCAAGAGGGAGGAGGGTTATTCAATGGCCGGAGGTCCGGATTCAGGAACTGGGTGGGCCGGATCAAGTCCGCAGGCCATAGTTTGAGGACCCCTGCCTTACACGTTCCTGATGAATTATTAGCTGCTTGCAGAGTTGAGCAGGCTTGGGAACAGGATACCAGGTATTGCTGAGATGCAGTGTGTGGAGTATGGAGGTTTACTCCCCCCCCATACTCCACACACATATCTTTTACATAGTAAAAACATATACATTGCTCATCACCTCTCGTGTTACATAGGTCCATCACAATTATTTTCCCAACATTTCAGCACAATGTGATTCATATCTCTTTTCACATCTCAGAAGAACATCTTTTCATCTTTTCATTCTTAGTTTCTCTCCCCCCCATCAGTATTCTATCTTTACTCATATCTCCATGTAATACAAAGGATAGAAACATCCAAGTACAATATTACAATAACCTATCTGATCTTAGCAGTAAACTCAGTCCTAATATTTTAATTCTTCAATTAAGTAGGCAAGGTAAGAAAACTGGGGAAAAAAACTTCTAGCTAACTTAGTAAATCCTTAACAAACAATGTTTATCAATTCTTCTAAGAATTACATCAATGCAAAGGTTTTCTACAAATAAAATTAGTGTTTTGTGGCCAATTATAAAGGAGTTACATCTTGCTCTATAGGTTTTCCTTTAAGAATAAAAATTCCTATACTGTATATGCATAACTACAACATTTCTTTTAAAAGTTGAACAGGTTAGCATATATTTATATAGCTGGCTGGTCTTCATATTTCCATTATCCATTGGAACTGGAAAAGGTACAGAAGAGAGCGACTAAAATGATTACTGGGCTGGGGCACCTCCCTTATGAGGAAAGGCTAAAACATTTGGGGCTCTTTAGTCTGGAAAAAAGGCGCCTGAGGGGGGATATGATTGAAACATACAAAATAATGCAGGACATGAGTCAAGTGGATAGAGGGAAGCTCTTCTCCCTCTCACAAAATACCAGAACTAGGGGACATACACTCAAATTGAGGGCTGGGAGAGTAAGAACAGACAAAAGAAAATATTTTTTCACCCAGCGCGTTGTTAGTCTATGGAACTCTCTGCCACAGGATGTGGTGATGGCATCTGGCCTGGATGCCTTCAAAAGGGGATTGGACAGATTCCTGGAGGAAAAGTCCATCACAGGTTACAAACCATGAGGGAGATGTGTAATCTCCAGGCTTAAAACCGGGGTACTTCAAGGGCCAGATGCAGGGGAGTGGTATCAGGAGACATATCTAGTCTCATGCGCTCCCAAACGCATCTGGTGGGGCCATTGTGAGATACGGGAAGCTGGACTAGATGGGCCTTTGGCCTGATTCAGCATGGCTCTTCTTATGTTCTTATTTCCAAAATCATATCAATCAATTAGTGGCTTTAAACAATCGAAATACAAAGAAACAAACTACATTCTATGTGATGGCTTCATTAAACCAATGATTCTGAATTTTCACTTTTTCGGCTAAATTTGTTGCCTTCATGCGTTGTTCTTCTATCTTATTTATTGCTTTGACAACAAAAAGTTCCAGTACTCCCCCCCCCCATCCTATCCAATGAGAGATGTATTAATCTTCTTCCTCTTAAGATTTGAATTTGGTCTGTCAACAAAGTCATCCTGCACAGATATTTTCTGTTTTTCTGCTATGTTCATAGCCTTCATACATTGTTTATCTTGTTCATTGCTTTGTCAATGGAACCCAGGTCAATCCCTTCCAGAGCTCTCGGAGTTCATCACCGCGGCACTGTTGAGGTCCCCTCGCCTTCTGGTTGTTAGGGACTTCAACGTGCATGCTGGTGGTGGGCTATCAGGTGTAGCTCTGGAATTCATGGAGTCCATGACCTCCATGGATTTGTCCCAGCATATTTCTTGTCCCACCCACAGGTCTGGGCATACCCTGGACTTGGTATTTACCTCCATGTCGGGGGACTTCAATCTGGAGGTGGGGAACTTCGTATCCCTCCCTGTGTCATGGTCAGATCATCACCTGTTGTCTTTTCCCCTGTCAATCATGGCTCCCCCTTGCGGGGACCTTCGGCCCCTTGTGTGGGCCGGCCCCCGTAGGCTTCTGGATCCAGCTCGGTTCTGCGAGGCCTTCGGGGAGCATCCTGGTGGCCTGGCTGACGATCTGGCTGAGACCGTGGCTGACCGATGGTTTGAGACAGCTTCCTAAGTCATCGACCGGATCGCCCCCAAGCGTCTCCTCCACTGCAGAGCTCGACCTTTGCCGTGGTTCACGGCGGAGTTAAGAGCAATGAAGCAAGAACGGAGGAGGCTGGAGAGCAGCTGGAGGTGGAGCCGGACGGCATTCAATAAGACCACAGTCATCATCCAGACTAGGCGCTACTCCAGAGCGATCAGGGAGGCTAAAACATCTTACTACTCCCTGAGAATTGGTGAGGCCTCGAACCTCGGCCCGTCCAGTTCGGCAGTCGCGAGCGCACTCGCTTAGGGTCGTCCCCCCTAGAGAGGCCCGGAAAACTACCACCCATAACCGGGCCTTCTCGGTGGCGGCCCCCTCGTTGTGGAACACCCTTCCTAGCGAAGTGCGCTCTGCACGGTCTCTACTGGCCTTCCGCAGAGCTTTAAAAACTCTACTCTTCTGTGAGGCCTTTGGTGACCATGCTTAATTTGATACCACACTTTTCCCCCCATTTCCTGCCGTCTGCTGCCATTTGTTGCTTATACTAATAAGTAAAGTTGCTGTTGCGATCATATCGCTCCAGTCAAGGGTGCTGCTTGTGTTTTAATTTTACTTGCTTGCTTATATTGTGATTGTATTGTTGTTATTAATTGCATTGTACAAAATTGCTGCAATGGTCAGCTCGCTGTAAGCCGCCCAGAGTTCCCTCAGGAAGATGGGCGGGATACAAGTTCAAAAATAAATAAATAAATAAATAAATTCCTGCACAGACATTGTAACTGTCTGTAAGTTAGAATCAGCTCTCTGTTGTGGCTCTGAAACATGATGAAGTATGGGTGTTTCAGCTGTCTGCCCCAATTCTATATCCTGGTTTAATTTGGCATGATATCCGGTTAGTGATGTATAACCATTTAACATTGCCTGTAATCCACAAAAAAAGTTCCTTTACAAGTTGTTCCAGTGACCACATTTTGGATTGTAATTTTCTGTAAATTCTGCCTCTCAATTTCTGAGAAGGGTGCAAAACAAGCAAAGAATGAGGGGAGAGAGAAAGAGAGATTCATTTTGAAAACGTGCTGCGTCCATTCAAGGTCAGATAAATCCTAGGCTCTGTGCCAGCGCAACTCTCCTAGTCTCTCTTTAAAAAAAGAAAGGCTCCTTATTAAAAAGATTTCTACCAGCTCAGAAAAGCAACGAGGCAAAAAAACAAAACAAAAAACAAAAAACCCAATCATTTCTTCAGCCAGCTCCATCTTCACACATTCACCCTGCTTCATTGAAAGCTGTTCTTTTTAGACAGGGGTTTAGTGCTTATTTGAAGAAAAAGTTCCAAACAACATCAAGATAAAACTTTGCAGAGAGAGATAAAGGGAGAAGTATATAGCTATAAATTGTCCGGTGCCAACAGCTCTTCCGTCGCCATTAACTTAATTACCTAATGACGTTCGGTTTCCCTCCAGTGGGAGATAAGATGATTCCTGGACCAACAGAGTCTGCCACCGCTTGACGCCGCTTTCTCTGTGGTCAGACTGGCAGTGTCTCTCTTTGTCTTCCCTCCAAGGAGACCTGCCTCTTTTCAAAGAGGATCAGTCTAGGGAAAATTCATCTTGATAAGCTCCAGAACTTATCAAGTGGTCACGCCGTGGCGTGGCTGGAACCAGAAGTCTGAAGTGTACTTTCTGAACTCTGTGCACCTGATTTCTCTGAAGCAATCAGCAAGACCTGGGGGACAGGCAGGAGGCGGGCTACTGTGATTCCACCTTTTCGGTGAATGACACATTCCAGAGTTTGGTGGGTCTGAGCAAGTATATCTGAAGGCAGGTACATAAGAGTGTACAGGAATTGTTGATATATCACCCATTGTGGTACACAACTGTCCCCTTTCTTGAATTAAGCACATTCCAGATATTTTTTGACAACCATGGGTCTGTCTCCAGTGATATCTGGCTCCACTTGTACTGCAAGACACTCGGTCTACTTTTTTCTGTACTGGCCCAATACTGACGGTTGGGTATGGATGAATTATCTGCCGCTAAATTGTAATGGAGAAATTACAATTTTTTAGCTCATAGCTCTCAAGGGAGGAATGATTATGATGTCTCCCCATTGGTCTGCTGGATCTCCACCAGCTCCATCAACTTTGGAAACCAGTCTTCTCACACATCTCTCTGGGATGGACTTGAAGGCACATTTTTTTGCAGGATTTGTCTTTTTGTATGGAAGAGCTCAGAATATGGTGCTAGTGTATTCTATACAGTTCCCCTGGCCATTGACCCATGGGTGCCATCACGGTTCTGTCCTATTCTTCTTGCTTATACATGAAGCTGCTGGAAGAGCTTGTGTAGTCCTTGACGGTTGGATACCACAAGCATATGATGGAAAAGCAACTCCCATCTCCTGTTTGTGGGAAAACTGTTTCCATTCCAAACCGGTGTCTCTTGTTAGGAAGGGTCTGGACAAGGGCAAAGAAACTAAAGTGTACTCCAGACAAATGATATGGGGTCCTTATCAGTTGAAAAGCAGATTAGGGGATAGTGATTCAACTTGAATTGAATGTGGTTACATTTCCCTTGATGTCTGAAGAAGTGGATTTGTCCATGAAAGCTCACATTAAAATATAGCAGTCTCTAAGACGCCATAGCATAAGAAACAAGAACATAAGAATGCATCTTTTCAGTATTTTTAGTTGTTTGGGCTCTTAAACTCATTTCATAGGAGACAATATTGGCCCCTCCCGGCCATCTTTCCTCTGGCTGGTCAGCACCTTTCTTCTTAAGCCGGCTTTTAATAAGACCCTAGCTACTAAGAAAGGGGTTTTACTAGTATTTCTAAATCTTTTAAAATATGCATTTAAAATGTTTTAAACGATTTTTATTCAGTAGTATATTGGCAATTGCTTCTTAATACTGTACTTTATTGAATTTTAGCTGTTTTAGAATTTTAAAAAAGCTTTCTGGGCTTCCTTAAATATCTTTATTGCAAGAAAGTAGGATATAAAATGAAAATAATATAATATATATAAACTTTAAACTTCTTTCAGTGCCATTGTAGATAAGCTCCTTCTGCTTCTTCATCTGTATATTACGGAACTGAACCATTGTTCAAGGGAAATCTAAGGTTGGGCAGCTTAAACATCTACTAAACAACGGAGGAATAAGTTGCCCAAACAACTAAAAATATGTGGCAGTTTTCCTTCTGCAAATGCTAGTTTCACTACCTGAAAGACAGAGAAATGAGGAAGGGAGGGATGGTGAAAAGGAGATGGTACCGGTTTCCCTGTGAACAAGGAACCAGCTGCAAATTTAATTGCGGCGTAACTACAAGACTCTTTGAATAGATGATAACATCGGCAGAGATTACTTGAAACAGCCAGAAATCTGACATGATAGCAAACAAAAATAAAATCAAATAAAGAAAAGCATATTTGATCCTAAAACAGCCATACAACTAGAAGCATCATTCAACATATTCCCATGTGCCTCGTAAAACTATAAAATGCCTCCTGTTACTCTCCAAGATGTTAGGCTCAATATTTACACATAGTATTTAGTTGTATGTAATCTAATTCTTAGAATCTATCATTGGGAATTTCCCTGGATGGGATTTACTTCCTTTAAAATGGTGTCACAGATAATCAGATTCTGATACAGTATTTGTCATGTGCCTTAAAATTGTATTTTGTGACATGATACCCCATCACATTTGTCAAGAGAAACACATATTGACCCCCTACTTTTAAAACTCTTCCTTGTATAAACAAAGATAATAAATAACAGGTCCCATTTTTAGACTTTTGACTTAGAGCAGAAAAAGAAATGCACAATAATTTCAACTTTTAAAAAATCAAGACGTAATCTATTCATTAAATAGAGAAAACACACACACATATATTCCCAAACTCTTAACAAGCCTCATCGGACTTCCCAACATAAAATAATGGTGGGAATATGACAGCCAGCAAAACTGGTAGCTTGAGTTTTTCCACATGCTTTGTCTAAGGAAACTAGAAAGCCAAACTTCAATTTTACACAGTTTTTTAAAAAAAGCTCTTTCCAACTTACCCTGAACTAACACTACTGTGAAGTACAGTGGACCCTCATATAACAAAGGGTTTGTATAACATAAAATCTGTACAACATAAAAATTCTGGAGATAGGGGAAATCTGCTTAACAGAATCATCTATGGCGTGAATCCATACAACATAAAAATGGTCGTGATTAGGGATTACTCTGTTTTCAATCCATTCCTATGGGAAATTTGTACAAAGGGAAATTTGCTTAACATAATTTCATTTGGAACAAATTAATTCCTTTATACAAGATACCACTGTATAAGATTCCCAATTCTACACTGTTTCCTCCACAAACATTTTTGAGCTATAGCAAGTATTGTTTTTTATTAGCATCAATCATGCAGATAACAAGGTATTGTATACAAGAACAAAAACCTTTACCAAGAAGATCAAAACTAAGTTTTCATGGTGGAAGATTGAAGAAAACATGGTAAGAGAGGAACGAGAGAGGTAAGGACAGTAAGAGGTGAGTAAATATGAATATAATCACATGTATTTTAAGATTCTCATTTGGGTATGAAGACTACGGATTTAAAAGATTGACACTCAACAATCAGCACTCAACAATTCCTGGAGAAAAAGCAGATATATAAACCCGCAATCAAGATCAGGGTTTGGACTGAGCTGTTCAAATATTAAATTGATCTCTTCCCCTTTGCCCAAATCCACCTGAACTGATTTTGCCTTTGAAGATGAACAGAAAGTGGTTTCAGGGAAAATGGTGGCTTGAGTAGCAGCAGTATTTTTTGAACAAAAAAATAAAAACCAAAAACAAAACAAAACAAAACAAAAACAGAGTTGGGGGATTGGGTTAACTCCTATTCCACAATACAGTTCTGATCCCACTTTACTGGGTGGGGGCAGTCCTCAGAAAAAGGAAGCCTCCTTTTGGAAGCATACAGAATCATAGATTCATAAAGTTGGAAGAGACCTCAAGGGCCATACAGTCCAACCCCCTGCTATACAGGAATGGATTAAATTGGTGGGTTCATGGGAAACATAGCTTTTCCATTGGGATCAGGTGATGGTTCCACCTAAATATTCTTCGAAAGAGTTCCAAACACAAAGGGAAAGAAAAGATACAATAAAGAATACAAAATTATGAAATGGAGCAGGTAACCTGAGAGGCATAGAGCCAATTAACTGAAAATAGCAAATAGGGTGATTATTTGAAATATTATTGCGGGGGGGGGGGGAGGAAAGATAAGTTGAAGCATGCCCATGGAGATCATTTTAATGGTGTAAGGAGCCTGTCTTAGTAGCAGAAGGTGGCCTCCTTGAAGGGAACTGTGATGGGCCAGCAACTAATCCAAACTATGAAAGAAGCAGATAATTTTGACAATAGTGTTCTTGAGTCAAATGGTGCAGTTCAGTCTTGGTTTAGGTGTGAGAATAAGATTTTGGAAAACTTACTCTCCCACCAACCCCTGACTTTGCTTTTGAATGACAGCTCCCCAAATCCCTGGCTGTCTGAGCATTCCATGAGCTCTTGTCTAAAAAGTTACACTTCCAATCCCTGTTGAGAGCCGTATTCTGCGTGGAAACATCTCTCCTACTGAGCTGGGTTTTGGTGGCTTCTGCAAGGAGACCTATTTCAAGGACCAGCAGCTTTGTGTTTATGTGCTTGGGGATAAGGCATATTTCCCCCCCAAAATGTAGAGCCCCCTGGGTTATATGCCCGCCTCCCATTTTGACTTGCCAAAAACTTTAGAAATCACTAAGATTTATCAACAGCACTACAATACACCTTTGATATGAACATCTAGCCTAGAGATAAACAGGCTGCTGAAATGACAAGCAACTAATGCAACTGCTCGTTCACTTTTCAGGATAAGGCAATTTGTTGTTTCCTCCAAGGTCCTTATTCCTATTTCTTACACAGCCTTCAAAATCAAGTCACAAAACCAGCCTCCTTAGCTTTTTTTTTAAAAAAGCCATTCTTTTATGTTAAGAGTTCCCACTGAAGACGGAATTTTCTCCTTTTATAGTCCTCTTCAACAATCGGTCAGGAAATTCAGGGTCCTGTTATTTCTGCTGGTGTTTGTTTTTCTTTCCTATGGAATTTCATCTATCAATACTGAAGGCAACAAGAAAACAGTGCCCTCTCCAGTGTGGTTTTTAGAAGCACTTGTTTCTCCAGAAAACTGTATTCCACATTTGTGAAATGCTAGTCCAATTCTAGGGAACATTTGGATGCAGACTTCTAAGGTCCCAAGAGGCTCCTTCTCCCACAGTTAAAACCATATGTGTTTGTGTGTTTTATCGTTACAGTCATGACCGACTCTCTGTGATCCCATGTCCATGGAGTTTTCTTGGCAGGAATACTGGAGTAGTTTTCCAGTTCCTACTCTGGGCGCCTACAGCGCCTGGTATTCCCTGGTGGTCTCCCATCTAGGTACTAACCAGGGCCGACACTGCTTAGTTTCCGAAATCAGGAGAGGTTGGATGTGCTTATGCTTGGCTGCCAATTTAATATTAACACATTTACTGGAAAAAGGAAAAAATTGGGGTTTGGGGAATTGACAACAAAGAGAAAACTGTAGGTTGTCAGGCCTTGGAAAGAATATCTCCACCTGTCTTGGTCTCCGAGCAGCTTTAAACTTACTCCTAAGGTACCAAGAACTATACATAATATAAAAGAAATGACAGAGAAATGAGTGGAATTACAGACATGGTCTGGTGAAATGGTAGTAAAGGCTCGGGAAACTAGAAATGGAAACCATCAGGTTGAAGAATGCTTTCACTGAGAAAGAAACACTCCCCAAGGTGGGAGACGGAGACCTGAGAACCCAACTTTTCAAGGGCGACAGGACCAGTTCCACCAAACTGTTGGGCAAGGAAAGCCTGAACTGGAGATGAGAGTATTCTTTTCCATTTAAAAAACAACAACAACCAATAGTCACATTTTCACTAGAACAACGTGCATGGGGAGAATCCCTTTCACTCCCCCCATCCCCCCACCAGGACGGCAGCACCTTGAATGGAAAGGTTTTTAACACTCCCGCAGCTGTAACCCCAATGATAACCTCACCGCTTGCAGGGCTATAAGAGGTCAGAAAAGTTTCCCCAGGCACTCTGGAAGCTTTTCCTCTAAGCCACATAACCATGAAGGGTGAGCAGATTTTAATCAGGCTAATAGCTGGTGAAGAATGATTAAACCTTCCCCGCCAACCTGCTGTCGTTCTGATGAAAATGAGAAGGGGACATTTAAATAAATGAACTCAAAAGTGCAGTATAAGATATTTAACATCCGACAAAATTTCCCAATGACCCAGTTAGTCTCACATGCAAATTGACCCTGGGAGGTCAACCCTGGGAACTGATTTTTTTAAAACATAGGGCCAGCTAGAATATGCAGCTACCCCCCCCTATATGTCTCTTGATTATAATATAATCCCTCACATCTGCTTAGCCTTCAGCTGCCCTACTGAGAGCCGCGGCAAGAATGGCAGCTCACATTAAAGTGCTGAGAATTACCATACTGATTATACAAAAGCAGAGGAAGGCCAAGGATTTTAAAAGTAAAAAAATAAAATAAAATAAATCAGATGGTAGATTGTCCTTATAATTTAACACCCTCTTCCTGTCACTCGCGAAGAGAACAGATCTTCTAGGCAACGTTGTTTTTTATTTAATTTATTTATCCTCAGCAGAAGCAGTTGCTTCTTAATTCGACATGATCCTATAAGCTTGTCATTGATGTGCTTCAGTTACTCGTGGCCTGAAAGGTAACCCCTGTCTTTCTATACAGTCTCTCTCTCTCTCTCTCTCTCTGCTTCTTGTCGAGGTTCTGTCTCATGGCAAAATCACATTTTACACAAATAGACACTGTCCAGAAAAGCGCAAATGGGATTCAGTCTGAGTCACAGTTCAGAAGGGACTAAACATGATCACACACCGGACAATGAGATCAGAAGATACATGTAACAAGTGTAAACCCAGCCGTGGCATTCTGCTCATATAAAGGATAGCTGCCATTCTCCATTTCTCATGGAAAAGGAGAAAACCATTCAGTGAAGAGTGTTCTTGTGTTCCCAGCTGAAACCCACCTGCATTCTTCCCTCCTGATCCATTCGGGTTCAGATTACCCTTCACAGCAACATAAATAACACTAAGAACAGAACATTACAACGCGGAAGCATTAAAAACTCCAGAAGGATGGCAGTACAAAAAAAAGGTCAATAAAGATCAGGAAAACTGCCAGACATATCGAACCCAGTAGCAGGCTAGAAATCGTATGCAAGTAATGACTAGTAAAGTACAATAACATTGTGCTAGCACCCATCACAATCTCTTCTTCTTGCAATTCCCAGATGCCTACTTCTAAATATTCTCAAAATTAACTTCCAGCTTCCTGGTGCAGATTTACAGGGAATAATGGGTGCTGCACCAAGAAGAGTGGAAAGTCTCACTTCACGAGCACATCAACTTAAAAATTGATGGATTATTGCTATTTTCTATATATCATACACACTTCATTCTATTTGACTAGAAATTAGCCATTGGCTTTGAATGTTCCTACAAAGCAAATCTAGAACATGTGTGGTGTATGCAATTCTTCCTTGAGGTAGTCAAAATAATGTGTTTTCTAAACTGGGGAACTCACAGAAACATTTATTTAACTGATGCCTCAACAAAACTCTTCATTGTTTGCAAACAGATTAACCCGGCTATTCTGAAACGTTATGACCTTTAAAGATAATTAACATGATTTTCCTTAACAGCATTCAATTTGCTCTTTTAGCAAAACGTGGGAATTTCTTGAATCTTCCGGGGCACTGTAACTAAAGCTACATTTCATGATGCCACAAGAATGTAATGAGGTATAAAACAGATTAAATGCATAATAGTAAATGCTTTCGGGTTTCTGCCGCTTACCGTAACAGGGAGCTGTCTTTCCGAGGTGCTCAGAGATTCATTGACTGAACAGTGAATAACTTTGTCTGAAACTATTTGGATTTCACAAGAAATCAGGCCAATTTTAACTTCATATTCGTTGCTTTCCAGACCCAGGCTGTCAGGCTCTTTCTAATAATGGATTGGGGTGGGGTTGGGAGAGAGAGAACAAGAAGAAAGTCACTGTGTCCAATAAACATTAGTATCTCCATACTGGCCACTTCTAGAAAGCTCCAGTAGTCTCAACATTTCTGAAATCATGTTACTCCCTCCCAAGTTTTCAGCTGGCGTTCTGTATTTTTCCAAGGCAGGCAGGAAATACGTCGCTCCCTTTGCATTCATTGCTTTCCTATTTTGGATGTGATGGAGATGCAGAGAAAAACAGGAAGGGCTTCCAGTTCCTTTCCCGGCTCCCAGAATGGAAATCAATGGAGCCAAAAAGCTTTCAAGGCTTGCGAACAGTGCCTTTCATCTTCTTAGTACACCAAATGATATCTGATTAAAAATACTCATAAGCCCAAATGCAAAACTGGGTGAGTAAGGAACTAGACGGTGCTCCAACTGCTCACCGCTGAGTGCAACAGACAATGCTTTTGAAGTTCTCGGCAAGTACAGTCTGCTGTACATTAAGGCCTCCATAGACCATTGTTTCTTGGCCAAGCCATTCAATTCTACTTTGGCTAGAGTTCCTTCTCGATGGAACAAGAACTGCCAGAATAGTGGGCTTTTTTTAAAGCATGATTGTTCAACCTCCATTCCACCCACCCAATGTTCTTCAGTTTACTGTCCACTGTTTCTCCTATTCTTGAGCTTTTCAATAGATTGAAATGGATGGTATTCACCCACATATCTAAATTTCATGAGTCTTTCTTGGGCTATGAATCGGGTGCTTCTTCTCATAAGTACCTCTCAATCTGTATGCGTTATTATATAGGTAGCAGCCTGCTTCTGAACTTTCATAGTTATTTGAAATTCTGGGCAGCCCTGTGTGAGGCTAGGCATGCTTTCTCATTGTCCATTTATTGGAAAGTATAAACGATTAGGCAAACATTGCCCTTTTTTCCACCAAGTATAAAAGGCTGATCTGTCTAGCCCAGTGGTTCTCAACTTGTGGGTCCCCAGAGGTTCTTGGACTGCAACTCCCAGAAGCCTTCACCACTAGCTGAGCTGGCCAGGATTTCTGAGAGTTGCAGTCCAGGAGCATCTTGGGACCCACAGGTTGAGAGACACTGGACTAGCCTAAGCAGAAGACAACACAGAACCAAATAGCCAACCTTTATATGAAACTGGTTAATATGAATATGTAATGTGTAATGAACAAGGAAAATGTCAAGAACTTCTCTTCCGTCTCCCTTGTTCAGAAGATGTATAACCTTGCCTCACATCACTCATCTGTGCAAAATTTACATTGAAGTGAAACTTGTTTATCAGATGAAAAGATGCACAGGAAAAAGAACTACTAAATGTTTGGTTTTCTCTCCATTTCAGCATCAAATCAATTACATTTAGGAAAGCTCAAATCACTGTTAGCCTGTTTTTTAATCAAGGTGTATGTGTGTGTGTCAATGTGTAGGTTTTTGAAACATTACTTTTATACAATCATTTCTCTCCCTTAATTACTCATTATCACTAGGTCAGTCTACCAATATGTCCATAGGAGACACTAAAAAGATCTCAAAAAAAAGTTATCTTCTAAAGTGTACGAAGTCAGCAACATGCTTCGTATGTATTACATCCTTACATGTATAACTAGTGTCAAGGGCTCTCCCGGATGATGTTTGATCCACTTTTCCTTTTTTGCTGTGAAGAACTGGGGATCGGGGTAGTACTCCAAGTGGAACTTGCTTATATGTATGGCCTCCTCAGGGTGTTCAAAGAGGAAGAGGCTGTCATCGGTATATAGCTGTCCGTTGATGTAAAAATCCACTGATGTTGGCTTGCTCCCAGTGACGTTGGAGGCAGCTGGAGAGGGGCAGGTAATCATAGTGTCGGAGTGAACCTTACAGTTCTGAAAACAGGAGAAAGCATGCATATCAAATATAGATACACCTGTGATGTAATGCATCTGCCAAAATCATAAAAAGGCAGCAACAACTAAAATATTTGGATCATCAACCTAGGGCATAAATGTGTTGCCTGGGTAGAGAAATGTTTATGTGATATTGAGTCATGATGATTTAGGGGTTTTAAAGTGGATAAGCAGACATTAGCGCCTACTAATATACTGCAAAGTAGATCCATCAGAGTCCTTGGTTGGAAGGTTTGGGTGACAATTCAGTTTTACTAACTCGCTGAAGCTTTCTGATCATTCAAAAAAAACAAATACAAACCCAAAGCCACTCTGTGGTCATTACATGATACAAATGTAGAGGAATGTGACACTTTCATAAGACCACTTTTTTAAAAAAATCAAACAAATAATGTAAGCTTTCATGGGTACAAAATTACTTCTTTGGGGATGATCAGGAAGGTAGTGCGGAAAAATTATGAATTAATGACCCCCAAATCAGTGGCAAACACTTGCCAGGCATCCTCTTAAGACAGTGCTTCACAGCCGTGGGGGTCATGGCTCCCCAGGGGATTGCAAAATATTTCCTGGGGTGGGCTCACAGGTCACCTTACAATAATAATAATCTCTTCCGGAACTGCAGAGCCAGAAGGGACTGCATGGCTGATCAAGTGCAGCCCAGCACCCGTCCAGAAGGCACAGTGGGGAACTGAACTCCCAACCTTTGGCTCTGCAGCTGGAGTTATCCAGCAGTTCCACTGAGCTATCCAGCAGTTCACCTTATCTGTCTTGTGGCCCTTGTTTTACCATTTCTTCTTGGATCTTTCAGAGCAACATATTCCAGTTAGCGTGTATGTGTATGGGTAAGAAACAGGGCCTCTGGAGGGAAGGGATAATTTTACCCCGTTAAAAATGTCTTTTCATGCAAAGTTCTCCTGGGAATCGCATGTTACTTGGCTATGATAAAAAGGGCCATGATTCAGATAAAAGGTTGGGAACCACTTTCTTAAGGTGTATTTAGGGCTGTTACAAGCAGGCTTTGTGGATGTGGTTTTAATGTTTCACTCCTGGTACCACATAGTTGAAATTTTCCACTCAGCACTACAGACAAAGGCAGTCCATCACTCTGCATAAGCTTCCTCCACCCTCACATCATCTGTTTTTGAAACACCAATAATCATTGTTTATAATCACGAAAACTTGTAGAATCCTGGGAGCGGGGAGGCGGGCGGAGAAAATGCTCTTGACAAAAGAAAATGACTAACATTTCTAAACCCTGAAATGTTATACAAAGAACATTTTTCAAAGATGAGGAATAAAAATTTCATTGAGGACATTTCTGTTTTTTGGACAGAAATAACACTAAAATAGTTTTAAAAGACATGAAACCTGAGAGCATAGGATACAGATAGCAGGCACTAAATACATCTCAGGAGAATCTCCCCCCACCCCACCAAGACCGCTGCATGGCTGAGAACCAGTCAGTCTGCTGTAGTGATAAGAGACAGGAGACAGGTACATTCTGTCAAGTAGTAATGTAGCACAAAAAGTTATTCCAAAGGAGTGTGGGTGTGAGAAAAATAATACCAATTCTATACCAAAATGGGATCCTTGGGATGAAGAGCAGGGCAGAAATCTAACACATACTGTATTTTCTGTGTATACGATGCTATACACAGAATTGGGGGGGGAAGCCAATCTGACCTTGCTGCTTCCTTTCCATGTTCTGAAGACTCCTCTCTGCTTTGTTTTTGCAAGGACTGGAGCTTTTGTTTTTGCAGAGAAATGCTTGCGGGTGGAGCAATCCATTAAGAAGTTCATTTTCACACAAAAAAGAAGGGCCCAATCCTCCAAGAACAAAGCAGAGAGGAGGGCAATCAAGCACACCTGGAAAGAAAAGAAAACAACAGGGGGTGAGGTGGAGAAGAAATGAAATGAGAATCCAAACGGAACTGGCTGTTTCATTTCTACTTCCCCTGCTGTTTCCCACCCCTGCTGTTTTCTTTTATTTCCAGGAGCACCTGATTGCCCTCCTCTCTGCTTTGTTCTTACAGGATTGGACTCTTCTTTTTCACATGAAAATAAACTTCTTAATGCGTTTCTCCACCCCCAGAATTTCCCTGCAAAAAAACGAAAGATCTGGTCCTTGCAAAAACAAAGCAGAGAGGACTCTTCAGAACACAGAAAGTAAAGGAAACACCATGGGGCGGGGCGGGGCAGAACAGGGCTCAAAGAGGATTTCTTAATTTTCTTAATTTGGGGAATCTTAAAAGCTGGGGCCATCTAATACACAGCAGCCTGTTATAGATGGAAAAATAAGGTAAGTGGACCTGTGGGGAAATGCCCACATGATTTGACATGTGGTTCTAGAGCAAATTCTCAGCTTGATCAGTAACAGTAGTTTTAAGTACAGTGGTGAAACATTCCAATGGAACACAAACTGAAATGCCAAACTAAAAATTATAAACATACGTTTTATATATTTTATAAAATATATAAAAATATGTCTACTTAACCAAAAAAAACACAAAACCATTGTTTCATGTTAAACAAGCAAGCTCTTTGTATATAAACCATCTTGCCAGAAGAAAATATTGACATCAGATTGACTTGAAAGTTGGAAAGGACTGTGAATCTCCCACCTCGACAACTAGGCTTATGACCCCAGTAAAATAATTGATACTTAAGATCAATGCATACATTATTTGACATCCGCCCATCCATCCATCCCCTTTCTGATGCAGAATATTTAGCCAAGTGACCAAACAATCTCCTTTCCATAGTCAAGCCTGAAACCAGACTGAACTGGAACCAGCTTCATCGAGGAAGCCCTGTAGTGCAGGTTCTACTTTGTCTTCTGTTCTATTCTACTTTGTATTTCTAACCATTCCATTATTTCTCTAAGTACTTGAACTTAAGACGTACCGTTTGTTCCTTCCCAATGGCATGAACAACCATAGATACATTCTGGGCCATCAGAAATCCATTTCCTTCCACAGTGATGGTTCGGCCTCCACTTTCAAATGGCAACAAACAGAACAGAAAGACATCAGACAAGGAACGGAGCATTCATAAAATAGGGTAAGTGAACAAACTCTGAATAAAGGATTTACTATAGTATCAATTCATTCCATGATGACTAGAAATAATTATCAAAGGACGTTGAAACAGCTATTTTAAAAAATAATTAAATAGCAGAGACTGAATCTATTGAATCTGGATACAAGATATGCAGACTATTGACTGTTTTTAGCTTTTAATGCTATTTTTTAATGATGAAACTGCCTTGGATCCTTTTCTAGGAGAAAGATGGAGTAAAACTATTTTAAATAAAATAACAAAATAAAGAGATATGTTAATATGTGTGATTAATAGGGGTGTGGTGGCTCAGCGGACTAAGGCTCCGAAAACTGTCAGCTGCAAACTTGGCAGCTCGGCAGTTCAAATCCTGGGTGCCACGCAACAGAGTGAGCTCCTGTTGTTAACCCCAGCGCCTGCCAACCTAGCAGTTCGAAAGCATGTAAATACAAGTAGATAAATAGGTGCTGCCGTAAAAAGCGGAAAAGTAGAACAGTGTTTCCTTGAAACCATGCCTTGCACAACACTGGTTCTTCGGCTTGAATACGGAGATGAGCACTTGCCCTAGAGTCAGACACAACTAGCACGCATGTGCAGGGGGAACCTTTACCTTTCTTTTAACTAACGTGTGATTAGGTCATAAAGCGAAATGTGATATAAAGTACCTATTTCTTGCTTATGCATGGGGTATTTTACATGGGTGTGGCAAACATATTTTAAAATGTAGGACTACAACAAAATGTAATGCAAGGCCGCCCTTGTTACACATCTTGCAGTGATATAATGTATCTACTTGGACAATAAGTACAAAATATTTTATTTGGATTCAGCTTCTGAATAGCTCAAAGGTTTGGGAGCCAAAGACCAGGAGTTCTATTCCCCGCTGTGCCTTCTCTGACAGGAGCTGGACTCAATGACCCAATAAGGGCCCTTCCAGCTCTGCAGTTCTATGACTATTATTATAACATCCCGGGCTACAGATTGTTGTAGCACTGATCTGATGCATCACAGCCTCGAAGCAACAGTATTGGGTTGTCAGATTAGGTCAAACTATGTCCTTCCCATGTAAATAAAGCCATACCTTGGTCACCACTTGGGTATCCCAGAATTAAATCTAAATTTGAAAATTAGTTTCAATATATTAAATATTGCTGTAAATTTATAAAAGTGGCAACATTTAACTCACTGACTTAGCATTAGTAACTCATTATTTCCACAAATAGTTCAGAAAGAATCAGTAGGATATAGAGGACTCCTAGTCTGTCTTCCTAAATATAGCATTTTCTTCTGAATACAGTAGATCTTTGTATCACGGGCATCGACCCAGAAGTGACTTACAGCAACTGTAACGGGGCTTTCAAAATAACAGTGATATTCAGAAGTGGTTTTACCAGTCCCATGCCCCCAGTGAGCTCACATGGATGAGCAGGTGGTACAACCTAGGCCACCTGAGTCCTAACCTGTCACTCTATCCACTGCACCACACTACAACTTTCATAATGCAACTACTAACTGGGAATGGAAGACAATAAATCTGAAAAACAAAGAGGAGCAATTTTGCCTTAAAACATGTCGTCTCGTCAACAAAGAGGTGTACCGCCACCAGGAAAGCTACCATTTCACAGACGACGTCTTTAATAAAATAGTAAAAGCATGGAAGAAAGCATAGTGTGTGCTTGTTGAGAGAAGCCTCGGCTCCTGCTACTACATGGCTGTCTCAGGTTACAGTGAGCCATCAAACCTCACACCCAACAGCTGGACAACAAATGGAAATGACTGGATTTGAGAACCTCTTGTCCAGATATTCTAGCTTTCAAGCTCCGGCTCCGGCAGACAGACAGGCAGCCCCGCCAGACAAGCAAGCACATATCCTCTTTTATTACACTACGCTGCTGTGCATGAAAGGATCATTCGGCTACCTCAAGAGTCCTCCAAATGTATCATTTAAGCTTTTCTTAAGGAAAGGCATATATCTACCGCCCGTTCTCGTGTTCCCAAATGGAAACTCTTTGGGATTCTGAGACACGCAGCCTCAGAATGGCTTTGAAGATGAAGTTGCAAAGAGAGAAAGCTGTGAAAAAGGGGAACCTGAAGCTCTCAGTGAGCCTAAGTGGACATGGCATTGCAGCAATTTAAAAGGAAGCATTCAAGTACCCTGGCCAGATCAAAGCACATAGGAAAGTAAGCATTTGAGGGAGGAGTAGCCTGGGGGAATTTCGTTCTTTTTCCACTACCTGTCTACAGTAGCTCTGGAAGCCCTCTATCTATGATGCTGTGAAAGATAAATTTCAAACTACAGTACAGTGGACCCTCATATAACAAATGGTTTGTATAACATAAAATCTGTACAACATAAAAAATTCCGGAGATAGGGGAAATTTGCTTAACAAAATTGCCTATGGGGCAAATCCGTACAACATAAAAATGGTCGTGATTAGGGATTACTCTGTTTTCAATGCATTCCTATGGGAAATTTGTATAAAGGAAAATTTGCTTAAGATCATTTCATTTGGACGAATTAATTCCTTTGTACAAGGTACCACTGTACTTGTTACATGGAGGCATGTGGATGTCATTGAACTGCGCTTCCCTAATAGCGTGCAAACTGGGACGGGGAGAGGTGGGGGGATGGAAGGAGACATGCCATTGCATTTTTGTTGTCCACCCACATCTTCCATGGTTCTGCTTCCCAGATGAGATTAATTACATGAACTTTTAAAAAACTCCATATTATTGGGATGAGAGGGGACAGAAAGAAGAAGAGGTGGGTTAGCAGCTACCATGTGTTTTCCTGTAGTTTGGACCTCAGAGGCTTGTATTTTGTCAGTAGTACTGGATCAGTTTTTTTTGTCACTCAGTGAAGCAAACAAATACATACCTTACTGCTTAGTTTTAATAGCACTCTTTTAATATATTCTGTCCCCTCCAATGAAAACCAAAATTAACTAAAATTCAACTGACATGAACCTTAAATTTTTCAACACTTGTCATCAAAAACTAAAAGGCCAGGACAGGGTCTTCCTTCCCCCCCCCACCCGCCCCTTGGACAAGCTGCCTGAAGAAAGCTAAATGTGGCACCATCAATGTGAAATCAATTAAAGAAAATAATGAGATGGTTCTAGCACATGTCACCAAAGCTGAGAGGAGGAAAGAGAAACGGGTTGTTTCCATTGGTTACCAAAAACTACATCCAGACTTACCCTGCATGTGGCCTTTCATTACTTCAACCATTTCATGTTCCACTTGCTTTAATTACATTGCAACATCAGGTGGCTCATCAGGGAATTTAGTAAGATAGTGATTTATCCCCCTTGCCTTCAAAAGACACTCAAAAGCTGAGTGTTAACATACAAGAATCCTATGCGCACAGCCATCACAAGCCATTTTTAGGCCTCTCTAAAGCCCCAGCATGCTGCCCTTATGCATATTCATAGGCTTTGGGTAGTTCCTGCCCCATCTGTGAAACTCTTTGGGGGTGTATGGCATCCTTGAAGAAATTTTCTTCTGAGTGGCCTTTTGATCATTGTAGAAAAATCATGATAGATCCAATGATCCATCTGAGAAACAAAATGATGGCACCACTATAAGCGGAAACGGCTGTATGGTAGCAAAATGGAATATGTAGTGATTCTCATGCGGAATCCTGGTGTACCCCATTCTAAGTATAGTTCAGGGTCCTTTTTTGGTTGGCCTATACTAAAGCTCTGGTGCTGGAGGAGAGTCTTGAGAGTCCCCTGGACTGCAAAGAGATCAAACCTATCTATCTTGAAAGAAATCGACCCCAAATGTTCACTGGAAGGACACATTTTGAAGCTGAGGCTCTAGTACTTTGGCCACCTCATAAGGAGAGAGGACTCCTTGGAAAAGTCACTGATGTTGGGAAAGATTGAAGGCAAAAGGAAAAGAGGACGGCAGAGAATGAGATGGTTGGACGGTGTCATCGATGCTACCAATATGGATTTGACCAAACTCCGGGAGGCACTGGAGGATAGGAAGGCCTGGCGAGCTCTGGTCCATGGGGTCATGAAGAGTCGGACACGACTGAACGACTGAACAACAACAACAATACTAAGGGGTGCCATTTACATAGCACACTATATTAGGACACTGATATCAAATTGAAACTTGCTTTCTCTGGTTTAATGCCTATCTGACCCAGTTCTGTCCTTCTTCACAACCATCAGATGGTAAGAACTTGATATCAAGCACTGAAAACTAAATGCATTACTATTGTTCCTTGTAAAGCTTTTCACCATATATTGCTAGTTGGTTCTGGTCTTTGTGGTCATAATTCAATGACTTCCATTACGAGCATTGCATAAGATAAGAGCGCTTAGCTTAGATGGCAGCATACATTATCCAAGAAACCTGGGCTCAAGGTACACCTGCTGATTTCTCAAACAACTTTGTTCACACTTCAAGTCAGTTCTAAGCAAGGAGTGATTTCACGGAGAAATTTAAAAAAAAGGGAGCAGGAGCTCTAAGGGCTTGAGGGAAAAAATGAAATCAAAAGTAATATATTTTAAGAATGGAGCTGTTGGCACTGCAGCTTCTTTTAAGTAAAAATCGCAAGCTGTATCAATAGCCAAAGCCTGTGGGAAAAGTATGCATCCTTATACGAACTTTGGCCTGAATTTCAACACTTTTTGAAGATACTGCATTAGCATTTCCCCCTTTATTATTAGATTGCTTTTTGGTATTACTACATGCAAAACTGGGCTTATAGTGAATAAGTGTTTTGCCTTACTCATCAGCTCTGTTTTTTACAGTTACTTATTCATCATCCTAGCCTCAAAGCCATATAAAGCCAACATGGAAGTTCTGCTCCTAATCCAGGTCACCTTCTGCCACTTGTGTCTTTGTGGGGCCATCACAACTAATTTAAATGCAACTTTCCCACTATTTTTTCTAGAAAGTAAGAAAGAAAGAGGTCTTACCTGATCTGACTCTTCTTTGGGTTGATATCCATTATAACAGGATTTTTCTCATAGTTGAAATGGTTGTTTTCACCAATGCAGGATTTATTTTCAAACTGGACACAGATGCTTGCAGTGGCGGTAACTTCCACACTTGGCATGGTGCACATGATAGTACTGTCTGTGCGACTATTAAGAAAAGATGCAGAAAGCTGCTGAATACAGTGCATAGATACACTTGAATCCTGGTGTCTATAGTGAAACTCCTTATAAATGGCTAAGATTTGCATAATTATGAATGCAAAGACCATAAATTGAAATTTATTCTCTCTCATATTGCTGAAATCCTGTTGCTTCACCTAGTAAGTCACAGTAGAGTAGGGACTTGGCTTTGTTGAGTCAATTTCTCCATATGTTCCACTGATTCAGACAGGCCTTTTTAAGTCATGACTGACTTTACTACACTAGGTCCATCTAAATCAAGTTGACTCAACAAATCCTCACTGATACAGTGGGTCAACTCTAGTGCAACTTACTATGCAAAGCAAGAGGAATCCAGCCACTATAAGCAGAACTCAGGATCACGGAGCAATACTGTAAGTTCAGCATCTCTTCACATTTTTCCAGATAAGCAAGATTTCAAGTTACTGCAAGCCAAAGCAGCTGAGTATATGAACCCTATATCTCCCTTGCCTTTTTCAAACCTAAGCTGCTTCATGTGCCTCCAGGAGGGAAGCTAGCTATGGCTAGAAAGGTGGGACAGGCTTGTGAGGGAGCCCCTATGACATCGGCCAACTGTTTGGGCCCGCCCCCGAAGACTCCTTAACCCTGATCGGTTTCGGGAAGTCCTTGGAGGGCCTCCTGGCGGACTGGCTGATGATCTGGTAGACTCCATGGTAGACCTATGGTTTGATGAAACATCCCGGGCTGTCGACCAGATCGCCCCTAGGCGCCTCATCCGCTGCAGAGCTCGTTCCTCACTGTGGTTCACGGAAGAGCTTCGAGCGATGAAGCAAGAACGGAAGAGGCTGGAACGCAGCTGGAGGAAGAACCGGTCGGCAACTAAGAAGGCTGCAGTCATCGCACAGTCCAGGCGCTATGTTCATGCGATCAGGGTCTCCTCGCTTGGTTGAGTTTGGGCCTGTCACCTCACTTGAGGCCTCCAGGGCTATTGCCCACTGCCGGCCCGCGTCCACCCCCTTCGACCCTTGCCCATCATGGCTCATGAAAGCCGCTGGCGGGAACATGTCAGAGTGGGCATCTACCATCGCCACAGCCTCCTTCAGGGAAGGGATCTTTCCCTCTCACCTGAAGGAGACTGTGGTAAAGCCCATTCTGAAGAAACCCAATCTAGCATCGGGCGATTTATCCAACTATCGCCCGATTGCTAATGTTCCCTTTATGGGCAAGGTGATCGAGAGGGTGGCCGCGGTCCGGCTTCAATCACATCTGGAGGGAGAGCATATCCTGGGTCCATTCCAATCTGGGTTCAGGTCCGGTCGTGGGACTGAGACAGTCTTGGTCGCTCTGCAAGATGACCTCCTCCGGGGGGCCGACAGGGGGTGTTCCTCCCTGTTGGTCCTCCTGGACCTGTCAGCGGCCTTTGATACCATCGACCACGGTATCCTGCTGGATCGGCTCTCCGAGGCTGGGATCGGAGGCACTGTTCACAGTTGGTTCCGGTCCTTCCTCGGGGGCCGTCCCCAGGAGGTTCAGCATGGGGGCGAGTTGTCGGCCCCTTGGATTCTCCCTTGCGGGGTTCCACAGGGGTCGTCTCTCTCCCCCATGCTGTTCAACATTTACATCAGGCTGCTGGCTGAGGTTATTAGGGGACATGGAGTCTGCTGTCATCAGTACGCTGATGACACGCAGCTCTATGTCTCCTTTTCTACCGCTGCAGATGAGGCTGTCTGGACCCTCGATCGGTGCCTGGGTTCGGTCATGGAATGGACCAGGGTTAACAGGCTCAAACTCAACCCCGATGAGACCGAGGTCATGTTCTTTGGGGCTTCCCCTTCCAGCTACGGTGGCCCGTTTCCCACCTTGGAGGGCGTTTCCCTCAGGCCATCGGACTCTGTCCGGAATCTGGGAGTAGTCCTGGACCCGGCGCTCACCATGGAGGCCCAGGTGTCCGCTGTGTCCAGGGCTGCCTTTTTCCATCTTCGCCGTATCTCCCAGATTCGTCCGTACCTGGATGGGGATTCCCTTAGAACAGTGGTCCAGGCGCTGGTGATCTCGAGACTGGACTATTGCAACGCGCTCTACATGGAGTTGCCCTTGACTCTGATTCGGCGCCTGCAGCGGGTCCAAAATGCGGCGGCCAGACTGGTGGCGGGTGTAAGCCGATTCGAGCACATCACCCCAGTTCTGGCCCGCCTGCATTGGTTACCCGTTGCAGCCCGAATCAGATTCAAGGTCCTGGTTTTGGTTTACAAAACCCTCCATGGTCTAGGACCTGGCTACCTGACAGAGTGGATCGACCAGCGGTCAACTTCGGCCCGTCCAACTAGGTTGTCGCGGGCGCACATGCTGCGCGTGGCCACGCCCAGGGAGGCTCGGAGAACTTCCACCCGTTCCCGAGCCTTCTCTGTGGCTGGCCCGACGCTGTGGAATCACCTCCCAGCGGAAATGCGCCTAGCAGAGTCCCTGCCTGCCTTCCGGAAGGCTTTGAAAACTCTCCTCTTCCGGGAGGCTTTTGGTTGATTTTTTTCCCCCTCTCCTGCCATCTGCATTTCTTGTATTTTCTGTAATTGTTGTCTTATTTCTCCATTTTATTAGTTCATGTAGTTGTTGTTTTGATTTGCTGTAAACCGCCCGGAGTTCCCCCTCCAGGAAGACGGGCGGTATATAAGCGCCATAATAAATAAATAATAAATAAATAATGAGAAACTAAACACCTATGAAAGTTAAACATTTGAGTGAGTTTAAGTAAAGTGTCATGAAGCCAGGCAACTTAATACTTTCTACTCATCTTCTAGTTAATAATGCAGAAAATATTTTTTTCATCCAGGTCAAAAGCCAAAAGCAGCAGCAGCTATAAAAGCAGAAGGCCAGTTAGAGTATGACAGATTATCCTATGTAATAAGACAGTAGTAAAATCAAGGTTAAACACAGCCCTAAAGTATTTCCTTAGAAGTCCAATTTCTGAAATACAGGAAAGTGCCCCAGTTACTTCTACCCAACACTAAAGGTTTTTGGCTTTAATTACAACTAGAGATGGGCATGAAACGAAATTTTTTTAATTTCATTTTTTGTTTTTCGTTTCGTCACCTAAGGAAACAAATAATGAACTGGCTTGTAAAAAAATGAAACGAAACAAAAATTTTCAATTTGTTCCGTTTCGTTTTTTCTTTCCCCACCAAAGCAAGCGGCAATGGCTGCCACTGCCGCTTGCTTTGGGGGCTAAAAAAAAGTTTTAAAAAGTTAAAAACACATTAAACACACAGCTAGTTACAAAAACAAAACAGGACAGAACAAAAAATTTAACAAAATTTAAAAAATCATTTCGAATGACAAACGAAACAAAAAATGAAACAAAATGCCATTTTTAGCGTTTCATGCCCATCTCTAATTACAACCTATCCTGGGTGTTACACCCATGCCTTATTGTTTGCTATTTGCTGAACAGAAGTTATTGTATATGCTGGGTGCAATGAATGGGAAGTGAGGGGTGAAAGATAAAGAGGGTGGCAGAAGGAGAAATGAGGCAACCTCCATCATTTTGGCTTAAGTCATAAACACTGCTGGCTTTGGTGGCACAGAACCCTGAATGTCCTCCTTAACTCATTATCTACAAGGGAACTGGCCCGTCTGAGACAGGACTTACCTGATGTCTGCGCATTCCTTTGTGCCATTAACCAAAACTCGGAGCTCAGAACCCACACTGAGATGGTGTCCTGTGATCGTTACTTTGGTTCCTCCTGCTTTAGGGCCAGTAGACGGAGACATAAACTTCACCACTGGAAGCTGAGAAAACAAAAGGGGTTGATGTCAAGATGAGACATTTTCTCAGATTTCTTAGTGTGTATTGCAGTAACATCACAATTCAGTTGATGCAGACAAGCACCCAAGATTTTGCCCAATAAATCTGTAAGGAGAAACTTGGGTGGTATATTTTACAAATGAAGATGCCACATTTACTTGGAAGGAAGTCCCATGGAATTAGTAGGGAGGGACAGGCTCCTGCAGAGTTCCAAGATGACACATACAATGCATAAAACAACAAGATATACAAAGGATTTGAAATAAAGTTTCATTGGTATGCTAATGACAGGTGGTTCTATTTTTATATCTGAATTAGGGGAGGCTTCGGAGATGAGGGACAAGCAAGTAGGGACAATAATGAAGTGTATAAGGGCCGAGCCACTGAAGGATGACCCTGGCAAGCAGAGGTACTGCTGTTGGGTGGATTATTTCATCAGGGAGGTGGTGCTTTCCTTGTGGAACATTCTCTCCACGAAAACTCACATGGCATTTACTTGGTTGTCCTTTCAGCACCAAGAACCTCTGGATTTCTCAGCCCCTTTCAATCATTTGCACACTATTCATTGGGTGATTTAAAAATAAGAACTCTGTAGAAAAAAAGATATCTGCTTTTTTATTTTCATTGCTTTATGCTATTCCATGCTTGATTCTATCGTTTTTATTCTTCAAAATCAAGCCCTTTTACACCCAAGAAAATCTAGCAATGGTTTTTACCAATAATTGGTAGTTTATACAATGCCCCTTCAGATGCTTAGATACCTTACTTTTGCTATGTCATGAAACTGGGTCACATTAAAAAAAAAAACACTCAAAAAACAGTTTTTGCACCAGAAACATATTTAAAAGTTAAAATCTCCATTTGCATGCCATGCTGGGTCACATTAAAAAGCAAAACCAAAAAAACCCCACATTTTTTGGACCAGAAACACATTTAAAAGTTAAAATCTCCATCTGCATGCCATACTTAGATAGTTTCCATACTATTTTCAGTGCCTTTATTTCTAAGTATAGAAATATCCATGATATATAGTATGGATGAGGTTTCTTATGACTCTGAAGAAACGTGTTTGAAGGGAAGTGATATCCCATAGGGCTTCTTTTTATCCCCAGAACTTAAGAAATATATTCATGAATCTTCGTTGGAATTGCATAGCAACATTTAATACTGGAGGGTATAATGTAAGGTAACACTGAAACCTTTGAGGTACCTTTTCACAGAAAAATACAGACACGAGGACAATCTTTTTAAATCCTTTAAGAAATGCACTGTGATTATATTTTAAAGTATCTTACATAATGTTCATATTTATGTGAGTTATATAATACTAAGAGGTTTATAGGACCAGTCTTGATGTAAAGAACTGAATCGCCTCCATTTTGTTTTTAAATTGGAAAGCAGCCACTGGCAAGAAGCAAAGGCAGATTTAGATTGGGGTTTGGTAGCAGGAAAGGTGATAAATTTCTTTACCTAAATTTATTTCTAAACTGAAATTTGTCCCACAAAGTAAAACATAATACAGTGGTCCCCTGCCATTTCACATTTCATATACTGCGGTCCTGGTATATCCAGTGAACCGGAAGTGACTTCTGGATCACTGGGAACCACTTTTGGGGGCTCTGACAGGCCTATGAAGCCCATCACAGGCCCATGTGGGGCAGCACCAGGCCTCAGGTAAGTGTAGGAGGCCCCAGAGAGGTGCCCCAGTCCCAAACCGACCCAGCATCCACATAGTGTGTATTTTCAATTATTGCGGGCGTTTTGTACATTTTTAATCCTTTGAGAAAATGTTACCTGCAAAAAGTGTTGTGAATGTAGCCTTTTTACCCTATATAACTTTTCATTTCTGTGGTTTAAGGTTGCATTATGACTAATGAACTTTATTTTTTGGTCACTGAGAATTTTCTCACTCTTGGCAATCAAGGAAAACCATGAAGCCACACCGTAGTACCTAATAAGATGAATGTCCCTTAATTAAAACCTTGTAAGACGAATTTTTCCTATGAGATGCCTCGCAAGACGAATTCAATGCAGTACTATGGGAACTGCATAAAACCACATTTCGTAGGGCAAATTTTTCACAAAACAAATTGACCTGTAGAATGAATCCTCTCCCCACTGCCATACAGCTGATTTTGAAAGCTCTTTCTCAGCCAGGCGAAGGTTGGCGGGTGCACCACCCACATGACTCTTGCCTGGCTCAGAACGGGAGAGCGGGGGTTTTTCAATGTCGCACCGCAGCAACATCCTCGAAATTCAAAACCATGTTGCACTCTCCCATTCTCAGCCAGGAGAGGACAGGTGGGTGGGCGTCTGACCCTCATCCAGTTGAGAGCAATGGGCTGCAGCAAAATCTGGCAGCTGGTGGTGAGGGGGGCTGCAGCTTTACTCCAGTTGCTGGCTCTCACTGCAGCTCGTTGCCTGGAGTGAGATCTGGCAGCTGGAGTAAAGCCAAGCCGCCCCCTCACCTCCACCACCCAGCTGGTTTTGACAGCTTAGGCTGTGGGAAGGGGGTAGATTTAGTCCAGCTGCTGGATCTCACTTCAGGCAATGGGCTGCAGTGAGATTCGGCAGCTGAAGTAAAGCCATGCCCCACTCTTGCCACCAGCCGCTGGATCTTGCTGCAGCCCATTGCTCTCAGCGAGGCAAAGAGTCAGGCGCCCACCCACCCAACCCTTGCCTGGCTCAGAATGGGATAGCAGAGCAGGATTTTGTTTTGCGCCATAGGTATGAAGGTGCTGCTGCGGTGCAAAACTGAAAAACCTACTCTGCTCTCCCATTCTGAGCCAGCTGGCCACTGCTCACCACCACCACACAGCTAATGTTGACAGCATGTTGAAGGGGTTTCCTGCCAACCCAGTAGAGCAGGGGAAGCTCTTCCCCTGGTTTTTTGGGTCGGGAAAGGCTTCCCCTAGGAAAGCCTTGAAAAACAATTACTTGAATTTTTTTCATTAGTCAAAAAATCTGCCTTTTTTGAATTTAAAATTACCCTATAACACCGGATTTCCTTTCCTACTTCAAGATTTTCATTGTTCACTGTATATCAGGCCTGCCCAACACATCGGACCGTCGGCAACCAGTCACCCGCGGCGCCTTCAGAGGTCGCCCACCAGGTCCTTGGAGGGGAATTCTCGCCCACTCACACACCGGCAAAATGACTGGGAACCCAGGGCTGGCACTGGGTTCGCTCGCCCTCTCCAGCCTAGGCTGGAGTCCACTGCTGGAGCTGCTGCCGTCACCCCCAGCCCCACCCCCACTGCCAACATCAATGCCGCCACCCCGCTGCCATCACCCCATCCCTGTCCCTGCCCCCCGCCACTGACATCGCTGCCCCCATCCCTGTGCTGTCTCCCTCCCCCGCCACCCCTGCTGCCACCATGTCCCTGCCGCCACCGCCACCCCACTCCTAACATCACCCTCTGTCCCTGGCCCCACCCCCGCCGCCAACCCAGCCACCGCCATGTCCCTGCTGCCACCGCTGCCCCCACTCCCAACACTGCCCTCCGTCCCTGCCCCTGCCCCCATCCCTGAGACTGCTGCACCGCTGCATCCCCCGCTATTGTCCCTGCTGCGATCGCCAACATAGCCCCCGTCCCTGCTGCCACTGACATCGCCGCCATCCCCGCCACCTCCCCCCGCCACCAATGTTGTTCCTACTGGTGCCCCTGCCGCTATGATTTTTGTGTGCGCACAGCACAAGTGGATCACAGGGGGCCTTCAGGTAGGCCACAGGCTGTTCAAAGTTGGAGAGCCCTGCTGTATATGATTCATTTAGTCATGATAAAAATTTAAGAATGTTTACTGTCTCACTTATTGAAAAAACAGGATAACATAAAATTGAACTGGAAGAGGCTATAAAGTCATTGAGTCGAATCTCATATTCAGTGCAGGAATACAAATCAAAGCAGATCTGACAAGACTTGAAGATTTTGCGAGGTACACATTTGTACCTGACAGGTTTATAACAGCTTCGTAATAGCTTCCTTAATAACAAACAGAAAAAGCTGAATAAAACTCATCCTAACTGTCACTACCTCTTTCTGGCAGTCAGCCCCTTCAAATACTCATTGTGTTGCACTATACAGAATCCAATTGGTTACAAGTTTCTATTACGTAAATAATACGTCTCAATTATTCTTATATACACACATATATGAGCTGGGTTACACAATTCTATATTTTAACACTGTGCACCATAACATTTCCCAAGCTACTACTACATACTCCTGCCGTAGTAATCTGCCTAGCTTTGTAGTTGCTCAAGGGAAAATTGTAGCCTAAAACTAAAGCATGTATGAAAAGTGTTTTATTCCTCTTGTGATTAATGGGAATTGCTTTGCTTATTTTCTGCTTTGTGGAGATGTCCTTGTCTGAACAAAGGCTCTATGTGCCATTAAAGGAAAGAAGCCAAATTGAAGTCACAGACTTTTATTTTTGCTTCTGTGCTTCACATAAAAGCTGGAGGTGTTTGCCGACTAAGCAATTTCCACTAGTGCCATCAATGCCTTTTAGAACGACCTAGTCTTTTTACTTTCTCAGTGACCATACAAGATATGATGGCAGATTCCATTTATGTGAGGGCTAATTTGATATGCTGTATCACATATTTCTGAATGACTTAGCATTTCTATTCTAAACCCGCACAGGAAGAGCTTCCTCTAAGCATAAGAGGATTAAATTATCTTGCATTAATCTTTGCCTATTTTGAAGATCCTTAAAGAACCTAGGACACAGGTATTTTCAAGCAGTGACATTTGTTAAGTGGTACTAGTCCAGTTCTAAAGATATGTATGGGTCTGTTTGGACTGCAAGGTGTATAGGTAGGCAGCCCCCACCCCATCCTCATTTTTCCAGTTCTAAATGACTGAAATATGGAAGTAGCTGAAAAACATAACTTATTCACTGGCACATTGATCAAAGTCAACAGGGCTTTTCCCAACAACAAAGTCAAGATGAACAACTCAGGCAAGAACTAGAAATCACTTACTACATAAGAGTATCGCTCCTTCGATTTTCCTTCTTTGCTCAGATTAACTGTCACCACATCAGTAAATTCTGTTAAAGCTTCTCCAGTCCAGCATACAATTCTGTATAAAAAGAAGACCACTTCTGAGAATGAAAAGTTCACTGGAGAGTAACCACTACTGTATGTATCCAGTGACAGGTGGTGTGGCTTAAGATTTACATTGTTAGAAAAGGCTTATCGTTCCAGATGATTTGTACTAGGGATGGGCACAAAACACCAAAGTGGCGTTTCGTTTCGTTCTTCGTTACCCCTCCCATTTTGTGTTGTTTATTACGAAATGATTTTGTAAAAAAAATCATTTTGTATCCTTTGTTTTGTTTTGCTTTTTTTCTTCTCACGCCCACCAAAGGCCCGACTGGCATAGGTTCTTTAATTTTTTCCCTTTATCTTGCGCCAACCAGCTGGCCTGCGGGCCCGTTCAGCGCGTTCGCCCCCTTATCTTGTGCCGACCAGCTGGCGTGCGGGCCCAGTCGGCAAGGTTTCCCCCACTTATCTCGTGCCGACCAGCTGGCCCACAGGCCTGGTCAGCACATTTTAAAAAATTATTCTTTTCCCCCCTTATCTTGCACCGACCAGATGGCTCACAGTCCCGGTTGGGATGGGTCCCCCCCCTTATTTCGTGCTGACCAGCTGGCCCATGACCCCGGTCGGCATGGTTTTTTTAATTTTTAATTTTCCTTATGTCACACCGACCAACAGGCCTGTGGGCCTGGTCAGCGCATTTTGGGTTTTTTTTAACCCGTGGTGGGCCGGCAGCATTTACAGAGGAAATGAAATGGTTCATTTTAACATATGAAGGCCACCTCAACACACTAACCTAAGAAGCAGCCTTATATGGAGTCAAGCCACTTGTCCAATTATCCCATTGTTGTTGAGCCTGGCTGGCAGTAACTCTCCAGGATTTCAGGCATTTTCCTGATGGAGACTGACTGTGATGCTTTCTTCTCTGTGGACACGATGTGATCTAGCAATCTAAGATATGCCCCCCTCTAAATATTCCCATGAGAACCAGACTTACATTGAATGCACAATAATGCAACTAGCCACATACTGAAAACTGTACACAGTTTATCTTGGTAACAACCTGTTGCCTAATTCCTTCCTGTTCCTGAGGCACGGAAGCTGGCAGTAATGTACTAGTTACTGTTTGGATAAGCAATACTCTTTTGAAGTCTTCTTCCAGAATTCCCTCTGGAATTGCAGTCTGCCTCACCCAAATTAGGGCTAACTTCTGTGCCTTTAATGAAAGCTGCTGTGAGTGACAAAACCAAGCGGGAACGTACAAAATTATTAATAGGGGACTTCTCAGTTGCTGAGCATCTGGGAAGGACCGCAAGGGAGGATGGGAAGTTCTGAATAATTTAAAACAATGATTAATATCACCAGGTGATGACGCCCTCATCAGTTACACCCATCAGAGTAGTGCAGCATGATTTCACCCAATACTAACAGGCAAACAACAACAACAACAAAACCCAAAAACAAAAACAAAAGGAAAAGGTACCAGCTTTGGAAGTGAGCTGAGTCAGTCTGGGTCATAAAGCAAGCACAGCTACTACTTGGCTTCCAAACACAACTCGTGTCAGCCACTAGGAGCCTAGTGGATGATGTGAGTTCACATACCAATACAAATCCATCAAATTCCTGACCCTTGAAGAAAGCCCACTAGAAAGGGTCACTCAACTGAAAAGGGAGATAAAGGTAGACAGAAACCTTCCATGTGACTCAAGATACTCACTCCTCAGAGACTATGTATCTGTCCTGGAGTGGAGAACATTTCACATTCCCAATTCTGACAGCATTAACAACATCACTGAATCTACGGCCCATATTTCTTCCTCGTATTGTAACCAGAGTTCCTCCCTCCAGGGGTCCACTCAGGGGTTCAATCTACAAGTCAAAGAGAACTTGGTGAGCATGTGTAAAATAGAAGATCCTTACCTGAATCAGTATAAGCATCAGTTTTATGTTGCTTCTATGGGAAAAATAAAAGCCCTTCATTCAGGATGCTCATCTTCATGTTTATGGCCAATTTAATTCTGAAATGCTTGTTATTCCATATAGACAACTGTGAAGATCCTCAGTCATCCAGGTGACATCAAAAAGTTGAGGTATGGCAAGTGAACTTCTTTTCTTTTGAGATCAAAATTGGTTCAATTCAGAGAGAAGTGTGCAGACCTCTACATTGGAGAAACCAAGCAGCCACTATATAGGGGGATGGCCCAGCACAGGAGGGCAACCGCTCAGAACCAGAATCAGCAATGTACCTTCATTTGAAGGACAAAGGACACTCATTCAAAGACGAGGAGGTACACATATTAGACAGAGAGGATAGGTGGTTCTAGAGATGGGTGAGGGAAGCCATTCATGTGTGTATTGAAAATCTTGCCCTCAACACAGATGGGGGACCATTTATCATGCTGCCCTTTCATCAATCTCCAAACAAATCAGAAGCAATTTGTATCTCCACCAGGAAGGCCATGACTAATGACCCATACTTAATGGGTGTTGGAGAGGGTTACATAGCTGGGACTTTTGCACACCACATGCTATTGACCATCTAACGAGCCTACTCAGGCCACTGTCTACCTAACAAGTCTATCGGCACCAGGGTGGTATGAAACCAAGGTGAACTATAAATTGGAAGCCAACCTTCCTTAGACTGACAACGCTTCTTGAATGAGTAGTGAAATGTTTCAAGTTCACAAGAAAAGAAATCCAGTTGTCATGACTCAACTTCCTGATTTGTTTTGAGTTGTTTTTAGCAGGCAGCAGGGAGCTAGTTTTCCTATGCTGTGAAGCTCAGACAGGTTCTTTAAAATCTTTTCTCCTTTGTTAGGTCTGAGAATTATATCATAAGTAAGTACATCAGATTACAAATATTAGCAATAAAAACCTGCCAGATTATGAATGGATTAGAAATTTACATGTCCCTACCTCTCCAGCCTCAAATATTTTCTGTACACGGGCCACTAAAGCTATTTCTTGCCTTTTAGATAGGTCTGCTCTGTACAAAAGTCATCTCTTGCATGTGAAGATAACTGTATGTATCCCATATGTCTGTGAAGATTCTCAGTCATCCAGGTGAGTTTATCTGGAAGTTGAGTCATGACTACTGGACTTCTTTTTTGAGGGGTAACAGCTCAGGACCAGAATCAGCAGTACACCTCCATTTGACAGACAAAGGGCACTCTTTCAAAGATGAGGATGTATACATATTAAACAAAGAATATAGGTGGTTTGAGAGATGAGTAACTGAAGCCATTCATGTGAGCGTTGAAACCCCCTCCCTCAACAGTGGCAGCAGCCTCAGGCATAGTCTATCTGCTACTTATCAGGGTGTGCTTTCCAAAGTACCCAGACAAATCAAAAAGCCTTCATCGCCAAGGCCATAGCTAACAACCCATTCTTGATAGGTTTCAGCACCGTAGGCCTTTGTTCACCTTAAGGCTATGGATACTATTGTCTCCCCAACGAGCCTATTCAGGCCATTGTTCATCTTATGAGCCTAATTCAGACCACGGTGACAAGAGGTCAAAGCTGATTATAAGATGGAGGACTCGCACTAGCTGTATTCAGACTGATGAAGCTGTTTGGATGAGCAGTGAAACGTTTTTATCTCTCAAAAAAGAAGCCCAGTTGCCATGACTCAACTCCCAGAAGCCAAGAGCTGTGATGCATAATAAAATGGATGCTCCGTACAGCATATATTCAATTTCCTATGCTGAGCCAATCTACATATCAGCAATTTGTCTTTTGTGAATTGGTTCTTTAGTAGTTTTATATGTACATTTTAGATTCAGTAGTAAATGTAGAGTCTCCTGGATGACTCTTAATTCAAAGTTTTAATTCTTCCACTGAAATCAAAGGGCTTAACATCTACTTAAATTAAGCTTTATATCTGAAAGGTACAGCTCTCTGTGTATAAATTGGGCTCTTCCTTTTAAAAAAATGAAACAGCAAAATTAATGGAGTTGGGGTTTCATTAACATCATGAAAACTTTTGCATCACCATTTTAAATCTCAGGTTTCAGGATTTATCCTGTATGAAGTTTGTGTGCAGGATTTTCAACTTGCATTATAAATATGTTTATGGGAAGTTTAGTTAATTAAATATTATTGCCACAGCACCCAGTTTGAGAACCGCTGCCCGGGTGGAGCTCCAGATTTCTCCATGTTGTCCAGAAACTGTCTCTCTCTCTGTAAGATTTTCATGAGGATAAAAGCCTTTTTGGTTTTTAAACTGGCTGTAGCAAAAATGTTGCTGAACCGAGTGCACCTCTGCCTTCTTACCTTCCTAATCTCAGGAGGAGGGCACAGTCCTGGGACTTGAACAGACTCAGTGTTTAGTCTGCAACTAGAACTACTCTCACTCCAAAAGCACTGATGACCCAGATCTTCTCTCCCGAGACACTGAGAACAGTCAGAACTTCCAGTTGCACAATTGTAAATCTCCACTGGGGGAAAAAAAGACAACACGTCTTAAGATGGAAGCATAGATGACTCTGTGTAAGTGTCCCCTACCCCACCCCCTATTAGCACTGCAACATTAAAATCTCAAGAGCAACAGAAGTGTTTGTACATAACGACAATGAAGGACATTTGGCTGCAATCCTAGAGATTTCTCAGAGGTTCTGGGCATTCATTTCCATTGCAATATGAATTAGTGCTCAGAAAAATCCCTTTGTCAATTTGCACTACATTTTTCTAATTCTGGATATCACATGACAGGCAGCTCTGTGCAGCTGATGCCATACGGTTAGCAGAAGTACCCATTTTCAGCAGCAAACAATGGTCGTGACAATGCCTGGCATTTCACCATTCTTTCCTCAAGTGCGCATATGCTTAGTACTCTTATTTCTTCCTGTCCTTGTCTTCATTGTGTTGTTTCCTTCTCATTAATAAATGAAATCATAAGCATCTCATCTCAGATTTGTATATTTTGGCCCTGAACAATGATGCTTCCATTAATCAAGGGTTGCCATCAAATGGCGATGGGCAGAGGGAAATGTGGATTTATAAATAGGGGCAGCATAAAATAGAAAGAAGCTTCTGCTCCACTGTTACCCTGAGATCCTTCTGAATCCAAGCAAAGGTGCAGTTCAGCTTTCTGTATCCAACAGTGACATGTTGCAGAAAGTTAAGTACCTGATTGCCTTCAGAATCCTGTGATCAGCAAGGCACTCCTTCTGAACATTGATATCTCCTATAGGTTTTTTGGCTGCTTTTCATTAAAGGGCTCTAATATGTCTATTCCCTTTTCAAAGCCATCAAAGAAGCAGATGACCTAGTGCTCTAATGATTGCCCCCAAATGTCTCTGAATATACTGCTGTGGTAATATGTAAAATATCCCCTCATGTGGTATGGTGATTTTGCATAATAATAGCCGTGCAAGTGATTCTTATTTAGTAGGGGAGATGTTTTGTGAGAGTGGGTGACTGAACATGCTGGTAAAAAAATGTTACATATTAGAGAGACCTTTTCATGAGACAACCACAGAAATAAAATACAGTGCAAATTAGATCTAAACCAGTGTTCATTGTACAACTTCTACTAATAAGTTCGGTTCCAGTCAAAACTCTTGTTAATCTTCCTTGAGTGTCAAGCTGAAAAAACTGCACTAGATATGAAAGCAACTCTATGTTTCTAGGATGGTTATCTCACAGCTAATTTAAATTCATTCAAATGATTCCGTCTTGTTTAGATGCCACAGTTTCATATTAGTCTGTCCTAAACACAAATGCCAATGTTCTTAACAGATGGTTAAGGAATCATGACTGTGTAAACCTTTGTAATTTGGGGACAGGGGGCTATAAATATTTGCTATTTGCCAGTAGTCTTAAAGAATTTTTAAAAACTGGCAAGCATTAATGTCTTTCACTAGAGGTCCAGGCAAAGTGTGTTGGTCTTTGGTTGCCAATATGAAGCAGAACTCTGTTGTAACTTGGCACAAAAAAAGCTAGACAAAACCATTCTTCTGTGGCTGCCTTCCAGTTGTTTGGTAAGAAGGCTGATGTTAATATCCTTCTAATCTCTGATAATGCAATTTAACAGATCTTAGCATAGGAAAATGTGTGATGCAAGACAAAGAAAGGTACAAAGTAAATGTGTATGCATATACGTATGTATGTGTACTCACAAAACAACATATGCTTCAGTCAATGCTTCAGTCACTACAGTAAGAGAGGGTTACTTCTGGCCCTCCAGATGTTTTTGGAGCGCAAGCCCTATTATTCCAGACAGCGTTAGGGTTATGTGAATTTCTATGTATCAGTATCTGCAGAGACACAGGTTGTCTACCCTAAATTAGCAAAGTGTTCTGCTCATTGCTTTAACCTTACATAGGTTAATATATGCAATATAACCTGAGATTTGGTTAACTAAGGGACCAGCGGCCAGTTCTTGGTAGACTACTTTTCATGTAGCACACTTAGTGTGTGCTGATTCTTAGAGCTGTAAAACCTCCAGGGTACCTGATGCTTGGTCTAATTCAGCAATCTTAAATTAAATATGTCAAGTGTTGAGGAACCATGACTGTAGAAGTCTAGAATAAAATAAATGAGAAATGTTCTTGTGGATGATGGCTATTATATTTCAAAAATGCAAAAGTGGTCAGCCTGTCTACCCCTGTCTGTTCAATTTTATTTATTTATTTATTTATTTATTTATTTATTTATTTATTTATTTATTTATTTAT
>JAHTLZ010000015.1:25167511-25216051 GCA_023846285.1 Phrynocephalus versicolor
TATTTATTTATTTATTTATTTATTTATTTATTTATTTATTTATTTATGTTGTATCCCGCCCATCTTCCCACTGGGAACTCTGGGCGGCTTACAACAATAAAAACAGGTAATTAAAAAAACACAAACAAAAGGCAAGACCCAAGCAAAGTTAATGCAGGGGGGACAAGATGGCGGCAAGACCCATGCATAATAGAGCAAGGGGAAAAAAAACTAACTAACTGGAAAGGTTGCCAAACACCTCCTGGAAGAGGTGGGTCTTCAAGGCCTTCTTGAAGGCGGACAGGGACTCTGTCAGGCACAGCTCACTGGGGAGATTATTCCAAAGCATGGGGCCCACCACAGAGAAGGTGCGGTCTCACGTACGTGATTTCCGCGCCTCTCTGGTTGTGGCCACCCTAAGTGAGCGCGCCTGCGTCAGTCTCGTGGGTCTGGACCCGGTTGATCTTTGAGAGAGACGCTCCACCAGATATTCTGGTCCCAGGCCGTGGAGGGCTTTGAAAGTCAAAACCAAGACCTTGAATCTGATCCGGAGGACAATGGGGAGCCAATGCAAGCGAGCCAGGACTGGGGTGATGTGCTCGTATCTACGGGCACCCACCACCATCCTGGCCGCCGCATTTTGCACCCGCTGTAGCCTCCGGACCAGGGTCAAGGGCAACCCCATGTAGAGGGCATTGCAGTAGTCAATCCTTGAGATCACCAGGGCTTGCACTACTGTCCTCAGGGAGGACTCATCGAGGTACTGGTGGTTCTGGGCGATCCTGCGAAGGTGGATAAAAGCGGCCCTGGAAGCAGCCATCACCTGGGCTTCCAGGGAGAGGGCTCAGTCCAGGACCACGCCCAGATTCCTGGCCCTGTCCGTAGGCTGGAGGGAAACACCCCCCAGCATAGGGAGGGGGCCATTGTACCCAGACAAGAGTGCCCCGAAGAACAGAACCTCCGTCTTCTCCGGATTCAGCTTGAGCCGGTTATCTCTGGTCCATTTCAGAACGGCCTCCAGACACAGATCAAGGGAGCGAACTGCCTCCACTGCAGACGAAAAGGAGAGATAGAGCTGCGTGTCATCAGCGTACTGATGACAGCGAACTCCCAAATCTCCTGATGACCTCCCCCAGCGGCCTCATGTAAACATTGAACAGCATGGGTGAGATTGCCGACCCCTGGGGCACCCCACAAGGGAGAGTCCAAGGAGCCAACAAGACATCACCCAGCTGAACCCGCTGAGTCCGGCCGCCGAGGAAGGAACGGAGCCAGGCCAGGGCCTGACCACCAATTCCTGCCTCTGCAAGCCGGACCAGTAGGTTACCGTGGTTGACGGTATCAAAGGCAGCTGACAGATCAAGGAAAAATACAGGGAGGAACACCCCCTGTCGGCCTCCCTGAGGAGGTCATCCTGCAGAGCGACCAGGGCAGTTTCGGTTCCGCGAAGAGGTCTGAATCCAGACTGGAAGGGGTCCATGATACAATTCACTTCCAGATATGATTGAAGCCTGACAGCAGCCGCCCTCTCGACAACCTTGCCAAGGAAGGGAACAATGGCAATTGGATGATAGCTGGATAAATCGTCCGATGCCATGCCAGGTTTTTTAAGAGTGGGTTTCACCACGGTCTCCTTAAGATGGGCAGGGAAGCATCCCTCCCTAAAAGAGGCCGTGGCAACAGCGGAAACCCACTCGGGCATGTTCCCTTCGGCAGATTTAATAAGCCAAGCCAGGCAAGGGTCGAAGGGGGGTGGAATCCGGCCGGCAACAAGCCATGGCTCTGGCGGCCTCCGCCGGAGACACCGGCCCAAACTCATCCAAGAGGGGAGAACGGAGTTGTGAGGCCGCAGAGATCTCAGAGGGTGGACTAGAGCAATTGGGGGGGCAAGTTGGAACAGATGGCCTCTATTTTAGATCTAAAGTGGGCTGCGAATTGCTCACTAGTGAAATCACTAGGAGGAGGCCTCAACTGGCTGGGATTGGCGAGGTCCTGAACCACCCGGAACAGCTTCACCTGGCGGTTCGAGGCCTCGCCAATGCTCAGGGAGACATAAGATCTTCTAGTGTCCCTGATCGCGCGAAGGTAGCAGACAGTCAGCTGCTTAAGTGCAGCCCTATTCTCTTCTGTCCGGCTTGCCCTCCAAATGACCTCCAGTCTCCTGCTTTCTTGTTTCATCGACCGCAACTCAGCCATATACCACGGAGAGGAGCGGTCTCCACAGCGCAGGAGGCGCTTGGGGGCGATCCGGTCCACCACCCCGGTGGTTCCCACATACCACCTATCCACCAGGGCATCGACAGGATCGTCTGCCAGACCGCCAGAAAGCTCCCCGAAGGCTTCCATGAACCTGGCAGGGTCCAGAAGCCTACGGGGGTGGGCCCAGATGTATGGCCGGCGCTCCCCGCGAGGCGGGGGGCGATCGACAGGGAAAATTTTAGCAGGTAGTGGTCTGACCATGACACGGGCAGGGGCAAAATACCCCTAACCCCCAGACATGAATCTGATGACATGGAGGAAAACACCAGGTCTAGGGTATGGCCAGCTCTATGAGTGGGGCATACAACATGCTGAGATAAGTTCATGGAAGTCATGGATTCCATGAACTCCAGAGCCGCACCAGAGAGTTCCTCCTCAGCATGCAAGTTGAAGTCCACAACCACCAAAAGGCGGAGGGATCTCAACAAAGCAGCCGAGACGAACTCAGCGATCTCTGGGAGGGATTGTGCTGGGTTGCGGGGAGCACGGTACACCAGCACAATGCCAAACTTATCTCATTGACCCACTGATAGATAGAGGCATTCAACCCCAGGACACACCATTGTCGCAGAACTGCTAACGTAAAGGGTTTCCCTGTAAACGATGGCCACCCCACCACCCCTACCCTCCGGTCTGCCCGCCCACTGCACCTGAAACCCAGGGGGGCACATGAGGGAGAGGGAAGCCCCACCCTCTGCAGTAATACATGCCAGGTTGGCTCGCTCATCCACGATCGAGCCGAGGATGAGAGGGGTCTTATTATGAACTGACCTGGCATTAATCAGGAGGCAGGACAGGTTGGAGGCGCTGGCGGAATGGCACCCAGGCACGTGGCGGTGAGCGAAGGGATCAGAACAGGGGACAGGCAATAGGTGCCTGGCCCGAGTTCTTCTTACCTGATACTTTTTATTAGAAGTTCAAATATTCTATTATGAGAGGATGTCAATTTAATTTTCCAAAGTCAAGAAGTAATTGGCAAATTCTGAGTACTTTTGAAATTGAAGAGTTTGTTCAAGAATGTTTTCCTAGTTTACAAATATGTAGCAATGGCAAGAGTTACACAATTAGGAACACAACTGTGTTCATGTGTATCAGCTAAAGGGCAGCCGAAGGCTGATATACAAGACTGCTTTCTGCTTTCCCAGCAGACAGCTGACTTTGACAGGTGTGATCTGTCAAAATCAGCTGGGGGGGGGGGTTGCGGAGAGCAACCTTTGGCTGCCTTTGATTGAGGGAGAACCCCGGGTGCCTTGGAAGGGAAACGGAGGTAAGCACTTCCCTTCCAAGGCACTCAGGCTTCTCCCGTAATCAAGGGCAGCCAAAGGCTGCTTTCTGCTATCCTGCCAGACAGATGACTAAGCACTTCTCTTCCAAGGCACTTGGGCTGCGGGAAGATGTATCCATCCCAGGGATATCCTGGGGCGGATGCATGTTCGCCCAGACCGGGCAGTTTGCAAGCTTCCCAGGCTGCACAAAGATCAATAGGTCCATGCTCTGCTCACCAAATTGGTGGGGAGAGCACAGATCCATATATCTTCGCCCAGCCCTGGAGGTTTTTAAGGGAAGCAGCGGTGGCAGTTTGCCACCTCCGCTTGCCTTGCAAGGCGCCTGGGCTGGCCGAAGATCCATGGTCCCTGCGATTGTCACCCAGCCTGGGCACCTTGCAAAGGAAGCTCTTTCCTCCTGGTAAGCACTTACCTGGAGGTAAGCGCTTCCCTTGGAAGGCACCCAGGCTGCCCGAAGTTGCATCGTTCCCTGGGAATGATGCAATTTTGTCCAGCCCGGGCGGTTTAGAAGGGAGGCGTGATGGCCACCTCCTCCTCCTTCTTGGTTGCTTCGAACTCTTTTGCAGAGATGGAAGCAACCAAGAAGGAGGAGGAGGAGGTGGCGATGGGCAACAAATGCTGCTCTCCGCTCCGTACGACAGGTGACATTGACAGGCCCGACCTGTCAGACTCAGCTGTTCTGCAGAGCAGAGAACAGCATTCTTAAGTTGAATTATTCAGTTGTCGAAGCAACAGTAAGTCGAGGTACCACTCTACAGTACAAATTATATACAGTGGTACCCCAACTTAAGAGCAGCTCGACTTAAGAGTGGAAAACTGCTGGCATTTTAACTGCTGCCTTACAAATTTTAGATATGGTCTGCTCGACTTACATTTTTTTCCCATTTTTTATTTTTAAACTTATTTTTTTCAATTTTTTAGATAGGTACCCCAACTTAAGAGTAGTTCGACTTAGGAGCATGCATTTGGAATGGATTAAATTCGTATGTTGAGGTACCACTGTATATCAGAATTTGTTTTAAAATTGTGCTTTTAGTTTTGTTGTACATCTCTCAGAGTAGCATTTCGGTAGATGAGTGTTGGGAAAAATTAAAACAAAACCAAACAAATGAATTGTATAATTGAAAACATAAAACATTTCTGATTTTACAAGACAAATCACTGCCCCAAGCAGACTGCAAAAGACTTGGTGAAAAGCACCAACTCAGCAAGCATGTGTAACCTTTTTTAAAAGGAATTTTCATCCTCTCCATTAAAAAAACAGACAAAAACATATTTAGAACAAACCTGTCATCATCCGGGGACTGTCAATAAATCTACCAGGTTTTTCCTTTAGCTGAAGATTTACTGGAAAGAGATGTTGTTTGTTTGAAGTATAAAGCTATATATGAAGAAAACAAAGGAAGAGTTATTCCAGTTACTGAAGACCAGCGCATAGTCGCAGAATATACATTTGTTTTATAGCTGTCATCACAAGAGCATTTCTATATTACAAGATTGGTTTTGGAATATGAGATTCAGATATTTTTTTTCAGGTACATGGGGCAAAAAAGAAGAAGTTATCTTCTGTCCTCTTTCACCTTAGCTCAGTAACAGAGAACCAAATTATGTGGAAGCAAATTTCACAGAAAGGGTTTATGTTTCCAAGGTTCTGTGCAAAAAAAAAAAAAAAAAAAAATATCAGGGAAGCACAAGCCACTTTTAATTTTACAAAGGTCTCTAGCTCTCCACTGGTAATGAGAAGGTTGAAACTTTGACAGTTATCAGCACTTCCACTCATCTTTTGGCTGAGGTTTCACCATTGAGCAAATGACCTAACCTTCCCCTCTGTTTATGCAAGAAAGAGAATGTCTTGGGGCTGAACACAGTGACAGTAACACTGGACTTGATAATATCAACTCCTAATGCAGCTTGAGAAGAGAATTAAGACAGCATACATGTTACATGCCCCCGTCCTTAATGTCGACGACGACGACGACGACGACGACGACGACGACAACAACAACAACAACAACAACAACAACAACGCGCTGTCAATCTGACTCTATGATCAGTGAAGATTCTCAGTCATCCAGGTGAGTTTATCTGGAAGTTGAGTCATGGCAACTGGACTACTTTTTCTTGAGAGACTGAAACGTTTCGCTACTCATCCAAGACTGACAAAGCCATTTGGATGAGCAGGGAAACATTTCAATTTCTCAAGAAAAGAAGTCCAGTTGCCATGTCTCAACTTCCAGACTGACTCTACGATGATACTTTCTAAGGTTTCCTCGATACATAGAAGTTGTTCGTCATTCCTTTCATATAGGGGTGCTGTGGGGTCTCCTCCCAGGAGGTACAATAGGGAATCAAACTCCCTTTATTCACCAAGCTATATGTAAAACAGACTTAAAAAGAGGTGCAAAATATCTGCTAGTCCTGAACTTACCAGGACATTTCTACATTGAACAGTAGATGTATTCTCCCATCGAGCCTCAAATATCCTGTCAGTTTCAAAGTGGCATTCCAAAGGCATATCCTAGATAATGAGAAGACAAGGGAAAGAACTTGTGTAGAAATGTATTATATATGTTGTCAACAAGTCTTGCATTATCACTTCTGTACTCAATACCTCAAAGAACCACTTCCGTTTCCAATTACTGAATATTTCATGAATTGCAATAACACAAGTAACAAGAAATCTAAGGGAGTCGCCACAAGCTCCTTTGTTGTTTTAGCAAACGTGACTGTGACCAGTGTACTTTGATAATTTTAAGAAGCTTGATGAAAGCTTGACAAGTAATTTTAAAAGAATATCATGTTTTTACAGATCTTGAGATAGATGGTATTGAATAGTCAAGCATCAATTTATTTTTATATTTAAAATATATTTATCCCAGCTTTCTCCTTCAAAAGGACCCAAGATGGCTTGCATCATTAAAAGACAACATTTAAAGCTAAAAACAATTATGCAAAATGGGTTACATCATAAAAAGACAGTCTGTAGCCGGGGTGGGGATAGGGGTAGGGATGTTATGCAATCCCTACAACCATCCCCAGTCAGCAATCTGGCTGGAGCATGTTGGACCTGATGAATTTTCCTGACAGTTTCCATATGAAGCCTGATGTAGAAAGTGTTAGAGTAAGCTAGCTGAGATGTAATTAAGGCATGTGGCACCATGGCCAAACCCGTCCTCTCCAGGAATGAGTGTAGCTGGCACACTAGTTTTAATTGAAGAAATGCTCTTCTGGGCACCACCAAAACCTGGGCATCCAGGCTCACAGACAAAACCAGAAGCACCTCCAAGCTCTGCACCTGAGTTTTCCAGAGGGAATGTAACCCTGTCCCTCCTCCTTGATTTGTGTTTTGAGTGACTAGGGACACTACAGAGAACTGTGTAGGGCAGGCATGTCCAAATTTCAGACCTTCAGATGTTTTGGACCTACAACTCCCACAGTCCCTTTCACTGGCAATCTAAGCTTAGAATTCTGAGAGTTGTCGTCCAAAACATCAGGAGGGCTGGAGTTTGGGACATGCCTGGTCTAGGGTGTGAAACAGGAATCCCCAGCACCACCTTCTAAGTTTTCTCCTCCAGGAAGTACTGGAGCAACCATAAAACAGTACCTCCAAGCCCCATCCCAGAGAGATGGGTGGGAAAGATACCATGGCTGATGGTATTGAAACCCACTGAGAGGTCCAGCAGAATCAACAGGGCAACACTCCTCTTACCCCATTCAGGCGGGTAGCATGGTGAAATTTAAAACAGGAAAGAGGTAATTACAAACAAAACTAGTGCATATTAATTGAAATGGGGGCGGGGGGGAAAGAAACAAGTCTTCATTCAGGAGCTTAAAAATATATGTATGATTGCAGCCAATGATCTTTGCTCACAAGCATTTGTAAATATATATATACAAAGCAATCATGAGATGTGTTTTTCCCCAGAGAAACCACATGTTGCTAATCTTCTCTAGCATTTAGAGGCAGGCTGAGGAAGCCAGACTCGAAGGTGGTTGTCTGGAGTTTTCATTTGGGAACTGAGGTTCTTCAGTAGCTTTCCTGTTTATTCCATTTCTTATCAAGTTACACAGAAAATTTCTTCCTGTGTAATCACCTTGATACACCCCAGAGGAAGCCAAGCCTTCTTCCTCTTCCTCTTCCTCTTCTTTTTTTCTTTTTCTTTCTTTCTTTCTTTCTTTCTTTCTTTCTTTCTTTCTTTCTTTCTTTCTTTTTGCGGGCATTGTAGCAGCATATCCTTATTAACCACTGCCAGACCTTAGGGAAGCAACTGTAATAAACCCACAGTACAAAGAGTTTTCTTTGCTCATGATGTGAGCAAACTGAGCCTTTGTCTAAGACTTGTTAAGTTCCCTCTGTTGGTTACTGCTACACTTCAGAAACCGTCAATAAAGACCATTTAAGAAGCTATTTAAACACTGTTTTGCTCTGAACAAAAAGGAAAGCTTCGTGCATGCCCAGTTTTAAGTAGGGAAATTGTTTTTCTGACAAGCCCACATGTAAATTAGGGTTTGCAATCACACAGAGTTGTTTAAAAACATGACCCACTGTGAAACATGGACCCCCCCATATTAGCTTTTGTCAAAATGTTTCCTTTTTATTTATTCATTTGCCTTTTTTAAAAAAAAAAGAAAGTAAACACATAAATCAACTGTGGCCTGTCTAACCTAGGAACCTAAAAAGAAGAAAAGAAATTGAAAGTGGGATCTATCCATTTTTCTACCCTACGGTTCAGTTCTCCATAACAGAGATTGGCACAAACTGCTGGTTCATCCTTTGGGCAAACAGGTGCTTGGTAGTTATCCGAAGAATGAACTGGCATGAACCACCAAACTGGTGCTTTGTGCCCATCTCTAAACCCTAATAGCTTAAACTGCTCAAGGACCACACTGCACATATAGGAATGGAGTGTTTGATTAATATCTTGTGTTGATAAAGCATCCTAAAGTTCCTGGACCTGGTTAGAGGAGGAGGGGCGATATGAATGAGACGTACAAAATAATGCAGGGCATGAATAAAGTGGATAGAGGGACGCTCTTCTCCCTCTCACAAAATACCAGAACTAGGGGACATACACTCAAATTGAGGGCTGGGAGAGTGCTGTTAGTCTGTGGAACTCCCTGCCACAGGATGTGGTGATGGCATCTGGGCTGGATGCCTTCAAAAAGGGATTAGACAGATTCCTGGAGGAAAAGTCCATTACAGGTTACAAACCATGATGGAGATGTGTTATCTCCAGGCTTAAAATCGGGGTACTTCAAGGGCCAGATGCAGGGGAGTGGTATCAGGAGACAGATATCTAGTCTCATGCGGTCCCAGAAACATTTGGTGGGGGCCACTATGAGATACAGGAAGTTGGACTATATGGGCCTTTGGCCTGATCCAGCATGGTTCTGCTTATGTTCTTATATTCTAGGAGATCTTATCCATTCTGTCCTGGATACAGGTGTTCTGGTACAGGTTTCAACAACGGCTGTTTTCAGATATTTAAAAGCAGAAATGCCTAAGATACCAAAAAGATACTCTTTCATGCAATTAATAATTAGCTTTACACCATTTGTAAAAACTCAAACATTTATCTCTCACACACATTTCAGAAACGATGATTCTAAGATTATTCATCTGAACAGAATAGGAAAATGCATGGAACACATTTTTTTTCTTATAGAAATAGACACTGTTAAACCCAAATGTGACTGACAATCAGGGATGAATTGCGACCATATTTCTGGTTTTGATTTAATTTCTAAAAGATTTTACTGCTTGATGCTTTTAACAAGCTGGTTTTTCACTTTCACTGGCATGGGGCTCATAGTATTGCAAATATAGTCCCCCGTGAGAGCTGCTGTACACCTGCAAAATCCACTGAATGGAATATGGAAAAAATATTCAAGTTGATGAAGTTGATTCTCTACACCCACCCCAAACACTGTTCTAATGAAAGTTTTTACAACATTATAAATCCATGTATTGTACAAACGTCGTGAAGGTTCTTGCATTACAATGCAAGAACAGACGTGTAACAGATCCCTAGTGATCGTCTGCATAGAAGGCACACAGCACATTTTCTTCTTCCTCTTTAAGCCCACCCAGTCTCTTAATGACATGACTGCTTTCAATTAAGGTCCTCCCTGTGATGGCTATTTCAGCTCTTGTGGCAGGTGAGGAAGGCAGGTTGTTGTATATCGCTCTCCTTTCAGCTATGATCTGAGCCTGGTACTTTATTAGCAACCTCTACATTTTGACTCGTGACATAAAGAGAAGAATCCACCTGTTGTGCCTATCTATCCAGTTACCTTGATAAAAGCGGCATTCCTCAAGGTGATGGTAATGTCCTGGGAAACTCCTGCTGAAACTGGTGCAACCGTGGCAGGCACAATCTGCGGACAATCAGTGCTGTTCTGTAGGTCAAGAAACAAACAAAACAAATGGAGATTAATATGGTTAACATGGAACTTTCCTAACACATGGCCAATATCTTGAAGCTCTGAAAACACGTCTTTTCAGTGGTTCCTAAAAATCATTAGCTCCAAATTTCAATATTCTCTTACAAACAGTTCTCTCATTTGGAGGCTTACAACTCAATTCTATAAGTGATTACGGTCACATTATAGCCAGTGGGATTTATATGGGATTCTTTAGTAATCACTCTTAACAACCACAACCCTAGTTGTACAATTACAAGTATTTCAACTCCACAGTTCCAGCAAAAGTTTATATATTCCATATGCTTTTATATTGAAGACAACTTTGATTCCAAACAACTGATAGATGACAAAGGCATCATCAGTATAAGTTGGCATCTTCGTTTACAAAGACTAAGGATATCTTAGGTTGTACTGTTCGTTCATATTCCTCATTCATCCTATGGATAAACACAAAGTTTACAGAATCAACCCCATTATCTTAAAGCAACTGACATCATTCCATAGAAAAACTAATTAACTCATAAATTAAAAGGAAGTCAAATGTTCTAATTGTCTGCCACTATTTATTATTTATTTTACTGCATTTATAACCTGTCTTTCTTCCAGGGAACCGTGTGTGGCTTTCCTCTTCCTATTTTCTACTCACAATAACACTGTGAAGCTGAGAGATTCTCAGCTTTGCCATCCAAAGTCACACAATGGGTTTCATGGGCAACTGTGGATTTGAACCCAGATCTTCTGAGTTATACTTCAGCACTTCAAACACTCCACCACCCTAGTTCTTCAAGTGTTTTTAGTAAAATACAACCATGGTATACAGTTTCCGTATACATGTTTTGGTTACTAGAAAAGCAGCAATTGAAGTTTTAAAAATAAAATAAAAACTTTGTTGTTATGTTAGGGAAGCAGTAAGAACACTGGTGTCTCACAATGCTCAAAGGCTGGTTCTCATACCGCAGTCATTGACCAATGCCTGATTTGCAGTCGAGAAAGCCACTTAAGAAATGGGCTAACATTTGAAAAGATAAGCCGGAGACCACTTCTCAGCTGCAAAAGCAAAGAATGCCAGGGACTTTTCACGCTCAGAGGGCTTCTCCCCAGATTCTTCTTAAGTCCACTTGCAAAGCTTCTCAATTATCTTGAAGTGCTTGCTTGATGAGAGAAAGGGTGTTTTGGAATTGATCAGGACACTCTGATCTTAACCAATACACCAACCTGGGTTGACGCTATGGAGAGACTAAGGGATAATTTGAAGAAAAAGAAAGAAAGAAATGGAGGGCCTGGAGGTGATCTTTGAAAGCCACCTACTCTGTTCGTTCTCCAGTTCCTTAACCTATATAAAATGTTGGTAGCCTTTAGCAAATTAGCAAATTAATTGCTACTCGCTGAGCATGAAAAAGAAGCAAAGTCAAATATCGCAAAACGAGGTAGGATTCTGGAGCTGTCAGCAAAGCTGAAAGTAGTGTGCACTGACTACTTAACATACAAATGTATTTCATTCTCATTATTTTAATGACACACGTTTTCCACTTGAACTAGTCAAAAACATATACTGTGATTTGAAATACTTCAGAGTTTTCTTCTGATGTCAACACAAGGAGCCTCATTGTAGGAAGGGCTATCCCCTTCTCTTCAATGAAGATGAAAGCAAACATACCAACAGAGCTGTTGTATTTAAGAGAAAGAGAAGTTGATGGGGCTAATTTATTAAACACTAGAACTTGTAAGGCTTTGCTCAATTCCTTCTCTTGTGGTTTTAAAGCAATCTCTTTACTGGACCAAGTGTATTTCATTCTCATTATTTTACTCCACAGTAAACAAGCATAAAAATGTGTTTCCATGCAGAACAGGTGACAACATGAGCTGTCCCATATGTTTTACAATTACTGTGTTATAGGTGAAAACAAAATAAAAATAAAAATAAAAAGTAAAAGCAAAACAAAACCATAGTGGCACCTTAAAGACTAACATATATTTTAATATGAGCATTTGTGGTCAAGTCCATTTCATCGGACTGCTTTTGTAACAGGGATTAATTACCATTTTAACCTTTAAGCAGAGGGATAAGACATGATATGTGTTATAGGTTATTTTCTGTACCTCCATGACAATTCCAATGTACTGCAGTTAGGTTTGTGTGTGTTGTGTCGTTACAGTCGTGACCGACTCTTCGTGACTCCATGTCCATGGAGTTTTCTTGGCAGGAATACTGGAGTGGTTTGCCTGGTATTCCCTGGTGGTCTCCCATCCAAGTACTAACCAGGGCCGACCCTGCTTAGCTTCCGAAATCAGGCGAGATCGGATGTGCTTAGGGCATCTAGGCAGCTCGCAGTTAGGTTTAGGGTAGCTTTAATATACATCTTATAGTTTATGGAATTTCACCCTCCTCCCACCCCACAATTGGGACCAAAAAGTCTAGTTCTGTTTGGATTTTGCCACAAAACATGGTTTGTGAGGACAAAAATGTTCCAATCCTAGTCTGCATCTGTATTCTTTCCCATCTTGGTAAAGAACATGCTGAAATGGGAGGGATGGCTGCACACTGTGTCCTTTAAAGTAGTCATTCATTTAAGTGTTTCCAGCCCTGGGCAATGCAGATCCTGAAGAACAACCAAAAACAGCTTTCCCCATCCCCACCCTCACTAACACTAGCAGACAACAAAAGGTTGTGCAAAACTGAGGGCCTTGACACCATGCACACAATGCTTGCTACAAACTCTTATTAAGGGTTAAACTACTAAATCCTGGTTCTCAACTCCCTCTTTTGTTGTGCTCCTGCCTTTTGTCTGCAGCCTAAGGAAAGCAACTGAATGCTGCAGCCCACACATCCTGATGTTTAATCACCCCAGCAAACACATTCTAGATGGATGAACCTGGTACATTCATCTGCACAGCAGGTATAGTTCGCCTAAATGTACCTGAGACAAAACATCAAAAATAAAAAGACCTTTTCACATTTGGTATTTAATCCTTTATAAATCTGTTTTAAATATGCATTTAAATGGTGCCTTTGATATTAAGCTAGGAAGCTACTTTCTTTTTTAAAAAAAGCATTAATTCTTGCAGCAACATAGGTAACAAAAAGAAGAAAAACACCCTGGGGACACTGAAACAGTGATGTATTCAAAGTCACAAATAAGCTAGTGTCGACCTGGGGGAAAGGGAGTCCAGCTGGCAAGCATCATATTTTCAGGACACTTCATAGATAGCAGGAATCATCAAGAAGGACAGCCACAACATCTAACTGTATCTGGGCACACACTATAGCTTTTGCTGTAAAATCAAGGGTTCCAACACTGCATCTTATTGATGCAGAAAACAGAGTACCTGTCAGTAACTTTAAAAGAGAGTAGTTTGCTGCAGCCAAAGCAAACAACCAGTAGAAATATGTCTGTGGAGATTCTCAGTCATTCAGGTAAAGTTATCTGGAAGCTGAATCATGGCAACTGGACATCTCTTTTTGTACGCTCGAAACATTTCGTAACTCATCCAAGCAGCTTCCTCAGTCTGAGGAAAGGTACAGCTGAAGCCTCCAATTTATAGTTCACCTTGATTTCCCATCACCCCGGTCTGAATAGGCTCATTAGGTGGCCAATGGCCTGAATAGGCTCACTAGATTACAATGGCCTGGGGTATATGTAAGTCAAACACCTATGTAACCCTTTCCAACACACATTAAGTATGAATCATTAGCTGTGGCTTTCCTGGCGGAGGTGTGAAGTGCTTCTGATTTGTCTGGGGATCGATGATAGGGCAGCATGATAAGTGGCAGACAGATTGTGCCTGAGTCCCCCACCTCTGTTGAGGGAGGAGTTTTCAATATACACATGAATGGCCTCCCTGACTCCTCTCTCAAACCAACTATCTTCTCTGACGAATATGTGTACATACTCATCTTTGAATGATTGCCCTTTGTCTTTCAAGTGGAGGTGCATTGCTGATTCTGGTTCTGGGATGTTGCCCCTCCTGTGTTGGACCATCCTCCTTTTTTAGTGGGTGTTTAGTTTCTCCAATGTAGAGGTCTGCACACTCCTCACTGCATTGGACTGCATATACTATATTGCTCCTTTTGTGTTTTGCTGTTGGCTCCTTTGGGTGGACAAGTCTCTGCCTTATTGTGTTTGTGGCTTTAAAGTAAACAGGAATGTGGTGGTTGCCAAAACTCCTGAAAAGCTGGGTGCTGGGAAGAGTTGCATAAGTGGGACTTTCATGTACCCCAGGCCATTTGTCCACCTAGTGAGCTCATTCAGAGCACGGTGCTATGAAATCAAGGTGAACTATAAATTGAAGGCCTGGCCACTAAATTTCCTGAGACTGACCAAGTTGTAGCAAAGTAGCTGTAGCTGTTTTGAAGTAGTAAAATGTTTCTATCTCACAAGGAAAGAAGTCCAGTTGTCATCAATTTCTAGATGACAAAAATAAACTTGAATGAACTGCAACCCACTTGACCAGATCCATTTGAGATAGTTTAGTGTTGTATTTGTTTAAGTGAAAGCAATGTGTTGCCCTCTAAGCTGTTGGATGGTAGATTTCGAGGTATGCTCGAAAATAGTCATGCACTGTTTGGACTATTTTCACAGTGGATGAATACCAGAATTTTACTTTCATTGTATTTTGCTGCCTAACTTTTACATTTTGTGAATGATTTATGGAATTTTTAAATGTATATGGTCCAAGCAAGATGGCTATGGGTTTTATGATATTTTACCCAATTGTTTTTATTCTATCTGTATTTTATACTAATTTTGTTATATGTTGGCCATGGGCTGTAAATAAATTTTACTTACTTACTTACTTCACAGAGCCTCGTGGCGCAGTGGTTAAATGCCTGTACTGCAGGTAAAACTGTGCTCACGACCTGGGTTCAATCCCTGGTAGCTGGCTCAAGGTTCACTCAGCCTTCCATCCTTCCGAGGTCGGTAAAATGAGTACCCAGCTTGCTGGGGGGGGGGCAATGTGTAGCCTGCACACTGTAATTAAAATTGTAAACCGCCCAGAGACTACTTGTAGTGGTATGGGGCGGTATATAAGCAGAACACTTTGCTTACTTACTTACTTGCTGTATGTGTTTAAATGAAAGCAACCTGCAGGAGCACCCTTGCCTCATGGGAGGTTCCCACCACAAGGAGCAAAGGAAGAATCTCAGCCACCTCCAGAATGCATATTTCTGATGCCACCGATACAAAATGTAACAACACAAAGCCAGATCAGATATGTCTGTGAACACTGACAAGTATTGCATCCCATGTTGCATTTATTTGTGCACTAACATTCTCATGTGACGTTTTTCAACAAGAGTTGCCTCCCAAATCACATTTATGTATACAGGACTTTTTATTTTAATGCTTTCAAATATCAATGTCTGCTGATGTCGTACTTGACAATTAAAATTCAGTTCATGGCAATGAAACATCATTTGAAATCTTACTTTATCCCCCCCCCACCCGGAGAGAAAGCAACATCTGTTAGGTAAAGCCATTACATGAATTTCAGATTAATGCAAATATTCAAGCCTTTTTACCCACCTCCTTTGGTTACCCTCACTGCGACACATATTCCTTGTGACTCTTTGAGATTTAAAAGGGAAAGTAACTCAAGAAGATTGCAAAGGTATATAAAAGTGAGTACAGGAGTTTCTCAATTAGATTTGCCAAGGGTATTTTTTATGTAGATGATCCCTCTTGGATGTCCTTGGATTTATCTACTTAGTTTAATCCTTGACAGATTAAGTCGCTTATTTTGCTGACAGTGCATGGATTCTAAGGGCCTGAAAAGGGGAAGCTGTGGTCAAGGGGCTACTGAAAATGCTGCCCTTTATCTAAAAGAGTCCAGGCACAATGTGACAGGCAGGAGGACATAACATATGCCTCATCAATAACACTTTCATGGGGAAGACAATTTGGGGAAACCAGAAGCACCATCTTCTTCCTTTGTGTATTCACATTTTCAAGGAACCAAGCAGTCATAAAAACTAGGCTTGATGCCAGTATTGAGATAACTTGTGATCCCCTTTGTCCTACAGTGTTGCAAACTCCAGTACTTTTTCTTCTACCATTTCTTTTCCATTGAAGGCACCTAGTATGAAAGAGAAGGTATTCTCCCCTAGATACAGTAACACTTTCTTTGTCTGAAATAAAAGCAGACTGCCCAGGTGTAAAGGGGGGTTCTTCCAGTAGTTACTAACAAAAGGGTTTTTTTTTTTTTGCTCTTCTACAAGCCCTTTCCTTTAAAGCTTTAATTGGAGGTTTGGCCTCGGCAAAATTGGAGATGGTTGGCCTCGGTGAAAGAACACTTTGGCTTCAAAAGTTGTTACTGGATCTAGGTTTTATCACATGTTATTTAATAACAAAGAAACTCTCTCCCATGCCGATGTGTGTCTGGTAATTAGAAATAGGAAGAGCGTGGTTATCACAGCCATCCACCTTTATCAGCTGCACCAGAATCAACTCTCTTCTGGTCCAATGCATGCATCAATTCTAGCACGATGGTTCCCAATCCTAGGTCTCCAGATGTTCTTGGACTACAACTCCCAGAACAGATCGTGGGAGGCTTTTAGTCCAGAAACATCCGAGGATCCAGGATTGGGAAATCATGGCTCTAGCAAATTTAGAGCAGGCCTACAAAAATGATTGATACCTTGTTCCTGTTCACTGAGTTTGAGATTCCCTATGTTTCCATTGTTTTGTTGTTGTTGTTTTGTTTTAATACCAAAACTGATGGTGTTTTGTAGGGATGGGAAGTTCTCAATTAATCTTATTTATTTATTTATTTATTTATTTATTTATTTATTTATTTATTTATTTATTTGTTTGTTTGTTTGTTTGTTTGTTAAACTTATATCCCGCCCATCATCCCAAAGGGAACTCTGGGCGGCTAACAGGGATAAAACAAGTAAACAAGATATAGGCTTGGACAACAGAGGCAAGATGGCGGCGGGCCTGAGCGAAGGGAGGGGGGGGAAGGAAACTAGCAAAACTAACTAACAAGGTCGCCAAAGGCCTCTCTGAAAAAGAGGGTCTTCAAGGCCTTCTTAAAGGCAGGCAGGGACTCTGTTAGGCGCAGCTCACTGGGGAGATGATTCCAGAGAGAGGGGCCCACCACAGAGAAGGCGTGGTCTCGCATACGCGATTTCCGCGCATCTCTGGGTGTGGCCACCCTCAGTGAGCGTGCCTGCGCATATCTCGTGGGTCTGGACTCAGTTGCCCTTTGGGAGACACGCTCCGCCAGGTACTCTGGTCCCAAGCCGTGGAGGGCTTTGAAAATCAAAACCAGGACCTTGAACCTGATCCGGAAGACAACAGGGAGCCAATGCAGGCGAGCCAGGACTAGGGTGATGTGCTCGTATCTACGGGCACCCACCACCAGCCTAGCCGCCACATTCTGCACCCGCTGTAGCCTCCGGACCAGGGTCAAGGGCAACCCCACATAGAAGGCATTGCAATAGTCGATCCTTGAGATCACCAGGGCCTGCACAACTGTCCTCAAGGAGGACTCAAGGTACTGGCGGATCTGGGCGATCCTGCGGAGGTGGAAAAAAGCGGCCCTGGAGACAGCCATCACCTGGGCTTCCAGGGAGAGGGCTGAATCCAGGACCACGCCCAGATTCCTGGCCCTGTCTGTAGGCTGGAGGGAAACACCCCCCCCAGCATAGGGAGGGGGCCATTGTACCCAGACGAGGGCGCCCCGAAAAACAGAACCTACGTCTTCTCCAGATTCAGCTTGAGCTGGTTATCTCTGGTCCATTCCAGAACGGCCTCAAGACACTGATCGAGGGAGCGGATTGCTTCCTCTGCAGACGACGAAAAGGAGAGATAGAGCTGCGTGTCATCAGCGTACTGATGACAGCGAACTCCATATCTCCTGATGACCTCCCCCAGCGGCCTCATGTAAACATTGAACAGCATGGGTGAGATTGCCGACCCCTGGGGCACCCCACAAGGGAGAGTCCAAGGAGCCGACAAGACATCACCCAGCTGAACCCGCTGAATCTGGCCGCCAAGGAAGGAACGGAGCCAGGCCAAGGCCTGACCACCAATTCCTGCCTCCGCGAGCTGGACCAGTAGGTTACCGTGGTCAACGGTATCAAAGGCTGCTGAGAGATCAAGGAGGACCAACAGGGAGCTCCCCCTATCGGCCTCCCTGAGGAGGTCATCCTGCAGAGCGACCAGGACAGTCTCGGTCCCGCGAAGAGGTCTGAATCCAGACTGAAAGGGATCCAGGATATGATTTACCTCCAGATATGACTGAAGTCGGACAGCAGTCACCCTCTCGACAACCTTGCCCAGGAAGGGAACAATGACAATCGGGCGATAGCTGGATAAATCGTCCAACACCATGCCAGGTTTTTTAAGAGTGGGTTTCACCACGGTCTCCTTTAAACGGGAAGGGAAGCATCCCTCCCTAAAAGAGGCCGTGGCAATGGCGGAAACCCACTCAGGCATGTTCCCTTCGGCAGATTTAATGAGCCAAGCCGGGCAAGGGTCAAAGGGAGTGGCCGCCGGCCGGCAACGAGCCATGACTCTGGAGGCCTCCGCCGAGGAAACCGGCCCAAACTCATCCAGGAGGGGAGAACGGGGTGTGTGTGAGGCACCAGAGATCTCAGAGGGTGGGCTAGAGCAACTGGGGGGCAAGTCGGATCGGATGGCCTCAATTTTTGATCTAAAATGGGCTGCAAATTGCTCAGTAGTGAAATCACTAGGAGGAGGCCTCAGCTGACTGGGATTGGAGAGGTCCCGAACCACCCGGAATAACTCTGTCTGGCGGCTCAAGGCCTCGCCAATTCTCAGGGAGACATAAGATCTTCTAGCGTCCCTGATCGCGCGAAGATAGCGGCCAGTCAGCTGTTTAAGAGCAGCCCTATTCTCTTCCGTGCGGCTTGCCCTCCAAATGACCTCCAGTCTCCTGTGTTCTTGTTTCATCGACCGCAACTCATCCGTATACCATGGGGAGGAGCGGTCTCCACATCGCAGGAGGCACTTGGGGGCGATCCGGTCCACCGCCCCAGTGGTACCCACATACCAACTCTCCACCAGGGCATCGACTGGATCGTCTGCAAGACTGCCAGAGAGCTCCCCGAAGGCCTCCATGAACCTGGCAGGGTCCAGGAGCCTCCATCTCCTGGAAGGACTGAGTCCTCTCTGCAGGACCACGTACTACCTCAATCTCTCGTACTTCTGAAGGGGGGCTGCCATCTTTCCTGGCCTTGGTCTTCCCTTCCTGAGGCAGGTCGTGACTGGCTTCATCGTCATAAAAGAACATTGTTAAGTAGGGCATGATGAAACTTGCTGGGGAAGAAGTCAGTATTACATGGTGTGGGATGGGAATACCATGTACTAGGGCAAGAATGTCAATGATACACCATTAACTGGGGTGGTGGTACCAGAACTGACCAGTGGATGGGAAAAGAGAACAAGGAAATGTCTGGAAGGAATGACCCATGGTTTCAAATGTCACTATGCCAATGCACAGAGGACAGAAAACAAACAAAATGAACTTGAACTCTTAATGCTGGATGATATCTATAATTTAACAGGCATTACTGAATACTGGTGAGATGAAACACAAGACTGGAATATAGTAATTGAAGAGTATAGTTTGCTCCAAAGGGGTAGATTCAACCCAAAGTGGGTGAAGAGGAGCATTAAATATGAAGGATGGGCACACCTATACAAGGATCCATCTCTTGGAGCATGGAATGATCCACGTGATGGAGAGGAGAGGGAAGCAACAGTGCTGGTTGGGTGAGACCTTCAAGCCAGACTGATCACTATTGTGATGCCCTTCTAGTTCATGTTACCGGTCATTCAAAGAGGAGAAACATGGTAGGAATAGAAGGTTTCAAATACCGATATTTATTGGAAACCCAGCTCTGTAAAAAATTTAGAGTTCAATGAATGTCTCACTTGCTCTTTGATAGTCTTGTCATTGAGATGGTGGAAGTGACACATATGTCAGCTTCCCCTAGATCTGGTCCTTACTAGCAAAGAACTGTCCAATGCAATGGAAGTCGCGGGGCCCTTGGGGAATACAACTATATGCTCTTTGGATCTGTTACAGTGCACTACACACAGGAGAAACTGAGAGTAGGAAAGCTGACTTTAATAAATCTAAGGAAATACCAGGAGAGATAAGAGTCAAAGAGAAGGGCATTCACAATGGATGGGATTTTCTTATGGGATTTAATGAAGACTCAATCACAAACAATTCCCACCAGAAAGAAGAATTAGAGGAATCTAAAGAAACGTGTATGACTGCCTCAAGAGCTCTGAAACAGGCTGAGGTTTTAAAAAGGACATACATAAGAAAGCAGAGGGAAGGATAAATAATTAAGGAGTTGTACAAAGGAGTAGCCAATACTTGCAGGGAGATGGTCAGAGGGAGTAAAGTTTACAATGAACCTAGGCTTCCCAAAGAGCATAAAATAATTGTAAAAAGTCCCCCCCCCCCAGATTTGCTCAGAACGAGAAGAAAAAAAGAAATAAGTGGAGGTCTCCAGTCAACAAATGCTAGTGGATGGCAGAGAAGGTAGAACTGCTTAACATCTACTTTGCTTGTCTCCTGTTGGAAAATTTAAAAAAAAGTGCTCAACCTTGAGACAGTAAAATAGCAGATGCAGGGAGAGGAATGCTATTCAAGGCAGATGAAGAAGTGCTATGGGAACACTTAACCCCTTTAAATTAATTCAAGTCTCCAAGGCCACATGAACTCCATCCAACTAGCAGATGGAGCCTCAGAGCTTTACTCTGAAACTGTTGAAGAACAGATGAAGTTCCTGAAGATTGGAAGTGGGTAAATGATCTTCTGTTACCAAGCTAACAAAATGTGGCCTAGACCAACATATGCACTTTTACTTGGCTGATGAGTGGTCAGTAATGGTTACTTGTCATCCTGGTTATAGATGGCAAGTGGGAAACTGCAGGGTTCTGGCTCAGTGTTATCCAACATTTTTACAAAGTTCTCCAGTGAAAGAGTAGATAGGGTGCTCATCAAGTCTTCAGATGACACCACACTGGGGATGACAGGTTCTATTTCAAAATGATGGTAATAGACTGGAGAACTGCGTCACAACAAACAAAATGAGTTTCTTCAGGTGAAAAAGGTACATGTTTACATGTAGGCAGGGAAATTGAATACATAAATGAAGGATAGCTGACATGTCCTTTGGCAGCAGTGCATGCAAAAAAAAGATCTAGTGATTTTAGTAGGCTACATATTAAACATGAATTGACAATGTGATATGATGGCAACAAAAGTTAACAGTACTCAAGAAGAAGAGTGGTCCGATCAAAGGAAGAACAGTACTGCCCTATATTCTATGATTCACCTGGAATACTGTGCCCCATTCTAAATAATTTAAACATACTGTAATATTGACAAAACGGATCAGAAGAGGGCAAACAAGAAACCAAGTCCTATAAGGAATACAGTCCCCCCCCCACTACCATTTCGCGGTTCAGGTAGTGCGGTCCCGCTACATCGCGGGATCGCGGGACCTGCACCGCAGGGGGGGGCATCTGGTAGCTCAGTGCATCCCCCCCGCACCTCCGAGAAGCCCGGGGGTGGGGGCGATAGCGTTGCTCTCCATCACCCCCCTGGGCGCCGCCACACGGGAGGGCTGCGGGGAGGGGTGGCATCCATCTCCTCGCCCCCCCAGGCGCCTCTGAAGGGCCTCGAAGCCGCGCGGGAGGGCTGCGGGGATGGACGGCGCCCCTCTCCGCAACCCTCCCGGGTGCCTCCGGAAGGCCTCGGAGCCGCGCGGAATGGCTGCGGAGACGGACAGCGTCCCTCTCCGTCACCCAGCCGGGCGCCTCCGAAAGGCCTTGAAGCCGTGCGGGAGTGGTGGCAGTGGACGATCGGATTGCTCCACGCCCCCCATGCTCCTCCGAGGCTTTTGGGAAAGGCGCGGGATCGCTCCCGCCCCAGGCCCCCCCACCCGCTTCCACATATCGCGGATTTTCGTGGATCGCGGGTGGGGTTACTGTAGTTGAGGGAAAAGGGTATGTTCAGTTTTGAGAAATATGACTGTTGAAAGGCTGTGATGTAGAAAATGGAGCAAATTTGTGCTGCTCCAGACAGTAGGCACTGAATGAATGGGTTCAAATTATAAGAATGGAGTTTTTGACTATAGATGAGAAAGGACTTCTTGACTGTGAGAATAAACGTTCTGATAAAGGCAAAGCAATGTTTGGAGGTCACTAAAAGGTTACAAATATGAGCTTTTAAATTCTGTTGTACGTTTCATCAAGCAAAAAATGGTTAAAAAAAACTCCATGAGGTTCAAGAAAATGGTCCAAAATTGGGCCAAGTGTGAGGCCCACAGAACATGAAATCAAACTGCTAGGACAGTAAAATGGACTTTTAGATTCCACATGGGAAAGAGGTGGCAAAGATATCAATTCACAAAGCTCTCTGTTCCTACCTCCCCCTCCCCCTAGATATGCCCATTGCCCTGAACAAGACTACAACATCTGAGTTTAGGTCTGGAGGAGAAAGCTGCAGAACTGTTGTCAGTCTTTGCTTCAGCAAAATAGGAAAACACACAGGTCATGCACAAGTTTAAAATATTCATCACAGCCAAACTGACTGCCATACCTAGCAGCCAGAAAAGCTGGAATGCCCACAAGATTACTATCTCATGCAAAATAAACAAACAAACAAACAAACAAAACCCTTGTTGGCATGCCAGTAGAATTCCTCCCACAGGGCACAGAATGTTTTCAGCAGCAAATGTAAAAAGTAGCTTTGCTCTTTCCATTCACAGAAGCCAAGTGCTAGACTGGGCAACACCTTTACTGGACTACTCAAACAAACAAGACCTAAGGGCTTACTTGTAACTTTTACATGCTCAGTTAAAGCTACTATCCAGGAATGAACCTTTCCTCTATGAGTGCATCATCACATGGCTACTTCTTACACCAAGAGCTGTCTGTCAGTGGAACTGACTACCTTGCAAGTTATTGGACTTTTCTTCACTGTTTTAAAGAAAGGTTAAGTAGTGATCTATCAAGGATGATTTAGCTATGGATTTCCTAGATCAACAGCAGGGGTGCAAAATGTTACCCATGTGATTCTTGCCAAATCAGATTCTTTCCAACTTCCACTGTTCTAATAAATTTACAGATCTAATTTTTCTAATTATTTGATTATTTCAGAATGCTTTTGCACTTTTACATAATTGAGACAGAATGAAACTGGGGAGGGAGGGAGGTGCAACAGAGTTGCAAGAGGGACTGGGAAGTGAAAGTGGAAATTGTGGCACAAGGATCATACAAGGACAGACTGAATACATGGAATCAATTTGAAATGTAAAGGCTTAGTAAAATGATTGCAAAATGGCCAATTTATTTAAATTATCTCCAATTTAAATGTAAAAAGCAATGTTATGCCAAGCTTTCCTGGTATTAGGAGATGCATTTTAGAGAAAGGTAATTTCTTGTTTCAGTGAATCTACTATGCTTAGCTTGTCAGCTGCTGTTTTATTAGGGTCCCACAATAGACCAGTAAAAACTGTACATGCACAATACCCACACATACAGCTTCTCAAAAATAATTTTATTGCACAAGTCCAGGCATTGCAAAGCACATGGAAATAAAGATACTGGTCCAATTCTGAATGCTAATAAAGTATCAAGGGATTAAAACTGTCTGCAGAAAAGATTAGGGAAGTTGCCTACTTGTACAAAAAATTATTTTTTTAAACCATATTTCTAAACATTTTTACTTAAACTGATCAAGCTATTTAAGTCTATGTGAGTGTACACACATGTGTGCATGTGTATGAATGGGGCTTTACATCAGTAACGGGGGGAAAAACATGTTGCTTATATGCCATCCCATAGAGCTTTAGTGATTTACAATTAAATTATGCATTATTGCCTCTACTGACTTTGGAAGGCTGGAAGGCTGAGTCAACTTTGAGCCAGCTACCTGGGATTGAGCCTCAGGTCATGAGCACTGTTTGACAGCAGTACAGCAGTTTAACTACCATGCCACAAGGCTTTTCAGTGAACATAACACACAGGTTTAAGCAAGTCTATTGTTCATAGATGGAATATGAAACTCAGAAGGATAAAGCACTTTAGATTCAGTCAAGCAAAATACTGGTAGTCACGATTTTTAAAATGTATGAATAGAAGATCTGCAAAATCAAATAGGGCTAACTATAAAGGAATTTCTACATACTGTTCACCCTTATCAAATGTCCATTTAGCTTCTCTCATCCAAGACATACACATACGGTATATGTAGGGATATAGAGTACTGGAGGCCTAGATACCAAACGACCAGCAGAGTTCTTTGCTGGTCCTTCAGTCACCAACTGTGATATGAGGAGCAAATAGACATCTGTATCTAATGATCTAGGTCTGCAAAGTTTCCTTGGCTAACATACAAATACTTCAGAATTTTCTATCATATTCTTTGCAATAATGACATTTCTAGAATGTTAGTCAACTCAATGCCCCCATCAGCAGCTGTTACTTTCCCAAATGAAAACAAATTAGGTATCATTAACACTTAAAAGTAATATGAATTAAGGAGGGGTTATGTGGCTTACATTCATCAATACTGAGTCCTCACATTCAGTTGCATTGGAGAGACAGCTGTATTTTCTAGTACACCAGTAACACTTCCATTTAGCTGAGAGGCAGCTGATGCATCTGGAACATATGAAAGGTGCGTGGCAGTTACTAATTAATGCAAGTGTAGTTTATACTGAAATTTTGGGGGAAACAAATGTCTGTTATTTTTATGTGAGGTAGGAAACCTAAAAGTTGTTCTTCAGCCTATCTACTTACACTGTTTCACATCTGTTTCTGAGTGATTTCTCTTATCCATTGTTTCAGACTTGGTTTTATAGGAAATATTCTGCTTTCTCAAATACACAGATATAATTCTGCCATTAAAGGACACTAAAACCAGCTTTGCGTAGACATCTGACACCACCACCACTTCCCCCTCTGTTGCCTATTTTATTCATAGACAAAGAAATTTCCTAACTTTATGGCAATGTTGTCCAACTTGCTAACATGGATCATAAAATATGTGTCTTTCTTTTACAGTTCATGTCACATGACATTAACTAGCTCAAGTTACTGTTAATTGATTTTTAGTGTGTGTCCCTCTCTGCGTCTGTTTATAATTATGATAGCTGAAGTAATGGCATTAGAAAGAAGGATAGTTATCAGGTCTACATACAACCCTTTCTGAACATTTGCTATACAGAACCTCTAGAAAAATATGTATACTCTTGTCAATGCAAAAGTATAAGCAATTTGGGAAGAATATGTCCAATATGTCTCAAGAATATGTCCTATATGTCTTATTATCTCAATGACAATGTCTCAACCCTTGAAATCCATAAACTGAACATATTCTGAATGGGGTAGTCAAATATATTCAACTTCTGTCCCTGGTCACACATACTTTGATGGTTAGACTTGGAAAATAAGTAATGTTTTACTATTATTTTGTACCTCATAGTGCATCGAATGGATAAACCAGTCTGGTCTTGTCTCAGGTGTAATAGTACCTTTTTGCTGCACCTAATTTTCACTTATTACAACTATCCCTCATTGACAAACAAAAGTAGTTAGACAAGTCATGAAGAGAAGTATAATACTGGGTTGAGTAATAACTTTACTGGATCATTAGAAATGTACAGACCAGGCAAAGTTCAGGTTCTTCAGAATTCTTCTCCACATTTAGATGGCATAACATTGAGGGGATGGAAAAGAAATACACACACTCCAACAAGTGGTCAGGTGCAATGGCTACTATTCTTGAGGGAAGGCTGGGTTGTGAAATGCCGACTGGAAATTCAATTAAAAGTGAAAGCTTTCAATGTATCAGTTTACAAGTCTGCTTTTTGTAGCCAAAGGCTTGAGTGTGACGTCTATAGAGCTGTCCAATGTCTTAGGAATGGGACAGAAATTCTGCCACTGAGTGGCTTTTACAGACCTGTATGAGCTGCTGCCTCTAGGGCCAGCACAGTTGCTGACTCCCCAGACACTGACTTCTGTTCTGTAATATATATAGTGCTTTTCTCCTGAAAATTAAGCAGGACTCTGTGGGTTAAATACAAAGCCTTCAGATAAAAAACATTATTCATGTGTAAGAAATGTGGAAGGAGGAAAAATGCCAAAACCCATCAAAATGTCCAGATGGTCTGAAATGCTCTAAGACCCTTTCTCTGCAAACCTTGGCAAGCGATGCCATCTCTCCTGCCAAGTTCCCACCCAGACTCCAGAATAAGCTGGTTGATAACAACATGTTTTTATCTTAATTAACCCTTTAGAATAATTTTTCCCGCATGATGAATGGACACTTAAAAGAAAAAGCTTACCTAATTTCCACTATCTCCCTTACTTTTTTTTTTTAACAGAAAAAAGGTAAGAAAGAAAAGGAATATTCCAACCCTAGATTCTGATGCAGGTCACAGTCAGGCAAACTGTGATTTGTCAAGCCAACAGCCATTTCCTCTCCGCTGTAATTTACAGACCATGGGATCACTTACGCCGTCTTTGGATAAATGTTTCCAGTTCTCTTGCAATCGTAGATGGTGAAATTGGCCCACACAATATTTTTGCCATTGACCCGAACAGCAGTCTGAACAATCACATGGTCTAGAAACAAATTGAAAACAAAAAACAGGTCAGAAAAGAGTTGTTTTCATATTTTTTGAGACAGGATAAATGCCGGTGTGTGTGAGAGAGATAAAGACTCTTAAAACTATTGTTTCTTTTCCCACAAAACAAAGCTTGTCAGAGCTCCTCCTCTGCTTTCCCCCTCCCCCATTCCGTCCATCAAACTGGCATAAATCTCTTCTACAGCTTTAAGCTACAGTGGAACCTTGCATAACAAACAGTTTGTATAACATAAAATTTGTACAACATAAAAAATTCCGGAGATAGGGGAAATTTGCTTAACATAATCGCGTATGGGGTGAATCTGTACAACATAAAAATGGGATCACTCTGTTTTCAATGCATTCCTATGGGAAATTTGTATAAAGGAAAATTTGCTTAACATAATTTCATTTGGAACGAATTAATTCCTTTATACAAGGTACCACTGTATTTGTTTCCAAACTAGATGGTCACTTTACAACAAATGACTGCACAGAGCACGGGTGGGAAATTGTGACCCTCTACGATTCTGGGCAACAACTCTGAGCATCTCTCACCAATGGCTGTGATGTTTCAGGATGAAGGCAGTCATGATCCAACAGTATTTGGAGGGCAACAACTACCCACCTCTGTTATACAGAGCAAAGAAAGCGGACATTTTCTCCTTTGGGCACGAGGAAGATTTTGTGGGTTACGTTTGGTACCAACATCAATACATCTACAGACTACTGGATAGCTCGGGGGGTTGGGGTATATGGCTGGCGATGGGTGTTTGATTCCCTAACGGTGCCTCCTTGACAGGACTGAACTTGATGATCCATAAGGGTCCTTTCATTTTTTTTTTTAAATCAACAGCTTATTCAAATCAATACTGTAACTAGCACTTATACAGCCTGGCTAGAATTCAGCTGAATACTTCTGCCGACATGAACCCAAAAGCGTAAATTTCAGCAATCAGTTGTTGCTAGTTAAGGAACTGACATTTGCATTTCTTGAAGTAATGTGACTAGTGTGTGACAGAATCTTCAGCTGCTTATTTCTTAACTGGGAATGGCCCTGAAATTCATGCTATTGGTCTTAATGCTGATGAGTATTAAGTAAAATATTTCTGGACCTTTCTGGCTGTTTTTTAAAATATTATACAATGCACATCTCCCTTCAACAATGCTGAGGTTAGCGGCACCAGAGCCTCGTGTAGCTCAAAATCAGTTATAGTCCTTATAACTACATACTGTACATAGCTACAAAGCAATTGATTCACACACACCTCCCTACATCAGCTTCCTGGCATGATCTAGAACCCTCCCCAGCCATAATGAGCCATCATGATAGGAGAACCCACCACCATCGGATGGGGGTTGACCCTCTGCCAACAACAAGGCCTTATGGAGGCCTAAAACCCACATTTCTCAGTCTACTTCCAGGAGACGAATAGTAGAACAGTGTTTATTTAATGTTTTATATTTAATTATTGAAATATTTTTAATTAAAAAAAAATCACACAAGTGTGTTACAATGCTTTTTTAGTCCATGACATTTTACAGGAATTTTAATGGAGGAAACAGAGTAGGTGTTTATAAATTATTATTTTTAAAGTGAAGTATAACCACATATTTCCATAAATTAGCATATATTCTTATAATGTTACAATGGTGATTTTAAAAATTAAATTAAATCTTTCTGGTCACTAACACTGACCAACTTGCTAAAAAATAGTGATGGCTTGAAAAGCTGCTTTCCCTACCTTTCCATTAAGTGGTATTTCATTGATATTTTAACATTTGCTTTTAAAACCATATAGCCAGAATATGGAAGTTGAGTCATGGCAACTGGACTTCTTTTTTTGTTCTTTTTTTTTGTCCAACTGGACTTCTTTTTTTGTCCAGTTGCCATGAATCAACTTCCAGATAACCTCACCTGGATGACTAATAATCTTCACAGCCATATAATCAGAACTGTGTCCTTGCATTCCTTGAGAAACTACATGAGTGATAAAACTATATACAGTGCAAAAGGTACTGTATATGAAATACATGATGGCCTATCACCTGTCCAATAAGTTAAGGCCTGTCTCCAAACTGAGGTTTTATTTCAAAATCTGAAAATAGCACACTGATGTTTATGTGGTAGCATTGTGTGTCTTACCTTTTCAGCTAAATGACCGTAAGTATTATCAATAAATATGGTAGTACTAAAAGAAGAGCCTAAATGTAAAATGTAAATGTAAAAACACAAAACTGTAAAAGTAATATTTATCCCCACTTTTATTATTAAGCACCATTAAGTATTGTCATGCTCTCTGTACAGGGCCAAGGTGATTTTATGTTTTCCCCAGAACAACAAACAAAAAGAAAGAAACTTGTGTATAAGAGGATTGGATTTGAACTGCTCTACTTAAGAGAGGGATCAGGCAAATTCTCCAATAAAAATTTAGAACACAATAAAATTAGAAATATTAAATATTAAACATTTGTTAGTTACATACCTTGATTGGGAGGGAAGGGTGGATATTTTTCTCTGGGAAGAAAATTGCAGTAAACAAACTGGTTCCAAGATTGTGCAGCAACTTTAGCTACTGTTTGGATATTATTTCCATAATCACAGGACATCTCCATTCCATTCAGACTTGGTATATTCCCATTTATTTGGATAATCATGCCCTATAGGTGGACCAAATAATGATAATAAGAATGCTGAAGTAAAAGTATTTTTGAAGTTTAAGCTGCATCGACCAAAATGGAGTTCATTTTCATGTTTCATTCACTATTTTTTTAAAAAAAATTGCTGCTGGTGTTGTTATTATTAATATCATTACTATTACTATTTATGAACCCTCACCTTTCTCCCCTAGAGGACCCAAGGCAGCTTACAATATTAAAACAGACAATATTAAAAGCTACAAAATTATAATAAATTGTTACAATATTTAAAAGCAGTTAAACCTGCATTCTGTTAAGATTAGTACCATAAAATAGTTTAAAACAACATTAAAATGCCTTAAAAACAAAAAGACAGAATAACTGTGTTTTTAAAGCTGTCTCATACTTCAGCCAGTTGCTGAAGAAAAGCATTCCTGAAGAGAAAGATCTTGGTCTGCGGCAGAAGGACAGCAAAGAGGAAGCCAGCTTGGCATCCAGTGGGAGGGAGTTCCACAGCTTGGAAACCGTGACAAAAGAGGTCTCTCTCATGTCCTAACTCAACTCATTTGTGAGAGTGGTAGGACCAAGAGAAAGCCCCCTCCCTGATTATCTTAAAACCCAATTGGACTCACATAGGGCAGTATGGACTTTCAGAGACAACCTGGACCCAAGGAATTTGCAGATTTTTATAGGAGAGAACAAGTACTTTTAATGGGGACCAGATATGGACTGCCAGCCAATGGAGCTGCTGCAACAGGCAGGTTATATGTTGCCTGTATAACCAGTTTTGGTTAATAATTTGATGCAGCATTTTGGACTTGCTAAAATTGCTGGGCATTTTTAAAAGGATGCGCTGGCTAGAGCTTGTTACACCAGTCCAGATGTGATATAACTAAGGCACATGCCACCTTGGCTAGATCAGACATCTCAAGGAACGGGTGTGCCCATTAACGTGAGGTGTGCAAGTACACTCCCAGCTGCCTCTGTAATGTGGGCGTCCAGGTTTAGAAACAAATACAGGAACACACCCAAGTTATAAGTTTGTATTTTCACATAACATATATAGTGCAGGTGAAATCTTATTCACGATCTCTCCCTCTCTTTTGCTTGGATTAGCGTTCAGCAAAATTCACCTAATCCACTCCATTACTAATACCAAACACCAAGTCAGAACTGAAACAGGTTCCTAAGATGTAGCTGGTGATTTTTGTATGTGTGGAAAACAAAATAGCAAATAAGTATGATACTGTAGAGTGATACATCCTATTTGTCAAGGAAAAAAAACCTGCATGGAGATCCGATCTGGGTCCCATAATGTGACCTTTTATATTTTCTCAGGTTAATTGAAAATAGTAACAAACAGACTTGTAAAATCAACTACTGTAATTACCCACAAAGGGGTAGTTATTTTCTTCAAATATATGGGTAGCTTCCACAAATTATGTGCCATTTCGTCAATGCTAATTTGTGATGGCTATGCCAGAGGTTCCCACATATCAAGCACTCAGAAGCAGCTTGTTGATTCTGCCTCTGTTGGTGTCTGAGACAGCATAGCTTGCTCAATGCCACATGGCACGCAACCTCATCAACTACATATGTTCCAAGAGATCTCAGCTAGCTCCTCTCCTAAAACCACTAGTCCCCAGTCTGCCCAAGCCACTGAGCTAGACCAGCTCATAATGTTTCTGCCCAGTTTCAAACCTGGCTCCTTCATATGTTATCCAGGTATCCAGTATTTGGTGAATACTTAGTAAATCAAGAGAAAGATGAAGGCATGTCAATGCTGCTTGGTACATACTGTTGATACTGCTGAGTGCATAATGTCAATGCTGATACATAGGATCAATGATCTTACTTCATGGGTCAAATTTCTTTTGTCTGTGAAGATTCTCAGTCATCCAGGTGAAGTTATTTGGAAGCTGAGTCCTGGCAACTGGATTTCTTTTTCTTGAGAGATTGAAACGTTCTGTTACTCACCCAAGCAGCTTCAGCTGTCTGAGGAAAAGCTGTTTGGAGGAGTAGCGAAACTTTTCGATCTCTCAAGAAAAAGAAGTCCGCTTGCCAGGACTCAGCTTCCAGATTTCGGCACAAACATTTACAACTGACAAGCTACTTCTTCAGATGCATCAAACAGGAAAAAGTAGTAGCTAATCAAAAGCGGATAACACAGCATCTGAATATGCATATGCATAAACATTCTGAGCTGAACTAGATGCTACGGAGAATGCACTCTAATAAGTGTAATTTATTAAAGGTTAGAAATGGTAGGAGTATAATCCCTCAAGGTTTCCTGTTCCCTACTTTTGCAAATTAGCTTCCTTTGTTTCATGATTGATCATCAGGAGTTAAACAACAGCATTCTGATTGTTCAGACATGCCACAGAGAGAAGCTAGTGTGGCTGAAACACAGAGATGCCTTTCTCTAATGTCATGCTAATGACAGCATTTGATTTAACCCTTGCACACAGTCTACTATCTCAGTAAACTTCAGTGTGTCTGATAGCGTTTGCTACCATAGCAAACCTGTAACCTTAAATACTAGAGCACTTCATGTCTCTTTACTGACAGAGATGAAGAAAGAAACTCGTCTTGAATTTGTTTTTAAATTTACTGTACTTTGCACTCTGAAGATTCGTAAATGAAAATTCAACAAAATATTTCCAAAGTTAAATGATTACCTATTCATTTAAAACAACTCATTACCTAGTTATTTGAAGACTTATAAGCTATCTTGTTATTAAGGACTGAAGGCAGGTATTGCAAACAAAAACAAACAATAAAAAATGCGAAAACCCCAGTGATAATATACAAAAAGCAAAAACTGAAGGCTCTGAAACATAATCTATATGACTGGTGAGAACAGTTTGAATATTCAGTGTAAGAACACTGGGACCCTAGCTCTCTGCTACACCCCCCTCAACTGTAACTGGGGCTGTAAGAGGTGCTGCTCTAGCACCACTGGAGAGAGAGAAAAAATCAAGGAGCGAATACCTCCAAATCGGAGCTATTGTTCTTGGGACACTTACCGTATATACTTGAGTATAAGCTGACCCGAGTATAAGCCGGTGTCAAGCCCCGCACACAGAACATACACACAAACAGGGTTCAGTTCTTTGCCAAGATCTTTAGTGGAAAGCCAGGCAACTTCAAGTCCTTTGCTAACAATCAAGTGCCAGATAAATAACAGAATCCAACTCCCAGCAATTACCAATCCAAGTCAAAACCAGAATATCTCACGGAAACCAGATGCCAAACCCAAGGGAACAGATCAAACCATTGTCCAGGAAGCCAGTCCAAAGTCAGGAAACAGAGCCAAGGTCACAGACAGGAACGTGGTTGCAAGTTCAAATGACACGTTGCTCCCACAGAGAGCTCAAGGTAAGCTTGCCAGCTTTATCCCAAAACAGGGAATACACCCTTACTTCTGGAAAGGCTTCTGCTACTACTCAGGCCTTCCTGACCTGATTCCCCATCTAGCATCAAAGACCCTTTCCCTAGCTCTCCTGGTAGCACGTCTTTGCAGAATCCTGCTCATGGCCCTTCTAGGAGGAGGAGATATGTTTTCAGCTGAGTCATCAGACCCAGCTGCCTGCTGAGTTGAGCTGCAAGGCTCCTCCAACAGCTCTTTACCATTTAACCCCTCAGAGTCTGGTTCTGTGACAGGCAGGGTCCTGGCAGCCGGGCCCCCTAATTTAAACCCCCAAAACTGGGAAAATGTATTGACTCAAGTATATGCCTAGGTTGGGGAATGCAGCAGGGCCTGGCAACTCCTCCTTTGTGAGCTGGGTGTGTGTATGATGTTTAAAATGACTTTTAGCCACCGAGGCAAGTGCTTGAGTTGGTGGCTAAAAGGCATTTTAAACATGAGGGGGGTCAGGAGAAGTGGCGCACAATGTTTAAAATGACTTTTAGCCACTGACCCAAACTTGCCTTAGTGGCTAAAAGTATTGACTCGCATATAAGCCGAGGACTCCTTTTTTCAGCTGAAAAACTAGGCTTATACGCGAGTATATACAGTACTCTGTCTGTGCTTACTACATCTGGGTAAGCAAAAATGGAATGTTGGGCCTTTCCAAGTATAGCTCCCTAAGAGAAACATGAAATATAAGCTAGTTCCACTGGTCTTCTGTCTAGTTTCAGAATTTATTCACCCCTAGCTCATTTGCGCTACGAACCAGTGTGACAGTGTAATGGATGAGGATGCAGGAGGCCTGGGTTTGAATTCTTGCTCAACCAGATCACTGGGGGTATGGAATGGGTAAAACCAAACCTTACACATCTTGCGTACCTTGAAATCCCTGTTTGGGTTGCTACACATCAGTTGTGACTTGATGACCCATAGCAACAACAACAATTTGCACAACAAAATCAACAGTTATTGGTGAAAACTAAGTCAGGGATAGTCAAGATAGTTGTATTAATTGCCTAAGCATTTCTTCATATGGTTTTCACACACACACACAAAGTCTGGAAGCAGCAGTTCCCTAAACCTAGAAGAGAAACTTGAGGGAATGTATTTTCCTGGCTTAGTTTAAAATTATATTAACATTTTTTAATTTGTGATGACTTAATAGCCCAAAGATCAGAGGTTTCTAAGGAATGTGGTTGAATTTTTACTGGTTCTCATTCTAAACTAACCTTCAAAAGCAGTTTTAATGAGGCTGAACACAAATCTTATACAGATTAATAGCAATCAGTATAGGCATTTGGCTTTGCCAAATTACTTTCCCTTGAAATGTTGAAGAACAGATAAACACAGTTGTCTCGGAGCATAAATAAATTTATATCTGGTTAGCATTCACTGCTGAAGAAAACTAAAGATGAAGAGTGAATTTTTAAATTGGCTTTTTTTTTTTTTTTGAAAACACACCCTGGCTCAGCTACCACTTTCCTACTTGATATAAGAGATAATTGTATTTTTATAGTAAGCTAATTTGCACAGAGCTGTAAAATTTAAGATTTAAGTGCACTCGGTGGCTGGAATATTACTGATGTTCAAATGTTGGTGTAACCTAACAAAGTTAAAATGATAAGATGTTGAGGCATATCGCAGTTGCATACCTGGTCACATGCCCAAATGTGCAATTGAGATTCACCTCCAGATCTTCTTAATTGGTTGCAATTAGCCTCAACAAGCTATGCAAAACCTTGTAAAAATCAGCACTTAACTTTCAGAGCACTGTGCAAATTAAGTAGAGATGTCTATTATAAAAACTGCATGATTGTAATAATAATGGAATTGAGTACAATTTTATTTACATTTTCTTTGGAACTCAGTAAACTTCAAACAGTTCTTTTCAAGAAACTTACAAAAAGCTATACGTCATTTTGAACATTGGAGGCTGAAAATAATGTTTGCATATTTGTATAAAATTTAAAATTTATTTATTTATTTATTTATTTATTTTCACACCTATATACCGCACCTATTTCCCACATAGGGGACTCGGGGCGGTTGTCCAAAAGCTTGAAAATGGTAGCAATAAAATATCTATTTGGATTTGTACCAATTCTTGTGCTCACCAGCTTTGATTCTGACCAGGTTTGCCTATTTGCTGTCACGTTATAAGCCTGCATGGAGCCAACTCTGAGTGTTCTCTTGGCCACTGTTTTAAAAACATCTTTCCTGTTCTGGCTTAAGCTACTTCCCCCCTGCTACATCCAGCAGGTTAGGGTTGGATGTAGCAGGTTAGGGACAACTTTAATGGCATAACTTCTTCTGAATGACAACTTGGTTCCTTAGGTTAAATACTGTGAAGGAACCAACTGCTTCACTCAGTGAAAATGACAGAAACTCAGTAAAGCAAAATACTCACATTATAGAGGGCAATTTTATCTTGGATCTTGGCAGCATGGTTACAAAACAACATCATTTAGAATCAATCTGTAGGAAATGTGATCTACATATAGTGTGAATCCTGTCCGACTTACCTCATTCTCCTTGTCAATGTTTATTTCTGAAGTTATGATGGTCATTGAAGGGCACTTCTGCACTCCTTCATTTGCGCTTATCCAGTAATAAGGCTCATCAGAATTGCCACATTCATGCTGCAGAGAGCACCTAAAGTAATTCGAAATGTTTACATGATCATTAAAATCATTAATACTTTCCCTGAAAAAAGGCAGCTGTTTTATTTGTCAGTTTATTAATACAGTGGTACCTTGTATAAAGGAATTAATTCGTTCCAAATGAAATTATGTTAAGCAAATTTTCCTTTATACAAATTTCCCACAGGAATGCATTGAAAATGGAGTAATCCCTAATCACGACCATTTTTATGTTGTATGGATTCGCCCCACAGGCGATTCTGTTAAGCAAATTTCCCCTATCTCTGGATTTTTTTATTTTGTACAGATTTTATGTTATACAAACTGTTAGCTATACGAGGGTCCACTGTACTTATTTTATATAATCAGTGTGAACTCCCCATCAAAATTTTAGTTCACTGAGTTCCTTGTCCTCTGAAGATGCCACCCACAGAGTCTAGTGAAACATCAGGAAGAAAAACTTCCAGAACATGGACAAACAGCCCAAAAAATCCACAACAGCTATCAGATCCCACCTGTGAACGCCTTCAGGAATACAGTAGTACAGTGGTCCCCCTTCCATTTGCGGTTCATATACTGCAGTCCCACTATATTGCGGGACTGCAGTATATGAAAAAGAAGTTTCTTCCGGTAGGCAGCACCAGGCTGGGGGTAAATACAAGAGCCCCCAGCTAGGCGCCCCAGGGCCAGCCCAACCTGCATCCGCACATCGTGGATTTTCAATTATCGTGGGTTGGGTCGGGTCCCTAACCCCCGTGATAGGCGGGGGTGGGGGTCACTGTGCCTCTACTTACAAGTTTAGCCCATTCCAAATGTAAGTAGAGCAGCCGTATCTAAAAAATAAAAAATAAAATTGAAAATAAATTTTAAAAGAAGTAAGTAGAGCAGACCGCTTCTAAAATTTTTAAGGCAGCTACTAAAACGCCAATGATTTTCCACTCTTAAGTCGAATTGCTTGTACGTAGAGGTACCACTGTACAAAGTATGGTTGGTTCATCATTTATACTCTTCCTGTGCATTTACATAGACTTGTGGGGGTTTTTTTGTGCTCACTGTGGAAAAAAATGGGATTTAACCTTTTGAACTCTTTAACAAGCTCAGAGGAGACAGCTTGTATACCAGCTAGCCATGCAATTTTCTTGTTTTATTTCAAAGAGCCTATTTATGTTTATCTGATTTTCTCTTAAAATAAACTTATTTTTCTAGAAAAGTAAATTGATTGTCTCCTTTGATTACATTTACTGTGTTTAGACCTGTTTCTTGGAGAAATGTTTTGTTTAAACCTTAAGCTGCTGTACATGTCCTTGTGTCCCAGGATATTATGGCAACCTGGTCAAGTTTTGATCCACTTAAAACTGTACTTGTAGGAGAGGGAAAACTTGAATATCTCTCAGTGATGTTTTTCCATTATCTGCAAAATCTCATAACTGGATTCTTCCCCTACAAAACTTTTTAAAACTCAAGTCAGAAAGATTCTACTCTCATGTCTCTTTTAGAGATGGAGAGAAATGAACTAACAGTTGAAGACAAAATGGAATTGTTAAAAAGTAAGGGACACTGGCAATGTGGCAGGAGGGAAGCTCCATATCTTCATTATCTATCATATAATGTAGATCAGTGGTTCTCAACCTGTGGGTCCCCAGATGTTCCTGGACTGCAACTCCCAGAAGTCGTTATCAGTAGCTGAGCTGGCCAGGATTTCTGGGAGTTGCAGTCCAGGAACATCTGGAGACCCACAGGTTGAGAACCACTGATGTAGATAATATATATCAGCTATCAGTCTCCTAAACATTTTCTGCACTTTCTTCCATGACTGTACAGTAGATATTAAGTCCTCATTTAAAAATAAAATAGGTGCGAAGAATGGATATTCCAAAGAGAAGTGCCACAAAACACCCTGTTAACCCACAACAGAATGCAACTCAACTAGACCAGAGGAAGTCTTTGAGTATGCTGGCAAACAGGCAAAAGAGTTGGCACAATCCAGTGGCAGAGTTTTTGTGACAATACATATTGATAGGCAATGCACTAGCAATGAAATCACTCTTCATCCTCTGACGCTGCAGAATAGTGCTGTAAATGAAGCACATTTTCACAATCTTCTTCAGGTTTCAGAAGGAAGGAAATGCATTCACAGCTAGGTCAAACTGCTAGCAAGAAATATCTTCAGGTAAAAAGGCAAGGTCTAATCACAGAACTGCTTTATCTTTGGCATGGGCATGAAAGGTGGCTTGCAATTTAGAAAGTTAAAGGCCCACTGACCCTACCAATTCTTATAACAGCAATCAGGAGGGCCATCTTAATTGACAGATACGGCTCATAGCCATTAATTCAAATTTATTGTATTTGAATTAGAAGCAAGTTGAACACATCTGAGTAGTGCTAATTTTCTGTTTGAAGATAGGGAAAATTTTCATCTCTTCTTATCTGCTGAGAAGCAGAGCTCCTGTTGACCTATCAGATCTATTTTCAGTTCCTACCAAAAGGTACTCAGCTGTACAATGTCCTGGACCTGCCTTGACACAGCAGCAAGACTTGTTTGTTTCAATCACAGAGACCGCAAATAAGTGAACTTACGACCTTTCATTGCCCTTGTATGACCACAATTCAAGACTTGGAGATGAATATAAGAAAGGAAATGGTAAATTTATTTTACATGTATTTTTGATCATGTTATTATGTTGAAAGTATCAATTAGGTATTACCATAAATAACTTTGGCAGTTACTTCACGTCTGTTTTGTCTCTGTTAGTGTTGTGCTTAGGAGCGGTACAAAAAAATGTTATTTCACATCCATCGTGCAACTACTGAAATTTGTCTCAACCACGCCCCTGGAATGGGTGCTAAGCGCGACAGTACTGTTCCTGGTGCTGGGGTAGGGTTTTCCCTTGTCACTCTTTGTTCCCACTTTCTGTTCCAAGAGAAGACACCATGTAGTAATGACTGTTACGCAACAAAACATTCGTTTCTCTCAAACAACTGTGTCCGGGTTTTTTATTTTATTTTGACTTTTCAGAAGCAAAATATTGAAAAAGAATTTTTAAGCGCCCCAAAAAAGGAAAAAGGAAGCTAGACAAATTCAGTGTTTGTCACAGTACAAGACCGTGACGTAACACTTGTCACGAGACAAGTTATCACGACCATGGGAACGCTGAAACAGGGATAAAACCACATGATCGCGACCAGCGCTGTCACGGTACAAAGCTAGTCGTGGAACAAAGAAGGACATGAAGTAACCGCCTTTATTAACCCGTAGCAAGACTGGGTTATTGTTACTGTTATTTCTGATTACATATATTAGACAGTATATGCCAGGTAAAATAACAATCTTGCATGGAGCCTAAGACTGGGTTTCAGTGAGAGGAGGTAGCCTTCAAAAAACAAGATGATTTTCAAAGAAAAAAAAAATTAGGAAAGTTCTTTTCCCCAGCTCTGCCTTGCCTCTCTCCTTTTCCTGATTGTCTGCTTGCTTTGTTTGTTTGTTTGTTTATTGCCCATCTAGCCCAGGGGCCACTCCATTGCCTGGTCTCTCTTTCCCTTCCTTCTTCAACCCTCAACTAAGGCAGACAGCAATTATCTGCTCCTGGCCTCTGACCATGAGGCTACCATGGTAGATTTAGTCTCCCACAGGGCTGAGACTGCTATTTCTTTCTTTTATAGTTCTGAATATAACTGAAGATCACATGAGAAATTACTTTGTCAACTTAAGATACTTTTAGAATGATTTATATTATGCATACTACTGGTTGCTGCAAAAGGGGTGGACACTGAGAACTTCTCCCTCACACATATTTTTCTTTTTTTACTCTATACTTTGCTAACTAAAAAGGGGGATGTATTAACAAATACCGACAACATGGTAGTTGTGTGATAGATTTGTTCCAGATTTTATTCTCATTTTACCTGAGCTGAGCTCTGTCCCTTATACAGATTCTGCATCCTGAAACCAGTCTGGAGTAGATATAGGTAAAGGTAAAGGTTCCCCACACACATGCGTGCTAGTCATGTCTGACTCTAGGAGCAGTGCTCATCTCCATATTCAAGCCAAAGAGCCAGTGTTCTGCAAGTCCATGGCCACATGGCTGCAAGGAAACACAGTTTTACCTTCCCACTTTTTATGGCAGTACCTATTTATCTACTTCAGGCATGCCCAAACTTCGGCCCTCCAGATGTTTTAGACTACAACTCCCACAGACCTTTGTCACTGGCAATCTAAGCTTAGAATTCTGGGAGTTGTGGTCCAAAACATCAGGCGGGCCGAAGTTTGGACTTGCCTGATCTACTTGCATTTACATGTTTTCAAACTGCTAGGTTGCCAGGAGCTGGGGTTATCGGCAGGAGCTCACTCCACTGCGTGGCACCCAGGATTCAAACTTCCGTGCTGCTGACTTTACAGCCAACAGTTTTTGGAGCCTTAGTCCACTGAGCCACCATGCCCCTGAGCCACCAGTAGATATAGCGCCCCATTAAAATGAAGTCACCAATCTCCATAGGTATTACTCATAGGCACAAAAATTGCTTGTGTTATGTTGTTGATGTTGAAGACCTCCCAGATTAAAAGAGACAACATTTTATCTGTCTTTCTTGTTTTCCTGTTGCTCTTACCAAGTGGGACTCCTGTCAAATACATCTGCAGCTCAAAACCCCTTTGAAGAGAGAAAAGTACTGGCTGCTAGAACACCTCTAGCTGTTTACAGAATATTATCAAGATTCACCCTCTCATAGAATGCCAGTGCTGGAGGCTTACTAGACCAGAAGGAGAACAGGAAAGAGTAATATTCTATCTGTTTCCTTTATTTTCTTGGTGATTGTCCCAATTACACTTGCGAACAAAAATTCTTGGGAACAGAAAGTTCTGAAGGAATATTGATCCTCTATTTCAATACAGAAGACCTCTTTTTCCAACTCAAATTGAGCCTATACTATTGCAATAATATTTAGGCTACCTAGCCAAGTGGGAATGGCATTATTCCCTATTTCATGACCTCATCTCACAGGCCAATCAAGATACAGAGAAGAAAAGTCATCAGCTTGCTACTGTGGACTACCCCACTTCTTCTCATTTCCCATAAAGTAGTTAAGAATGCAAATCCTCGATGAGAAACAAGGAGAGCTGAGTTGCTAACACTCACATCAAGAGTGTGACCTGAGACAAGTGGAGGCCATACTCACAGTTTCTGAATGCGAGACAAGAATTATAGAAGGAAAAATGTGAAATGATCAGGTGATGATATGCCGGGATCTACCTCATTGCTGATTGGGATTACACCAAGCCATCTGTAGATGAAGTTGTGTCACGTACAGGTGAGTGAAATGTCTTCCTCCTCCTTCTCCAAAGTCAGATCCAAGTGCTTGGATGATGTGCAGGATGTGTCACTGTACTGTACTAAAGCCAATACTGGACTTTTGGTACCAACTCTTCAACTCCTCAAATGTAACTAGGGGGCTGAGATTTAAGTTTAGAGGGAAACACTGATGGCAGATGCAAGGGTGCTGTGTAGTTTCTAATAAGTAAAAGACAGTACAAATGACCATTACTTCCTCCTAGACCTAAGTGTGGAAATGAAAAGACCATTTCTTTAGGCCTCTATACCCAGGAAATCTGACTAGAAGAATGGAGAGTTTGAATGGGTTTTATAAACAAGTAGTTGAAACAAAATGAAATGGCCAAGTGGATGATAGAAGTTGAACTTGAGAGAGGCTTTCCAGGGTGCTCCCTCTTTATCATCAAAGACTGCTATCATAGGAACGAAAAAAGCGGTTGATATTAAAGTGTGCTTGTTCTCCGCTACAAGCCACATGGTATAAGATGTGCACTTTCTGTCCCCACAACAGCAGTTTAATGAGCCACATTTTATGTGCTCCCACTACCGAAAAGCACATCAAATGGAGAGCAGTTTAATAAGTCCACATTTAATGGGCCCCCATTGCCGAAAAGCGCATCAAATTTTAGGAGGCAGTACGGGAGCTGAAAGGGATGGTGTGTGTGCATGTAAATATGCCCATCTCTCTCTCTCACTCACACACACACACAAACACACACCCTTGCCTCGGTGACTGGCATTGGCATCCGCTGCAGGAGGCGGCTTGGTGTTCCCCGCATGCCAATGCACTTCAGGACAAAAGCAGGACTGCCTCGGAGCATCTAATGGAGAAAGGGTGGTGAACATAAGAAGAGCCATGCTGGATCAGGCCAAAGGCCCATCTAGTCCAACTTCCTGTATCTCACAGTGGCCCCACCAGATGCGTCTGGGAGCGCATGAGACCAGATATCTGTCTCCTGGTACCACTCCCCTGCATCTGGCCCTTGACGTACCCTGGTTTTAAGCCGGGAGATTACACATCTCCATCATGGTTTGTAACCTGTGGTGGACTTTTCTTCCAGGAATCTGTCCAATCCAGGCCAGATGCCATCACCACCTCCTGTGGCAGGGAGTTCCATAGACTAACAACGCGCTGGGTGAAAAAATATTTTCTTTTGTCTGTTCTTACTCTCCCAGCCCTCAATTTGAGTGCATGTCCCCTACTTCTGGTATTTTGTGAGAGGGAAAAGAGCTTCCCTCTATCCACTTGACTTATGGCCTGCATTATTTTGTACGTCTCAATCATATCCCCCCCAATTTACCTTTTTTCCAGACTAAGGAGCCCCAAATGTTTTAGCCTTTGCTCATAAGGGAGGTGCCCCAGCCCAGTAATCATTTTAGTCGCTTTCTTCTGCACCTTTTCCAGTTCCACTATGTCTTTCTTGAGATGCGGTGACCAGAAATGTACACAATACTCCAGGTGCGGCCTTACTATTGTTTTGTATAATGGCATTATAATGTTGGCTGTTTTATTTTCAATCCCCTTTTTGATAATCCCTAGCATGGAATTGGCCTTCTTCACCACTGCCACACATTGGGGAGACACCTTCATGGAGCTGTCCACCAACACACCAAGATCTCTTTCCTGATCCGTCACGGATAACTCAGAGCCCATGAGTTGATAGATACAGTTTTGATTTTTTTTTTTGCCCCAACATGCATTACTTTACATTTGGCTACATTAAAACACATTTGCCATTTCGTAGCCCATTCCCCCAGTTTGGAGAGATCCTTCTGGAGCTCTTCACAATCTTCTCTGGTTTTTACCACACAGAAAAGTTTTGTGTCATCTGCAAACTTGGCCACCTCACTGTTTATCCCTGTCTCCAGGTCATTTATGAACAGATTGAAAAGTACCAGTCCCAGGACAGAGCCCTGGGGCACACCGCTTTTCACTTCTCTCCATTGTGAAAATTTCCCATTAACACCTACTCTTTGTTTCCTGGATCTTAACCAGTTCTCAATCCATAAGAGGACCTGCCCTCTTATCCCCTGACTGTGCAATTTTCTCAGCAGCCTCTGGTGAGGGACTGTTTCAAAAGCCTTTTGAAAATCCAGATAGACTATATCCACCGGTTCACCCAAATCCACATGCCTGTTGACCTTTTCAAAAAATTCTAAAAGATTTGTCAGACAAGACTTACCCTTACAGAAGCAGAAAGGTTTGTTCTTCTATGTGTTTTAAGATTTTCTCCTGGATGAGGCTTTCCACCATCTTCCCTGGGACAGATGTAAGGCTAACTGGCCTGTAGTTTCCCAGGTCCCCCCTCCTTCCTTTTTTAAAAATTGGTGTGACATCCGCTATCCTCCAGTCCTCCGGCACTGTGGCCGTTTTAAGAGACAAGTTGCATATTACCGTTAAGAGATCTGCAATTTCATTTCTCAGTTCCCTAATAACCCTTGGGCGGATGCCATCTGGGCCCGGTGACTTGTTAATCTTCAATTTATCAATTAGTGCTAAAACATCCTCTCTTTTAACCTGAGGGGGCCGTTCAGGCAGCGGAATCTGCTCAAGGTCTTCTGTCGTGAAAACAGATGCAAAGAACTCATTTAATTTCTCTCCAATTTCCAAGTCCTCCTTAATCTCCACTTTTCCTCCCTCACCATCAAGAGGGCCAACTGGTTCTCTGGCAGGTTTTCTACTTCTAACATATTTAAAGAAGCTTTTATTATTTCCCTTTATATTGCTAGCCATGCGTTCCTCAAAATCTTTCTTTGCCTCTCTTATCATCTTCTTACATTTCTTTTGCCAGAGTTTGTGTTCCTTTTTATTTTCCTCATTTGGGGAGGATTTCCATTTATACAAAGACCTCTCCTTGTGCTTTAGAGCCTCTCTAACTCCACTCGTTAACCATGCCAGTGCCCTCGTGGACTTAAATGAGCTCTTCTTTCTTTGTGGTATACGCTTGTGCTGGGCCTCTATTACCGTTGTTTTAAACAGGCTCCATGCACTCTGAAGAGATTGGATTCTTCCAACCTTCCCCTTCAATTTCTTTCTAACTTGTTTCCTCATCTGAGGGAAGTTTGCCCTTCGAAAATCAAGGGTTTTTATGTCTGATTTGCTTGACACTCTTCCTCCAACATGCATGGCAAAGGAAACTGCAGCATGGTCACTGTTCCCCAGAGGCTCAGAGACATTCACATCCCTGACCAGGTCCTGAGTATCAGACAGTATTAGATCCAGAGTTGCCTGTTCTAGGTTGGGCTCCATGACAAGTTGCTCTAAGGCACAGTCATTCAGCAAGTCGAGAAACCCAGTTTCTCTTTCTTGTCCGGAGCTCCCATTGGCCCAGTCAATGTGGGGATAACTGAAGTCCCCCATGATTACTATCCTATCCCTCTTAGCCACCTCCATGATTTCTCTCCTCATTTCAAGGTCCCCCTCAAGTTTTTGATCTGGTGGATGATAGAATACTCCAACTATCGCATCACTCCTTGGGCCTGGTAGTTTAACCCACAGTGATTCTATGGTGGAATCAGACCCTCTGTCAATCTCCATTCTGCTGGATTTTACCCCTTCTTTGACATAGATGGCCACTCCTCCTCCAACCCGCCCCTCTCTATCCCTTCTATAGAGTTTATAGCCTGGGATTGCTGTATCCCACTGGTTCTCTACATTCCACCAGGTTTCTGTTATGGCTATTATATCTATGTTATCCCTAGCTGCCAAATGTTCAAGTTCTCCCATTTTTGGTCGGAGGCTTCGAGCATTGGCATAGAAGCACCTGTACACTGGGTCCTGCAACAACAGCTGCTGCTTTGTTCTTTCCCCACAGCTATTATTTTCAGTAGACAAACTATCACATTCCATTATTCTCCCAGTGCTAGTACCTGCTATGTCATGTCTATGTGATTCTCTACCCTTTCCAACCTCGTTCCCCGCGGATGAGGTGTTCCGAACCGGATGCCACTCAGCTCCTGTCAGCTTTCCCCCAGTTATCAGTTTAAAAGCTGCTCTGCAGCCTTTTTGAGGTTGAGTGCCAGCAATCTGGTCCCATCATGATTCAAGTGCAACCCATCCCTCCTGAACAGGCTTGGCTTGTCCCAAAATGTACTCCAGTTCCTGACAAATCAAAAGCCCTCCTCTCGACACCATCGCCTCATCCATGCATTGAGGCTTCTGAGCTCTGCCTGCCTGGCGGGTCCTGCACGAGGAACAGGTAGCACTTCTGAAAATGCTACTTTGGAAGTCCGGGACTTCAATCTTCTTCCTAACAACCTGAACTTGGCTTCCAGGACTGACTTCCAAGACAAGACTTCCTAACTTGGCTTCCAAGACTGACTTCCAAAACAAGACTTCCTAACAACCTGAACTTGGCTTCCAAGACTGTTACATTATTTGTGGTGGTGGATCAGATGACAGTGGGTGACCCTGTGTCCTCTGCACAGCTCTCTGGCAACATAACGCTTGGATCAGGTGAGCTGGCATTTCTTTTCGGTGGGATGGGAGGCAGCGAGTATGTTGGCAGAGAGCCGGGCAGGGGACGCAGGGTCACCTGCGAAAAAGAAACGCCAGCTCGCCTCGGGGTTGCCCGAGCTGAGCCAAATCTTGGTCCAGCGGTCCCCAATCACCCAGGAGAGGCTTGCTGCAAACTCCTCCGATCTCCCTCAAACGCGCGCACATACTCACATATGCCTCAGGTTTTATTTTATTTTATTTTGTAGTGAAGGCTTCGGGAGGTGAGTGGGTCAGTGCTCTGCCAGGCAAAAAGGGCTAAGGCTTGGCAATCCTTAGGACGGCAAGGTGCTGCTTGAACCAAACAAATAAGAAGCAGCTTAAATAATTAAAAAGTGTTCTGCTTATATACCGCCCCATACCAATTTAAGTAGTCTCTGGGCGGTTTACAATTTTAATTACAGTGTGCAGGCTACACATTGCCCCCCCCCCCAGCAAGCTGGGTACTCATTTTACCGACCTCGGAAGGATGGAAGGCTGAGTGAACCTTGAGCCAGCTACCTGGGATTGAACCCCAGGTCGTGAGCACAGTTTCACCTGCAGTACAGGCATTTAATCACTGCACCACGAGGCTCGATTACTACCCCCAGAGCCAGGAACAAGGAAACACGATGGGTCACGCTTCAGGGGGCATGGTCGAAGCTTTTTTTTTTTTTTTGAACTGGCTCCTGCTGTGGACAAGATTTTTGGATGCGGTTTTTAAAGAAATAAAAAGCAATTTTTAAGGGTCACAGAGAACCGAGAGGAAAAGAACCAGCCCCACAGATATAAATGGTGAGTTTTCTCTCCTTTTAAGAGCAAATGTAGGATCTAGAGTTCTGCTAATTACTGCAGTGCAGAAGGCTCCAGAGACAGCTCTATATAGGCACGGAACATCACCATTACATCACATGTCATAAAATAAATTTTGTCACGTTACTTATTTTGTTTGAGGGGGCAGGAAGTCAAAAGAACAGTCTAAAATGTGGGGAGGGGAGAGAGAACACTCTTAAACTGTTCCCAAAAAAGCATTTTTAGCATCACAAAAGTAAAGAAAAAATGGTCTTCATTACACATGCAAAAGTAATGATATTACTAGCTGTTACATTATTTGTAGAAGAATTATTCTGCCCCTATCACTCCAGAAAGTAACAAATTATAGGGAATTGGCTTGGTTAATTCATTATTTCCAAGGTCTGTCAATTTCACACATTTCCCATTGCAGGAGTTCTTGTGTAAGGAACACATAATTTACAGTGTCCCTCTGAAACCTCTGCTAGACCAAACAGGTACCTACACATATATCTTAATTACAACTAAAAACATATTCTCTGTATCTCAATAGAAAAACATTATGAATCTGAATTAATGGTACTAGTACATGCAAAAGGAGATTACACAGCATGATTTAATAAAGACACAATTGGGATAAACCAATCCATGGGCAAGCAGTAGCTTTTAGACCCTTGCATAAATAATCTGATCCAACATTTGGCAAGCAGAATATACTCGTTTATCTCACTTATTTGTTGAAGAACTATCCCAGCAGTCAAAACAGTAAATATGGAGCTGTATGCATATGCTAACCTGGGCTACTGAAATTGCCTGGCTGACACAAACTAAAGGGGACATCACTGACCCTAATTATCATTTATCCTTTTGCAAAATGGCTATTAGTCCCACCCATTCAACCCTTCCCAACGTCCATTAAGTATAGGTGCCTGAGTCCCCCACCTCTGTTGAGGGAGGGGTTTTCAATACTCACATGAATGGCCTCCCTGACCCCTCTCTCAAACCACCTATCTTATCTGTCTAATATGTGTACAACCTCGTCTTTGACTGGGTGTCCTCTGTCCTTCAAATAAAGGTACAGAGCTGTTTTCCCTTCTTTGCTGGGCCATCCTCCTGTTTAGTGGTTGTTTTGTTTCTTCAATGTAGAGGTCTGTACACTCCTCACGACACTGGATCACGTGTACTATATTGCTCCATTTGTGTTTTGGTGTCAGGTCTTTTGGGTGGATGAGTCTCTCTGCCTTAGTGTGTTTGTGAGTTTGAAGCAAACAGATATGCGGTGTTTGCCAAAAATCCTTATAAGTTTTTCAGACACTCCAGCCATATAAAAGGAATGACCAGGTTCTTTCATTGGTTCTGTGTCTCAGGCTGATCCATTGTTCTTCTGGGTGAAGATATTGCTTTGTTGAAGGCCCACTTTGGATATCCACAGGCCTTAAGCACTGTCTTCAGGTGCCTGTCTTCCTTCTTCTTGGGCTTCTGGGGAGGTGGAGATGCTCTCTGCTCTGTGGTTTAAGAGTCCTGAGGACTCCTAATTTTTATTGTAATGGATGGTGGGAGTCAAACAGTAGGTACTGATCTGTGTTGGTGGGTTTCCTGTAAATGTCCTGTAAATTTCTATTCTCAGGCTATGGTCAGGTATGATGATGACTGAATAATCCAGGAAAACCAGCCTGTTGGGTATTGGGTGTCTTCCCTAGTGAATTTAATATTTGGGTCCACTGCATTGAGGTGGTCTGTGAAGGCCTGTACTCCTGAGTCTTGATTTTTACCCTGGTGTCATCTACATACCTGAACCAATGGATTGGTGTTGTACCTGGGAAGGTATTGAGGGCCTTCATCCCCACTTCTTCCATGTATAGGTTGGCAACAATGTATGACACTGAGGAACCCATGGCACAACCATGCTTCTGTCTGTAAAAGTCCCCTCTGGACATGAAATACGTGGTGTTCAGGTGTGGGTGGGTGTGTAACAGATCAGATTGCAAGGTTTCCCTGCAGCCAGAAGCCCATCCATTATTAGACAAACTCCACATACACAATTACCATCAACAAAGTTGTTCATATATGCGCTGAAATGATTCAAAATAAATTTTCATATGACCAGAGATATGTACTTCACCATGTAATTGTTGCTGCAAGGATACTGTATGCGAAATCCTGGAAACAGCCAAATATGCCAACAGAGAGGAATTTCCACGAAAAGATAAGAGAATGCATTGAAATCGACAGACTCTCCGGCTTTTTAAAGGGAGACTACGATGAGATTTCTCGGAAAAGATGGCAAGAAGTAACAAACCTATTAGCACTGTGATAATATTTGGTGATCTATTAATATGTTAAATCGCTATTTTTTGCTTGATATATTCAATGTAAATTTTAAACTGTACTCCTTTCTCTCCATACCCCTCCCCCTTGCTCCCCCCTAAAAAACCCAATAAAACTACTCAATTAAAAAAAAAGAAATGATTCAAAATAAATTAATTTCATAAGCAATTTAAAATAAACAATCCACTCACGGGCAAGAAAGACACCTCAGCCTCTTAAAAGGTCCCAGACAAAAATATCTGTGCTTCCCTATGCATTGTGTAGGTGGACTTTTAAAAACAGATTTCAAACATCATCATCATCATCATCATCATCTTCTTCTTCTTCTTCTTCTTCTTCTTCTTCTTCTTCTTCTTCTTC
>JAHTLZ010000015.1:25216061-25234383 GCA_023846285.1 Phrynocephalus versicolor
TCTTCTTCTTCTTCTTCTTCTTCTTCTTCTTCTTCTTCTTCTTCTTCTTCTTCTTCTTCAAGTGCTATGTCCTCATAGAACGTTGGCAATCAGTAGCCTGAACTAGTTTCTAAAGCTATTCTAAATAGAGCAGCTGTGTGCACTGCGGACCATTGGCTTAAGAGTTCTTAAACTAGAATATTCTTCTACACCCTGTGCCACGTTCCCCATCTATTTTTCCTTGAAAGATAATCTGCAGCAGATGGTATTTCTCATTGAGTAATGTGTCCAAATTATTGCAATTTTCTTCTCTTTACAGTATTGAGGATTTCTAGCTTTTTATTCATGTGCTGTAATACAGACACATTAGTGACTCCGGCTGTCCAAGGTATCTTCAGAATTCATCTGTACATCCACATTTCGAATACAGTGGTACCTTGTATAAAGGAATTAATTCATTCCCAATGGAATTCTGTTAAGCAAATTTTTCTTTGTACAAATTTTGCATAGGAATGCATTGAAAATGGGTTAATCCCTAATCACGACCATTTTTATGTTGGACGGATTTGCCCCATAGGCAATTTTGTTAAGCAAATTTCCCCTATCTCCGGAATTTTTTATGTTGTACAGATTTTATGTTATACAAACCATTTGTTATATGAGGGTCCACTGTACTGTAGTTTGAAATTTATCTTTCACAGCATTAGGGATTAATCCATTTTCAATGCATTCCTATGCAAAATTTGTATAAAGAAAAATTTGCTTATTTATTTATTATTTATTTATTTATACAGCTTATATACCGCCCGTCTTCCTGAGAGGAACTCCGGGCGGTTTACAATGAGTGTGCACACAACAGATAATAAAACAACAATTAAAATAAACAGTAAAACAAAACAGCGGCAGCAACAGATGGCGGGACTAAAAAAAAAACAAAAAAAAAACAACACCAACTTGGGTCACCCAAACGCCTCCCGGAAGAGGAGGGTTTTCAGCGCCTTCCGGAAGGCAGGCAGGGACTCTGCTAGGCGCACTTCTGCTGGTAGGTGATTCCATAGAGTTGGGCCAGCCACAGAGAAGGCTCGGGTACGGGTGGAAGTTCTCCGAGCCTCCCTGGGCGTGGCCACACGCAGCATGTGCGCCCGCGACAACCTAGTCGGACGGGCCGAAGTTGACCGCTGGTCGATCCGCTCCATCAGGTAGCCAGGTCCCAGGCCATGGAGGGTTTTGTAAACCAAAACCAAGACCTTGAATCTAATTCGGGCTGCAACGGGTAACCAATGCAGACGAGCCAAGACTGGGGTGATGTGCTCAAATCGACGCACACCCACCACCAGTCTGGCCGCTGCATTTTGGACCCGCTGCAGACGCCGAATGAGAGTCAAGGGCAACCCCATGTAGAGCGCGTTGCAATAGTCCAGTCTAGAGATCACCAGCGCCTGGACCACTGTTCTGAGGGAGTCCTCATCCAGGTACGGACGAATCAGGGCGATACGCCGAAGGTGGAAAAAGGCAGCCCTGGACACGGCGGACACCTGGGCTTCCAGAGTGAGCGCCGGGTCCAGGACTACGCCCAGATTTCGGACACAGTCCGATGGCCTGAGGGAAACACCCTCCAAGGTGGGATACGGGCCACCGTAGCTGGATGAGGAAGCCCCAAAGAACATAACCTCGGTCTTATCGGGGTTGAGTTTGAGCCTGTTGGCCCTGGTCCATTCCATGACTGTGCCCAGACACTGATCGAGGGTCCGGACAGCCTCATCTGCAGCGGCAGAAAAGGAGACATAGAGCTGCGTGTCATCAGCGTACTGATGACAGCAGACTCCATGTCTCCTAATGACCTCAGCCAGCGGCCTGATGTAAATGTTGAACAGCATGGGAGAGAGAGACGACCCCTGTGGAACCCCACAAGGGAGTGTCCAAGGGGCCGACAACTCGCCCCCATGCTGAACCTGCTGGGGACGGTCCCTGAGGAAGGACCGGAGCCAACTGTGAACAGTGCCTCCGATCCCAGCCCCAGAGAGCCGATCCAGCAGGATACCGTGGTCGACGGTATCAAAGGCCGCTGACAGATCCAGGAGGACCAACAGGGAGGAGCACCCCCCGTCGGCCCTCCGGATGAGGTCATCTTGCAGAGCGACCAAGACTGTCTCGGTCCCCCGACCAGGCCTGAACCCAGACTGGAACGGATCCAGGGCATGCCCGGCCTCCAGATAGGATTGAAGCCGGATCGCGGCCACCCTCTCGATCACCTTGCCCATAAAGGGAACGTTAGCGATCGGGCGATAGTTGGACAATTCGCCCGGCGCTAAGTTCGGTTTCTTCAGGATGGGCTTTACCACGGTCTCCTTCAGACGGGAAGGGAAAATCCCTTTCCTGAAGGAGGCCGTGGCGATGATCGAAGCCCACCCTGAGATGTTCCCGGCTACTGCTTTCATAAGCCATGAAGGGCAAGGGTCGAAGGGGGTGGATGCGGGCCGGCAATGGGCAATAGCCCTGGAGGCCTCAAGAGAGGTGACAGGCCCAAACTCAACCATGCGAGGAGACCGAGGGGGCACAGCCGCCGGGGATGCCGAGAGTGGGCTATGGCAACAGGATTCGAAACCGGTACGGATGGCCTCAATTTTCGATCTCAAAAAGGCTGCAAAGTTCTCGCTACTGAAATCAGTAGGAGGAGGCCTAGTCAGTCCAGGATTAGTGAGGTCGCGAACCACACGGAACAATTCCGCTTGATGGTTCGAGGCCTCACTAATTCTCAGGGTGTTATAAGATCTTCTAGCCACCCTGAGCGCATGAACATAGCGCCTGGACTGAGCGATGACTGCAGCCTTCTTAATAGCCGTCCGGTTCTTCCTCCAGCTGCGCTCCAGCCTCTTCCGTTCGTGCTTCATCGCTCGTAGCTCTTCTGTGAACCACGGTGCGGAACGAGCTCTGCAGCGGATGAGGCGCCTAGGGGCGATCTGGTCGACAGCTCGAGATGTTTCATCGAACCATTGATCTACCATAGAGTCAACCAGATCGTCAGCCAGTCCACCAGGAGGCTCCCCGAGGACTTCCCGAAACCGAACAGGGTCGAGGAGTCTACGGGGGCGAGCCCAAACAATGGGCCGAAGGTCCCCGCGGGGTGGGGGCGCGATTGATACAGAGAAAGACAGCAGGTGGTGGTCTGACCATGACACGGGGGTGGGAACGAGGTCCCACACCCTCAGACACGAGTCCTCAGACGCGGAGGAAAATACCAGATCCAGGGTGTGTCCAGATCTGTGAGTTGGGCATAAAACATGCTGGGACAGGTTCATGGAGGTCATGGACTGCATGAATTCCAGAGCAGCACCAGACAGTTCACCGCCGGCATGGACGTTGAGGTCACCCACCACCAGAAGGCGGGGGGTTCTCAACAGAGCAGCGGCGATGAACTCGGTGAGCTCTGGTAGGGATTGTGCTGGGTTGCGGGGAGCGCGGTAACCGAGCACAATGCCAAACCTGTCCTGCTGCCCAATCAACAGATGGACACATTCCAACCCTGGAATCACCAACGTTGAGGCCCTGCTGATATGAATAGTATCTCTGTACACAATGGCCACCCCACCCCCCTTACGCCCCTCCGATCTTCCTACCCCCTGCACCAGAAACCCAGGAGGGCACAGCTGGGAGAGAGAAGCCCCCCCCCTCTGCACCCACCCAGGTCTCGGTGATGCACGCCAGGTCGGCCTTCCCATCAACGATGGTATCATAAATGATGGGGATTTTATTATGCACCGACCTGGCATTCATCAGAAGGCAAGAAAGATCGGAGGCGCTGGCGGAGTGGCTCCAAGGCACGTGACAGTGAGCTGGAGGGTCAGAACGGGGGACAGGCGCAAGATGCCTGGCCCGAGTTCTTCTTAACCGACCAACCCTCCAGCCCCTAGCGTACCGACCACGGCCCGACACGACAGGTATGGCGGTCCCTGCCTGCATGGTGACAGATGGAAGAAGGGGGAGAAGAAGGGAGGGAAAAAAAATCAACACAACCAGAACAACAATACTAAATGGCAGCTATAAAATAAAAATACAATACTCATCAATACAACAAGTCAATTACAAATACAAAGCAAAAAGCAAAACAAAATACAAACAGAATTACTTAACAGAATTCCATTGGAAATGAATTAATTCCTTTATACAAGGTACCACTGTATTCAGAATATTAACACCTACCATTTAACCCAATTAAAAATGCACAATATAACTACCAGTATGCTAAGGAAAGAACTCTGTGGTTTCAGTAGCCACTGTATTAGAACCCACCCTGCCCCCAAATAAATGTCCAACCATTTAGACGGGCGTCTTATGCAGTTTGGAATAATTATCATTTTTTTAATTTTTAAAACTTAAAGACAAAATTACCCAGAATCTCTCAGTCAACATGATCATATATAAGGCTAAGAAGCTCCAAGACATGTTCTCTAAAACAGTAAGCTTCCCCAGGTATGGTATTATGCTGCCTCCCAAAATTTCCTAGTAGAATGTGTTGTTTTTTATCATCCTAATTTTCATTTAATCATCACTACCACTGAAAATTTCCTGGATACTTTTGACTTGAATGAAGCTACTTCAAAAAGACCTTGACAAATCTCTTAATGGATCTTCTCTTAGGGTAGAATAATAGAAATATGGATTACAAAGCATTTCTATATCGATTTTAATTAGAGATTACACTGCTTTTTTATTCTTGTCAAATAGAATGTTGCCTATTGCTGCTTATTTCTTTCACAATAAGCCATTTTAATTGCTTATGAAATGCTTTTTTATAAATGGCTATGCTTATAAAAATATCCTTATGAAAAAAGTGTTAATTGTCCGAACAATATTTCCCAAACTCCATCTGAATGCATTGGTTTCAGCCATGATAATTACTACTTCAAAATAAGCTGCAAAAATTACAAATAGCTGTTGAAGATTGTGTCAACAACCATAATAATGTTGGAAGAACAGAAACAAATTGATGAAAATGACAGGGCTGGTTATTTCATTTAATATTCGACAGCATCCTGCCCTGAGTAGTCTAAGCTATCAGGCGAATAGTGAACAAAAATATTCTACCTGGTCTCTAAGGAGCACCATCCACAGTAAGCATCAGCTGCAGCCAAGCACGTTGTACATGTAGCATATTGATCACATGCAGCTACTTTCACACGGGCTATCTGTACAAGAAAAAAAACAACCAAAGGTAACAAGAGATTTTTAAAGAGAAAATGTTCAGAAATGCATTAATCTGTTAACCATTGGCTATTAATGAATGTATGAATCACTGGACCACAATTAATGTATTCATGTATTCATTCATTTCCTTGTTTTTATACAGTGTCCCATTAGTGCAAAAGCACTATTCTTGGAAGTCTAACAAATATAATTCAAGGACAATTAAAAACACACACAACAGTTTAAAGAAAAACCCAATGATGCTAAAACAGTTTACAACATAGCAAGATAGGAGATTGGGTAAAAAAATGAGAAAATGATAACAACAGTAACAATAATAATGATATCAACCGGTACAGAAGGTGTTGAACAATTCTGTGCCTTGTAATGTTGGGGAGTCACATTCTAATCTACAGTGCCAGTGCTGGAATCTCAAGTTTAGTTCTCTGACCTGATTCTGCAATCCTCAGTTTGAAACTTGCTTTAAACAAGCAAATCTGGTTTGGGCACCTGAATTCTGGAATTCTGATGCTTATTCTGCATCATCTGTAGTTCTGTGATTCCCACCCTAAGGAAGATATGTGGAGGTGAAAGCTAGCTGCTGTTTGTGTTGTTTTTGGAGGGCTATTAAAGATATCACCAACGCTTCGAATTATAACAAAACTCGATAAATGATCTGGAAAAATGAACATCTTCAAGTTTGTATCACCATGTATCAGTCATAGTCTGCTCTTCAGTATTTTTAATTATCTCATAGTATTAAGAAGGGATGTGTTCAAACCAGTCTTACCTGATGGGAAGTCATGAGATAGAGGTAGGTGGAGTCAGAAGGATCAAATTGCATGATGGGATGGACAGGTTCACTGTAAGCCACGGTAATTGACTCTCTGCTTACCACCTCCATAGAACTGTTCAGGTTAATCTGTCAGAAAAGCGACATATTTCATAAGGTTACTAGCATTACTTTTTTTTGAGAAAGAAGGGTGAAGAAAAGGAGCCATTTATATTTGAAACTTTATAGTCAAATATTAATTGGTCAGCCAATATTACTTCTAATGTTTATATATATTCAAGAGAGCAATTTCTGTAAAGAGAACATTTCCTGGGGGACTTGGAGAAGAATGGCATTGACCAGATTTTACAGAAGCAATGCAACTTAATGTCTGTGAAATGAAAAACTTGATTACTTCCTTTCATCTTCATCTCAGTAACAAATGACAAGGTGGGACGCCTAAGATAAAAGGACTGAGTAGGTGACTTAACACTCCTTTATGTAAGCTGAAGCTGGCATGGGATAGAAACAGTGAGAGAAATATTATAGTGCTTTTGTCAAAATTAGGCAAGGCTTAACGAAGGCACATTATTGCATCACTATGTCTTGGCCAAGGAGCTCTGTCTTTTCACCAAGTACAGTACTCTAATATGCTGCCCTTTTACACAATCCTGGAAGTACTGCTGCTGCTTTACATACTGCATGTTCCATTAATGAATCTCTTGAATGTGCCACTGATAATGGCCTGTGTGAAATGCCCTTCTGGGGTATACTTTATAATTTACCGGATCAGATTAATTTCCGATGTGATAGGAAGTCATAATGGCTGCTTGGGGAAATCAGCCGTACGTTACTTATGCCTCTTTGCCTGTCTTTTCTTGGATGAGAAACCTGAATTATAACTCATACCAAGTATTCTGTATTTCATGCCAAGTAAGAAGGAGCCCCCGAGGTTAAAAAGAAAAAGAAAAAGAAAGAAAAAGAAGCTTCTGGTTGTGCAGCTGTGTAGTAGAATTAGATTATCGCTATCTGAGCAAATTACCGCAGCAAAGAGCAGCCAGCAGCCTTTCTCTAATGGGTGTTCGGCAGATAAGACAGCCTTTTCTGATAATAAGATAATGGAAGAAGAGCTGTTACTACTGTGTGAACACAAGTTGTATGAGGAATGTATCTGCATTCACTGCCCTGTGCTGTTGACTTTTTTTTAGAGGCCCAGCGCTCTGTCGTACCATCGGGGCCTCCAGGCAAATTTCAAACCAGAGGACCTGGGAGTGTGTTTTCCACTGTCCTGCTAAGAACATTCAGAAAGCAGTGAAAAAAATTGGATTCCCTTCTGTTCCCTTCTTATTCTGATCTAATATGCCACATTATGTGTTATTATCTCCAGACTGAGGTAAAGCAGATTCTGGTCATGTCTTTCCTTAAGGGGTGACAGCGACTTAATAGGTTTACTATCGAAGCTGTTCTACTGTATGGATACTCTGGCCAGCCAAACTTTTTTCTTCAGCAAGCAGCATCTATGGGAGTTGTCGCCACTGATGGCTGTTTTTCTCTTGAACACATATGTGTTCAAGACAAAAATATTTAAATACTAGCTCGGATGTAAAACACAGATATTGCACACATGGATCATCTCCTGCTCTTCAGCTCAACATCAGGGCCAATAAGGAACTGTTTATTCCAAACAGAGGGTGTTTCCATAGCTTATGTATCATACAAGAATGGGAGCAGTTCATAAGAGGTCGTGGTTAATAACTGAAGGCTGTATAAGGACAGGTTACACACCATAAGTGTGGTTGTTCAAGTGGTCCTCTGCATATTCACAGTGGGTTCTATGCCTGAGCAAACACGAATTGGAAAATTCCAGAGCTTTCTGGGTAGGCATTTTCCCTCTTCAGCCTCTAATGTGCATGGGCAGCCCCAGTTCCATCTTGGCTGCCACAAGAGACATAGATAGAGGCAGCAAAAACAAGTGAGTAGGGTAAGTGAATATAAGAGAACCACTTGAGGAACCACATATAGTTAAGATAAGGATCAGATACACAAGATAGGGAAGGTCACCTAGCAAAGCAGTGAGTTCACTAGCTTGTCTTGTTAATGTGATGGCAAGTAATAATGCAGTTTTTATGAGATAAAAGCTGAATATCTGTTGTTGCCAGAGGCTCAAATTGAGGATTGGTAAGGATAATCAAGACCAGAGAGAGTGACCACAGATCAGAAAGCAGTCTTGGATCTTGGTACACATTCTGGAGGTCTCTGAAGAACAGTTTAACCATTGGGTGCTTTAAAAGTTGTGCAAACAGATGGCTGCTGGGTTGATATGCAACAATGGCCACCAAATAAACTTTGATGAAAAAAAATACAATGGCCAGATTCTTTGAGATGGAGGAGAAAATTGCAGAGAGGCTGCACTAGACGTAGTCTTAACAGACAGCGCACAGTCTTGGAATGTATGCCATTTATAAAGGCCATTGGTTGAAGGTTTCAATGGGTCCTGCAGGATATACTCAATCAGTGGGATAATATCCTCCAAGCAGTTAGCTGTATAATGTCTGGATATAGACACTGATGTGAGGAGATGGTGATCTTCTATTAAGCAGATCTACAACTAGGACTTTAGGAGCATTGTGGTAAACCATTGCTGATGTTGCCACCATGAGATTATAATATTTATGCCTGCTCTGTCCTAACTTATTTTGAGGACACTCAGTTGGATCAATGGGAAAGAAGGAAAGAAATACATTAGGGAACTGCCCAGTGAGTGTTTTCCCTTTCTTGTTCTTGAGAACTCAAAGAACAGAATTTGAGGTGAAGGCATCAACTTCTGGGATTCTCCACTGGTTTGGGAAACAGTTCCTACTTGTGAGTTTGTTGGTAAGGTATTCTGAGAAAATCTGCCCATTGATTGTCCTCTCCTAATACATCCATACTGCTATAGGGTAAGCATGATTTGGTCTACACCACTCTCACAGGTTTACAGCAAGGAAGAGAAGACTTATAGATCTGGTTTCTCCCTGCTTGTTCAAGTTCACAGTTGTGTTGTCTGTAGTTAACTGATCCACATTAATTTCGCTGAATATTGCTAGCAGCTCAAGAAGGTTTATTAACTGGGATGCTTCTTGCCACATGGCATATATGTCTTTGCCACTGTAGTGAGCTCCCCAACTTGTGTTGCTTGCATCTGGGACAAGCAGGCAAGTGGGTTGCATCTGATGGAATGCCATTCAAAGTTGTAGGCGTAGGAGGTTTATCTACCACACTAGCCTGGTCCTGAGGTGAGGCAAAAGAAATAGCCTTTGGCAAGTAAATAGATTATCTCATCATAAGTGAGGAGGTAAAATGATTGCAGGGGTCTCATCTTCAGGTTGGAGTGACTGTTGACTACCGTCATTGATACCATGAAGCCAAGGAGCTTCTGAATGGAGTGAACAGATGTGGCCTGAGAAGATTACCCACCTTGTAGTGTGGATTAAAGTCTAAGCACTCCTTAATGGGAGAATTGTTCACATCTTGACAGCATCCAGAGTTGAACCGATGTACTGTATTTCCTAACAGGGCACAAGAAGGGACGTTTTGTGGTTTGCACGAAGACGAAGAGTAATCAGGAGACCTAATGTGAAATGTACATTGCCTGCTAGAGTGTTCTGATTGCTTACCACCACAGTCATCTCTATAAGGGTGAAAGGTTATTCCTCAAGTCCTGAGAAAGGCAACCATTACTGCTATGCATTTCATGAACATATGTGGTGCTGTAGATAAGCTGAAGGGAAATGCATTGAACTGATAAACCTTGTGACTGACAATGAATCGTAGCAAATGACAATGTCAACATATTGCGATATGAAAATACGCAACCTTCGGGTCTACAGAGACATTTCTAGCATGGACAATTCATTCACAGTCTTACTTTCTGGTGAGACATTAGGCTGTGAACAAGGAAATGCCACAGCAATCAGTTGGCAAGCATGCAGAGATTTCCTGTATTGAAGGTCATGTTGGCTGTGATTTTGAGCATTTAAACAGTCTTGGGGACCAAGAGTGTTACTGCAGTCTGGAAAACTCTCCTCTTCTATTTAGAGATGGCAATCAAGATCAGGATTAGTGATCTGCCTGCTTTCTCTATGAGAAGGAGATCTGGATTTTGACTGATATCAAGACAGATATCAAGATTCGGCATTGTCACATCAAGGGCAACATTGGGAAGACCTGTTTCTAGAATGAGGATGACTTGTATACAAAGAGGCAAAGATCATCCTATATCCCTGTAGATATAAGGTGTGGACAGATGAAAGCAGCATAATACTGATCCTCTGGGTAAGATGAACACACCAGTGGAGATCTTGAATAATAGTATTGATGCTACGGCGATTTTAATATTGAGTACAAGCACAATCTCCAGCATTCTCTCCTCCTGTCTGGGTTTGGAGGTGTATGGGATATGGAGGAGTAAGAATTTCTTGATTTCATCCTCTACATCATTTCATTTGTCACCTTACATGTACTGGAGAAAGTCTATGCCATCCCAATGAAATCCTCAGGGATGATGATTTCAGTGAGGCTATTGGAAAACTATAAATTGATGGACTTCAAAATTCCCCTTCCGATATTGAGCCAACATGATGTTTCTGGCAAGATCTCTCAGAGGAAACTTAAGTACTGAGGTCGGTGGGTCTGGAATCAATTCCATAGAAGGTTGTTACATGAGATTTTTTTTAAAAAAGCACTGACAATGACCATCTGACTGAGGGATTTTAAAGCCACAACTAGAACAGTATTTCATTAAGGCAAATGAGGCCATAAATCAATTAAAGAAAAAGGCAGGAAAGTGAAGAACAGGGGAGGGGGACACTATAGTCAACAACTATAGCAGTGATTGCGAACCTTTTAGAGACTGAGTGCCCAAAATGCAATTCAGAACCCACTATTTTTTTGCAAAGTGCCAATACAGTAATTTAACCTGTATACAGCTGGCTATGAAGGGGTGATGGCGGGTGCCCACAGAAAGGGCTCCGAGTGCCACCTTTGGCACTCATGCCATAGATTCGCCATCACTGAACTATAGTGTTGTTGTTGACAGGACAATGTAACCCCTGATTACACTGAAACTTCTTAATCCTTCCATCACAATACAATGACCAACACCTAGTCTCCTGCATAGGACAAGCTTCCTTTTTCTCACAACTTTAAGAACCCCAGTCTCACTCACTCTATACCCCAGAGCACAGAGAGAACTCCTAGTTTCCTGAGCTCCTTGCCCTCTGAAGATGCCAGCCACAGAGTCTGGCGAAACGTCAGGAAGAAAAACTCCCAGAACACGGCCAAACAGCCCGAAAAACTCACAACTATCTAAGTAGATTTGTTTAACTATAGCTAAATAGAATCTCTAGAGATGTCCAAGAGTATTGTTGTGGTGGTGGACAAAATAGGATTAATAAGAGCAAGCTGTCCATGTGCATCAGAGGCTAAGCAGAATAAATAAATAAATAAATAAATAAATAAATAAATAAATAAATAAATAAATAAATAAATAATAAAAGAAAAAAAAGAAAAAAGAGAGAGAGAGCTCTGGTGTAGTGATGGGCATGAACCATGCTTCAGTGGTTCGGCCCACTATGGCCTGGCACCCACACAGGTGTTCTGCAGGTGCTGCACAATTCCCTTCCCAGACTCCTTTGCATGTTTTTCCACTCATACGCAGGAGCACACTTTCCTCCTCTGCTTGTCACCCAAACCAGCCAGGAGGTGGGAGAGGGAAGCCCACAGCTCTACCTCTGAGTGGGCTGCCACCCCAGGAAGCTGTAGAGGGAGGCAAGCATTGCTGCAGGTGAGTGGCTGGCCACTAGGGGAGGTGGCGGGGAGGAGGAAGTAAGCTGCTGCCTTGTGGAGGGATGGGCACAATACCACTTGATGCTGCACTAAATTGGGCCAAACCACTGAAGGGCATTTCATGCCCATCTCTACTCTAGAACTTGAACTCCCAAGTTCAATAAAGGAAAACAAATCAAAGGATATCTGCAAGATGGTTATCTAAATTTCTCTCAAATGCTTCCATTGTTTTAGCCTCCCAAGGTAATTGGTTCTATTGCTGTACTACTCTAACAGTTAGGAAGTTTTTCCTAATATTCAACTGAAATCTGGCTTCCTGTAACTTGTGCCCATGGTTGCATGTCCCATACTCTTGGCTGATTGAGAACAGATCCTGCCCCTCCTCAGGATGTCAGCCTTTATTTCCCCTCAGTCTGCTTTTCTCGAGGCTCAACATGGCCAGTTATTTCAGACTTTCCCCCTAGGACAGTGATGGTGAACCTATGGCACGGGTGCCAAAGGTGGCACTCGGAGCCCTTTCTGTGGGCACCCAACATCACCCCTTCATAGCCACCTGTATACAGGTAAAATTACTATATTGGCACTTTGCAAAAAATTGCAGATTACAAAAAAAAAAAAAATGCAGATTGGGCACTCAGTCTCTAAAAGGTTTGCCATCACTGCCCTAGGACCAGCTTCCAACTCCCAATTGTCCTTCTGGCCCTCCTTTCCACTTGTTCCAGTTTGTCAGCATCACTCTTGAAGTGTGGTGCCCACAGATGGAAACAGCACTGAAGATGAGGCCTAACCAGTGCCACATAGAAGGGAACTAGTACCTTGTGTGGGATTTGGAGATGATGCTTCTATCTATGCAGCTTAAAATAGCATTTGTCTTTTCTGTAGCCACATCCTACTGTTATAGTTAATATTCAGCTTGCGATCTAAGATGATTCCAGGCTTACTGTTCTGTAGTTCCCAGGTTCCTTCTGAAGATAAGAACAGCATTAACCCTTCTGCAAACATCTGGTACCTCACCCATTTCCCATCATTTCAAGAAGATGATGGACAGTGGGTCTGAGAATTCTTCAGCCAGTTGCTTTTATACTCTTGGTTGCAGTTCATTCACCCCTGGATATTTGAACTCACTCAAGGTAATAGGGTATGTCTTTACTATTTGTTTATCAGTCTCCAGTTTCAATCCTGTCCCTTTCACTTGCACTTCACATTTGTCTGGAGGGACAATCATCTGTCCTTCAGGAAAAGACAGAGCTAAAACTGGAATTTTTCTGCTTTTTCTTTGTTGTCTGTTATCATTTTTCCATCTCCACTGAGTAATTGAGCTTTTGTTCCCTGTCCTTTTCTCTTGCTATGCACATACCTGAAGACTGTTTGTGTTGCTTTCTGAGTTTGTGTTTGTGCAGGCAGAGAACCCACTGTGTGCAATCATGAGAACCACAATGAAGAATAGTATTACAGTACTTGTTGGTTTTCATTTGTGTGCCACCTATCTTGCAATTAAGGGACCCAAGGCAGCTCACAAACAAACAGACTAACACTGCAATAAATTATAACACTAAAAACAGTATTTCAAATATATGCATTTATTCTACAGCAAATTAAATGACATCTTCCTTGCAATATAGCCACAAACTGTGCTTGAAAGTTAAACAGATCTAGTACACAGCATATGTCTTCCAACCACCACCGGCTGTTCTCTGTTCAAGAAAGAAACCTGCAAGACAACCTTGTCAAATGATATTCTTTCTTTCTCTCTCTCTCCCTCTCTCTTAAAGTGAACAGGTTAAAATGCCTGTCTTTCATTTCTCATGCATGAATTTTTGAATTTTACTTTTAGCAATGTAATCAAGTGGGATACATTAGCACAGCTTTATCCACACTGCCCTGATAGCTTCATTTATCTCCAAACTAAGCCCAGAGTTGATGGGGTATGGTGGCTCAGCAAATTAAGGTTCTGAAAACTGTTGGCTTCAAAGTCAGCAGCTTGGAGGTTTGAATCTTGGGTGCCACACAGCAGAGCGAGCTCCCGCTGATAACCCCACCTCCTGCCAACTTAGTAGCTCAAAAGCATGTAAATGCAAGTAGATAAATAGGTACTGTCATAAAAGCGGGAAGGTAAAACAGTGTTTCCTTGCAGCCATGCCAGCCATGTGGCCACGGACTTGCACAACACTGGCTCTTCAGCTTGAATACGGAGATGAGCACCGCCCCTAGAGTTGGACACGACTAGAATGCATGTGCGGGGAAAACCTTTACCTTTTAAAGCCCAGAGTTACTACTAGGATCAGTTGTTTGCGGTAGGGACAACTGAGTAATTTATGGCTCAAGAGCCTTGATAACCATGGGATGAACTGAAGAGCAGGAGGATGATATACAGTAAGTGAATAAATGCTTTTAACAACCAGGACAGTTATATAGTTGCCAACGGAAAGACCTCCAGCTGGAGATGTGTGAAAATGCACCCTCCATCTCACATTCCCCACCAGCAGGTGCCTCTGATGCCTGACACGATACAAAATCATCTTGGTTAGTGGCTACTGATGATTCCAACTTCCACGAAGTTTAACTCATCCTCTTTTAAAGCCATACAAGTTAGAAGCAATCACTAAACTCTACGGGAGTGAGTTCCACACTTGAACTAGGCATCACGTTAAGAAGTGCAGTTTTTAATCTATCAGTCACCTTGGGTCCTTCTAAAGAGAAAAGCAAGTAAGAATATTTAAAATAAAATAAAATAAATTCTGAAATGTCCACTGCTCAGCTAGATGATTATGAGTAATTTACCCCACCAGCACAAATAATATCTGAAATGAATCTTCTTACCCTCCCTCCTGTCAGGCCACAATCAAGAATGAGACCTGCTGAAAATAAAAGTCCATCCCCTTTGCTATCTTATAGTGATGTGGGGAACAAAGGGGAACTGACACGCTCTCCACACAGACTTGCATTTTCCCAGCAACAACAAATGAGAGGTTGATCGTACCAGGTTGAAATACAAGGCTTTTCTTATGGTAGGGGGCTTGCAGAATTCTGTGTATTGTGAGTAATGTTTTAATTTTCCTCAGGTACTAAAATGACACACACAAAGCCAGTTCCTTGCCCGAGCAGGCATCAAACATGGCAGACACGGCGGATGAAACGTCTGCAAGATTCATTCATTTATGTTGCTGAGATGATCTATCACAAACAATGGTTTTCACAAATGCTAAGATTGCTGATATGATAAAAATAAGAACTTGATCTTGCAGTTCCTTTTAGACAGAGATTTCAAACACTCAAAATATAATTCAGAAGAGCTCGTAATTTTATTTATTTATTTATTTATTTTTATATTTATTAACCGCCTGAATTTCCCTTGGGAACTATGAGATAAAAGACAGCAGAGAACGCAGAAAAGCAAATGCCTTGGTCCTATAAGAACTTTGATTTATGGGCAGTTTGAACTTCAGTATGTGAGTCAACACATGTTTGCGATATGTTCAGTGTTCATTATTTATCTGCAGGTTAGCCCTGATGGCATATTGAATCAGGATGAAGGAAGATGTAACCAAAAAAAATTTGAGCTAAAATTTTCAGTGGAAATGCTCAGTGAATCAGATAACATTGTAAATGCTAAGAAAGTGCTTAGGGACTTGGGGGTTTAGAAAATACAGTCGCACAAAATGTTATTAGTCAAAATGCACAAATTAGCAATTGTAATTTTATGAGAACGCAACCAGAAGTGTTCAAGACTTATGTCTGCTCTGAAAAACCACATTTTTAGTAGTTCGAACAACAGAGAATCTGACTGTCCGATAGCATTGGCTAATGTTCTGTGGCACCTTAAAGATAATAAATGTATGACAGCATGATATCTTATGTGCCACAAAAATAAGTGATGCATAAATAACCTCCCCACTTAGATACATTAGATGTGTTATCTACAACAGTGGTCCTCAACCCCCGGGCCGCGGACCGGTGCCGGTCCGTGGAGCAATCTGCACCGGGCCGCCGCCCAAGGAACTTCAAATCATTTCCCTGTGGTGGCGGCCCGGCTCCCGGAAATGATTAGGACCCACGGGCTTGAGATTGAGCAGGCGGGTTAAGGTGGGGAAGCTACGCATGCGTAGTGACGATGAAAGAGGCAGTCAGGCGTTAACAGCCAGCCGCGAGCTCGGCCTGTGTTGAGGTGAGTGGAGGGGGCGGGGGGCGGCGCAGGCCGGCCCGGGTGTTTCCCCCGCCACCGCCACGCCTGTGTTGAGGGGGGCGGGGTAGGCGGCGCAGGCCGGCCCGGGTGTTTTCCCTGCCGCCGCCGCGCCTGTGTTGAGGGGGCGGGGGGCGGCGCAGGCCGGCCCGGGTGTTTTCCCCGCCGCCGCCGCGCCTGTGTTGAGGGGGGCGGGGCGGCGGCGCAGGCCGGCCCGGGTGTTTTCCCCGCCGCCGCCGTGCCTGTGTTGAGGGGGGCGGGGGCGGCGCAGGCCTGCCCGGGTGTTTTCGCCGCCAACGCCGCCGCCGCACCCCCCCCGCAATCGCCCCCGCCTCAACAACAACAACCGCCTCCTCCTCTTCCTCCTCCTCCTCCTCCTCCGCCGCCTCAGGCTTCCTCGCGCGCCGCCAGCCCCACGCGGCCGACGCTGGCCCATGGGGGCATCACTACCCCCGGCAGCGGCAGCCCCCTGGCGGTGGCCGCGCAGACGCCCGCCAGAGCCGGCCTGAGGAGCCCCCGTGCCCCGCGGGCGCCACCACCCCGCTGCCGCTGCCGCCGCCCACCAGGTCCTCTCCGCCGCTGCCGCAGGGCAGCCCCACACGAGGAGGAGGGGGAGGGGCGTGCGGCAGCCCCCCTCGAGCCCCCAACCCGCTGCCTCCCCCGGGCTCTTCGCCCCCGCCCCCGCCGCCCCCGCTGCCCCACGCTTCCCTGGTGTCTCCGCTGGCGCCCGAAGGCAGCGCCTGCTCCTCCTCCTCCTCCGTGGGAAGGATCCGGCCCCGTCAGTGGCGGCGGTCCCCCGAGCAAAGCCAGGCCTCCCCGGAAAGGAAGAGCCCCAACTCGCCCGTTTGCAAAGGTGAGAGGGAGGGGGTGGGGTGGTGCGGTCGTGCGTGCGGTCGTGCGTGCGTGTGTGCGTCTCTCTCTCTCTCTCTCCCCGCCCGACCCCCCTTTCGCATTCCTTTATCTCCCCCCCTTCCCCACCCCACCCCCGGGCCACGGAAAAATTATCAAAAATTTACTGGTCTGCGGGGATAAAAAGGTTGGGGAGCACTGATCTACAATGTCTAGTAAACATGCAATACACATGGCTTCGATGAAAAGTAAAAAGTGGGGTTCAAAAGATATTAAAGATGGAAATAAGCAGCAGCAGCAATGTTTCATCAGTTCAGTGTCTGATGACACAGAGATGAACTAATATTTAAATAACACTGCTGAGAAAACGGTATATCCCACTAAGTGATAGGAGTAGAAAGTGCACAAAGAACTTACTGTTCGAACCCAGCATAGCATGCTCATTTGACTATCACACAAAATCATAGTTTTAGTGTAATTGCTGGCACAAAGACAGCAGTAAACAATAGAGATGGGCACGACCAGAAAAAAATGACGTTTCGAGTTGTCATTTGTTGGGACGGGCCGTTTCGGGTCGTTTCCGTTTGTCGCGGAAATTTTCAAAACTTTGTCGTTTCCGTTTGTCGTTTGTCTTGGGGTTGGGGTTGGGGTTGGGGTAAGTGGGCTCTGGGAGGCACCTCTCTGGGTGCCTCTGACCCACTAAGAAGGGAAGGGAAGCGTAACGCGTAGCCGCCGCGTACCATACATTACATTATGTTAGGGTTGGGGGGTAAGTGGCAGAGGCACCTCTATGGGTGTGGGTGCCTCTGACTCACTAAGAAGGGAAGCGTACTTGCGTACTGGCGTACAGGTTAGGGGTAGGGGAAGGGTAGTGGGCTCTGGAGTGGGAGGCACCTCTCTGGGTGCCTCTACTCTGACCCACCAAGAAGGGAAGCGTACTTGCGTATGGATCTGGGTTAGGGTTGGGGTTAGGGTAAGGGCTAGGCTTAGGCTTATGGTTAAGGTTAGGGTGGGTTAGTGGGCTGCACCTCTGGGTGCCTCTAACCCACTAAGAAGGACAGTGTACTGGTGTATGGGTTAGGGTTAGGGTTAGGGTTAGGGTTAGTGGGCTTTTTATGCGCTCTGGGACATCCAGAAGTCTCAGTCAAAACCTGGCCATGCGATTGGTGGAATGGGTCAAAAAAATTGCATGGTCCCATCCCATGGCCAGCCCATCATTGTGCAGGTGTAAAAAAATAAAATAAAAATAAAATAAAATAAAATCAACGGAGAAGTTTTATTGCAAGAAAAACCCACTGCTGCTACTATAAAAAATCAGGCATTTAAAATACCTAATTTTCAAATGTTTCTGTGGTGCTTTGGTGGGTTTTTGGACCACGATTTAAAAATAAATATTGCGGTCGCCATTTTGGATCCCCCCCACCGCATGGCAAATGGAGACGACGAGGATGCCCCCCCCCAGCCTGGTGCAAGCAGCCCAGGACAGGAGGGGGGGAAGGCCGGGGAACCCCCCCCCCCAGAAACCACCCCGC
>JAHTLZ010000015.1:25234393-25252758 GCA_023846285.1 Phrynocephalus versicolor
GAGGGGGGGAAGGCCGGGGAACCCCCCCCCCCAGAAACCACCCCTCTGGTAGGTGTCCTCAGGCAGGCATATTTTCGCCTGCTTTTTGGGCCGGGAATTGGGTTTTTTTTATTTTTAAAACTTTTTTTCTGTGCTGCTTGGCATCGCGCGATCGCCACGATGCCATGAACGATAACGACAAACCAGACCCAATTTATCTTTTATCGGGTTGGGTTCGAGCTGGAGCGGAGTAATTCTCGTTACTGTTTCCGTTACGTAACGGAAATGACAAACGGTAATGGAAACGAGAATTTTGCCGCTCTGTGCCCATCTCTAGTAAACAAGTTAGTTTACTTGTGTCTTTCTGTCAGAAGGCTACCCTGTAAATGTATGGCTGAGTTCACCACGACAGGAAGTAACCTCTAGAACACAGAGGAAAATGAGCTGAAATAAGGGATTGTTGTGCTATTAGCAGAAATCACTCTGCTATTAATCACACCTGGACTGGCTACCCTTATTATTGGCTCAGAGCTGAAGAGCCACCTGCTGGAGAATTTTCTGAGCCACACACTGATTGTGCTATATCCTTCCTGGTACACCTCTTCTGCTGCTGGAAGCTGCTAAAACCTATGCACCCAGTTGTTTGTCCTTGAGACAAGAGCTTGCTCCCTCTCTGAAATGATTGCAAGGAAAGACTAAGGACGCATAACTTCTCTACCCTTCCTAGATTTTGCCGATAAGGTGTTGTGCACTAGGCTACCGTTGTGCATGTTTTGGGAAGACAGCTACTTGGAGACCAGAAATGGGGAGACAGAATAACACCAGATATTAAACATAGCATTGGGATAAAGACCCAAGGGTTCCAATTAAACGTCAGATTCTACCCACAATAAACAAAACCACAGGGAGTCAAAAATGCATGATGACTACATAATGACCGAGTTCTTTAATGCCTTCTAAATTGTGTCAGCATGGCCACTTATTACAAACAGATTCACGGCGGAAGCTTATTCCTATTGGTTAAGCCCCTTACCTCCTTCGTTAACCCATCAGGATCCTAATAACTCTTACCTTTAGCAATCTTCCATTGGCTGTTCCCAGAAATACGACTGTGTAATTATTGACACTGGAGACGGCCACAGATGTGAGGCCTGGTGAAGTGAACACTGGCCTTGCCTTGATAGGTCGCAGGATAGACAGAGGATGCTGGAGATGTGCTGCACCACAATCCAACTGTTCTGGCTGCAACTGAAAAAGGAAAAGAGCACATTCATGAATCTCTCCGGGGACTCTGTGTCTGCCTGCAGCCTAGAGTATATTAATGCTATTTCAAAATGGTTATCCCTGCGCTCTACACTGAAAATAAAATGGAGAAAGAAACCGCAGAAGCAAACAACAACAACAACAACAACCAAGTACTGTACTGTAGTATGAAGAATATGTGATCAGAATGTATTATTTCATATTTGTTTGTTTTGGGCAAAATAAGTTCTATTTTTGCAGTTTATTTTGAGGAATTAGCAGGAATCTGCTGAAGGGTGGCCTCTTGCTACTGTTGTTGTTGCTCCCGCTGCTGACGGAAAGGTTTAACATAAAGGGTGCCTAGCAATGTTTAAAATAAATAGCACACCAATATGTATACTCCATAATGGTTATACTCCCACATGATGCCACATGTGTAATGATGTATATATAACAGATTGCCGTGTAGTGTGTGTCAAGAATATTCTTGTATGAGTTTTTCAACTTAGAATTAGATTTATGGAGTCCAGCTGTAGACTGAAGCAAGCTCGGTAAAGTGGCCTTGACAAGAAGGCTAATGTCCAAGGACAGTGGAGCATAGCTCAGAAGTGTGGATGAGAGAAGCACTGTGACATGTGATGTGAAAGCAAAGAATTGATTGGAAAGAGATGTTTTATATATACCATATGTATTACAATATGTTCTTGCTGTTTAGCCAGGGCTATTTAGGCAGTAATCCTCATGTGTTGGCTGTGATCAGGAGGAGTAGCTGGATTATTTATGCTACTGGATAGTATAAATGGAAACCAATGGAAACTCTGGAAACTAATGGAATCTGTATATATTTTGTAAATGGACTGCAATAGAAAACCAGCAACAGAGTCTGTCATATTTTTGCCTCTAATCCTTGACATTGCTGCAACTCTGCTTATTGAGGTTAACTCCTCATAATTCCTTGGCAGTGTGTAATGATGTATATATAACACATTGCTTAATGCACATTGTCTTCTTACTAGTTTATTCATTGTATCTGCTTTAATAATGTCCTTCACTCAGGTATCCAGAATTTACAACAAATAATAAAGTAACAAAAAAGTAAATGTAAAGGACTTACAGTAAACTAAACAAACTAAAAACCTAAACAATCGCAAAGTTTGGAATATAATCATTCTGAAGTAAATTAAAGCAACACCCCACACTGACACGGCTGCACTGTGTGAGTAATCTCTTCACTGACACGGACCACAACTTACCCAGATTCTCCCATCTATAAGACACCCCCCCAACTTTTCCAACCCAAAATTACCAGTTCTGCAAACACACAATTCTCTCCTTGACCTACTTCCCTGTATAAGACGACCCTCAATTTTTAGTGTAACACTTTTTATTCATTTTTAGTCTAATTTTTAGTCTTGTGCATGGAAAAATACTGTATTTCATGCCACTTCTGGGTTCAATTTATTCTCTGGTGACTGATTTCCTGAACCAGAGCACAAAGCTTTAGCCCCATTAAAGACAGGGAAGTTTAATTCCAAGAAGCATGCAAGGGTCTGAGCTGCTGCTAGATAGGAAATCATTCCACAATTACAGCACTGGTGCCTAGAAATGTTCCCCACAGTCTCATACTATGAGACTGAAATCCACTGCGCCAAGACAGTAATAAGCCTTGAAGCCATGCCCCATGAGGAATATTTGGCGAAGCTGGAAGTGTTGGACTTGGAAAAGAGAGGTCCAAGAGGTTCTATGAAAGCCCTCTATAAGTCTCTGAAGGACTGTGTCAGGTGGGAAATGGTGCAGCTGCAGAGGGTACAACTCAAAGCACTGGATTCCAATAACCAGAAAGGAGATTTTGACTAAATATCAGAGAAATGTTTCATTGTAATGGAATGGCCAGCTTGGAAGACAGGAGGCTTTTTAAAAGGTTGGATGACCTCTGGAAGGGTCATCTGTATATTTCCTGCTCTGTAGTATCAGGAAATAAATAGTTAATAGTATCAATTTTGATATTTTTTAAAAAAAATTACCACATGAATTGTGAGTTGTTTTGCAAAAAAAGAATGTTCAACATAGCCAGGAGGAGGAGGAGGAGGAGGAGAAGAAGAAGAAGAAGAAATGGCCACAAATGAATGATGTACATCCCACTGCTTTAGCAAAACTGGCAACCTTTTATTTCCCACAGACCACAAGTATTGCAGTGCTCAGTAACTCTGTAAACCTACTTGGGGTGGGGTGGGGCTGCCAGTGGATTTTGATAACCATAGGCTGAAACTACACACTCTAGAAAAAAATTAGGCGAATCTGCAGTGACTCCTGTCGCTGCACACAATGCAAGCCCTACTCTAGTTTAAAAACAGCACCCAATCCACATTATTCTACTTTGGCTTTTCTAAGGCAGAAAGATGAAGGGAGTGCCAAACAGACAGCTGTAAGTGGAAATGGAGAAGCCTATAGAAAGAGGGCAGCAATGGCTCATAGTTCTTTGCCTCATGGTGTCACATCACAAATAATTGCGGGTGAATGTAGGGGAAAAGAGAGATAGAGATAGAGGAGTCTTGTGGATCTGGAAAAAATTTAATACTATTTTTAAATGAACATGACAGGTGGGCAGACAAATACCTCACAACTTCCATCATTTCAGGTAAAACTCCTATATGGCACCACTGCCATGGAAAGCGGTAGATGGAAGATGGAAGTAGCCTCCGTTTCCCCTTTCTTTTTCTTCATATTAGTGCATATTAAAGTGCATATCATGCTTGTGCCTTTTTGCAACACTGCAGGAAATACCTTTATTCCAAATTACTGTACTGTAAATGTGTGTGGTTCCAGCCTACCCACCCCCGGGGGGGGGGGGTTAATAGCAGAAGTAGAAACCAACAGTCCAAATCCTATTGATGATGGTTAATGAAAGTACAGAATTGAATCATTTATACCACTGGATCTTGGTTACAGATAATGAGGAAAATAGATTAATTCTACTGCCACAGAGGGCAAATTGTATTTCCCCCCTAAATAATAATAAAAACAATAGTTCTATGTAGCTCTTCTACTAAATAGACCAGAGAAGGATATCAGAAATAAATCAGAAACACAACAGTAATTAACAGTACACCCATTTCTGCTACAACACAGCAATATTTTTCTGGTTTCAATGGAAAATTGTGTACTTCACAGAACACTCTTTTAAAGAGTGCAATTATAAAGCTGTCTTGCGACACTTTAGATTTCATGGAAATTCATGATGCCACAGGAAGAAGAGGAAGCCTTACACATGAATTCATCAGTAGTACCAAGTGCACTTGTTCTCACGGGCAATATGCCACACAGAAAGTTGGAAAGGTCTGAATGGGTGGTTTTGTCCTTATTTGTGTAAGTCTGCTCCTATTTTCTGCCGTATTTATTAGGACTAGCACAGGCATCTTTGCTGTTTTCTGACATAAGAGAGGAAATATTCTGCTCTTAATGTTTGGAAACAGTTGGCAATTTCCCCCCCCCCAATACTATCCTACTGAATTTAAGCAGTTGTTAAGCCCTCTTCCCCTTCGATGCTACAAGCCTCTATGCATTGAAGCAGGGTTACACCTCACTGAATCGGATGAGAGTTTTGAGGAAATATACTTAGGATTGTTCCAAGTATCCAATCCAGCCCAGAGGAAATCTACTTCTGATGTGTGCAGCCATAACTCTACTTGTAATGGGGTCAGAATGTGCTCTGTGTTATTGCACAGATATTCCACAGCAGAACTTAGCAGGAAATATGCAACTTTGTTTATTTTATCCGTGCAGTTCTATAACTTCTATATAATGGGGCTTATGCTAGGAAACCAAAAGGCTGAGCAAAACCACCCTAAAAGAAAGAATGTTCCTACTCAGGTATTTAGCCATAGTGATACACACAGTTCCACGGTGCACACGAAGGAGGATATCTAGGGTAGTAAATGTGATTAAACAGTGGGAATGGCAGTGGAATCCGAAGGCAGGGTGCAATACAGCCTAGGAGGCAATGGCCACAACAGCTGTTGGGAACAGCGGAGGGGCAGCCTGCAATGTAGAGGAGTAGGAGGGAAGCGCTAGCTAATCATGAAACCCAAGCAACACCACAGCATCCATGGAGACTTAGCTAACAAAGAGGACTAAACTTTAAGAGAATGTCATCTGTCTGAATTCTATAAGCATAAATGCTTAGGTCTCTGGCTACATAGCTATACGGTGGGTGTTCAATTATCCTCCTGTGCCTCTTTGAAAGGGGCTGGGCTCAATAATCCATAAGGTCCCTTCCAGCTCTGTAGTTCAAAGGTAGTGGTGGTGGTGGTGGTGGTGGTGGTGGTAGTCTTTCTTGCCTGTACTAGACAAACCAGAAGGAATATTGTGTAGCAACTGGGAAACCCAGGATTGGGCACCACTATCCTAAAAATAAGGTCATCAGGTCTGTCCCCTTGTAAACAATGGATAACATAAACCCCAGATACTAACCCTGCAGATACAGGGTGTGGGTGGGTGTCCTACTGAAGAGCCTTGTATCACAGGGGTTAAACTGCTGTACTGCAGCCATAATTGGGATCATGACCTGGAGTTCAGTTCCAGGTAGCAGGCTCAAGGTTCACTCAGCCTTCCATTCTTCTGAGTTCAGTAAAATGAGTACCCAGCTCGCTGGGAGGGAGGGGGGCTGAGTAATTACTTGTACACGAGTACCCAGCTTGCTGGGGTGGGGACAATGTGTAGCCTGCATAATTAAATTGTAAAATGCCCAAAGAGTGCTTAAACTGCTATGGGACGGTATATAAGCAGAATACTTTGCTTTGCTTTACAGTATTCATTACTTGCTTCCTACTTTTAACCAAACCCATCCCCTCCTTCCAAAACATGCTAGGTGTTTACTTGTTCTATTGCAGAGATTGACAACAGGCAAACAGGAAGTCAAGTGGCTTTCAGTTCTAACCGAGCTATGCATGCTTACTACAAAGAGGTTGAAATCCAGTTCAAGTTGATATAATCCAAAATTACATCTGTGGAAACCTTATTCATTCAAAATATGCTGTTGGAGGAAAGTCTAAGGGTTTCACGGACTGTTAAAAAGACAAGTGGTTTTTAAATGAAATCAAGCCTGAAGTTTCATTGGAAACTAAAATGATCAAACTATCATATTTTCTAGCAAGTTTCTAGCAAGAACAATGATGGTTCTTGGTGTGTTGGTGGACAGCTCCATGAAGGTGTCTACCCAATGTGTGGCAGCTGTGAAGAAGGCCAATTTCATGCTAGGGATTATCAAAAAGGGGATTGAAAATAAAACAGCCAACATTATAATGCCATTATACAAAACAATAGTAAGGCCACACCTGGAGTATTGTGTACAATTCTGGTCACCGCATCTCAAAAACAACAGTGGAACTGGAAAAGGTGCAGAAGAGAGCGACTAAAATGATTACTGGGCTGGGGGACCTCCCTTATGAGGAAAGGCTAAAGCATTTGGGCCTCTTTAGTCTGGAAAAAAGGTACCTGAGGGGGGATATGATTGAGACGTACAAAATGATGCAGGGCATGAGTCAAGTGGATAGAAAGAGGCTCTTCTCCCTCTCACAAAATACCAGAGCTGGGGGACATACACTCAAGGGCTGGGAGGGCTGGGAGAGTAAGAACAGACAAAAGAAAATATTTTTTCTCCCAGCGCGTTGTTAGTCTGTGGAACTCCCTGCCACAGGAGGTGGTGATGTCATCTGGCCCGGATGCCTTCAAAAGGGGATTGGACAGATTCCTGGGGGAAAAGTAATCACAGGTTACAAACCATGATGGAGATGGGTAATCTCCAGGCTTAAAACCAGGGTACTTCAAGGGCCAGATGCAGGGGAGTGGTATCAGGAGACAGATATCTAGTCTCATGCGCTCCCAAACACATTTGGTAGGGCCACTGTGAGATACAGGAAGCTGACTAGATGCTCCTTTGGCCTGAGTCAGCATGGCTCTTCTTATGTTCTTTTGGGCTATTGCTAATGAGGGAAGAAACAGCTCCACATTTCTGGAAGTTGAGTTATGGCAACTGGACTTCTTTTCTTGAGAGATTGAAATGGTTTTCTGCAGCTTCGTCAGTCTGAGGAAAGCTAGTTGTGAGTCCTCCATTTTATAGTCCACCTTATAATGTCCTGTATCTCACAGTGGCCCCACCAAATGCATCTGGGAGTGCATGAGACTAGATTATCTCTCAAAAAAAGAAGTCCAGTTGCCATGACTCAACTTCCAGATAAACTCATCTGGATGACTGAGAATCTTCACAGACATATAGCCCCAGTTTTCCCCATCATTTGTCCATGATGAACTTTAAACATAGTTGTGCTAACCTACAATATGTGTCATGTTCAAAAGCATTACCTATCATCTGCTTGGAACCTGAACCATGCCAATACACAATTAAAGATTTGCAAACAGCTTCTACATTCTCTTTGTTTATTTGGACACAGTGAAAATGTCCTTCCAAAGATTTATTTCTCTTTGCTGACTCCTCGCAGTGCACAGCAGAGAAATAAAACTGAGACAGACTTAAGAGAACAAGTGAACAGGGGGAGCAACCATTAGTGTGACAGAGGAGGCTAAGGGAAAGGCCCCTAACCATTGTTTTGGTTTCTGAATATAGTAAGGTAACACAGATTATGGAGGGAAAAGACACTTCAGTTGTGATTACTTGCAAAGTTTGTGCAATACTTGTGTTTCTGCCTGAGAACTATACAGTGTGATATTTATTTATTTATTTATTTATTTATTTATTGAGTATTTTTACCCCACCATTCTCCTTGGAAAAAGGACCTAAGGCAGCTTACAGAATGAGGGGTAATATAGAGTTCAGTACAATTAACACAAGTTCAAGCACTGAGAAGAAGGAATTGAGGAACATCTTACAGCATTAATAGACAACAATATATTAAAGCTACAAGAGAACGTGAGCAGTTAAAGGGGAGTAAAGTTCCATATAAAGTTATGAGTGATGGAAACTAACATTGAAAGAATAGTGTCAATGAAAACCCATAAGGTTGTAAGTACTTATAAACACAAAGTCTATGTGATACTGTAGATTCATATAAAAACACATAATAGATAGAAAGCTATTCAGGGAAAGTTTTCCTGAAGATAAAGGTCTTTGCCTGTTTCCGGAAGGATATCAGAGATGAGGCAGTCCTGGCCTCTAGTGGGAAGGAGTTCCAGAGTCTGGAAGCAGCAGCTGAGAAGGCCCTTTCACGGGTTCCCATGAGACGTACCTGTGAGGGTGGTGGGATAGAGAGAAGGGCCTCTCCTGATTACCTTAACACCTGAGTCGGTTAATACTGAGAGATTTGATCTTTGAGGTAGCTAGGACCCAGGCTGTACAGTGCTTTGTAGGTCAAGATCAGCACCTTGAATTGTGCTCAATAGCTGATTGGCAGCCAGTGGAGCTGCTTTAATAGATCTCTGTACCCTGCCCCAATCAGCAATCTGGCTGCTGTATTTTGGACCCGTTGAAGTTTCCTGAGGCTTTTCATCGGTAGCCCCACACAGAGCGCATTACAGTAGTCTATCAGGGATGTCACTAGGGCATGTATCACCGTGACCAGATCTAGTTTCTCAAGAAATGGGCATAACTTACATACTAGCCTTAATTGTGCAAATACGCTCCTGGCCACAGCTGTGACCTGGGCATCCAAGCTCAAGGATGAATCCAAGAGCACCCCCAAGCTGTGTGCCTGTTTTTTCAATGGGAGGGTGACCCCATCCAGTACAGGTTGCATCCCTATCCCTTGTTCTCCCTTTCAACTGACCAGGAACACCTCTGGCTTGACTGGGTTTAGTTTCATTATGTTCATCTTCATCCAGTTCATTACTGCAGCTGAACACTCATGTAAAGTTGAGATAGTAGATCCCTTAGAATCCGGAGGTGACGAGAGGTAGAGCTGGGTATCATCGGCATACTGGTGGCACAAAAGACCTGATAATCTCCCCCAGTGGTTTCATATAGATGTTAAATAACGTAGCAGATGGAAAAGAACCCTGGGAAACTCAACAGGTCAGCAGCTGTGGTGTCAAACATGAATCACCTAGCACCACTTTCTGCATTCTTTCCTGCAGGAAGGACTGGAGCCACTTTAATGCAGTGCCCCCAAGTCCCATTTCAGAGAGACAAGTCAGGAAGATGCTATGGTCTATAGTATCAAAACCAGCTGAGATGTCTAGTAAAACCAAACAGGACACAGGTCCCTTATCCCAATGATGGCGAACCTTTTAAAGACCGAGTGCCCAAACTGCGATTCAGAACCCACTTCTTTTCTTTCTCAAAGTGCCAATACAGCAATTTAACCTGAATACAGGTGGCTGTGAAAGGGTAATGTCAGGTGCCCACAGAAAGGGCTCAGAGTGCCGCCACTAGCACCCATGCCATAGATTCGCCAATACTGCCCTATCCATTTCTAAAGCAACCAGTGCCGTCTCCATCCCATAACCAGGCCTGAAGCCAGATTGAAATGGATCCAGGTAGTTGATCTCACCCAGAAACCTCTGGGGCTACGAGGACACAACCCACTCTAGAACTTTCCCTAGGAATGGGATATTTGATACCGGTTGGTAATTGTTCAGTATCATTAGGTCTAAGGAGAGCTTTTTTAACAGTGGTTTTACCCGTGTACACATACAACAAGTGCAAACTAGTAGCACTGTGAGAAGAAAAGGTGAAAAAAAATTAGCAGCAAGTGGTCACACACAATATAGACAAAACCCTTGAGCATCAGCAGCAAAGGGAGGCACTGGAAGGGGAAGATTAGCAAGAGAAACCAAAGGAGGAGAATGCAGAGAATAAAGTTGTTGAAGGAAGGACCATGGAAAAGAGTCAAACGCAGCAGAAAAAGAAGGTGAAGACACTCTTCACCAGTGGAACTGCAAAACCACTTTCAGATTCTTGAAGATGAGGCTGCAGAGCAGAAGATGGAAAAATGATAACACATGACAAAGACAGAAGTGCTCAATTCCTACTTTAGCTTGGTCATCTCCTAAACCTTTCTATGGCCCTCTCTAGGCAAATGTCAGATACAAGACGAGAAGATAGGATTGCAACTTGAGATTCATAAAAAATGTCAAGGAATGCCTTATTAGTTTGAACAAGCTGAAATCTCCAGAACTCAATGAACTGTATCTAAAAGTATTGAAGGGACTGGTTGAAGACCTCTCAGAACCTCTGTCTCTTATTCTCTTGAAACCATGAGGCATGGGGTGAAGTGCCAGATGAGTGGAGGAGGGCTAGTGTTGTCCCCACCTTCAAAAAGGGCAGAAAGGAGGAACATGGGAATGACAGACTAGTCAGCCTGACATCTATCAAGATCCGTTCTCAATCATCCTAGAACTCAGGATATGTAATGATTAGGTTATGGAAATCTAGATTTAAATCATGAAAAGCTTCCAGTTAGAGCAGTATGACAATGGAAACAATTACCTTGGGATATGGTGAACACTCCAGTGCTGGAGGTATTCAAGAGAAAATTTGTTAAATATTAGCAAAACACGTAGCCACCCTCCTACAGGCCCACATTGGACATACCTCATCCCACATAAAGGACTCAGGACATTTCATAGATCAGACTTGCACCCTAAAACTCAACCCCAAAGGCAGACTGATCAGCTTTGATGTAGTATCCGTTTTCACCAAAGTACCAATAAAGGGCATAAGAACATAAGAACATAAGAAGAGCCATGCTGGATCAGGCCAAAGGCCCATCTAGTCCAGCTTCCTGTATCTCACAGCGGCCCCACCAGATGCATCTGGGAGCGCATGAGACTAGATATCTGTCTCCTGATACCACTCCCCTGCATCTGGCCCTTGAAGTACCCTGGTTTAAAGCCTGGAGACTACACATCTCCATCATGGTTTGTAACCTGTGATGGACTTTTCCTCCAGGAATCTGTCCAATCCCCTTTTGAAGGCATCCAGGTCGGATGCCATCACCACATTGTGTGGCAGGGAATTCCATAGACTTACAACGCGCTGGGTGAAAAAATATTTTCTTTTGTCGGTTTTTACTCTCCCAGCCCTCAATTTGAGTGTATGTCCCCTAGTTCTGGTATTTTGGGAGAGGGAGAAGAGCTTCCCTCTATCCACTTTACTCATACCCTGCATTATTTTGTACGTCTCAATCATATCCCCCCTCAAGCGCCTTTTTTCCAGACTAAAGAGGCCCAAATGTTTTAGCCTTTCTTCATAAGGGAGGTGCCCCAGCCCAGTAATCATTTTAGTCGCCCTCTTCTGCACCTTTTCCAGTTCCACTATGTCTTTCTTGAGATGCGGTGACCAAAATTGTACACAATACTCCAGGTGGGGCCTTACTATTGTTTTGTATAATGGCATTATACAAAATGGCACTTAGCACTCATCCAACAGATCTTCCCGGAAGACATTAAGGCCCTATTCCAACATTGCCTAATGACGAACTACTTCCAGTGGGAGAATGTCTTCTATGAACAGACAGATAGAGTTGCCATGGGGAGCCCCCTCAGCCCGGTAATAGCAAACTTTTACATGGAATATTTTGGGGGGGAAATCTGGATGTGGCACCTGTTCCAACAGTCTGATTTCAATATGTGGATGACACATTCATAATTTAGAGCCACGGTGAAGATAAACGGGAAGAATTTCTAAACTTCCTGAACAATATCCCACCAAATATATAATTCACCATGGAAAAGGGGAAGCTCCCATTCTTAGATGTCATGATCATAAGCAAACTGGACCTTCAATTAGGACACAAGGTGTAGAGAAAACCCACACATACAGATCAGTACCTACATAAAAATTCCAACCACCACCCACAACAAAAAAGAGGAATAATCAAGATACTTGTTGACCATACAAACCGAAACTGTGAAGCTGAATTCCTCAACACTGAACTCGGCCACCTGAATTGGGCCCTACAGGCAAATGGCTATTCCAAGAACGAAATCAAAAGAGCCATCAAACCGAAAAATCAACCCCAAACTGAAGGAGAAAAACAGCCACCAACAAACAAAGTATTTCTGCCATACATAAAAGCAGCCACAGACTGCTTGGACAAAGTGTTGAAAAAACACAAACTACAAACAGTATTTAGACCCACCACAAAAATACAACAGATGCTATGGTCAGCAAAGGACAAAAGGAGCCCACACGCCACTGCAGGAGTATACCGGGTACTAGAGATGGGCACGAAACCAAGCGGAGATCGCTGGACAGGGGACTGGACTGGGCCAGGTTTAAAGGGGTCCAGCGATTAACTGCTCAGCAGGAGCTCTCAGAACACAGGTCAGGAGGACAGCACGTGATCGCTGCAACTTTCATGTCAAAGAACATGAAAGACACTGATGGCTAGAATATCCTGAAAAATCAGCAGTAGCTGAACACTCCCTGAAACAAACTGGACATGAAATCATCTTCCAGGACATAGAGGTACTGGACAACATTACCAATCACTATGTCAGACCACACAGGGAATCCACTGGAATCCACAAACATATGCAGTTTCAACAAAAAAGAAGAAAGTCTAAAAATCAACAAAGCCTGGCTTCCAGTACTTAAAACTGCAGAGTGCAAAAAGGTCAATGCTCAATGATTCCCATCCAGCCACAAGCAAAGGTGATCAGTTCACACAACAAAATAACTAATGACACCCAGCAACTACATATTAGGATCCTTGCTTCTTAATCCCTCCATCACAATAAATTGACTAACACCTATTGCCCTGCATAGGACAAGCTTCCTCTTTCCCACAACTTTAAGAACCATAGTCTCACTCACTCCAAACCCCCAGACCACAGAGAGAAACTCCTTGTTCCCTGAGCTCCTTGCCTTCTGAAGATGCTAGCCACAGAGTCTGGCAAGATGGCAGGGGAAAAAAACTTCCAGAACACGGACAAACAGCCCAAAAAACAACTATTAGCCTTATAGAACATTTCCAACTCCATGAGTTTATGATTCTAACTCTACTGTATGTTTTATCTTAAGAAACAAATTCCGTTCTTCTTCCTTATCCCACTAGGCATTAGGCCAGGAGTTAACTGACTCCATAAATTACACTCAAGCATGATGCAAAAGACCAATTTAAAAACCTTTTGTACTAGAACAAATGCCAAAAAGCTCAAGGATATGGCATAGTTTACAAAAGACCAAACAGAACAGATAATGTGTTAGATATCTGGAAAATATATTTTGCAGTTCTTCATTATTTAATTTGATTTTTAAAAAGGAAAAAAAATCATCATTGACTTAATCTTTATATTTCTTTTTGTAACTTGGCAAAACATTTTATTTATTATGCAAACTACAATATATTTTATTAATCCATTCCTAATTTAGCCAAATATTTAAACAATTTAATAATGTCTTATTTCTCTCTCATCATGGTAACTAAGTTGAGGATTTAGCATCAAGTCTTAACAATTGATGCTCTAATACACAGGTACCAAACCATGTGGTAGAATAAACTGGCAAGTTACATTCATAGATGTGGGACTTAACTCATTCAACGACCTGATATGCAGCATTCATATCTAGTGTGTCAGGATTTTGAATGTTGTATTAATATGTCTGTAAAAATTCTTAGTTATCCAGGTGAGGTTACATAAGAACATAAGAAGAGCCATGCTGGATCAGGCCAATGGCCCATCTAGTCCAGCTTCCTGTATCTCACAGTGGCCCCACCAGATGCATTTGGGAGCGCATGAGACTAGATATCTGTCTCCTGATACCACTCCCCTGCATCTGGCCCTTGAAGTACCCCGGTTTTAAGCCTGGAGATTAGACATCTCCCTCATGGTTTCTCACCTGTGATGGACTTTTCCTCCAGGAATCTGTCCAATCCCCTTTTGAAGGCATCCAGACCAGATGCCATCACCACATCCTGTGGCAGGGAGTTCCACAGACTAACAACACACTGGGTGAAAAAATATTTTCTTTTGTCTGTTCTTACTCTCCCAGCCCTCAATTTGAGTGGATGTCCCCTAGTTCTGGTATTTTGTGAGAGGGAGAAGAGCTTCCCTCTATCCACTTTACTCATGCCCTACATTATTTTTTACGTCTCAATCATATCCCCCCTCAGGCGCCTTTTTTCCAGACTAAAGAGGCCCAAATGTTTTAGCCTTTCCTCATAAGAGAGGTGTCCCACCAGGGCATTGTCCATCTAATATGCTTATTAAGACCCGGATAAAGTGAAACCAGTGTGGAAAATAAATTGTAGGTTTCTTACCAACCTTCCTCAGACTGAAGAAGCTACTTGAATGAGTAGCAAAACATTTTGATCTAACAAGAAAAGAAGTCCGATTGCTATTACAGTAGGACCCCCGTATCCGCAGCTGGTTTATTGCACCAAGGTTCTTGCCTTTACAAATAGAACCTATGATTACCTTTCAAAGAGACGGAAAAACACCAGGTATACATTGGGCTGAGCAATCTGTTCCGGAGTTTAGAGTGCCATAGTCTCTCTGTTAATATGAAGGATATGTTGGTTCTTCTCTACCTTCATTATTTTTTGAGTGTAGGTTATGTTACTCTTGAGATATACCAGGCAAAGGATACTGGTGCTAATAAAACACCAGGCACCTGTTAACATCTAGACAAGAAGGTATATCAGGTATATATTCTGAAGGAGGAAAATCCCCTTACTGGCAAGCCAGTGGCTCAAACAGTGTGAAAGATGAAAGGTCAGGAAATGACAGACTCCTTCTGATTTATATTACTGTGTGTCTTCGTTTAAGAAGCACAGTACAGTATTACATTAACTCGCCCCTTTTCTTCTCCAATGCCTAAAACAGTGAAGGTTGTATACCTCAGGAAAAAAAGTATCACCATAACAGGTGTGTTACATAGGCAAAGCATATGGAGACAGCAAACTACAAATTGAAAACCATTGCATGCTGTCTTTAAAAATGTGTATGGAAAAACCCTTGAAAGAATCATAAACAGCAGCTTTTTCTATTTAGCAGTTTTGAATTTGGCAATTACTGGTGAAGATAATTATTCCCTGAACTAGAAGGTCTAGATGTGTTCTTTGAAGGCCGCAAAGGACAACTTTAATGCATTTCCATAAAAATATCAAGAGCTAGAAAGCCTGGTTTTTAACAACCATCTCTATAATAATATGTGTGTTTTTAATCATATATGAGCTCAGAAAGAGAAAGACAGAGAGAAGGAAAGAGAAAGAGATAAGAGAGAGAAGTCCCATGGCTTGTAGGCATGTCAAAGAAAGGTAGAAAATAGAGCTTTACCCCCCAAGCCTCAACCTGGCCTTAGGGATAGAGCACAAGTTTGCTTCCATCCATCAATACAGTCCAATGAGCTGTTACTTTCTCCCCATCTCAGTGGCAGCCACTCACATCTATAGGAAAAAGCCCACCAGGAAAAAAAAAACCTTCAGTAGAGGGAAATCTGTTCTCTGCTCGGGGAATAATGCACACCACCCCCGTCTTATATCCAAGTGTGAAGTTTTCCTTCATCCCAAATTAAACCCAGAATTTAACAAATAGCCATTCACTTCAAAGGAAAAGAAAGTGAAGCAGAGGAATGCATGAATAATCTACAGTACAAAAGATATCCCATGTGTGGGATATGACTTTCAACATATTTTCTGCAAATGTCATCTTCTTTTAGCTGTTTATTTATACTCTTGTGCCTTTTTCAACACAGATGAACGTTTTGCCTGTATGGCACAGTGACTGCCTCTTCCAGCTTCTCTATAAGACAGTACAGAAAATAAGAAGCAAGGGTTAGGGATTGCCACGTGGAATTACTGAAAATGGCAACACAGAGAGATAGTAAATAATAAAGAATAAAATACAGTGATGCTTTGAATTACGAAGGGAAGTCCAAAGCGGTCAAAATCGCCTAGATGTGACAGCCACGTGATTTTGACAGCTCCATAGCTGTCCATAACAGTGCTTCCCCCCCCCCCCAGTGCACCCAGAAAGCAGGTGGGCAGGGGGAATCCAAAGACACAGACCCCTGTCCCCACCTGCTCTCCACCTGCGCTGAAGGAAAAAGCACCGCTCCCCCCACTGCCCCCATATACAGTAGGACCCCCGTATCCACTGATTCATTATGCACTGATTCAGTTATCCATGGTTGGCGGGGGGGGGGATTAAATAAATAATTCAGCAGCTGCAAAGCAAGCTGCTGTCACAAACAGCAACTGTAAAGCAAGCTACTGTCACAAAACAGCAGCCGTAAAGCAAGCTACTGTCACAAACAGGGCTGTGGAGTTGGTAGATAAATGAAACAGCAGCCGTAAAGCAAGCTACTGTCACAAACAGGGCTGTGGAGTTGGTAGATAAATGTTCCGACTCTGACTCTGACTCCTAAGTTTTTTTTATACTTCCGACTCCAACTCCAACTCCGACTCCCCAACTCCGACTCCTCTGTATTAATATGCGAATGTATTTTATACATTCCTTATACAAGTGTCTCTAATCCTGCAAAAAACATATTTACTCAATCCCTTATCAGTGAGAGGCTAGGTTACCCATGAGCGCTGCATAACAGCAGAACAGAACACTATGGAAAGAATAAGTATTGCCGCTCCTAATTGTGCGTTACGTGCCATATAGTGAAGCACATGAAAAGCATGCTTCTTCACGGTCACTTAACGTGTTCGTTTTGCGGTTACGTGAGGAACTGCATGCATTGGTCTTTATTCTTACAGTAGAGAAGTCATTAATTATAACTTTTTGTGAAATGGGACATTTAAACTTGCTTTTTTAAAAATTCCAATCTAAATTTAGTCGGAGTCGGAGTCGGAGCATTGTTTGCCGACTCCAACTCCAACTCCAGGTACCCAAAATTTCCTCCGACTCCAACTCCTCGACTCCGACTCCACAGCCCACGTCACAAAGCAGAAGTTTTGGGGATTTTTGGTGTTCTCTCTTATCCACAGGAAGTCCTGGAACCAATCCTCAGCGGATACCGGGGTCCTCCTGTACAACAAAAGCCCTTTGCGGTCTTTGGGAAAGGACTTTTGTTGGCTGCCCTGACCCAGCGGGGGGGGGGGAGCGCATGAACAGTGGAGTCACATGTCACCCACTAATGCTGGTTCGGGGCATCTGGCAGACAGCAGCCTTGAGCCTGCAAGTTTTTTTGAGAGACCCCCAGGCCCGCGTGCCATACAAGGAGGGTGCTGCAGATGCTGGTTTTTCAAGACACCCTGCTGGGTCAAGGCTGTTGCTCCAGGATGCCCCAAATAAGCAGGGGAGTTAGCAGGCGAGGCGTGAAGTCTCACCAACTGAAGTAAGACCAGTCCTGCCTGCCCTCGATCCTGGCTGTCCTGGGCAGCAGGACTCAAGCCGCTGCTCCACCATTTCATTTTTTAAATATTTATTTTGCAGAATGGCATGAATTTCTCCACTGCAAGTTCCACCACATTATTACACGATTTATTTAGAAAGAATTGTGACTTTCCTTAAAGACTGCCCTTCTGATGAAGCTGCCCCAGGGCTGGTTCTCAAGTGGTAACAGAAGGTACAGATTGTTTTAAATTTTTTGCCTAAGATTGTCTTAGTGATGCTTGGTTTTAATACCAGGATTGAAAAATTATATCTGGTTCAGGATCCTAAATTTACCTGGAAGTTGAGTCATGGCAACTGGACTTGTTTTTCTTGAGAGACAGAAACGTTTCGCTGCTCATCCAAACAACTTCATCAGACCAATGAAGCTGTGTGGATGAGCAGTGAAACGTTTCTATCTCTCAAGAAAAACAAGTCCAGTTGCCATGACTCAACTTCCAGATAAACTCATCTGGATGACTGAGAATCTTCACAGACATATCCTAAACTACTAGAAGTTTCTAATGAAGCTGAGGAAGAACCGCCGGAGAAGAGGTGCAGTGCAATGTTCCCTACTGGGATACTGTTATATTCCTGGCAAAAGGGCTAAAAATTCCACACACTGTAATCTGATCGGCTAGAAATGTGATGTTCCAACAACTCAAATTAGCAACTTGGGACATGAACACATTTTTTCTACTCCATGTCTATATAGGGTCTAGAGAACATAAGCAGAGCAGAAGAAAGAACTGTATGTTTATATATTTTTAAATAAATATCATTTGGAATAAGCAATAACAGAATAAAAACTATACCATTATTATTATTATTATTATTATTATTATTATTATTATTATTATTAT
>JAHTLZ010000015.1:25252768-25329770 GCA_023846285.1 Phrynocephalus versicolor
TTATTATTATTATTATTATTATTATTATTATTATTATTATTATTATTGGGATTTTTTGCTGGGGGGTGGGCACCAAAATGTACAATGACCCAATGGCTATAAAGTAGAGCGAAAGATAAAAATATTTTAATCAGAGTTACTGTCATACGAAAGATTAATTAAGCCACACAGGACATAAGTTTTCAGGAAGTCTATTTCTGAAAAAATACAGACAGGAAGAGGGGTGGTAAAGCAACCACTCAGGAAAACAATGAAGCGGACAGATTTTTGTTTCCTGTAATTAGCAACCTTAAAGCAGGTCTTCCTTAACTTGAAATGTACGTCCATGTGGTGTGCCACATCAGATGTAAGCTTCTTCCCATGAGGATTACATACAAATGTTGCTGTCCCTCCCTGCACCATTGCGGGACAAAACTCAAAAGCCCAGTAATGAAGGTTAATCAGAAGGGGTCCTTTCTAGCCCTCCGCACACATCTTGGTAAAGAGCTCTTACCATGTCTCATCCTGGGGGTGGAGGGTGGAAGAGCATGGATCAAGTAAATCGTTTTGTTTTGTGAAACCCAAATGGGATGCATGAACTGTATTCTTCATGCAACCTGCAATTGCTTTGGCAAAGAATTATACTTTAGAATAAAAAGAACACTGACTTCTCCCCACTTTCCTTCAGTTGTATTAAAAGTAAATATAAGAGATTATTAAATGCAGATAGCAACTTTTTTTAAAAAAATGCTTGGAATGGGAGAGGATTCTCAAATTCAAATACATGTTTGGCCAGTAGTTCAGGATAGGAAATGATTCTAATAAATATGGCCAGCACTCTCATATTACTGGCAGGCATTATAAACGTAGCTCCACTAATGTACGGTATAGATGTTTCAAATGTGTCAAATGAGAACCTCCCCTGCTGTCCAAATAAACTATAAGCACATTTTCACATACACTTTCACTTTTCTTTTGTTTTTTGTTTTTTGTCTTCTTTTTCTGTGGGAGCAGTCATATAATACCTAATAAGAGAACACATGGTTAACAACCCAGTTTTTGACCAATCATTGTAACATGTTTTAAGAAATCATATTTCCTAACTATGGGTAGATCAAAATTCCTCCTTTCAGCATTCTTAAATAATTTGATAACCCTTTAAAGCTACATTTTCAAACTCTGAAGGTTTTACTGCACTGCTGAAATGAAAACCATATATTGTTACTCTCTTTAGGAATGTGGTTCATAGTTCCTAGTAAGATCTGTAATGAAATCCATATAGAATACATGTGAAATGGCATGTTTGTATCTGGAAACTGAAACAATTAACAATCACACGCTTAAATTGGAAACTTAAAAATTCAGAAGCCTGCACACTAAGCACTTATGTAAATTCATTAGCCAGTCTCCTCTGTCAACCCGTAATGAATCATCGTTGTCCTTACAAATGAGCATTTGCTGTACAACAGTCAGTGACATCAAGTTAATCAGTAGAATTAGCTGAGGAAAACGACTGATGTTTCATCAGCTTTGTTAAGCTACTGCGCTAGATGAAAGGATCCTATTAGCTAAACTGACTTCAAACTTTTCCTTTTATTTTCTTCTGTTGTCTTCTGTTTTTCATGACCTTTATTCCACTGACAAGAGTTCTTGATTTCCCTTTGAGTCACAATAATTTCAGGTCAACTTGTGAATACCTCTCTTTAAAATTTTCAGTGAGAACTTTTATCACTACAAAAACTGGGTTATTATACTGTGTGGAGGGATAGCAAATTTCATAATTAAATACAAAATGAAGCTTGACCGGATATCTACCCAGAAAACTTAAGACAACATAGTTGCAGTTTTATCTCCCTATAGTTGAATTTGGAGAAGAAAGCATGCTATGTCTGGCTGTCCTGCCCGGATGAATGGTGACAGAATTGGTGGCCAGACAACTGCAGAAGAACTATAAACCAATAGTTGTTGTGAGTTTTTCAGGCTGTTTGGCCGTGTTTTGGAAGAACCCGGCCAAACAGCTTGAAAAACTCACAACTAACACATCCCGGCCACGAAAGCCTCTGAGATCTATAAACCAAGTTTGGTGGCGTCCCTTTGAGGTGATCAAAATTGTACTGACTTGCTCCTCCCTTACTTGGATGATAACCAAGAAAAGAGAAGGAATGGAACAATTAGGCCTGAGTTCCACTGCACTACAAAAGCACCTCCATTAGAACTGGTTCCAACTGCGGCCCTGATTTAAAAACAAGGGTATTTCCTATTGCCCAGAGATGCGAATTAGGAGGCAGGGAAGACTAGATTGTTGAATTCCCTTCTGTGCATCAAACTGAGGTGCACTGAGGTATGTGCCATGGGAGTGCAATTCCCACTAAAAACTCCTACTCAGGAGTACAGATTTCTGGATGTGGCTATGCAGAGGGATGAGTAACAAAGACCACAAAGAACATAATTGTCTAATAAAATGATAAGGGCACTAAAACTTATTAAATGTTAGGTGACTAGGTAATGCAACCCTGTAAGTGTGTGTAAAAAATTTATTACAAAAATATTTTCTCCTTTTACCAGCCTGCTGGGAGCTCAAGGAAGAGGGAGAGAACAGCCCACTACCTTTCAAAGCTGCTTGTAGGGGACCTTGTTTCTCTGGCAGCCTCCCTGATCTGTATGATTGGCGTAGCAAAGGAACAGATTGCTCCAACACTCTTCTGCCAGCACACTCACTTGTTTCTGTGTCGAGTCTCTTGCATTTGCCTGAATCTTCTGCAGCTATTTTGCCTCCGATGGCTACCAGGCAAATGCATAAATACTGTACAAAGTTGAATAAATCCAACTGGGGGAGGCAGGGGAAAGAAGCTACTAATCTGATATCTTGAAAGGATTTTGTACATATTCCTCTCAAGCAGAACAGACATATAATAAGGATGATGTATGCTTCTTTACAAAACCTACTTTCTGAGCATATGCTAATACAAAAAGTGGAAGTGTATTAACTGGTATTAAGGGAAAAACTGATTACATGTTACTACAGATCCTCTGTTGATCAAAGCCTAGATGGAAGAATGCAACAAGGAGTCAATTTATTTATCAGTGGGCCACCAACACATCCATTATCTTAAAATTGTTTGGAATACAGATTTTTTTTCAGGAGCGTTTGGTTTGGCATCATTTTAATGACTTAATTAAATACTATGTCTCATTTCAGGTCCGTCATCTTTCCTAATAAGTCATAAAATAAGTTCAATAGCTGAGAATTAGGAATGAATACACACGGAAGCCAATCATGGAAGGAAAAATTATTCAGTTGGTTTGTTAACACTTTAAAAAACTAGGTATAGACCCCTATGAGCCATTTGATTCAGGGTGGGGAAACCATAGGAAGGGCTTCCAATTAACAAAGACCAATTTTGACTTTCAATCAGTATTTCAATTAAACAGGGGGGCACAATGCACTAGAGCAGGCCTGCTCAAAGTCCGGCCCGGGGGCCAAATCCGGTCTGTCAGGCCATTCTGGCTGGCCCACCCCTCCATCCCCTTCCTTCGCCCCATTCTTAAAAAAAAAGAAAATTCCGCCAACACTGACACCGCCAGGAAGCTTGAGGGGCTGGGTGGGCCATCCGGCTGGTGAGTAGAGATTGTGGGGCTGGGTGGACTGGCAAGAGGGTGGGCCACCACCACCAGCACCACCGGGAAGCTTGTGGGGCTGGGCGCGTGCATGGGGGTGGTATGCGGGCGGGCCACAACCACCGGCATCACCGGGAACCTTGTGAAGCTAGGCGTGCGTGCGCAGGGCAGCGCACGGGCAGGCCGGGACCACTGGTATAGCTGGGAACATTGTGAGGTTGGGCACACGTGCGGGGCATTGATCGGGCGGGCCATGCCACCGGCACCGCTGGGAAGCTTGTGTGGCTGGGCGGCTGGGCGGTCTGCCGCCACTGGCACCACAGAGGAATGTGTGGGGGTGGGCAGGCCAGCGGGCCTCTGCCACTGCCAAGGAGCCGGGGTGGGCTGGCGGGCGAGCCGTTGCCACCGCTGGGGAGCTTCGGGGGGGGTGCAAGGTTGCACAGATCGCCTCTTCCAAGGGGTGACCTGTGGCCACGGTCCCTGTGCTTCCTTTGGTCCCCACCTTCCTTCTTTCCTCCCTCCCTTGGTCGCCGCCTTCCTTCCTCCCTCCCTCCCTCCCTTGTTCCCCACCTTCCTTCCTTCCTCTCTTGGTTTCCACCTCCCTCCCTCCCTTGGTCCCCGCCTTCCTTCCTGTGGGTGGGGTTGCAAGTGGTCAGTGGGTGGAGCTTATGGGTCAGTGGGTGGGGCTTGCAGTGGGGTGGCAGGATCAGGGAGCAACCAGCCCCTGACAGACTCTCAGCCACCAAATCTGGCCCTCCTTATAAAAAGTTTGGGCATCCCTGCACTAGAGGCAGGAGCTGCTTTTTTCATGGATGACAATTAGGCCCTTGCCAGCTAGGTTTAGGGGCTGTATATTTATTCCTTTATGTCATAGATGTCCTACCGCACACACCAAATATATCTGTTTTTAATTGGCTTCAAAGAGACCGTTGCGTTATTTTTTGCATCTACAGCGGTACCTTGTATAAAGGAATTAATTCGTTCCAAATGAAATTATGTTAAGCAAATTTTCCTTTATACAAATTCCCATAGGAATGCATTGAAAATGGAGTAATCCCATTTTTATGTTGTATGGATTCTCCCCATAGGCAATTATGTTAAGCAAATTTCCCCTATCTCTGGAATTTTTTATGTTGTACAAATTTTATGTTATACAAGCTGTTTGTTATACAAGGGTCCACTGTATAAGTAACTCCAGCTCTGGTGCTGCTGAAAAAGGCCCTGGGAGTACAAATTGTAGCATCCAGTTTTGGGAGGTGTTATATTGACGCTTTTGGGCTGTAATTCTGGAGGAGAGTCTTGAGAGTCCCCTGGACTGCAAGGATATCAAACCTATCCATCCTGAAAGAAATCAACCCTGGATGTTCATTGGAAGGACAGATTTTGAAGCTGAGGCTCCAGTACTTTGGCCACCTCATGAGGAGAGAGGACTCCTTGGAAAAGTCCCTGATGTTGGGAAAGATTGAAGGCAAAAGGAAAAGGGCAGAGAATGAGATGGTTGGATGGTGTTATTGATGCAATCAACATGGATTTGACCAAACTCCGGGTGGAAGACAGAAGGGCCTGGCATGCTTTGGTCCATGGGGTCATGAAAAGTCGGGCACGACTGAATGACTGAACGACTGAACAACAACAACAACATATGGCTGGTTTGTTACTGTTCTCTTATATAAGTTTATATAAAACATTTTTGTAAAGTTTGTGCTTGCAATACATTATATATAGTCCACAGAACTAGAGAGGAGCATTTTTTAATTTAAATATTTTGGGTGACATTTTACATACAGTAAGGCATTTATTAGATTGTTTCTAATCCACTATAACTGAGAAAAGCAAAGCAAAAGGTCATTGTTCAAACACTGCATAATATCATTACTCCTGCAAAACAACGTAAGGTCACCTCTGAAAATACTTTTTGATGTATTTACTTTGTATGTCACAATTCTTGGATACAAGATAAATGTGTCTAAATCTGCACTATTAACTTTAAATATTGCATCTGCAGAAAAGCAAGCAATTATTGAATGTAAATTCTGGAAGATTAACATTGATTAATTGTCTAGAGATCAAGTTGACTTCTACGCTAGAGGGCCTGTTTGTACTCAGGTTATAAATGAGCTGTGAACAGTATTAAGAGAATTTTCTTAGATTTAAACAGGTTGAAACTGTCTTGGATTGAAATACTGGGCACAATTTATATACATTTTATTCACATAATTGTAGTGGCTCACACAGCAGTCCATACAGTGGTTTTTCAGAGTTTGTGCAAGGAATTTATACCCCCCTCTGGAAACCAAAGCCTGGTTGCTTTCAAGTAGGTAATTTCAGCTAGTGCTACAGCAAGCCAGTGATTGAATGGGACCCCCGGGAAGGATCATTATACTGTACCTGCTCCCAAGGGAACACTGACCAATGTTCTTGTTTTTATTTGTGAACGTTTCACATTAGCCATATTATGACATGCAATTAGGACCATCCAACTGCAAATGTCAAGTATTATATTAAATTATACCACCATCACACAACATAAAAATTATATTGAAAACTTCTAATGTCACCTATAGTATTAATAGAGAATTGTGGTTTTTAGGAGATGTGCATCAATTTTAATTGAAGACTAAGCCCTAAGCACATCCCATCTCACTTGATTTCGGAAGCAAAGCAGGGTCGGCCCTGTTTAGTACTTGGATGGGAGACCACCAGGGAATACAAAGTGCTGTAGGCGCCTGGAGTAGGAACTGGCAAGCCACTTCAGTATTCCTGCCAAGAAAACTCCATGGACATGGGGTCACGAAGAGTCTGTTATGACTGTAACGACACAACACACACACAAGCAAGAAAAGGATCTGCAGTACTGTACCTGATTTGAGTACTTTCAGATATGAAGCAGATTTCCCTCTAAAATGAATACTGTACAACTGAAACTGCAGCTCAATCAACACTTATTGTTTCGGCTTCAGACTATTGGTAGTCTATGGTTTGAAAAATAGCAACCTTTTGTGGACCATTCATTCTGTATTTCCAAATGAGGATGTAACTGCAAGAAACAATGAAATAATGCATATTCTGGGCATAACTGTCAATGGACACATTCCGATATTAAGCATTCTCTCCCATCCTCCTGCAGGAATGCCAAGGAAGCATCTAGAAGTTTTCACTTTTATTTTTGAAAAATGCCATTTGTGGTTAAACTTGACTATAGTCCATGGAAATAAGTTAAGTTTAAACCAAAAATGCCGGTTTTTCAACAATAACTAACAAAAGAAAACAAAGTATTGGTGCCTCTATAGTTTTTTTTTAAATTAGATTATTGCATATACAGTACCTTCCTCAGTTATTTTTCCTTAGGAGGAAAAAATAAGAATGAATCCACAGTAACCATCACATAAAACCATCACATAAAGCCTCCTCTCAGGTGATACCACACCTGAGTTAAGAAGAGTATTCCAAAAAAATAAAGTAACTTAAATCCACTTTCAGTTTAACTGTTTCCTCGACAACAGTTCAAGACAATTCTTTCAGTCTATTTACACACCACAGTACTGTACTTGTGTACATTTCATAGATGACTTTCAATTGCAGTTTTAATTCATTACAGTATTTCCATGCAGCCCCCAAAGGCTAACAAAAACTAAATTTGTTATTCTTAAAAGTGCCACCAGACTGCTAGTTTTGCTGAAACATTCTAACATTGCCACCCCTCTGGAAACACTTAAGTGACCAATTTGGGGCACAAATGATGCCAATGAAACTTAAGAGTGCCATAGGTTTTAAACCAATTTAAAAACATAATGGTCTAAGAGACCTACATCATCTGGGGGTTCAAAACTGGCATGACCAATGCTCACAACAAATATATACAACACTTCTAGGTGTAAAGGTTCCGTGGCATTTTCTTTCAGTTAAAAATAATCATTTTCAACGAAGAAAGGAACAGGACAAATTAAATGGATGTCCATTTGACAGTCAGGGGAACATTCTTAGCAGAGTTGTCTCCTTGTGCTATTAAGATTGCACAGGTTTATTAAGTTCAAAAACCATTCTGCTTCATTGAAAGATGTTTCTATACATTCAGCATCTCCAGACCTATGAATAGTACAAGGGCAGATAAAATATATTTTATAACATAAAATATATTTTATGTTATAAAAGAAAAGGAAGGATGGAGGTCATCTCCATGTAACCAAGACAGAATATACTCGGATAACTAAAATTGTTGTATGAAAGTCTCATTTTCTAATCTAGACAATGCACATCCTTTATACTGCTTTGGTCCAATTGATTATTTTTCAACTATGTTACATAAAACAATTCAAGACCATGCAATGAAATCCCTGAACAATGAATGGATTAACGAATAATAGTTTCCAAAGGGGATGTTATAGCCAAAATATTATATGTTTAAGCAACAAAATCCTTTGTGTCCTCTAAAATCACCCTTCTCAGAAAATGCTATTTTCCAGCCCATGTTCTCCTGGGAGAGGAGACATAAGTCAAAGCACCTCGTTGCAAGGGCATTCCACCAAATTAGAAAGCTCAGCTAAAATGTCGCTTTTGAAATTGTTTGGAATAAGTCATCTGATTTATTCAGACTATACTATATTATTCAGGCTTTATTTTCTTAGCTGATCTATTCCCTAGAGAACCTCTCTTTTACCATTCAAGCTGTGTTTCTCATTTATATTTAGCTTTGGATTTAGTAACAGACTTCAAAATATCCCAACTTTCCCAGAGGACAGAATTTCGGACTGACAGTAAATTTGGCTTCTTACACTTGGAGGATATATCCTTAATGCAGCTACTAATACACTGTCCCTCTGATCTTCAAAGTGCTTCTGAGGCAATAAAGTACAGCTGTGTTCTGAAAAATACCCATGTTCAAATAACATCTTTGTAGTCATTAGGACTACTTCTTGCTTGTACTTCATCATGTATCTGTTTAGTTTAATGAAGTGCCAGATCTTTGCACATCTCCCCTCCTCCACTAATCCTTCACAGCATACAGAATTACAAGGCAAAAAAACACAGGGTTTTAGCCCAGCTCAAATGGCGCCATTTATTAATACAATGTGGACAACTGACATTGTTGTGATTCTTTTTCTTCTTCTTTGACCCATACAACATTACGTTGATGACAGAAACAAATGAACAATGACAACAAACCCCACGACATCTCAGATACATTAGTAGTTTTAGGCATAAAGAAAAATGTATTTGTTGTATATAATCAACCTTATATGAACAGTTGCAGGGACAATGTGCCATCTTTAAACCCAGTTATCTAACACTGGCTGAAATGCAGCAGTGTCCAATTTTGCCATGTAAAATGGTTGACATCATCAGTTCTGGCTGTTTTTCAAGAATTAAAAGTTTTTCATTCATCTCTCCTTGTGCAAGGTTTCAAGGCCTCCTTAAGATCTACCTATCCTGGAGGCAAAAGGGGAGTGTTTAATTTCCAAAAATCAATACCAATGGGAATGATTTTTGGTGAGAAGTAGTAGAGCGGTTGCAACCTGAACACTGGGACATTCTTCTGCAGGAGAACCTGAGACTATGGTGTACAGTCTTCCCTTCCCCAGGAAGAAATGAATGCATTAAATAATCAGATATCCAGGATTTTAGTGTAGCTGTGATTGGACAGTGCTGCATTTACCTAACATCAAAAGCTAGCAGGAAAGGCTAACTGGAGCCCCGTTTAAAAGTCGCTATCTTCTTTTCCTCTCCACATTTCGAAAATTACATTGCTGGTGAAAATTATATAATTCACACATGCAACACGCCATTGTTGTTGTGTTGTTACAGTCGTGACCGACTCTTCGTGACCCCATGTCCATGGAATCTTTCTTGGCAGGAATACTGGGGTGGCTTGCCAGTTCCTACTCCAGGCGCCTAAAGCAGCAGGTATTCCCTGATGGTTGCCCATCTAAGTACTAACCAGGCCTGACCCTGCTTAGCTTCTGAAATCAGGCAAGATTGGATGTGCTTAAGGCACAAATCCTCAGATTAGAACACCAACAGGGCAATAATCAGAGCTGTGCCTGAGAGGCAGTAGGTTGTGCAAGCTATATTATACGGTGCTGTTTCACCCACTGTGCTAGAGAGAATAGAGAGCAGACCAGTGATGAATAATTCTCCAGCGTATCCTGTACCATTATGTTTCCTTACTATGTGGTTGTACAGAGCAGCGATATGTAACATTAGAAGATCCTGGAACCATTTTCATTCTCTCCTAGGCTTGAGGAGGTGATATCCACCACACACACACCTATTCAGTTACTTGTATTTTTTTAAGCCCTAAAGCAGCCTGTTGAATTTTGCAGCCATACAATTTACAGAACATTTGGAAATGAAGTTTTAGCAAGTAATGGCAAGTAGCACATTACTTTACAGACAGCATCATTACCAATACCATTACCTTAAACAGTACCATACCATCTGATAACATTGTTTAAACTTTTTATTATTATCCAATGTGTAACATGAATGTAACATTCAGAAAGTACTTTTAAGGGATCAGTTTGCATTAATTTTAGCAGCAGCTCACGACCAGAATCAGCAGTTTATCTTCATCTGAAGAACAAAAGTCACTCGTTCAAAGGCAAAGATTTACCCATATTAGACAGAGAAGATAGGTGGTTCAAGAGAGGAGTAATGGAAGCCATTCATGTGTGGATTGAAAATCATTCTTTCAACAGGGGTGGGGGACTCAGGCACACTCTCTTCCATTTATCATACTACCTTTTTATCGATTCCTAGACAAAGCAGAACCACTTCACCCCTCCACCAGGAAGGCCACGACTGACAACCCACACTTAATGGGTGTTGGCATAGGTGTGACTCTCATACACTCCAGGCCATTGTCCATCTCTTGAGCCTATTCAGACCAGGGTTGAGTGAAACCAAGGGGAACTATACATTGGAGGTCACCTACCAGCCCTTCTGAGATTGAAGGAGCTACTTGGATGAGTAGTGAAATATTCTGATCCCACAAAAGAAGTCCAGTTGTGTTCACTTAACTCCAAGATCACTTAACCTGAAGAATCTCCACAGACATACACTCTTTGTTGCATTTTCTTCTCATATATACCCGAATACCAAGCCATTCTTTGATAATATCTGTAATATATTCCATGTACACAAATTCAACCTATGGTGTCCCCTTCCAGGCTCTTCCAGGGTATAAAATAACTCAGGCATGGTTTACCACTTCCTTCTTGTGAGGACTCTCTAGGATTGTGCAACTTCCCTAAGCCTATGCAGGATGGCTCTTCTCCTGGTAGGCACAGTGATGAATCAAACTCCCAATCACTCTGTGATGCCTCTGGATATACAGACATGCAGGTGCCAGTAGAGGTGCCCAAATGCAGGCAGACATGCACATGTCCAGAATTAAGAAACAAAGTTTTTCCTATGCTTGGTCATATTAACTGATAAGAATGCAACCATCAGGAAATAATAAAACATCTTAATATTGCAATATTTCAACAGAAAGAAGCCAAACCAAACACTTCAAATGGCGTTAAGAAAGCTGGATGGATTTAACATTTCATAATTTGACTTCTGCTTGGATCTGGAAGGTTTTTCCCCCATTTCTATTTCTAGTCTGTGCACAGTTGGAGTCTTAGGATTCCTTGATAATTTATAACAGAGGTATCAGAAACTGGTGGCCAACAGTTGATTGAATATTTCTTCCATCATTCAAGACAAATTCATTTTAAAATAAGTTTGCTGAAATTGAAAGGCTATTTCCCTTGCAAAAAGCTATTCAGGATAGTATTTATGTCTGAAAACTTCTAAAACATGCAAACATAAAGATAAGATAATCTCAGCAGAAGACAGCCAGATGTTCGCTTTTCAGCAGAGTTTGTTTGCAATAAACAGAAATTTTCATTGGATTCATTAACTGAGTCAAGTTTGAAAGCTTTGGTGTTCTGATTCCAAAATATAATTTAACGCTAAACATTTATCTTCTTAACCCCCTTAAAAACAACATTATTCTTTCTTTAAAATGTGAATGTTTTAATAAAAATGCCAAATTTTCTTCATTAAAACTAGCAGTGTGTATATTTGCATAGAATTCTTTTTAAAAGAGAAATCTGGACCAGTTTTGATGGAAAGCTACCTGCCAAAACCACAAGATTTGTGGCTGCTAGATTTACAATGTCTTCTATAAGATTTTTTTTTTGGCAGCATTTTTCTTTAACAACCATAACAGATCAGAATCTGGATTCCTCTGAAAGTCTCCTGTAATTTGAAGTTTACTCCAAAATAATTCATATGCAAACATTAGCTCCTCTCCTTTTTTTTTTCATCAAATATTGCAGCTTGAGTAGTGGGTGGATTGAGGATTAGAAACATGGGAATTTGATGAAAACACATTTAATGAGTAACAATAAAACCCCACTACACTCAACTAGTGTAGAAAGCAGGATGAATAACACCCAAGGCAGAGTTGGAAGGATGATGCAAAAGAGTGACAGGGCAACATTACTCAAGCACTGACACTAAAAATAAAATAAAAATGTCAAGATGCAGGAAGAGATTATTCCTGTAGTTTGTATAACATTAACTGGAAGTGCACTTTGTAACTTAGATTGCTCTTGTTTTGTTTCTGCTACAGTACTTCTCTAAGGAGGGGGTGAGAGTTTTGGCCCTGGGAATCCTTCACTTCCCCCTTTTACGGCCCCAAGGACTAAAACAATCTTCTGTCCTTTAACATGAGAATCAAGATTCCCAGGAAGCTGAATTCTGCCTTATCAAGCTACATTCTGCTCTTGCACAAAACTTTGAGCCATGTCCGGTTCTGCACAGAATTATGTACAGATAAATACTTAAGGCACCTTTCTGCCCAGATCTGTAAAGCAAGAAATGTTCTATAACATTCTGTAAGTTCAGCCACTCGAAAAACAAGGAAATCCCCAAATAACAGAGCAGCTCAAGCCAGTGAGTGAACAGCATCATCAGACGGCAGGTATGTGCTGCGTGGGTGGGTGAGTAGGTGGGCAATGAAGCTGCTCTGCAGCCGCATACTGCTTGATACAGAAAACATGCTCCATACAGAAAATTGAATGTTTTTTCTCCCTGACATGCTAGCTCTATATGCAAGATTTTGCTACGTTTGATTTGATTTGATTGTATGCAGTGGTACGTGATCCTGTGAGCTCTCAGGATCCTTGAAATGCCTTCTTGCAACAAAAACTACACCTTAGTTGTGTGTTTCAGTCACATGCCAGGACTGTCATTGGATGAATTAGACAAGAATCCTTTATCACAACAACCTTTGGCATGATCTCATGAAAGTTTATGCCAAAAGAATATGAAGAAAAATCCCAGTGAAGTCAATGGTGCTTGAATTTCACAGTGAAACCCACTTTCTATATTAATAATGCCCCTACTTGATAAAAAAAAGAAAATGCCCATGATATGCCTCACCAAGGACGAAGCAAAAGTAAGGTGACATCTCCCACCCCTATCTCCGTATCTACCACCTGTCCCAAACTGGGAAATGAACTTATCTTCAGTGCTGGGAATGCAACAACACCCCGGAAGCCAGGAAATGCATAGAGTGCCCTCCTACTGTCCCCTCACTATCCACTTAACTGAACAAATGAATGTTGCTATGCAATGGTAGCACCACTGTGCATCATGGCAGCAGCCCAACATGACGCCATCTGACGTGCTACATGCACAAAGATCGAGTCCGAACAGGTGGGATCAGAGCAGATCACCCAAAGGTCAGTGTTGGCCCTCTCGCTTCAGGTGGCCACCCCTAGGTGGAAAAGAAATAGAAGGAAGGAAAAAAATAGAAGAAATGTTTGTCTTGCAAAACTCTCTTAAGCCAAGTTACTCTTAAACCAAGGTATTACTGTATATACAGCAACTGTTCTTTGGTTGAAAACTTGTTATATGCTGCGGCTGGAGATGACAATGCTAAAAGGTGAAGCTGGCAGTGCACGCAGTGAATCTTACTCCATCAAAACTGTTTAAGTGTGCCCAGTGTATAGACTAGCTGGGAGAAGTCGAAGGCATCAGGAAAAGAGGAAGACCAAGCATGCAATGGATTGGCTCCATAAAAGAAGCCACGGCCTTCATTTCACAACAGGTAGGCAAAGAAGCTGAAAACAGGATATTTTGGAGATCACTCATGCACAGGGTCTCCAAAAGCCAGAGGCACCTTGATGGTCTGTAACAGAGACAAGACAAGCCACACAGTATGGAACAGCTTTGCTCTCAAAATCTTGGTTAAGCGTCATGCACACATTTCAAAATTTTAAAGTATCTCAAGCAAGGTTTCCTTTAAGGAACGAGCGTGAGCATGCACACAGCTTTCTGCTCTCCTCCATATAGGCCCCCCCTTCCCCTACACACCCACAGTGATCAGTTTTGTATTGATCACATGTATTGATTGCAATGGAACGCATGTGTCTCTCGCATGGAGATAAACGTGTGCACGGTGGAAAGAGAGCCCTGCTGGGCAGGGCTGAATGTTACAGGGAACCATTGATCTCAAACCTACCTGCCCACCATTACCCTTTACATGGGTCCTTCCCCAACCGTTCCTCTTCTCTCTACCTGCCCTAAGCACAACCTGTGGCCTTCCTGGCCACATAACATCACTGGGATTCTACCTTTCCTGTATATGCTGTTAGCAAAATCTACCTTGCAATGGTTTTCAGTGTTTTCGTTGTTACTTATCCTCTTGTTTTATATTTGTTGTAACCTGCCCAGAGAAGTGCCTTGGCAATAATGGGAGCAGGGAAGAAACTGAAGAAACAGATCAATCGATCGATACTGTAGATAGATAAATAGATAGACAGGGAGGCAGGGAGGCATTTAAGAGTAAAGAAATGAGTCCAGAGCTGTAGTTTGGGGTGTATTTCATAATTTATCACCTTCCCCTGAAATGTATTCACGTGGGCTCACTTCAGACTGAGTTCCGTTGTCAATTAAGATTCAGTTATATACAATGAATTAGTCCTTTTAGGGCAGTGGTTCCCATCCTTAGGGCCCCCAGATGTTCTTCACAACTCCCAGAAGCCTTCGCAACAAATTGTGCTGGCCAGGATTTCTGGGAGTTTTAATCCAGGAACATCTAGGGATCCAGAGTTTTAGCAGAAAGGTGGGATAAAAATATTTTTTATAAAAATAATTCTCACAACGGGATGTGAACTATGGGCAGAACTCAAATACTGAAACAAATGTATCAAGTGTTGTATTATCAGCCTTTCTCAACCATCTGTCTGTCACACCGGAAATACACCCACTGATTTGCAACTTGAGGGGAGCCCATTTTGAAGTCCGATTTCCCAATTCCAGACAGCCATATAACCTGAATCCAGAAAATTCTAAAACAGATGTTTAACATGAATGCTGCTCTTTCTTACTCAAGAATGTTGATAAATTCTATCAATCTCCCAAAGAGAGGGATCATTTCAAAGATTTTTTTAATTTCTTCAATTATTTTTAAATTGTTGATTCCCAGCAAGTAGTAATACTGAAACCAATGCTCAAGAGACACTGCTTCAAATTACTGCTCAGAAGTCTCACATACTTTTGTATCTGACATATTCCCGGTATTACTGAGCTTCTTTGTTCCGCATGATCCAGAATGACTAGACTATGAGTCTGACAAATAATCCAAACACTGAGTGATGTTTTTCTCCCTATGAAATTCTAGAACAGAGATGGGTAATGTTTTGGGAATGGACCACAGGGAGCAAATCCAGCCAGGTCATCTGTGGGCTGGGTGATGTCACCAGGGGACAAGGTCACCCTGCTTCTGGAAGACCTGGTCCCTATTTCTCTGCTTGGCCCACTTCCATCTCACCTACACAGCTGACAAACTATAGCTACAAACGATGCTGCCTAGTGAGTGACCATGAGGACATGGTACTCTTTACAGGAGGGTCAGAAGGTGAAGAGGGGTTCCCAGCAGCAGTAACAACGGCAACCCTGTAGGAGAGGAGGCAGAAGCGGCTCCAGGACAGAAATACAGCTATCACATTCTCAGATTTGACAACCCCACCGAGATATAGCTAGGTTTATAGACCCAGCATCTGGTATAAGGCAAGTTCCATGTAGCTGCTGACTCTTGTCTCCCCGCCAGATCACCTTCATCTTTTACCCCTTCTCCATCTCTTGTCTTTGTTGCAGGTCAGCAGCAGCTCAGACACCTCCTTCTCCTCTTTCTCCTCCCAACTACTGCTACAACCACCATCACCACCAAAGAGCTGCTGTGACCATTCAGGGACAGGTAGGTGGGGCGGAGCACAACAAATGTGTGTCCTTGAAGTATCTACTACTCCATGTAGTATCTTTTCAGCGGCATGCATTCAATCCACTTTTTCTACCTAGAGAAAACAAATGAGCATTACAGTAAGCAATCTTCAGATCTACTGCCTGAATGTATCAATTTGCCACCATATGAAAAACAGAAGAAAAAAGTACACCAGCCATTACTTCAGGGATGTGGCAGACTTAGGTGGCAAGAAGGACACTTCATGTCCTTCTTTGTTCCGTGACTAGTTTTGTACCATGACGGCGTTGGTCATGATCACATGGTCTTGTCCCTGTTTCAGTGTTCCCATGGTCGTGATAACTTGTCTCGTGACAAATGTTACCTCACGGTCTTGTACCGTGACAAACACTGAATTTGTCTAGCCTCCTCTTTCCTTGGGGGGGGGGGGGCTTAAAATATTCTTTTTTGATATTTTGCTTCTGAAAAGTCAAAATAAAAAAGGACACAGTTTTCTGAAAGAAATGAATGTTTTGTTGCATGACAGTCGTTACTACACGGTGTCTTGTCTCGGAACAGAAAGCAGGAACAAAGAGTGACAAGGGAAAACCCTAACCCAGTACCAGGTACAGTATTGTCGCACTTAGCACCCATTCCGGGGGTGTGCTCAAGACAAATTTCAGTAGTTGCGCGACAGACGTGAAGTAACATTTTTTGTACCGCTCCTGAGCGCAACACTAACAGATACAAAACGGACGTGAAGTAACCGCCTTAAGCTGCACTGGAAGTATTGGCTGGTTAATCCCCCCTGGTTTATTCATATATTTCCTTCCATGTGCAAGGAAAGCAATGGATGAGTAAAATGTCTAAGATTGTAGCTCAGTCAGTAACTTTCCCACCTGCTCTTCCTTGGAATAGAGGGGGCAGAGATATTTCAGAATGGGCTGGCCTGAAGCTACACATCAGTACTGTGGGTGTGTTTCCAAGATGGGACAAGGATAAAAAACCTACTAACGTATCTTTAATAACTTTGGTTTACTACTCATGTTCTGCCTATGATTCACATCATATTACAGAGTATTATTTCACTGCAAATTTGACCCAAGAGGTAGAATTTTCTCATATCCATTCTGAAACACACTGCGACTTTTTAAAAAGCAATTGAGTAGAAAATATTTAAAGATTACTGTCATACTTTCAATCCACAATGCTTCATCTTTATATTATAATCTTGTATTCTTGAGAATATTGCAATGCATGTTAAGCACACATGTAAAAGTGTGTGCCATCAAAATGAATATATCGGGCCTCAAATCTGAACCACTAACTTGAAACACAGAGGATTAGTTCTTGCAAGAATCCAATGGATTTACGATGAGTGTTTTACTTTTGCTTTTACATCAGAATCAGACTGAATGGAGTGTTGGAGGAATTTAGTAAGTCAAGAAGCAAGATAATAGTGCAGACTGAGTTATATTTTTTTAACATGGTTTGGTTGACCCTATGCTCAAAGCATTTTTAGGAGAAGATAACATAAATCTCACCGATTTCAGTTTCTGCAAGAATACAACATCTCGTGTTTTTAATTTTATAGCTATCTCCTGAAACTGAATAGAGAGAAATCATGTTTCAAAATACAGTTCACCTTTATAAAAAATAGTTGCTCAGTATTTTATGACAGATCACATTAACACATAATATAATTTAGTTTTTTATACTCCTCATGTAAAATAGAAAAGAATATGTTTCCTCAAACATTTCTTCTTCTGCTGCAAATTGATCTAACCAAACAAAGAACTCAAAACTGCACATTATATACAAAGACTTCCAATATTTATTTGTATGAAAACAACGTCCCCTAATATTTATTATAATAAGAAACTATGTCGGCCACATTTTTATAACTCTTCAACATCATTTAATACACTAAAATAACGAAACAATTCAAACCATATTTACTCAGAAGTAAACCCCACTGAGTCTGTTACAGTTTATTCCAGGGTAAAAATGTTTAATACTGCAGCCTAATTTTGTACCATTTTAACCTCATATTAAACACAAATGTTCACTTTTGATTTGTGGAACATCAGATGGAAACAGAAGAATTAATTGATTTTGATTTTCTTGTTGTTGTTGTTGTTGTTCAGTCATTCAGTTGTGTCTGACTCTTCGTGACCCCATGGACCAGAGCTTGCCAGGCCTTCCTATCTTCTACTGCCTCCCGGAGTTTGGTCAAATGCATACTGGTAGCATCGATGACACCATCCAACCATCTCATTCTCTGCCATCCTCTTTTCCTTTTGCCTTCAATCTTTCCCAACATCAGGGACTTTTCCAAGGAGTCCTCTCTCCTCATGAGGTGGCCAAAGTACTGGAGCCTCAGCTTCAAAATATGTCCTTCCAATGAACATCCAGGGTTGATTTCTTTCAGGATGGATAGGTTTGATATCCTTGCAGTCCAGGGGACTCTCAAGACTCTCCTCCAGCACCACAGCTCAGAAGCATCAATTCTGCGGCCATCAGCCTTCTTTATAGTCCAGCTTTCACTTCCATACATCACTACTGGAAAAACCATAGCTTTGACTATCCTGGCCTTAGTTGGCAAAGTGATGTCTCTGCTCTTTAGGATGCTATCTAGGTTTGCCATTGCTTTCCTCCCAAGAAGCAGGCGTCTTTTTATTTTGTTGCTGCAGTTGCCATGTGCAGTGATCAAGGAGCCCAAGAAAATAAACTCTGTCATTGCCTCTTTTTCTTCCCCTTCTATTTGCCAGGAGGTGATGGGACCGGTGGCCATAATCTTAGGTTTTTTTTATGTTGAGCTTCAGCCCATTTTTTTCACTCTCCTCTTTCACCCTCATTAAGAGGTTCTTTAATTCCTCCTCACTTTCTGCTATCAGAGTAGTATCATCTGCATATCTGAGGTTGCTGATATTTCTTCCGGCAATCTTAATTCCGGCTTGTGATTCATCCAGACTTGCCTTTCGCATGATGTACTCTGCATATAAGTTAAATAGGCAAGGTGACAGTATACAGCCTTGTCGTACTCCTTTCCCAATTTTAAACCAGTCAGTTGTTCATATCCAGTTCTGACAGTTGCTGCTTGTCCCACATATAGATTTCTTAGGAGACAGATAAGGTGGTCAGGGAGGTGGGGACCAAGGGAGGGAGGGAGGAAGGAAGGAAGGAAGGAAGGTGGGGACCAAAGGAAGCACAGGGAGCCGTGGCCACAGGTCGCCCCTTGGAAGAGGCAATCTGTGCAACCTTGCACCCCCCCAAGCTCCCCAGCAGTGGCGACGGCTCGCCCGCCAGCCCACCCCAAAGCTCCTTGGTGGTGGCTGTGATGCCTTCGGGGTGTTTTGCACATGCCGTTTCGCTGCCACCAAAAATGAAACAATTTGGGGCTTGACACGCCCACAGGATTATACCCGAAGGTCCCGCGATTTAGACTAGTGACACAGCTTATGCCGGGAGGGTGAGCTGACTCCCGCTATGTCCCAGTTAAAAGGGGGATTGTCTCCTTGGAAAAACCTTCAGTCTGGGAGCCTCAGAACAGCTAGTGATCCGTCCCAGGTCCCATAGAGTTCAATCAAAAGAAAACTTGTGCTCATAGAAAACTCAGTAGCATGTAGCCTTGGCTTGAGGCTCTGGTTAATTTAGCAATAAACTCCCCTCTCAGGCACAACACAGATTCCGGTTAAAAAGGTAAAGAAAAGAACTCTATTTTAAAAACAAGCGTAAAAGCAGGAATCTCTCTTTGTCAGCGTTGTCCTGACAAGGCATTCGTAGTTACAGATTCTTGGAGCATTAGCAAAGTAACAAAAAAAGGCAAAACTTCTAAGGCAAAACTTGCAGAGTAAATATAAAACCAATTTCAGGAAATAGGGTAAAAATAAGGCAACTCTGAAATAGAAAATAAAGAACCTAATTAATCTGTCTTATACTCACATCCTTGCAGAAAAGATCTCGTTTCGTTCTCCTGGCTGCAAGCCAGCATCGCAGGTGGTTACATGGCTGCGGCTATCCTAAGGCTAGCTTTTTCTGGTTAGAGCAGCCCCATTATTATAGACCCCAAATCTTTAGGACCTGTCTTTGTTCTTTCAGAAATGTAAACTAAGATCAGGGAAGTGTAGGCTCTTGGCACCAATTAGCATAACTACGAGTAAAGACTTCCCTTTTGATACCGGACAAAAGGCGATGCATAACTATTGATCTAAAGGCCTTCAATCACCTGAATAGGATGTTTATTTGACAGGGGGATTCAGCTTTAGTTGACAGGAGCAATCCGATTGCCATCTGATTGTCACCTGTAACCCTTTGAAGCCCAGTGACCCGTTTGATATACAGGAAAGGTATTATAAAACCTGGGCATCTCACCCATGTGCTTCTTCCTCATAGATATCTTTTGTGAAGGTAGGTTTTGATATGCAGGAGCAACATTGTAAGGTTCCTTCCATTTGCTCTTTACAACAACAGGAAACATTTGGCTCTTTACAACAACAAAGGAACATTTTGATGATGGGGAAAACATAACATTTGCTATCCCATTTGACTTGGCACCGACCTGTGAATTGCAAAGGAAGTCAGTGTCTTCCTTTCCCAACCAGACTTCAAATAGATTGTAGCAGATTCTATAGCATAGCAAAGTTGAATTTTCTAGAATTCATCACAGTGGCAGTGGCCCGCTGGCCTGCCCACCCCCACACATTCCCCTGCGGTGCCGGTGATGGCAGACCGCCCAGCCACCCAAGCTTCCCAGCGGTGTCAATGTTGGCATTTTTTTAAAAAAAAAAACATGGGGTGACGGGGGGGGGGGGGGGGGGGGGCCCAGCCAGCCGTGGGCTGCTCAGAATGACCTGACGGGCTGGATTTCGCCCCGGGCTGGACTTTGGGCAGGCCTGCTTTAAGGATTTGCCATTCCTTTAAGGACTATGTCTGTGAAGATTCTCAGTCATCCAGGTGAGTTTATCTGGAAGTTGAGTCATGGCTACTGGACTTCTTTTTTGAGAGATAGAAACATTTCGCTGTTCATCCAAACAGCTTCATTGGGATGTTTGGATGAACAGCGAAACGTTTCTATCTCTCAAAAAAGAAGTCCAGTAGCCATGACTCAACTTCCAGATTCCTTTAAGGACTTGCCATTGCTTTAAGGACTTGATTTTCTAGATTAGTATAAATTAGGACTTAAAAGTAACACCCTTTCTTTAAAACTAAATCCAGTTGTGAGTACATTTAAGTATATTTGGAGAGTAAGTAGATGCGCTCTTACATTCCCATGTGGATTCAGCTCTTACTTTGGAAACATTTTCTTGGGCTACGTTCAAGTTCCAAACTCAAATTTATACATACTGAAAATGTTTATATAATTTCGCCAAGCAGTACACTTCCATTTTACAATTCATTATTGTAGAAGTCCCCATTGGCTACCCAGTCAACAAATCACAAAAACACAATTTTCAAACAATAGGCCAGACCACAAGAAGCAGATGATCCCATGTAAATAAGAAAGTTCCTTCATTGTAATACTGCATGTCATTTCACTTCAGCATCTGAAGCACAGTCCTCTGCATGTTTACCTGCAAGCCAAATCTACTGTGGTTGGGGGTATATATTCCCAGATGAGTGTGTGTTTTTAACCCTCTTTAAAAAACACTTGTCCTGAAACCACAAAGGTAGAAAAGTTTGGATTGGCAACATTTTTTCTTTCAAGTTACTTCTTACATGTCACTTGTGATATGAATGCAACACATTTTCCTTTACCAAAGAATACATGGTACTCAAGGAATGATATTACTGTACAGGACATATATGCTATTAAATCATGATGGTACAAGTGCCAGACCATGTACTGTTTTTCTATTAGATATATCCCCAAAATGCAACCAATCTATGCAATCTGACCTTCTGGAGAGTTGATTGTTCACTAGATGGGTACTACTGATACACAACAAAGTCACAAAGATCTGACTATATAGATAAAGAAGAAGTACAAATATTGGGCACTATTGTAAATGCTAAGAGACCAGGGATATCGTGCAATTTTCAGTTATATTGACACAACACTAAAATTAAAAATTTAAAAAAAACAAAATTCTGAATTCAGCAATAGTTTGAATGGACCAAAAACAGTTAAAGGGTTCACAAATTTCTGAACAAAAGCTTAAAAACTGGTGATAAAGATACAGTATTTTCTAACCCAAAACCACAGTTCAAGGGTGCTACTTTTGTTTCCTATACTATAATTTTCCAGTGACCAAAATCCTATTGCTTAGCACAGTAGAGCAAAGTGCTCTCAGGTAGATCCATTGAATCCATGGGGATTTAGTAAGTCAGCTCCTCCATAAGTCCCAAATGATTCAAATCAGTAAGTTAGAGTTGGAGTACGTGCATCTGAATAAATGGGATTTAAGGGAGTCCCACTGATTCTACGGATGGAGGCGCCTAGTGTCTGTGGATTGGGGACATCCATCTCATTTGCCGGGGTAACTCTCTCTGAAGGATGAGGTTTGCTGCTTGAAAGTTTTGTTGGGCTCAGGGCTATCCATGGAGCTTGCTACCTGGCAGAACATCTGCCTTCGGCAAGATCTACCCACATTACCCATTCTTCTCAAGCTAGGTGGTTGCGATCCTTGGCTCTGAGGGAAAGGGAAAAAAACAAAAAGCCTGCCTTCTTGCCAGTTCCCCCTCTCTGTGGAATAGAGATTCATCTGACACCCTACCCCCCCCCTTACTGGAGACTTTTAAGTGGTCACTAAAAACATGGCTCCATAGGTAGGCATTTCAAGAGCTGCTTACAATGAAATGTAGTGGATGTTCAGCCAAACATTTCCACCACATTATTCTTATTCTTATTTCTATTTTTTTAAATCAAATGCTGTTTTATGCAATTTAATTGTCTATGCAACTGCTTATTATGTTTACCAGTTTAGCCACCAAGTGGCCTAACTGCAAACAGACCTACAGTGCACAAGGTAAATAAATTATCTCTCCAAGTTTTGTTCCTCTGAATTTCTCTATGGAATTTGTATACAGAAGTGTACACTACCACTTCCATATCGTGTATACAACAAAAAGGAGGATATTCAGCAGTAGACAGCTGGTTCATTCTTATACTTGGGTAAGAACTTAAAAACACTCACTGATTGTCTTGTCTATCCATTCAGTTGTGTCCAACTCTCGATCACTTTGTGGATTGATGCTCTCCACTCACTAATCACAAGTTGAGAATTGCCTGCTTTAACCTAACTTGACATAGATCTGACATAAATTAATTTGCTGATCTTTGTCAATTAATTAGGTTGCTGCCCTGTGTCAATCTATTTTAGCACTGTCTGTACTACCCAGCAATAGCTCCCAGATTGTCATGCAGACCTTTTCCTCAACACCTACAGTATCCGATCCTTCAGGCCTGCAGGTGCTGTGGCAGGACCTTCTGAATGCAAAACAGCTGCTGTGCCTCAGAGCTATGGTCAATCCTCTAAAATAAAATGTCAGCTCCGTATGATATAATGCAGAAAGCAGCCTTCCCCCCACAATCCAATTCTTCCCTGATCATTTTATGAGCAGAGTACTGCACATGGTTCCTCTTCCCATTTTTACTCTCCCAGCAACTCTGAAATATAGGATGGAGCGGAGGGAGCAATAATTCCTTGGCCACACAATTCATGCTGCAATTCTATTCACTTACCAGAAGGATGCCTCCTTGGGCTCAATGACAGCTACAGCTAAGTGGACATACACAGGACAGGAGTGCTCTGTCAGTGAGCCTTGTACATGGATGAACCAGAACTAGACTGGAGGTAGACAAAATACATTACAGTCTTTCCAATACTGCTGGACTGCAGGTCTTAGTAGTCCTCCCAACTATTACTGTAGGTCTGTTTGCTACTGTGGATAGTAGTTGATATCCAATACTCCCTGGAGGAATGTACTTTGACCTGCCCTACCTTGCCTTAGACCTAATTTAGCATGATGAAAACTGCAGGACACGGGCTCCAAGCAATGTAAAAAAAGAAATACCAAAAAAACAGACTACAGTAGATGAAAAATACCTAAGCAACTAAACACAGTGTGTGCAAAGCAACACTCACCAGCTGCTGAAAAGAGGCACTTATAAACAGAAAGGTGTATGCTATAGCACGGGTGCCAAAGGTGGCACTCGGAGCCCTTTTTGTGGGCACCCAAAATCTCCCCTTCACAGCCACCTGTATTCAGGTTAAATTGCTGTATTGGCACTTTGCAAATAATTAGTGGGTTTTGAATCACAGTTTGGGCACTCGGTCTCTCAAGGTTTGTCATCACTGCTATAGCATCATGACAGCTTCTTTTTCTTGTAGATTCACAACTTAAGACATCAAGTGAATTTTAAAAATTATTAGTTTCAAAGGAGTACAGTAATCTGTTGTAACATTTTCAGCATAAAGGAACAGAACACCTCATCCCCAAACTTTTGCTAAGGACTTCAAAATAAAAGCAGCATCTGAGTTCAAGGGGAACCATGATTATTAAAAAAGAAAATTGGGAAGTTATAACAAAAATCTTCTTTCATATAGATGACAGAAGTGGGTCTTCCATAGTACATGGCCAACATTTCTAAAGATGAAGAGTTCAAATTCATGAGGCATATAAAATAATGGGCAAAAACAAACAACAGTACCATATACTCCAAAGGTAAAGGTTCCCCCCCCCATGCTAGTCATGTCCGACTCTAGGGGCGGTGCTCATCTCCATATTCAAGCTAAAGAGTCATTGTTGTGCAAGTCCGTGGCCACGTGGCCGGCATGGCTGCACAGAAATACTGTTTTACTTTCCTGCTTTTTACAGCGGTACTTATTTACATGCTTTCGAACTAGGTTGGCAGGAGCTGGGGTTAACAGCAGGAGCTCACTCTGCTGTGTGGCACCTGGGATTCGAACCGCTGAGCTGCCGACTTTGCATAAAATGAATTTCAAAACATGATCTTTTTCACCCACTGAGGCATGCTTGGCACTAATGATATGGCTGTTTTAATAGATTTGAAAACCAGAGCATGCAGAGAAAGAATATTTTATAAAAGCCCAAAGTAGCGCAGGTGTAAACCTCAAAGCTCTTCTTCCAAAATGTTTCCGCTACCTCCAGTGACTTTGCTTGGCAGTAGGTAGCGTTCATGCACTGCCTGACCTGGTGCTCTGCTGGTCAGAGATAACATAGCAAAAAAAATCCAATGGTACAGTTGGAGCAACGTTCAAGAGCAGAAGGAAAAGTAGGGGGGAAAGGGGAATAGCCAGAGAAGTGAAAAGCTCACGGAGCCATTGATGGGTCCATTTGACCCTGCAGAATGTGTCCACAGTCCTTAACCAAGGGCAAGTAAAAACACTAAGTGCTTTTAAAAAAACTAAAACAAAAACAGAACAGGAAAAGCACCAAGCAGTGTTCTCTGTTCTTCAGAGCAAGCTAGTCCAAGTCTCTTGATCCTTTTGGTTGCCCTTTTCTGCACCTTTCCTAACTCTACAATATTTAATCATAGCACTCTGCCAGGTGCTGAATACAATAAAAAACCATGTAATTATCAAACAATTTCTAATTGCTATGACAACCAGATGAGATAGAGCTCTGTTTTTTTATATCTATTAAATTTTATGGATGTTATTTTCAAAGGCCCCAGAATAACTTCTACTCCATGCCTAAACACATTGACTTGGAAATATGTCCCTTAATATCCATGGAACCTACTTTCAAAGAAATCACTTTGGCTAGCCGCCTTGGGGCTCTAGGTTCTACTAAAAAGTTATGGCCCACATACTTTAAGAATGCCTTTAGTCATTCTGGAACTTTAAAATATTTCTCCTGAAGATAATCAAAGTAATCACAAAAGCTTACACGTTCACACACATTTAACCATTTTCTTATGTTTCCTTTTTTTAGACACAAGAGTCCAACTGCACATTGCACAGAATTGCAAGTACCTTTCTGTCTCTTCAAAAGCAAAAGGACAAAAAGCAACAGCAAAATTCTATGAATTTCATTACATGAAATGTACAGGAGGAAAAGTGTTTAACTTTTTCTAATCTTGCAGTTTCCTTCTCAAATACTGCCCCTCAGAAGCCCAAGAATGAGGGACACCAGAATACTTGAAAGGAAAATAAAAGGGCTAACCAACTACTCCACCATTAAAATGTGAAACCACCAGTTGCTGCTTTTATTTAATCTTTTAACTTTTAATTGCACAAATGCATGCTAAAATTGCAACAAGATGATGTAGTAGCTCAGCTCCAGAACAACTCAGCTTTCACGTCTGACATTAACTCATTAGGTTGCCTCATGCAAACTGTTCCTCCAGCTCAGTCCTCCTATTTGTAAGATGAGAGAGAACAATAGTAACTCACTTAATAGATAGTTGCGCAGACATTACACCTTGATAATGCAAGAGCTGTTAGCCTAGTTTCCAATTCATCACATTATGTCCATGTTTCAACCACTGGCCTTTCTAACCAAAACCAATACTTGAAGTCTGTTGTTATTCTGTTACATTTACATCCCGCCAATCTTCTAATGAATACAAAATGTGTTCCTTGCCACCGGTTGTGGTTTAAGTAGCAATATTTATAAGAAAGATTTAGAAATGTTTTTATGATGAAGACAGATTGAAAGTTGTAGCCTCTGTACTTACACAGTTTATTTGCAACCTTTTGGGACAAACTAGATTAGACTTTGAAATGGGAAAGTTGTCTGCTACTGCCATGCTAGTGAATTTCAATGGGCTACAAACACCAGGTGATGCAGCTCTCTGACCCATCCACCCCCCCATGGTACCCACCACTGCTTTATGCACACAGTTCAAAATATGTTCAGAGCAACTACAAAAACTAGTTAGCCATCACATCTGATCCCAACGCGGTAGTGGAAGGCCCAAGGTAACTCTTTTAACTCATGCCATTTTCCTTAAAAGCCTGTCTCTTGCAGGCTGCTGTTCACCTGACTTAAAACAACCAAGCTACAACCAGGGCAAAAGTATTCTGTATTTATGCATGTAAGCTCTGGTCCCATTACCAATCCAGCTGAGGTTTGTTTCCGAATGTCATGGTTACTTAATACTGTATGTCTACACTGATCATTAGTGCATGGCTTCTGTAAGGGTAAATCTTGTCTGACAAACCTCTTAGAATTTTTTGAAAAGGTCAACAGGCACGTGGATTTGGGTGAACCGGTTGATATAGTCTATCTGGATTTTCAAAAGGCTTTTGACACAGTCCCTCACCAAAGGCTGCTGAGAAAATTGCACAGTCAGGGGATAAGAGGGCAGGTCCTCTTATGGATTGAGAACTGGTTGAGATCCCGGAAACAAAGAGTAGGTGTCAATGGGAAATTTTCACAATGGAGAGAAGTGAAAAGCGGTGTGCCCCAGGGCTCTGTCCTGGGACCGGTGCTTTTCAATCTGTTCATAAATGACCTGGAGACAGGGATAAACAGTGAGGTGGCCAAGTTTGCAGATGACACAAAACTTTTCCGTGTGGTAAAAACCAGAGAAGATTGTGAAGAGCTCCAGAAGGATCTCTCTAAACTGGGGGAGTGGGCTGAGAAATGGCAAATGCGTTTTAATGTAACCAAATGTAAAGTAATGCATATTGGGGCAAAAAATCCAAACTTCATCTATCAACTCATGGGCTCTGAGTTATCCGTGACAGATCAGGAAAGAGATCTTGGTGTGTTAGTGGACAGCTCCATGAAGGTGTCTCCCCAATGTGCGGCAGCAGTGAAGAAGGCCAATTCCATGCTAGGGATGATCAAAAAGGGGATTGAAAATAAAATAGCCAACATTATAATGCCATTATACAAAACAATAGTAAGGCCGCACGTGGAGTATTGTGTACAATTCTGGTCACCGCATCTCAAGAAAGACATAGTGGAACTGGAAAAGGTGCAGAAGAGGGCGACTAAAATGATTAGTGGGCTGGGGCACCTCCCTTATGAAGAAAGGCTAAAACATTTGGGCCTCTTTAGTCTGGAAAAAAGGCGCCTGAGGGGGGATATGATTGAGACATACAAAATAATGCAGGGTATGAGTAAAGTGGATAGAGGGAAGCTTTTCTCCCTCTCCCAAAATACCAGAACTAGGGGACATACACTCAAATTGAGGGCTGGGAGAGTAAAAACTGACAAAAGAAAATATTTTTTCACCCAGCGCGTTGTAAGTCTATGGAATTCCCTGCCACACAATGTGGTGATGGCATCTGACCTGGATGCCTTCAAAAGGGGACTGGACAGATTCCTGGAGGAAAAGTCCATCACAGGTTACAGACCATGATGGAGATGTGTAATCTCTAGGCTTTAAACCAGGATACTTCAAGGGCCAGATGCAGGGGAGTGGTATCAGGAGACAGATATCTAGTCTCCTGAGCTCCCAGATGCATCTGGTGGGGCCGCTGTGAGATACAGGAAGCTGGACTAGATGGGCCTTTGGCCTGATCCAGCATGGCTCTTCTTATGTTCTTATGTTCTTATGTTCTTAGTGTCACTGTAGTGTAGAAAGAAGTATGGCTTCTATATTTTTCTCTACAACATGATACATAGAAAGCAGACCTGTGGTTTTGTTTCCTCTTTAGTTTCTGCACCATCAAAGCCAAAACTCCAAGTGACTCCCTTGCAGGGTGTGGTTGCCTGTCTTCAGGTATCTTAAGCTCATTATATCACTTGTGTGCCAACACAGGCATATGCATAGTGGGGAATACTCATCCCAATTCTGCACAAGTAGCTGGCTCCTTGAAAAGATGTCACCTATTGTAAATTCCCACATAAAAACTAATCCCATCTGCAAATTCAATTGCATATCAAAGCCCTTAATTTTCTAAAAGCAGATTGTTCTGTACTTGCAATATTTGCAATTCAAATACAGTAGATGAGGTGTAGCTTTACAGTTGCTATGTAATCTAGTGTAGTAAATCTTTAAAGCAACTAAGAATTATTAAAGGTGGTTAGTTAATAATAGAAGAAGTAACTTCCACTTGTAAGAACCACTGAAAACAAGCTGCAATTCAGCAACTGGGCAGTCAGTATGATGCGTTGATGGAGACCAGAGTCATATCTCCTCAGCTTATTATGCCTACTGGATGATTCTTTGCCAACCATTATCTCTCAAATGTACCTCACAGAGTCAAGTACTTACAGAATAAAGTGGAGTGGGGAGAGAGAAAAATTTAAGTCGCCAATAGTACCTCAGAGGAACTATCCTCCATGTCTCAGTAGAAAAAAATGTAGAAAAATCGGCCCCTCAAAAACAAACAACAAAAACCAACCAGATATGCCCCCATCACAATTCTATAGTGACAAGTATTAGCAACAGTACCTCAGCCAGTTAACATGTTTGTGAAATATTTCAATTTGCCAGCATTACTGAAAATAAGCTAAGATAATTGTGCATTGCAGTAACCTATTTTCAGTGCCATATAAAAATCAATGCCATCTGCAAATTCAGTTGTACAGTTGTATAACCGACTTGGATGCTGTAACTGATACAGGTCCTGTGAATACAGCTATGCTTCCTGTTTGCTCTGTTTTGATGGATGAGCTTCAGTTTCTGCAGCTGGATGACATGGTCAAGACCCCTCTGCTGGACCCTTGCCTTTCCTGAGTTATATAAAAGCTGCAGGGAAATGGCTGGTTGAGTGGGCAGGAGAAGTGGCGAATGCCTCCTTGCAGCAGGGTAGGATCGCAGTATGCTGAAAGGAGGCAATAGTAAGACCATTGTTGAAAAAGTCCTCCTTGGATTGCATGATACTGAATGATTACTGACCAATTTCTAATAGCCCCTTCTTGGACAAGGTGCTTAGAGCAGGTCTTGGCTTCTCAGATCCAGAGATTCCTGGATGGGAGAGATTAACTAAATCCATTTCAAATTGGCTTCAGACCTGGTTGTGGGACAGAGACTGTTTTGGTCACCTCGGTGGATGACCTATGCCAGGAATTGGAAAGCATGTCCCTACTGGTTCTGTTGGACCTCTCCGCAGTTTTCAACACCACTGACCATAGTAACCTTCTGATCTGCCTCGCTGGAAAGGGACTTGGAGACACTGTTTTCCAATGGCTCCAGTCCTTTCTGGAAGAGAAGCCAGAAGGTGGTGGTAGGGGATTCCTGTTTGACACTCTGGCTGCTGGTCTGTGGGATCCCTCAGGATTCTTTTGGGCCTCAAGTGTTATTTAACATCTACTTTGAAACTGCTGTGGAAAATTGTCTGGAGTTCTGGGGTTCATTGTCACTAGTACGTGGGTGATACCCAACTTTATACTGTATCTCCTTTCCATCTACATCAGAGGAAGCGGTTTCAGCTCCAGATCAGTGTTTGGTACAGTATCAATAATGGATTGGCTGAGGGTGCTCCAGGTCAGTTGAAAGGCAGATTAAGAAATAGGGATGCAGCCTGCACTGGATGGGGTTATAGTCCTTCTGAAAACATGCAATCACAGTTTGGAGATGCTCTTGAAATTGTCCCTGACCAGAAATGGATTTCCACAATTAAAACTAGTGTGCCAGTCACATTCATTCCTGGAGCCGTCAGATAGCATGCCTTAATTGCATCCTGTCTGGATTACTGTAACAAGCTCCACATCGGGCTGTGTATGGAAAGCGTCAGGAAACTGGTCCAAAACATCGCAGCTAGACCGCTGACTGGAGCTGGTCACAGAGATGCCCTGTTACAGCAGCTCCACTGTCTGACAATCCATTTCTGGGCACAGTTCAAAGTGCTGTTTCTAACTACTTACCTCTTCAAAGCGCTAGTTCTAACAATCCAAGCTATCTCAAGGATTGTTTCTCCCTTTATGAGGCAACTTGGGTGTTAAGATTATCAGGCCTTTCTCACGGTACTGCCATCTTCACAGATGCGTTTAGCAGAGACAAAGGAGAAAGTTTCTGTTGTTGCTTCCACACTTTGGAACTCTCCCCCCCCCACAGGAAGCCAGGCTGGCCCCATCTTTGCTGTCCTCCCGCAAACAAACCAACACCTTTCTCTTCAGGCAAGCTTTCCCTTAGTCACTGGCTACACAACAGGGGTAGTTTAATGACCTGTTGTATCTCACTAAGCCTCATGGCGCAGTGGTTAAATGACTGTACTGCAGCTAAAACTGTGCTCACAACCTGGGGTTCAATCCCAGCTAGCTGGCTCATGGTCGACTCAGCCTTCTATCCTTCCGAGGTCGGTAAAATGAGTACCCAGCTTGCTGGGGGGTGGGGAATGTGTAGTGTGCATACTGTAATTAAACTGTAAAACTGCCCAGAGACTACTTGAAGTGGTATGGGGCGGTATATAAGCAGAACACTTTTACTTCTTGGAATACGTTTTTGGTGTTGCTTTTGTTTACCATTTTTAGTATGGTATTTATTTGATCCTGTCTAGTATATGCACACTTACTGTTTTTAGCTTTAAGTTTTAAATTTTGTGCTTTAATGTTGTAAATCACCTTGGATCCTTCTAAAGGAGAAAGACAGGGGAAATAAATGAATAAATGTTGAGTAACATTCCTTCTAAGTTGTGTTGATGTGCATGCACAGCAGACCCAATGTTTCCACCCATTTGCTTCTGATCATGGCCGGACCCCCATGTGCACAGGGCAGAGTACCTATGCAGCGCTCCAGAAAATTAAAGGGGTCATTGCTCCTCCTGGCAATATATTAAAAGGGTAAGGCTTTGGAACTGCCAAATCACAGTAGGGCTCCTGGTATATGATTACCCTTTAAAAAGGTACTTCCCTTTATGGGGTGCCCAATGCAACTGTTTGGACAGAGATTCAGTACCACTCCTAATTCATTTAACTGCTTTCTGGCCCTAGTATCTTCTCTGTCTTATTCCAATAATGCTCAGTAACTTATATATTCTGCCTCATAATAAAAACTCATTTTGACCTGTGTGCCTTGCTTTTATTTGATATGACACAACCGAGACTAAGCTACTTTTTAATCTTAATTTAGAATTTCATGGCCTTTTGCAGTACCAGGAAAGTGACAGCTATGGATGCATGAGGATACCCAGCGGACTGCATATAACAAAGAATAATAGAAAAGAAGAACAAAGTCCCAAATATATTTATCAACCGAAGTTGGACATCCACAACATAGAGGAACTAAATCCAATCATACAGGCTATAAAACCCTAAAATAGAATACATATGCAAATACATAAGATAACTTTCTGGATTAACCCTTCCAGTCCTCTTCCTGCACAAACATAATGAAACTGCGCCATCTAAACCCAAGAGGTTAGACAGCCTTATCACCCTCCAGGGGAACAACAACTTACAAATGCACATATTGTAATTGGGCATAAAAAACAAACTACACCTTCTAAAAAAATAAACATATCTAAGACTCCACAGTCAGAAATCTCCAAAGACAAACTCCCATATATACATGATATTGGGAAGCAACAATATCATTATTGTTTATTGGGAATAAAGGTGAAAGTCAAAGGAAACTGACAGAAAAAAGGAACTGTGCAATACCACCAAGTACACACAGACTACTTTATATCTATTCAAAGGACAAGCAAGCTGCACTTCTACATTTCCATGTTTGTTTTTGCCACCATTGTGAAATAATGTGATATTATAGGCAAAGTGGAAGTGAAACGAAGAAATTAAATTATTTCCTCCCTAGTCACTAAAGCAGGCATGTCCAAAGTCAGGCCCATGGGCCAAGTGCGGCCTGTTTTCAAATTCTGGGCGGCCCGTGGCTTCTTCTCCCCACCGGCTCAGCCTGTCATGCATCCCTGCCAGCTGGCCCCTCCCCATACTGGATGGAGGCATTAGCTTTCAGTTTTATGGCTTGCCTGCCCTCCCTGCCTCTGCCCATACCTCCAGCCACCTTCCCAGCCTACCCACCCCAGCCTTCCCGCCCCCAGCTCTGTTGCTGCAGCATCCTCCCTGCCTCCTTGCATGTTATAGAGACCTGTCCAAAGTCCACCCCAGGGGCCAAATGTGGCTGAATGGTCAGCCCCCACACATTTTCACTTCACCAAATCTGGCCTTCCTTACAAAAAGTTTAGACACCCCTGTACTAAAGATTAGGAAAGGTGAGGCTGATCAACTCGCACACCCAATTTACTGGCCAAGAAGAGAAGGCTTCAGTTTTCTTACAACCAGTTTTCAAGCCAAAGAGGCTGGTTAAAAAAAAAGAACAGAGTGAACAAGTTATCTGCTAATTCACTCAACAGGCCATGGGTGAAGGGTTTTGCTGCCCCCGCAACCCATGTGGGAGCAAAGCAGAGTTGCAAAATGGAGAGAGTGCTCTGTTTCTTCTTCATCAACCCACTCTGCTTTTCTCTTGCCCATGAAGGATTAGGGACACTTCCTCTGTGAAAAATGTGCATGAAAATACAGCAGACGAACGAAGCAAAGACAGAATACTTTGATTAGCTGGCTGCACTTCCAATCTGACTACTTTTTCTTTATTCATTTTTTATTTATTTTCTACACTAAATTACATAGAACAAATATATTGCTTGTCTGCTGTCGTGTTACCAATTCAATCACAGTTTTTCCCAACATTTGAGCCCAGTGTAATTTATATCTCCTTTCCCAGCTTAAATGAATGTACTTTCATACCTAGTTTCCTTACTATCTCATCCCTATTCTATCTATCTTATATCTATTTTAATACAAAGCATATAGCCTATCTAATCTCAACAATCTATTCAATCTCGCTATTTGGCTCTTCAGTACTAAGTAATTAAGGATAGATTTGGCTAACTATATATATTCTATATATCATCCACAGTATATTTACCCATTCTTCCAAAAAGTGCCTGATTTCAGCAATCATCTCTAATTCAAGTTAATACTTTATGGGCTATTATAAAAGAGCTACCTCCTCGTCTATATAGTTCACTTAATGCATAGATATTTTTGTCTATGCCTAACTGCCTCTATATTAACATTTCTTTATATATCAGGTTTGTCTTCACATTTCCATTTCCCATTTCCCATATCATACCAATTAACCAGTAGCCTTAAAGACAATCAGAATAAAGACAGCATTTTAATGTAATAAATTCACTAAGCCAGAAGTTCTTTTTATTTTCAATTTTCCCTTTTCCTGCCAAGCCCCTCATCCTCACAGATTGCTTCCCCCTTGCCAAATCCATCATCCTCATGGGTTGTTGTATTATCTCAATAGTAATCTTGATGGCCGCTCTGCCACTGAAAACATCCCAAATTTTCATCTTTTTGGTGCCCACATTGAATAAGACAGATGCGCCCATCATATTCTGGGCAGCTGGCACATCCAAGGGCCCAGCCTGCACCATCCCTGTCACATTTGTGTTCACGTTAAGATTAATCTGACTACTTTTTAATCAACACAAGGCACCTCCTATTAGTGGAGAGCAGACAACTCATATTTTACACAGGCTTGCAGCTTTGGGGAGTTTTGCAAGAACACTAGGTGAAGGACAACCATCTTTTCCCATAGAACTTCTGTTTTAGAATAACAGGACAAAATACCCACTCACATTGCTGATTAAACTCCCCCAAGTTTAGAATATTGTCTGGAGTGCTTGTGAGATGCTTTTAAAAAAACTCTGCTCTAAGCTTCTACTAGTTCTTCTAATTTCCAATTTTAAGTCTGAAAAATCCCAAACTATCTATATTTTTGAGCACTGGGAGTCTAAGAAAAATATGGATTTATGCCTTCATAGAATAATTCTTTATTTAAATAGAGTACACACACACCTCCAATGCACATTAAACTTTTGATCTCACAGCAACACTCTCTGTTCTTTTATCTGATTCCCAAGCCCATAGAGCAGTGATGGCGAACCTTTTAGAGACCGAGTGCCGAAACTGCAATTCAAAATCACTAATTTTTCACAAAATGCCAACTCAGCAATTTAACCTGCATACAGGTGGCTGTGAACGGGCAATGTCAGGTGCCCACAAAAAGAGCCCCGAGTGCCACCTTTGGCACCCGTGCCATAGGTTCGCCAACACTGCCATAGAGGATCAATCACATTTTTCATTATTTATTACAGAAGCAGTGACTGTACTCCAAAGTTACAAGTGAAGTCATCCAGGAACACACACACAAATCCCCATTTCATTTAACGGCTGCCTTCCCTTCAGGTCACTCTCAACACCCAGAACTGAGTTGCACCTTACAGAAAGTGGACATTCTGACCAAACGTTCAGATGCCAAGCAAATTAGAATCTGAAGCTGCAAACTGAAGTTACAGATAACCTGCAGCCAGCAATAGAAACTGACTAATAAATGCACCAAAGTGTCCCATCAGGAGCTTCTCTCAGCTCCAGATTGGGCAAATAAGCTTGGTTTTGGAGAGCAGGAGTATGTCTGGTCTTCATGACAAGAACAAAATTCCTCAGAAATGTGACTTTACAAACTAGGAAAAACTGCTCCAGCTGCCTCTCTCCAACATTAACATGCTTTCAGCTCTGATTGTCGGCTGCAGCCTGAAAAAACTACTTACAGCGGAGCATGTGATTGCATATGGGTGCATATTTAGCATATTCGCCCTTAAGGAATTAACTGAATCACCATCTAATTATCAAATGCTTTGACCTTGCGTACTTAAGACCTCATACTTGATCCTTACTAGAGCGTATCTATAAATTATTGCAATGAGGCCACAAACTTTTAAGAGTACAGCCATGAAACTGTCATGCCAAATGCATTTGGTTAGCAAGGGAAACTTCTCTGACATTGCCCATGGAAGGAAGAAAAAGGAGAGACCAGACTTTCATGGTCTATCCTGCCTGTGAAATCAAACAGATGTTTTACGACCCTTGGTAGCTAAATGCTGCATACTCTTCTCGGGGAACAGAAGCAACAACAAAACAACAAGGCAATCCTACTGTGACTTGATTCTAACTTTTTCTGAAAGGAAAATAGGCATATTCAGCTGCCATTAACATTTATCTCAACAAATTGTGACCATAGCAGACTTTCACCCTGAAAGCAGTAAAACAAGGCTGCCTGTGTCCCTCCGCTCTGAACTTTACACAACCAGCACTGTCTGTCTGCAGGAATACGCAGGCCAGGGGATGTGGGAAAGGGAACAAATGCAATGGAACGCAGATTCTCACAGCCGTCGTCCCTCTGCGCCTGTGCAATGAGAAATAACCAGAAAGTGGGTGGCGGCGGGGGGGGCAGGGGGAACAAAACTGTGAGTCACCACTACTTCGCTTGGGACAGAGAACATGGGAAGAAAGCACTTCTTGATAGCTGGAGGAGAGGGTCAAATTCTTTGCATATGTGTGTAAAACCACAACACGTTTGGCCCCACAGAAAATAACAAAGAAATCCACTTGGCTTTCGCAATGTGTGCAGGGTTGGTAGATGATACTGTGTGAATGTAAACGTTGTGGGAATAGGTTGTGATCATCATACTCACCATACTGGTCCTATATTTTTCTAAAAGAGACTTCATGTGATGAAGGCATATAGTGCACTCTTACCTGTAGTGTGTTTGGAAACATTGACCCATCTACTGTATATCTTTTTAGAGTATTTGCACAAGCACACACACACACACACACACACACACAAAAAAAACACCTGTGTGTAATGGAGGTGAGGGCTGAGTGTGCTGTGGGCCTTCACAGGCTGTTTCTGTGAAGTCCTTAAGATAAATTAGACACACTCACTCACTCACTCACTCACTCACACACACACACACACACACACACACACACAGAGAGAGAGAGAGAGAGAGAGAGAGAGAGAGAGATGTGTCTCAAACGTTTTGGGTTACGAGTGGGTCCCACGAATGTTTATTTGCTCAATGTAAAAAAAGCCTTGAAGGAAACAACCCTTTGTTAGAAGAACTGGCAACAGATTTAATGGAAAGGTTTGAAAAGCACACTTAGTTTCTGAAAAAGAGGTCATGTTTGGGTAGTAACTTCTTTGTCACACCATACCTGAGACTGGCAAACTTCCTTATACTCTCCTCCCATCGCTGTCCTCTTCCCCTCAATAGAAGTAAATGACCAAACCAGGAGATTCAGCAGTATCTGAGCCAAATTTAAGGGTGACTTTGAACTAGGAAATAAAACCTTCTTTATGGTTGCTGCTGGATTAGTGAAGATTCCATCCTCAAATACATATGGGCTTTTTGCGCTTGTTTTCACTTGCATTTCTAGAACTGGGGGAGGCAGTATGAGAACCTCAGCTCTGTATGCAGTCTTTTCCCAGATGCAGTACAAGTCTTTGGAGAAAATATTGTTTGAATGGGTCTTTAATGTGGTTAAAGTGCAAGCAAAAGATGTAAATGCTATATCGCAGATCTTTGTAAAACATGCTCCCACATATGCACAGAGATTTATTAGCATAAAAAGAGAATGTGGTACAGTACAATGACTTCTAGAATGCCCATGCAGAAGAACGAGGTTCAAATTTCAACTTAAATCAACCTCACAGAAGTGTTATGGGGATAAAAAGAGAACAAAAGAACTATGGGTACTACCCAGGTCTCCTCTGACAACAAGTGAGATATATTTATTTTATTTATTTATTTTCACATTTATATACCGCGCCCATTTCCCTCATAGGGGACTCAGGGCGGTTTACAACAGGAGAGATAAAGCAACTAAAACAGCTAAAACATATAAATGTTACTAGTGCTACCTTTTTAAAAAAAAAAGCAAAAAAGAAGCCACTGTACATAGTCACATGCTTTGCAGATTTGGCAGGAAGAATCAACCTATGAAGATTTAAGATGCTTGGCTTTAGACCAGTGGTTCCCACCTTGGATCACCAGGTGGTTCTTGGATTAAATACCCATAAACCTTCACTACTAACTGTGCGGGCCAGGATTTCTAGGAGGTGTACTCCAAGAACCAAGTTTGGGAACTGCTGCTCTAGAACAACCCTTTAAACCAGGCCTGCCCAACAGGTAGACCGTGGGCTACTGGTAGCCCATGAAGGATTCAAAAGTAGCCAATTGGCCATCAATGAAAAAGTGATTGGGTAAGTTCTCCACCCTTCCCTCCCCCATCCCAAGGACCACCATGGCCCCAGCAAAGTTCTGGGTCTGCCAGCCCACTGTCTCAGCTGAGCAGGGCAGTTCAAGGGCCATGGCACAATGAAATTCGTTCCCAGCAGAACAGATTAATTGGTTTTCAATGCACTCCTATGGGAAACCACTGCTCTACTTACAAAAGATTTTACTTATGAGCATGTGCTCGGAACAGGTAAAATTCTTAAGTAGAGGCTTTAGTGTAGTAGCCCTCAGGCACTTTGGGCCGGAAAAAGTAGACCTTGGCCCTGCTTTAAACCTCTTAGTTTTATTCGTGGAATAAATGTTGTCAGCAGATATGTAAAACCCCACTGTTTTCATTATGAAGAAGGATGTAGCAATGAACTAGTAAAAAGTATTTCCCAACCTACATATTTGTCTGGAGGCTCTGGTAGAGACTGGTCATAGATCTATTTCAGACTGCTTTTAGGCATCATTAAGGCAACAAGATTGCTTCGGTCTCCTTGGTGAATGATGTACAGGATGCCAAGAATTGGACAGGAGTGTGTTTCTGACAATCCAGACAACACAGAGGTCTCACTAGTCAGATGAAAGGCAGCATGTCAACCAAGGAACCAGGTATGAGTTTGTGGTTGGTGCAGCTACACTTCTCCTGAAGACTTGGCTATATAGTTTGGGTGTACTCCTGCATTCACTGAACACAGATGCCCAGGTTTCTGTTATGACTTCGAATATCTTTGCATGTTCATGGCTAGTTCACCAAATGGTAGCCATTCCTGGAGATGGTAGATCTGGCCAGGGTAATCCAGTAGTCTGAGTGGATCACCTTGGGAAGTGCCCTACATGGATGTTCAGAAGTACTTGGAAACTTTGCCTGGTCCAGGAGACTATAGCAATACTGTGGGGGCGGGAGGGGGGGCTGCACATGACTCTTTTGTTACAGTGTCTTTACTGGCTACCCCTCAGTGCACTGGTTATGACCTACAATGTTCTATGTGCCTCGGGTACTTGAAAAGCCAAATGGTCCCTCATGAGCTTGCATGAGCTTTATATTCTTTGGCAGATGCGCTTCTCTTGGTCCTGCATCCCTTGAGGTACATTTGGCAGGAACACAAGAGAGCCTTTGGATATTCCCAATCATGTGAGGCTAGGCCGGCCCCCACCCCCGTGTTGCATTTCTGCCAGCAAGCAAAGACTTTTTTTTAAATCCAGACAGATCTTTGGCATCTAATCTAGATCAGAGGCCACTGGGTCTCCCCTATTAATGGGTTTGTATGGTTCACTTTGTATTTGCACTTTGCAGTTGTTAGCTATACCATAGTCCATTTTTAAAGCAGAAGGGAAATGCAAAAGTTCTACACCTAGGTCTTGCCGCAATTGTCATAGACACCACCACCCTCTTTTGCTTGTTTGACAGAGATCCACAGAAGCAACATTGTGGAAAGGATAGAACACATCTAGCCAAGAGGTACATATCTGCCTAGTGTACTAAAGCAACAATATAGTATCTAATCTAGTCTTAAATTGAAAACTAGCTCAAGTAAATCTAATGCATACCCAGTGAAACTTTCTTATCTCGAACATTTGTCTTCTAAAAGCTAGCGAACCCAGAGTAAAAATCCACCATTTGCTCTCCATATAAAAGCAACAATGCTAAGCGCTCAGAGTGATTATTACAAAGAGTGTAAATTCAGAGGGCATAATTTCCTGACACATAAAGGGGAGGGAAGCGTTCATCAAGTAAATAATCACCGAGTTAGGGTAGACCGAAGTTTGACATCAGTAAAACTGGCTCTGTTTCCAAAAGCAGACAGGTGCTTTTCTAGAAGGTCAAACACAAAGGCCTAAAAAGGCAACAAGCCACCCCTTGGCTCTTAAATCCCATCTCACCCTGCATTATTTGCTCTTCAGAGGGTAGCCTCTAGTCTTGAGCATGGAGCTATCACTGGTTGGCCACATGCTTGTGAATATGACTAATAATTGCTTTTTAAAGTCATCTAAGCCAGTAACTGTCACCACAGTGTGTGTCAGCGGATTCTGTACATTTAATGGCAAACAGCGTGAAGCAGCATTAAAGAATGAGCTCAAAGGTGAGCAACTTGCCTTTCTTCTTGGTTCGGTTCTAAATTTACAGTTAATTTCACATGGAGAACCCAAGTTCATGTACGCGGTGTGTACACGCATAAAGCCCTTTCCACGGACTCCTGCGCTGTTATGGGTAACTAAAGGGTGACTGCCAAGGAACCCCTCACATGCCCACCTTCCTAAAACTGGAAGAGCCCAAGGGCAGATGTTTGCTTTGAACCCTTAAGACTCCATCCAAGATCTGTGGAAGATGCTGTCCCTTGCTCAGTGAGTAAGGGAGAAGCCCTCTCTAGACACCCTTAGAGGTGCCCTCTCTATAATACATCTCCAGTTTCCTAGGGGGGGAGCCCAGGTGCTGAGGGTTCTCCTAGGCCAGGCATGTCCAAACTTCGGCCCTCCTGATGTTTTGGACCAAGGACTGTGGGAGTTGTGGTCCAAAACATCTAGAGGGCCAAAGTTTGGACATGCCTGTCCTAGGCCAGTGCTGGCGAACCTATGACAGGGGTGCCAAAGGTGGCACTCGGAGCCCTTTCTGTGGGCACCCGACATCGCCGCTTCGCAGCCACCTGGATTCAGGTTAAAGTGCTGTACTGGCACTTGGCAAAAAAAAAAAAATAGTGGGTTTCGAACGGCAGTTTGGGCTCTTGGTCTCTAAAAGGTCCGCCCTCCCTGTCCTAGGCTCTCCTCAGGTTGACCCGGGCTGTTCCTCCTCCTCCTCCTCCTCCTCCCTTACCTGGATCTTCCTCTTCTCGCAGGCGGGCCCGGTGCCTTGCACCACGCTGTCGAGGACGGTGACCAGCCTGGCGTCGGGCGCCACGAAGCACGAGTTCCGGGCCACCCGGATGGCCTCCTCGATCTCGGCGAAGCGGAAGACGCAGAGGGCCGAGGGCTGAGGCGCCGGCCGGCCGCCCAAGGCCCCGCCGGGGGAGGCAGCTTTCTCGAAGACGCCGAAGAGCAGCTCCTCGGGCTGAGGCGGGGAAGGGCTGCCCGGGCTGACCTGCAGGGCGGCGCGGGCGGGAAACACCGACACGAGGCGGTTGAAGAGGTCGCCGCTGGCGCCGGCTGTGGAGGCGGAGGCGGAGGCAGCGGCGGCGGCCGAGGTGGCCCTGCGGGGTCCCGGGTGGCTGCTGCACTGCAGCCCCATCTGGATGTAGGACTCGGTCAGCTTCTTGCTCTCGCCGCCCCCGCTGCCGTTGAGGGTGGTCGCCTCCGCCGCCGACGACGGGTCGCCCAGGCAAATGCGGGCCAACAGGCTGTGCGAGTGGCTCTCTTTCTCCCGCGCATTCGCCTCGCTGTTCAGGGCCAAGTAGGCGTACGAGGAGCCCAGCGGGCGCCGGGCGGGCACCTCCGGTGGCATAAAGGGAAAGGCGCCCGACGGCGGCGGCGGCGGCGGGCGGCCGTTCCTGGTCCTCGGGACGCCCCAGGCGAGGTGGGAGCCGCCAGAGCCAGCAGTCGGGGGTCTCCGCCCGCCGGAGGCCACCTTGCCTCCCTCGGGGCCAGCGGGGGGCGGGGGCGGCGGGCGGGCTCCCCGGTGGAGGAAGGCGCGGACGAAGCTGAGCTTGTGGCGCTCCTTGGCGCCCTGCTTGATCTTGAAGATGTTGTCGTCGGAGGGGTTGATGTCGAAGGTGAAGAGCCGGGCCAGGTCCCCGCGGGTGTTGAGAGCGCGGATGGCGATCTCGGGCGTGTTCTCGAAGCGGTGGTCCTCCAGGCTGGCGTTGCGCGGGAAGAACGGGCTGCCCAAGCCCGTGTAAGTGGCCGCCACCAGCAGCCGCGTGTCTTGGCCGCCTTGCTTGAGCACCAAGCCCACGGTGGAGGCGTTGGCGTGGTTGGCCGCCACGTTCAGCATGCTGGGGAAGACCGTGACCTGGTCGCCCTCATCGCCATCGCCATCGCCGCCTCCGCTTGGCCCCGGCGGGAAGGCGACGGCCACCACCGAGATGTTGTCCATGCTGCGCAGCTGGCAGAAGCCCTGGTAGACGGAGCCGCAGACCACCAGGACGCCTTGCTCCGGGTCGGGCTGCAGCAGCTTGTTGTAGTTGTCGGTGGGCTTCTTGGCGTGCTCGCAGGACGCCTGGGGCAGCTGCGGCGCGTGGCACAAGGGGTTGTCCTCCTTCGGGCCCACCTGCTCTTCCACCTCCAGCGTCAGGTTGGGGCCCGAGAGCTGGTAGAGCCGGTTGACGGCCGCCAGGTAGATCTTGCCGCCCGAGCCGTCCAGAGCGAAGTTGTTAGTGAGGGTGGGCGAGACGAACTTACGCTCCACTTGCAACCCGCGCCCGGCGCCCGGGAGCAACAGGAGGAGGAGGAGGAGCGGCAGCGGCAGCAGCAAGAGCCGGAGCGAGCTGCGCCCGCAGCCGGCGCAAGGGGACCGCACCTGGTCAGCGCCACTGCCGCCGCCGCCGCCTCGCCGATCCCGCGGCGCCACCATCCTCCTCCTGATGTCTCCTCCTGGGCAGCCGCTCGGCACAGAGCATGAGGCGCTTCGGCGAGCGGGGCTTTGCAGGGACCAAAAAGGAAAAGGGAAAAAAATAATAATAACGGGGCGGCGGGGGTGGGGTGGAGGCGGGTGGGAAGCAAAGCGCCAGAGAGGAAAACCTGTTTCCTGCGGAGGACTTAACACGCCTCAGCTCCCGAGTGACGCCAGGAGGGAAGTCCCGATCCTTTGTTGCGAACGATTTGGCAGCCCTTTTCGCCTCTTGACTGGACCGGCGCCTCGGATGGGGTTAAAATTGCGCGTCTGAGAGAAGAAGAAGAAGAAGAAGAAAAGCTGCGCCCTCCCCTAAGTCTGACAGCGTCTCGTCTCTCTCTCTCTCTCTCTCTCCCTCCCTCCCCAGCTCGCTCGCTCGCTCGCTCGCTCTGCCTGAGGACAAGCGGCTGCTCTCCCCACTTCTCCTAGGTCCTTCTCCCCGCCTGGCCGCCCCGCACCGTCCCCGCCACCGCCCGCGCGCTTTACCCGTCCCCCTTTCCCTTCTCCTTTATTTAGGAGGAGAAGGTTTGTCATGTGAATATGATTAAGTTAAGCCCCCCCCCCCAAAAAAAAAGCTGGAAGGCAATCCCCGCCACCCGTCCAAAACACAAAGAAGCAGCTCTTGATCTCAGCTCCTTTGCTAACAAATAACTCTCTTGTGTGTTTGCCTTTTTTGATGTTGGGAAGGAAGAATGGTCGGGAGTCCAGTAGTGCAAGGCGGGGGTGGGGAGTTGGAGGAGGGGAGGGGAGGGAGAGGCAAGGAGATAGAAAACTTTTCTCCTCCAGCCATAAAGCAACATGGCAATCAGTTGTAAAAATAAACCTAACCAAACAACATTAATTTCAAGCAAAGCCAAGAAGACCCGACCTTCTCCTGTCCCTGCTTTCTCTTCCCCCTCCCCCTTTCCCTCCCTCCTTCACCCCACACAATGAAAACAAGTTGACTCTCAATCCTCTTGAAGTGTTGCCCTCCTCATAAAAGAAAAAGGTTTTACAAGGAAGGATAACAAAAGAGAGGAGGTCAGGCTGTCTGGGGTTTTGGGGGTCAGGAATAAATTAAGAGGACAAGTATGCCAAGCATGTCAGATGAGGGAGGAGTGGATTCTGTTCAGTCCCTATGTAAGAAGAACAGTCATGGACACCAAGCAGAGAGGGTGGCCTCTGAAGAAGGTTCTTCAAAAAGGAAGTGATGAGCTGGGCTGCCCTTGATGTCTTGTGAGACCAGATGTGAGGGGAGGACAGGCCAAGTGCAGCCCTGGTTCCTGCACCTGGAAGAGCCACCTTTCCATGGTCCTTCTTAGAGGATGCTTGAGATCTACTGCACTTAGTCCCAGGCCAGCCCTACCTGAGACAACACTTGTTAACACGGCAGTAGCAGCATTTACTGCAAACCTTCTAAGCTGTTGTGGTAAAGAGTCCATGTTTGATGGGGAAGACCCAAATTCACGCCTGAAGTTGCCCCAAAGCTTAATTGGCACTTGCTCTCTTAGCCTAATCCCCCTATTGTTCCAGCTATGAGCATAAAATTTGTAAAATGACACACCCGCTGATCAGATTTGCTTAGACCAGGGGTGCCCAAACTTTTTGTAAGGAGGGCCAGATTTGGTGGCTGAGAATGTGTCCGGGGCCGGTTGCTCCCCAACCCTGCCACCCCACTGCAAGCCCCACCCACTTTCTTTAAAAAAACATGGGGTGAAGGAGGGGGAGGGAGGGGCCGGCCGGCCGCGGGCCACTCAGAATGGCCTGATGGGCCGGATTTGCCCCCCCCCCCCGGGCCGGACTTTGGGCAGACCTGGCTTAGACCAATGTTAGTGGGGTGCAGATATAAACAATAAACAGGGCACAGATCAAAGGTGTTCCTGTGCTTTAAAATTCTTGCTCTGGTTATAAGCAAGGGGTATTGTTATGAGAGGTATTGACAGATGTCGAAAAGATTTGAGGCCACAACACCACTAGACACAACTCTGCATAAAATGTGCCTGTGATATGTCTATGTATGTAAAACATCTAGAAATAATTACTAAGATGTATTTTCTTTTCACAGACCTTAAAGCCAGCCAATTATCTCATAAACTACATTATTCCATTAATTTACATCCTGCCCCAAATTATCCCAAACCACTCATTTCTCTTAAAATACCATTGATCTGTAATAATGTGCGAAAAGCCAAAAATGATAATACTATATTGGTAAAAAAAATGGATCACTTTTTTTCACACCGACCCACCTCAGCTAGCAATGCTTGTGCCCATATGCAATGCTAATGCAAAAGCAAGCCAAGGGCAAATCAGAGGCTACTTGCAATTAATTTTCCAATTCCCCGCACAGAACCTACTCCAAAATGTAAGCAAGGCTCTTTCAGCTAATTATCCAAGTCATCAATCTTTTACCTCCATAAATAAAATTAAAAACAAAGTGGTGTACAATTCTGTTATGGGATTCTGTATACTAGTTGTGGGGTAAATGATGGGCAGAGGAGGTAGAAGAGAATGGGCAAGGAAGATGATTGGGAGAGTTTGGGGTGGGGTGGACTGGAAGAAGGATCAGGCACATTTGGGGTGAGAGCCAGAGAGAGAGGGAGGATAGGTGCAGCAAAGACTGGATATGTCTGTGAAGATTCTCAGTCATCCAGGTGAGTTTATCTGGAAGTTGAGTCATGGCTAAAGGAATTTTTTTTTTAGAGATAGAAAAGTTTCTTTCTTTTAAAAAAGAAGTCCAGTAGCCATGACTCAACTTCCAGACAAAGACTGGATAGTTTAGAAGAGACAAAGGGTAATCAGGAAGAGGAAGAGAGGGAGGGACAGCAGGGGTGGATGGAAGGATGTCCCTCCCATTCTTTGCTTTGTGATTTTGAAGTTCTCTTCTCAGGTGTATATATTTATGGCAGTACTTATTTATAGAGACCACAGTGAACATCTCGGAGAAGGATAATCTTCAACTCAGATCTCCCCTTTAGTGATTAATCTTAGGAAAAAGACTCACAGTTGCTGCTGATATACTGTATATATTTTTTCTAAGCCTAATTGACATGGAGAACATGTTGCAGCATGTGAGAGAGGGACAGTTAACTAATTGTTCCTTCTGATGGTTGTTGTAAGTGTTTCGGGCTGCTTGGATGTGTTCTGAAAGTTTTTTCTTCCTGACGTTTCACCAGACTCTGTGGCTGGTATCTTCAGAGGGCAAGGAGCTAGGGGAACCGTAATCCCCATTGAAAATTGGTTCCTACATGGCAATTAAGATAAAGAAAAAGGCTTTCTATCCGGACCAATGAACACCAGGGAATAGCAGCATGTGGACACAGGCCTAACTATGCCTCTGTACCTTGCTGTGTTCTCATTTCTTCATACCATCTTCCACGATTTAGAATTAATTTGCTTCACTTGTAAGGTTCTAGCAGCACAACCTAGTTCTCTGCCCCAGGTATCCAAGCCGTTACTGAGAAGCAAAGTAGGGACTGAGGCAGTCTCTTTATTACTCTTTGCACTGTAGGACATTGCTAGCAAGTATTTCCTATCTACATGATGGGCAAATTGTCCCAGTATTTTCCAGCTTGATAACAAGGAAAAGCAACAGTACACAATTTTGCCGCGAAAGTGTTAAATGGAGCATTTACAATTGTTTGCTTTCTTTCACTTACTTAAGTTCCCTATTTTCCACTGCAGATAGACTTTGCGTTATTTTTTGTAATGTTGATGGGCTTATATTCTGCTGGAATGTGTTGCTGAACTGTTGACAGCACATCTGTGGATGTTCACCTTTTGGATTCATATTTTCCTTTCCCTTCACCTACGCCATTCCAGTTGCTAGAGTCCATCGCAGTGTGTGGTGAGCTCCAGCTGTTAATCAGTGGCTGTATGTTTGAAGACATAGGATTGTGTGGTAGAATAATAAGTCAACCAAGGATCCCAGGAGAGTGAAGGACAATAGCAGACGGAGTGATGCTGCATGCTGGGGCCCACCATGAGCAAAACAGATCACAATATATCTTATCAAGTGTCAGTATAGTGGAAGAACAAGGTGGTGAGGATAGGCTCAAAGCCGATATAAAACAGTGTAATGAAAAGCCATTATGTCACAGTGGTTGTGCAGAAAGACAAAGGAAAGAGATGGGACAGACCTACAAGGGCACAGCATGGTAGAATCTGGCATAAGGATTAGAAAGCATCTAGAATATACATTATCTAAATCTTTTGGAATGCCGGAATTGAACTATTGGACATGCACACACAACAGAGGGAAGCACTCCAAGACCTGAGTATAACAGATTGACGACCTTTATTATTACATCTGTTTATCCTTCCATGGACATGCTTCACATGCTCCCCACCTTTTTAAGCCCTTCCCCCACCAGTGCTGGCAGAAGGAAGTGGGAACTTGAAAGGAGAGGGAGGGTGTCTGGAAGTGGAGATGTGTCAAGTTGGTAGAAGATGTAAAAGCAGCAGAAAATTGGTAGATAAATAGGGAAAATTGAAAGTTGTGAAGAAGAACAATTAGCAAATTCAAAGGTCATCTGAGCAGAGGCAGAAAATCTTCCAGTGGAACAATGCTCATTATAAACAAAAAGAAATGACAAAAGACTTCTTTTGGTTGGTGCCAGTCTGTTGAGTCATAAAAGCAGGCAATTGGATTCTCCCAAAATTGTATCCACACTATGCAGCTAAAGTATTTTGATTTCACTTTAATTAATGTGACTCCATCCTATAGAACATCAGAGCGTGTTAAAATTTTCTTCTACAATGTTCCAGGTAAAAATCAAAACAAAACAAAATAAAAGAGAGAAACATGTGGCACCTTAAAGACTATTATATTTTAATGTAAGCTTTCGTGGACATGGCCACTTCTTTAGACATATAGTAGCAGAATGAGGTGTGCAATTAATATACAAAGGAATATAAGTTACATACCAAATGTTTATTGGCTGTTGTACAATTAATATACAAAGAATGCTTCTACAGTGTACTACTCTGAGCTGTGGAGGAGAATTTTAAGTATTAAAGTCAAACTGCAAGTCACATAATTCTTTAGGTTGGAGGCTTAGCCATGGTATCAGAGTGCTAAAAATGAGTAGTTTAGATACACTTGTGACAAATCAAATTACTTGACCTGTTCCTCTGGAAAAATGAATTGGGGATAAATGTTCTAGGATTAAAAGGCTATCTAAGCCTCCAGCATCCCACAGGCACATGTTTTTGAAAAGTAGAAATTACATGCCTTGAGTAACTTTTCAAGTTATTATATAGAATAAGTAAACAAAAGGAGATAATACATTGCACAAGGTTAACTCTTGTAGCTTCCATTTTTTTTAAAGTGGCCACAATGACAGGAACTTAAATGTTTGGAAATCATGACCCCCATCTTAAAAATAAAAATAGCTGTAGGGGGTTGTAGATTTGATTGGTGAAATGGGGAGCAAGGAGTTATTAAGCCATTTCCCTTCTTGATCTCTGCCCCCATATTTCCAAGCTACTTTCCAATAACTGGGTAAAGTATTGTACTTTCTCCCAAGAGTGGGGAACCAACCGACATGAGTTAAGCACCCACTCCTTCTGCAATTTTTCCTAATGAAATTATTATCAGAAGTATTATGTTATTATGCTGGCAGAACAAATTAACATTCGACAAGGCAATTTTAAAAATGGGGGCAGTCCAAACAAAATATTGATATCAATTTGCAATTTGAAACTGGACTTTCAGTCAGCGCCAAATTTGTCATAGACGTCACTTACAGACTGCTCCGGCGTTGTGCTAAATTTGTGCAGAGAGTTTTTAATTTACGATTTCAAGAAAATAAAAATTTTACCCTCCCATGCATAAACAAACATTAAAAGCAGACAAAATAAATTTAAAATACAAATTTTGTTTATCTTGAAATTGAATGGTTGGGCCCACCCACTTTTTTTTTAAAAATGGAAGGAATATAGGCTTCAGGGGTTGACATAGTGATCCTCAAAAAGGCATTTTCAAAAGGATAAGATTGTAACTTTCTTATAAACTGAGTATATGTGGAACAGGCTTACCAAGAAGAATGTTTGGAAAAGATGCAGTGTTGCTGCTTTGGATGCACTTCTTGAAAAACAGCCCTGACAATTTCTTTGTGTTTTGGTAAGAAGGTGGTAAACTGACAAATAAAATGAGTCTACTTCTGGGATTTCCACTTCCGTGGTGTCACTTTGTCAATGGTAGTGAGTAGAATAAGGTATCCTGTAGACTATTTTGACTGCTACCACTGGTGCTTTCAATATTCAGACTGACTTTTGCCATGTAAAGCTTTCCATCCTTTTTCCTGCTGGCAGTGCTGGGACAATTTTGTGCAGAAATATCAGGCCGTTTCCTGGTGTTTTTAATTGTGAATACAGAAGCACAATATCCTTTTTTCATAAACGGGATGGGTATTTTTTTTAAAAGAACTGAACTAGACGTCTGCTTCTGATTTATTATTTTTTAAACACACATCATGGGACTATTGCATATGCCTGTTATGTAGCATCTGGTTTAATCCAGAATTGCCTTGAACTAACTCAATGCCTCTTCTTGGTTCAGCCCTGCATGAAAAACGCTTTGTGATTTTCTAGAGCAATTGTGTGTGTGTGTGTGTGTGTGTGTGTGTGTGAGCGAGTGAGTGAGCTTCTGTGTCTATAGAAGCAATTCCTGGCAGTGGGCCAGAATGCTGCCCTTTAGAAAATGGGAGGTGACTACTAGTTGGCATATCGGGCTTTCTCACCAGATTGATTCAATCTGAAGAGAAAGAACTAGATCATTTTTCAGCCTAAACCTTGCTGTGTCCTTGGATTGGCCAGCATTTCATCAGATGCCATGTGATCACTGAGCAGTTTGGGGGAAAACGAGCAAGCAACCCCATTTTCCTCTGTTTCTGAGTGCATAAAGAGAACAAAAGCAAAACAAACAAAATACTGAGGTGCATTTATGACTAACACTTGTTTCAATGCGAGCATATGCCATTTAACAATCTCCTTCTCTGAAGCTGGAGGCAGGGAGTGGATTCTAATCCATACATTCTGGCGCTGCAATAACCTGTTAGCCTTCAACATGCTGTGACCCTTTCCTTTTCGCTCTGGTTTGGATTTTATTATAGAAGAATACTGAGGGCTCTCAGTTTTATAATTGTGATTCAGCATCAGAATCATGAAAATGTTAATTTTATTGTTTGTTGTTAAGGCTGGTGGTTGGTTCATGTCCTTAATGCAATATTTTAGTTCTCCATGGGACTGAAACTTTAGTATGGTGACTGTACTATTCCCCGAAATCCTGGAACACAACAAGAAAAGGCAGAGGGAAATTAGATACATTTTTCTATCAGTTATTATGTCAGGAAAATGGAGGAGATTGGGAAAGGTCATTTTTGGTGGCAATGCCTGTGATGCTTTGAAGATCAAGAGACTGGCATTCATACTCCCCTAGGTTTTGTCCCCTACACTATCTTTCTAGATTTTTCTAGGGGAGGCTAAGCAGTGCAACAGCCCTTTTTATGAACAATAGAATCGTAGAGTTGGAAGAGACCTCAAGGGCCATCCAGTCCAACCTCCTCCCATGCAGGAACCCCCATCACAGTATTTCTGACAGATGGCCATCCAGCCTCTGCTTAAAAACCTCCAAAAAAAAAAGAGAGACTCCACCGCCCTTTGTGGCAGCATAGTCCACTGCTGGACAGCTCTAACCGCCTCAAGTCCTGGTCTCTGAAGCCATGGAAAACACGCTAGCCCCCTCTTCAATATGACATCCAGCCTTTTCCAGATTGGATGTCCTGCTTTGACAGTACTAGAAAGTCACCTGTTTGCAGAAAACCAGCAAGCTAGTGCTGGCAAACTCTACATCCTATTTTCAGTCCCTGGAGACTTCCCTCTGCCTGTCCCCACTCTCATGTTACTGACTTAATTTCACATGTGCAAACTGGAAGCCAGGCTAATGGAAATTTTGGATGACTTGTATTCAGGATTGGAGGGAGAAAACCTCAGCCGTTGTCTAATCTTATTTCTACACCTGCCAGCTCGCTTCACCCGCTCTGTAGCCCTTTCTCTCTCTTCAGATCGCTAATTAATATATAGCAGCAGTGGCCAGCTCAAGTCCATTGAAAATGTGTATTAAATTAAATACAGATTTCCTTTCCTTTTTGCTCTGTCTGCTTGTCTATCTCATTGTTCATGCTAATCATATCCCTAATAGAGTTCTTAACTTTAAAAAAAAACCTGTGGCAGTCCTATAATTACCAGGATTCTCCGTTTTCAGTGTTCATTCCAAATGAGCAGGAAATAACCATTAGTGTTTTCAACATAACACCTTATGTTTATCACCTTTTATTGGAAAGTGCAAAGGAATTTATAAGTGTAAGTTAATTAAACTTTATGATATCCAGCTGAGTTACAGAAGCCCCGTTAGGCCCTTTGATGATAAAATATGGCATGGAGTCCTATAATTTTTAGAATCATTTCTGATATGTGGTGGTTTCGTTTTTTGGATGTCCTGCACTTGGACCCATGCCATCACTGCGCCAGATACACTGACATTTTCACATTCATCTCAGAACCAAGTAGCCTGAGACCCTGACACCTAACTTCCACAACATAAATTGCCAGGATGCTCTTTATCTAACAAGAGGAAGCTGGGCTTCTCAGAAGGAACAGCAGAATCCATCTACGAGAGCAAGGGTCATTGGTGAATCCGTGCATAATGCCCCATGATGAGCTATGTCCCCACATGCAGTCTCCTCATTCTCTAAATGTGCAGGTTGATAACAGACCCTGCTAGGTGTCTTGACACATACACATTGCGCTCCCTACCTTATTCATTTACCACAGATAGTATGTTATGGTCAGATGCAAATTAATTTGACTCTTGTTCTCTATTGTGGCTATGTGAGCAGACTGAGAGAGCGAGCACAGTTGGGCTGCTGAAGCTGTCAATTGCTGTTTGTGACAATGTCTCTTATTCATTCATTCATTCATTCATTCATTCATTCATTCATTCATTCATTCAACTTATATGCCGCCCACTACCCAAAGGTCTCTGGGCGGCTTACAATCAAAAGACTTAAAACAGTTTAAAATAGTTAAAAATAGAATATCAATAAATAATCAAAGCAATAATAAAAAACTTACACTAAAATCATTACACTAAAATTGTCATCAGAGGACCCACATTCTATATTGTATCAAATAAAAAACTTCTGGAACAGGAAGGTTTTTACCTGGTGTCGAAATGTGCCGCCTTTTCTGTGGTGGGCCCCTCGTTGTGGAACCATCTTCTGAGTGAGCTGTGCCTTGCACAGTCCCTGCCTGCCTTCAAAAAAGCACTTAAAACCATGCTTTTTAGGGAGGCATTTGGCAACCTTTAATTTAATTTAATTTACTGGGTTTTCTGTTTTTTTCCCGCCTTCTTGATGCTTTTTGCTGAGGGTTTTCCCTATTTTTTTGGTTTGCCTTTATATGATTTTCTCTGTATTGTATTGCCAATTTTAATTCTGTTGTAAACTGCCCAGAGTTCCTGCTGGAAGATGGGCGGTATAGAAATAAAATAAAATAAAATAAAATAAAATAAAATAAAATAAAATAAATAAATGTTGATGCCAGGCGGATCTCAATCGGGAGGGGATTCCATAGCTTGGGGGCAGCTGTTGAGAAGGCCCTATGTCTACAAGCCATCCCTCTCACCTCCTTGAGGGATGGCTCTTTCAAAAGGGTGCCCTGGCTCGATCTTAATTGCCGGGTAGGTTCATATGGAAGGAGGCGGTCATTGAGGTATCTAGGTCCTCTGCAGGTTACCTCTGCTGTCACAGGCATGATAACTCTGGATACTAGTTGTTTAGATTAAGAGTGGGAGAGTGTGTTTGGGCTAGACAGAACTTACTTGGAGATTTTACTATAGGCATCCAGTGAGCTTCTGCGGGAACACAATTGTGGATGAGGTAGGCCTTTGTACTGATGTACTACAGCTCTTCTTCTGTTCTTATGAGAGAAATAGCTATCTTGGGCTTTCCAATTAACTCCATAAGAATACAGTATTTTATGTCACCTCTTTAGCAAGAATAACACTAGGACATTGTTTAGCAGCAAGACTCTAGGTAATCATAGGATTCCAACTTAAGTTAGTCATCTCTTTTCAAGTTTGCAGTGAAACCCAGTTTCTTCATTCTTCTCCAGTCTTGATGTGAGGATTAACTGGTGGTGGCTTCCTGCCAACACAAGAACATTGCTATGTGGGCACATTTCTTCCACTCATCGTTGCACTGTGCTTCATCAGCGTAAGACAGCATAGTGGCAATCTTATCTACTCCATGTAAACTGGAGATAGCATTGCTGCTCTATCTGACACATGCAGGAGAGAATCATAAATGCATTGATTTAAAATGGGAACGGCATGCCTGACCATACTCTGGAGGAGTCCGTGAAGGAGAAAGCTCCTCCTGCAAGTCATTTAGAAATAGAGTAAACGTATTAAATCAGGAGATGAAACTTTAATTATAATAACATACTCAATTATGTCTGTGACTATGAATGCCAGAAAACAGGAATGCACTGCTTCACAATTTTTGTGTACCAAGCCCTCTTTTGATCTAAGTCAGAGGTCAGACACAGATGTTAAAAATAGCCTTAATGCAGTGGTTCCCCGCCTGGGGGTCGGGACCCCTTTGGGGGTCGAACAACCATTTCACAGGGGTCGCCATGAGCCAGTGAAGAAAAAGGCACCAACGGCTTGGGTCTGGAGAAGGATGGGGAGGAAGGGGGGAAAGAGTGAGTTACAGCTTGATAGGTGGAGGGGATGTCAGTCAACGGCACTGGAGACTGCGATTGGCTGAGGGTGCCTGTAGAGGGAAGTTCTCTATGGCCTCTGTGGCATAGTGGCCTGCCAAAGGTGGCTTGTGGCCTCTTCCAAGCAGGGCAAGGGATCCCCACAGCATGAGGAAATGTATTAAAGGGTTGCGGCATTAGGAAGGTTGAGAAGCACTGCCTTAATATGAGTATCTGAGTCTTGCAACATGAGCGTCTGTTACTTCCAGGATTATACAATTAATTTGCTTTGCCTGGTGATTGGTGTTCAGACATTAAGCACATGATGCTTCCTTTGAAGCCTGATTTAACAAAGCCTGAATCACTTCTCGGCAACATGAAAGTGTGTCCCTACAACATGTGCTTCCTCTGTGGTCCCCACTCTGCTCCACCACATCAGCAGGTAAGTGCATAGAATCAGGGCCAGCACGTCCATTTAGGCGAACTAGGCAGTTGCCTAGGGCACCAAAATGGAGAGAGGGCGCTGGCCAGCCTGCTGCCCCCCGCCCGCCAGCCGCCCACCAGCTGCCCACCCACCGCCCCCGTCTGCCCGCTGCCCCCCGCGCCCATCGCACCCACCCACCCCATGCCTGTCGCCGTCCCCCGCTGCCCCGATCTGCTGCTGTGTGTCTCAGGATCCCTGCACGGGGGCACTAACCCCATGCCCAAATTAGGAGTAATGTAGAGCAAGCTATTTTAAGTTCTGTTTGTTCCCTTCGGGGAAAATAATCAGGACCTAAAATAGCATGTTATCAGTAGAAGAGGCACCTGTTATGGGCAGGAGCCATAGTTTATTCTTTGCCTCTCTACCTTTGTCTGCTGTAATACCTTCTCCCCATACATTGATCTTGTATGTTACTGTATACCCAATGAAAGCCTGCCCATGGTTTCTGACACCTGGACTAACATAAGAGTCTTAGACATAGAATAGCAAAAAACAAAACAAAATCAAAAACCATTTCAGATGGCAGCTGATTTGGGGGGTACTAATAGATAACAAAAATAAAGATGAATAGTAATTTTTTCTACAACACCAATAGTTTACATGGCACTTTATTAAAAACAACAACAATAAAAAACCTCACAGCAAAACAGCCCCACATGTGTTGCAAAGCTTCCAGTTACAAGATTTACAAGATTTCAGAGAAAGGAAAACAAATCCCAGTATAGAAAGGACAAGAGGCATTTTTTCAGCTCAAGGAATGTTGGCTTTATTTGAAATAAATAATTGGAAAAACATCTTAATCGTAAAAGCAGTTCAGCATTAGAACCAGTTGCCTAGAGATGCTGTAAATTTGTCATTTCTCCAAACTTGTCCCCCCCACTTTTCAGTTTTTGAGATTTTCGGCAAGAGCTTGGGTTTGCTGAATGTGTGTGTTTTAGTTTTAAGATACCCTTTCTTGGACAGGCTTCAGGAAGCCAGACTGAACTGATCTAGTGTTTTTGGAGCCAATACAGTACTAGACAACTGGGTGCAGCAGTTTGAAGACAAGACTAATACTGTCCAGTATAGACTTTGGCAAAAGCAGGCCTTGACGATGCTAATGGTAGGACTTGGTAATTTTGTGGCCTGAGCTGATCCGTGACTAGCAAGTGCAATTAAGACAAGTCAAGGAAAGTGGGGGGTTGTAGGACACTCTTAATTAACATTTCACTTTCACCGCTCATCAGAAACTGCTGTGAGGTTAATGCTTTCAAAAATTATTTCTCCAATATATTATTATTTGTCGAACCGGGAGCAGCCAAGAGGGTAGAGGTAATTAATGTAGCCAAATGTGCAAAACACGCCAGAGTAGGTTGGGTTATAAAAACCCCAACTACCCCTCTGAAGTGCTTAGTCTAGAAGGTTCTCTCTGAAACGAATGGAACAAACAGCAAATTCTGTGTGATGGGATCTGAAGTTGTGCACTGTTCAATAATGCATTAGTATCCCATCCCATCCCACTTGCCTGCATGTGAGAATTGTGGAATGCTTCCTGATCAAAATCCCACCACATTGCATAGTATTAAAATGTCCCTTGTCCAAAGGAGTATTTTAATGGGAAGCAAAATTAATCTCAACATTGTGCAAAACAAAACAGTTACAGTAAAACTGGATGAAATAAAATTAAATGTAGATTTCTTATTTGCTGATATTAATGGATTATTCCCAGTTGGTAATTTCAGTTTTCCCTGAATGAGGCAAATTTACAGATAACAGCACTGCTTTGGTGCATGAAAGTTCATGGGGGGGGGGATCCCATAAAACATTCTATTGCTTGAGACAAAAAGTTACCCCAGCAGCAAAAACCAGTAGAATGCTGGGGACTTTATTTTTTTGTTCCAACTTTTTTCCTTTTTGTCTGTTGGGTTTTTTTTTTTTAATCTGGTAAGAGACAATATTTGGAAACATTTTTGAAACTGCAGGTGATAACGCAATAGAATCCTTATGTGGGACCATCAAGACCTTGTAACTTCAGGAGGGGAGGCCCCAAAAGGCTGAGGTAAGTGAGCTTCCCCTCCCCTAGTTCCTGGAACAGAGTATTGCCTATAACACTCGATCCTCTCAGGGGGTCCACTTGAAGGTGCCCACCCCAAAGGAAGCTCGGAAGACCACTACCAGGAACGGAGCTTTCTCTGTGGTCGCACCTCATCTGTGGAACCAGCTGCCCTCTGAGATTGGTTGGCTCCCACACTACAATTTTAAAAAAAAATAAAACCTCACTATATAGACGTGCTTTCCCTGACCATTGTTTGTCATCTCACCCATCTCACTGATCTGGTTTAATATTTTAATCTGCCTCTGTTTGTTTTGTATGTATTTGATTTATTATTTTTGCTTTGTGTCACCTCGTTCCCTCTCCCTGGCACTGGCCAATCAGGAGCTGTGCAAGGACATGCATCATCTCACCTCCCTGCCTGTTTGGCCAGTTCCAGGGAGCGGGAAAGATGATGGCATTGGAGACTGCATCCTGATTGGAATTTCACCCAGCGCGAACTACAACAAGGTGGTTCATGCTGGGTTGATGTTGTTCTCGTTGATGTTCTTCTGGAGGGTGGGACTAGATTCTGAGTGCCAGCTGTGCTGGTGTGCATTGTTTCGGAGCCATCCCCCTTCTGAAATGAAACACCCATCTCTAATTAGAACCCAAGTCTCCTGGATCCTATTCTGTCATTCTGCCCACTACAGAATCTTGGGTGTCTTTGCGGCTTATTAAATACTAGAGCAATAACAATTAATCTGAGCACAGAATGTGGATCACAGAATTCATACACAATTGTAGGACTCAGTAATCACAGTCCAAAATTTAAGTGACTTAATTTGTTAAATCAAAATGAGAAATACTCCACCTTTTTGAAAAGGAAAAATGTGAAGCTTAACATAGATGTAATGTCTCTTCACAAACAGTTTTTATGGCAGACATTAAAATATTTTAACATTGATTCATTTATCATTAGAGATGGGCACGAACCGAAAAAATGGGGATTCATTTCGTTTTATTTTGTTTTTGGTTTGTTTTGGTTTCGTTCGTATTTTGACAAATTTTTATGGGAAAATTCATTTCACTGGTTCGTTTTGATTTGTTATTCATTTTTCCCTGCTTTGCACTTTTTGAATGATTTTTTTCAAATTCATTTGACGGCAGGTATCATACTGCCTCGGACAGAAACCATTTCAAAAAATAGAAATTAAAAAAAAGAAACAAAACGTTGAGAACTGCACAAACTGGACACTGGCATCCTCCTCCTCCTCAATCATCATCATGTTTTCCCTCTCCAAAAATATACACAGTAAATTCAACAGTAATATATATGCAATAGCTGAGATCTAGACAATCATCCTTATAGTAACTTAGCTGAAATCAATGGGGCAATGACGATTTCAAGTCCCATTGATGTCATTGGGTTTTCCCTTAAGATTACCAAGTCTGGCTCTAACCCAATACAGCACAAGCAAAGTGCAAAACCTAATACAATGCAAAACATAACATAAGTAACAAAAACATAACATATGAGCCTAATATGAATAATAGAGACAAGGTCAACATACTATATACATTTACCTTATGTTTACATACACCTTAAGTATATGTTTCCCATGATTACCATGAGTAGCTGAAGATAGTGTGAAGATCCGCAGGTGGTCCTGCCATTGATGGATATTCAGCCTGCTCAAGTAGAGACCATTCATTTGTGATAAGTTACCTAGTTAAGCTGGTTCTTAGATTGCAGGCATGCAGCTCACTCCAAGGCTATCCTCAAAGCCTTATCAGCCTGGTAAAAAGTGCCAGAGATCACTCTGCTGGCAAAGCCTTTGACAAACCAGGCTCAGGGTAAACTCCATGTCATAAATGAGGCAGCCAAAATAGTTTTTTGGAGTTTATAAGTGCTTGCATCTGCTAACAGAAATTCATCATTGGTTCACTTTGCTCTGGTCTGGCCCCAATGCAGTCCTCCATTTTCCAGAATGATTCGCTTAACACACCTCCATTGTTTTCATTTTAAGGCCCTTCATGGATTTCAGTCCTGGTACTAATTCTGAGGAGTCAAGATGTGTGGGAATTGTTTAGTAGAACAAGATACTTGGTACCACTCACGTCCATCAAAGGCAATGTGAAAGGGCAAGAAAACTAGATTTCAGTTGCAGAACCCAGAAATGGAGCCAACCCTAATTTGCACATGGCTCAGAATGCAGTCTATCTCACCAACTAAGAGAGACAGGGGCATGGAAGCAGTAGCTTTGAGATATTGCAACCTAGTACATAGGATGCTTTATTATGTGGACATCTTTAGCTTTCATTTTAAATACATAAAGATCATACTTTCTTCACAGGGACCTTCTCTAAATATTTTTTAATACAAGATATTCCAGCTTAAAATAGAAAATGACATCTTTCTTTCTCTCCCAACTATTCCCTCTTTATATGCAACTTCTACCTGGAAACAGGTGGTCGTTTCCAATACTTAGACACCATTGATGTGCATCTGTGTAGGAGGGAGGCTAAATAAGTATTTACAAAACTAGATTGTGTTCTGGAAAACCTGGAAGGGAGAGTGGTGGCCATATGCTTCTGTCCTGTCTGGATGATATAGGTTCCTCTTCTCAGGAAAATTAACCAAAATTGAGTGGGGGAGCAAATATACATGGCTATGTTATCTTGGGCTGTTTCCACTGGGCTGTGTTTCTTCTCTCCCTGTAGGCACTGGTTGCGACAATTTCTTGCATCTGCCCTTTCTCCCTCGCCTGCCATTTGAATGGCCAGAGGAGAGCGCAGCACATTTTGGCTGTATGAGTGCAGCAAGGCTGGCAAGAGCTTGCATGTGCTGAATTTGTGCATTTGGTCTCTGATGAAGAAGAAGAAGAAGAAGGGCGGGGAGCCCTCTGCAGGGGAGCAGGCCATTTATGCTCCTGAGCACTAACAACTCGGCTCCCCACCAACGGTGTCTAATTTGGTTCTCCTTTGTCCTGCTGGATGCTCATGAAAAGAAAACCAGCATGAGCCACATTAAATCAGGGAGAACAGAACTCTCTCCAACCCAGGCAAGCAAGTTTAAAAGGTATGCTTGGAGTGGCTAAAGCAACAGTGCATTTTCCCCCACTTTGTCCATTTCTCTTCTCCATGGCGAGCACACACACACACACACACACACACACACACACACACACACACAAATCTTGCATTCAAAAGCCCCCTTGGAATTTCTCATAACAGAACCGACTGTTTATTAATCTAAAATGTATTCACAGCCCTAACCAAATAGGCTCAAGGTGGTTTGTAGGTTTATTAATGATAAAATGGTAAATGGTGTAGAAAAATAAGACATCTGTCCCTCTTAAAGCGTGCACGGGGGAGGGGGGGAGAAAATCTGCACAAGTAACCTCTTGCTTATCATCAACTACCAAACGCCAGTTCAGAAAATACTCCAGTGGGCCTCAAAGGAAAGAGAAGGGAAGCCCTAAAAAGCAGTCGCTGAAAATGCTTTTTCTAGATGCTCTGCCATTTAAAAGCTCCCATTTTCACACCCAAATTTAAAACGATTTGAGCATTCAATACACGACTTCACACACACCTGGAGCTAATTGTAATGTTAGGAATGGGTGTGGGAGACCCAAAGCAAAAATGAAATGCCCATTATTTTGTGGAAAACAGACGAATGAGATTTGTGTAATTCTTAGGGTGTGGGGGTTATATTCATACTGAGTGTACAGTATTCCGAACTCACCACACTCCCCTAATCTCTGTACAACAGCACCAGTGCTGTGTTTGATTTAAATCAGTTCTGGGCTCTATACTGTTCTCTCCCCAAATGCCTCAGAAGCTACTTACTGTGCGCATGTTAGAGACAGAGGATACCCAACTGTCGATACTGTGACCCTGAAAGCACCTTCAGGAAGGCTGAATATTGGTAACCAAGGGGGCACAGCGCTTCATCCTTACATACATCTGTTGCCCCACCTCTGCCAAACTTTTCATCTCCAAAGCTACCAACTAAACAAGGGCTTCCAGATGCACGTTTGCTTTTGAAAACCTTCACCTGAAATTCTGGGTGCAGGAATAGTTGGGATGGGTGACTTGCCACAGAAAAAATGCCAGACAAGAAACAGTTAAACATCCTCTTGCCATTTGTTTCTGCTGGAAGTCACTGGCTCTTACTACTTTGCAGAAAGATAGACTGTGAGGTTTCCTTACAGAAGGGTGTAGGTGTTGCATGCAAATGGGTCCTTAGGGACCCTATCTATATCATATAATTATAATGTTTTGATTTCTCTTGAACTGTCATTGTTTCATGTATAGCATCCTAGGAGTCATGGTTTGGTAAATTATTATTATTGTATTAAAATGTGTGCCATCAAGTCCATTCTAACTTTTACCCATTTTTAGGGTTTTCTAGTAGACATGGGCACGACTTAGCGGAATTCCCGTTTCCGTTTCCATTCCTTGTTTCCGTTACGGAACGGAAACGGTAACGGGAATTACTCCGCCAGAACTCGAACTCGAACCGCCTAAAGAATAATTGGGTCTGATTTGTCGTTGTCGTTCCTGGCATCGCGGCACAGAAAAAAAGTTTTTTTAAAAAAAATAAACCCCGATTCCCGGCCAAAAAGCAGGCGAAAATATGCCTGCCTGAGAGTGCACATACCAGAGGGGTGGTTTCTGGGGGGGGTCCCCGGTCTCCCCCCCTCTCCTGTCCTGGGCTGCTCTGGTGGGGGAAATCCTCGTCATCTCGCAGTCGCTCGCAACAAGCCGGCTGCCGGACTCTCCGCCGGCCGCCGCAATTCAAGCGGCACAGAAAAAAAGTTTTAAACCCCCGATTCCCGGCCAAAAAGCAGGCGAAAATATGCCTGCCTGAGTGAGGGCTGAGGGCACCTACCAGAGGGGTGGTTTGTGGTGGGAGGGGTCCCCGGCCTCCCCACCTCTCTGTCCCCCTAAGCCAGATCTGTACTTGCATTGCACAGTACGCAAATACGCTTCCCTTCTTAGTGAGACACAGCGGATGCAGGGAGAGTCTGCCAGTCTGTCACTTGTGGCTCTGGCTGACTCCTGCAATAGCATTTGTGTGCCACGCAAATCCTGCCCGCGAGTGCCTGTCTCTCACTGACTGATGCAGGGAAGGCACCCCAAAAAGAGGGGTGCGTCTGCAACTTGGTATGCATATCCAATTGGCTATGCATGCCCTTTTGTAGCAGCGCCGGCGGGTGAGGATAGGAGGCACCCACCCCAGAGAGGTGCCTCCAGGAGCCCGCTTTCCCTTCACAGCGGGTCAGAGGAGGCACCCACCCCAGAGAGGTGCCTCCAGGAGCCCGCTACCCCCCCCAAACCAGTATAACGACAGACGAAAAACCGAAAAATGAAACGACAAATTTTTGCGAAATTTCACGAAAAACGGAAACGAGCTGACACGGGCCGCCTCTGACACACGACAACTTGAAAAGGTCATTTTCCCTAGTCATGCCCATCTCTATTTTCTAGCTGCACAGTCCTAGAGTGCACCCCCAAAAAGGGAATGATAAACCATTTTTTGATACTTTCTACCCCGAAAACCCTGGAAAAATGCAGTATTTTTCCCTGTGCAAGCCTATATTTTTATCTATTTGTTTGTTTGTTTTTAAGAAGGCTATCTGTAAATATTACTGGCTAGATTAACAATGAGGGCCTTGAATCTGCCAGAATCATAAACAGTCATTTTCTGACCCTGTTTGTACACTTTTTTCTTTACTTTTACCTTCATGCTTACATCTTGTTTCACAAGAGCTGTGGTAAAATGACATAATATTTATGAATCTTTACTGAAGCTTTCTAGAATCTTATGAAGAACATTTGGAAAAGTGAGACTCTTTATGGTTGTTTATGTTTTCCTCCATGAAAAGGCAAGTTTCTTACACATGACTAGATATGAAGAAATAAAAGAGATGTAACAGTCTGATTGATTGATTTATAACCCTCCAGCTAAATGCTGTCTGAGATTCTAGTGCGTTATTAGCCTTAATTTTCATTAGAGTGATAACTTGCAGCTAAATCAGGCAGATTTCATGAGTTGTCAATATTAATGATTTATAAAGCCCCAGCAGTGTGCAAGGCACTTAGTGGTAAGTGTTAGACAGGGTGCTTTTCTCAGAGTGTTTTCGATCTAAACAGACTCCAAAGAATGGTCTTGAGCTTTGTTACAAACAAATCACGCAGCTGTGAGCTCCAAGGGCAGAGGAGTCACGTAGAATCCATGTGGCTCCAGTGGCGCTAAGCAGCAGCCTGTGAGTGCTTCTTTGAACGAGATGGTGATTTATTGGGGCCCCGAGGAGATATCTGAGTAGATTCATGTTTTTTTCCCTCAGAAGTCCTTGTATTTAAAAGATGAGCCTGTTTCTGATGCAACCTACAGGCTTACAAACAGCTTTTGCCGAGAATCTGTCACAACCATGTCTTACTGGATGCAGTGCGCTCCTACATTTAAAAGTACAGTGGTACCTCAACTTACACATTTAATCTGTTCCAAATGTATGTTCTTAATTCGAACTACTCTTAACTACTATCTAAACAATTGAAAAAAATAAGTTAAAAAATAAAAAATGAAAAAATATTTGTAAGTCGAGCAGACCATATCTAAAATTTGTAATCTGGCAGTTAAAATGGCAACAGCTTTCCACTCTTAAGTCAAATTGCTCTTAGGTTGAGCTGCTCTTAAGTCCAGATACCACTGTAACAATTTGACCCCTGGGAAAACAACACTGCCATTGATATCATGAAAATATTTTTTTCCTGGCCAATCCTGTATTGATGAAGATTTTGTAAACAACTAATAGCCTAAATTCTAAGTTCAGACCCAGCCTCTGATAACCATAAACTGTATTGTGTTTTGATTTGATATGCTGCAGTAAAGCGCTTTCAAAATTCATGCTATTAGGCCAACCAGAAAGGCACCAAAATTTTTGTGCAAGCTCCAAATCATGCATGATGATTTTACAAAATAAGCTGGGCTATGGAAATTTGATGTTAAAACAGAGTAGCCTGCTTGTTTGTCTGAAGAGTAAATGGAGAAGAAACTGTAGGCAGCAGGCTGTAGAAGTGTTGGGTTTCTGCCTGAACAGCCCTTGGTTTAGGCGGGATCAAGGAAGGCCACAAAAAAGCAATAAACTCAGAATCTCCATTTTGAACATATGAGAACTTCTCTGCCACTGAGATGTGACCCTGTCCAGAGAGAAGCCAACATCCACTTCATAAGAAGAGTTCAGAGCCTCAGGGTGGGAAAGGCGGGGGATAAAGATGCTAAATACTGCTACTATACTGTCTTCTAACATCTTTAGTGCAGGCCAGATTATAGTTTCTTGAATACTACCTTTGGCTTGTTGTTTTGTTGTTGTTGTTTTGCTTTTTTGGTTTTGAAGAGTAGTGTGATAACTTGAAAGATGGCAGTCAGTAGTTCCTTTGAGCCAGAAGCGAATTACTGCTTTCTAAAGAAATTTTGCCAGTGTAGGATTTAATTAGTTTGGCATTTTAAAAACCAGTTATTGTGATTCCTAGCTTATTGAGGTGTTTCCCAGAATTCGAGAAAGAGAGTGAGAACAAGCATCTGGTAACTGAGTGGCAATGGATCTGTCCCCCCCGCCTTCCATCCTATCTCCTAAAAAGGACCACAAGGAAGCATCCATTCTAATAAAAAAACATTAAAAACACACATATCTCTTGCCTGTTGTGATCTACACTTCACTGCAATGTTCTGAGAGATTTTGTGGAAATGCTTAAAGGATCACACAGTGGTTGCCCAAGTTACTGTGATGTCATAAAGAAAATGCCCACATCCTGTTACCTGAGGGAATGACACTGTTGACAGAAGAATGTTATGTGAGGAAAATGTAAGGGCAAATTAGTGTGTGGCTGAAATTTCACACAGGTCTAAGAAAAACAGGTTTACTGAGGAGGACCTGATCCCAGGAATGGAAGAAGTTTTAAAAAAAACTTTACCGCACATCTGCAAGCAACTGCTTCTTATTTTGGATCACCTTTTCTCCTCCTGTTGTTATAGCGGTTCTGCTGTTCGCACTTCAGCAGGTAGCTAGCAATCGGCTTTCTAATTCTCATTTTATTGAACCGCTTTAAAACTTGGTATGTCAATAGGGGGCAAGGGGGAAAAAACTTAGTATGTCCACAAATTCAACCAAATTGCTTAAAAGGAGATGCAGGAAGTGATGTAAAAAAACACCACCACCCCAGTAGCCATCACAAGAAAAATCACCACAACAGACAAAAATGGCTGTGGCCGAGGGGGTTCTTCAGATAAATCGTTTTGAAAACTGGACAGTGATTTTAAGGCGCCTTGTTTTTAAGGAAAAGGTGTTTTAAATCAGAAGTGTGGTAGCGATCAAAGTGGCTGAAAGAATGTCCACTGAAAGCCTAACAAAGGAATATGAAAGCAGATGGCTGATGGAGGATATAAGTGAAAATACTAGCAAGTGGAGAAAAGATATAAAAAGAGCAAAAGTACAGCCAAAGCTATATGTGATTGGCAAAATAATTTGCATGTTGTTTCATGAACAAGTTAGTCATTTAGCTGCAGTTGAGTGATCTATAGCATTTATGCTGTTATAACTTTTATGTGTGAATTTGACATCCTATCAATGTGAAAAACTTTGCATAATGCCTGCCAAAACCTTGAAACTGGAAGACATAATAGTAGTAGTGTAGTTCTATTTCTTTAATCTAGTTAATATTTATTTGATGGACTTCCCTTGGTCTAAGCAAATAATTTTAAAAACATAAAAAGTTCAAGTATGAGCTAAAATAAAGCTATACAGGAAAAGCACACATTGAACTATTAAAAATGAGCAACCAAAAAAACTAGTAACAATAAAGTGTATGATATATATTATTATTTATTTATTTCAAGCATTTATATACTGCCCTACTACGTGAGAAGCAATGAAAGGAAAATTAACTTAGCAAACCCAACACCATAAAACAGCACTAACAAAGAAATAAAGATAAATCCAGAAACAAAACCTGACTAAAACCTAAATGATAGTGGGAGCAGATGACTCATGTGTAGAACTAACTTGGGGGAAGATGTTCTTAAACACTTCTTTGAGACATATGGTATTTTGTATGGCAGACTGGTTAGGAAGAGTAGTGAATGCTTTCAGCATGCTTGAAGGAGGCAATAGTACAACGGCTATTTAAAAAAAGCCCTCTTTTGATCCAAAAATACTGAACAATTACTGACCGATATCTAGCATTCCATTCTTGAGTAAAGTACTGGAACAAGTTGTGGCTTCGCAAGTCCAGAGGTTTCTCGATGAAATAAACTATCTGGATCCAGCTCAATCTGGCTTCAGGCCTGGTTATGGGACTGAGACGGCACTGGTTGCCTTGGCAGATGACCTACGCAGGGAAATGGATAGGGGATCTGTGTCCCTTTGGGTCTTACTGGATCTCTCAGCTGCTTTTGACACTATCAACCACAGCATTTTCCTGACTCGTCTCTCTGAAATGGGACTTGGGGACTTGGGGGCATGAAGGCAGTTACTTCACGTCCTTCCTTGTTCTGCAACTAGTTTTGTACCGTGACAGTGATGGTCGCGATCAAATGGTTTTGTCCCTGTTTAGTTCCTGTTTCCGTTTTCTCACAGTTGTGATAATGACAACTGTTACTTCACAGTCTTGTTCCATGACAAATTCTGAATTTGTCTTGCTTTCTTAACCCTTTTTTAAAATATTGTAAATAAAACTATTTCAATATTTTGATTTACTGGTCTTCCGGGATTTACACGTCAATGCTACAGAGTTTTCAGTACTTTCTTTAATAAACATTTGCACTGCATGGTGTTTCCCATAGGGAATGCCGTTTCAGCCGCTGACCACTGCTGCATGATAGTTGTTACCACACGGTCTCTTGTCTCAGAACAGGAACTGGGAACAAACTGTGACAAGAGACTACCCCAACCAAGTGCCAGGTATAGTATTGTCACACTCTGATCCCGCTCTGGGGGCGTGGTCGAGACAAATTTCAGCTGCTGCACGGCGGACGTGAAGTAAGATTTTTTTGTACCGGTCTGAAGTATGACACTTACAGAGACAAGATGGACATGAAGTAACCGCCCTACAGTGTCTTCAGTCCTTCCTGCAGGAGAGAATGCAGAAAGTGGTGTTAGGGGACTTATGCTCAACACCACTGACCTGTGGGGTACCTCAGGGTTCTGTTCTGTCTCCTATGTTATTTAATATTTATATGAAACCACTGGGGTAAATTATTCAGAAGTGCCACCAGTATGCCAATGACACCCAACTCTACCTCTCATCACCTCCCGGTTCCAAGGAAGCTATTTCAACTTTAGATCAGTGCTTAGCTTCGGTAATGAACTGGATGAGGGTGAACAAACTGAAACTAAACCCAGACAAGACAGAGGTGCTTATGGTCAGTCAAAAAGGAGATCAAGGGATAGGGATGCAACCCCTACCGGATGGGATTCCCCCCCCCAATTGAAAAAATAGGTACGTAGCTTAGGGTTGCTCCTGGACTCATCCTTGAGCCTAGATGCCCAGGTCACAGCTGTAGCCAGGAGTGCATTTGCAAAATTCAGTTATGCCGTTTCTTGAGAAACCTGCTCTGGCCACTGTGACACATTCCCTAGTGACCTCCCGGCTGGACTACTGTAATACGCTCTATGTGGGGCTACCAATGGAAAGTCTCAGGAAACTTCAATGGGTCCAGAATGCAGCAGCCAGATTGCTGACTGGGGCGGGTTACAGAGATTACATTACACTCCTACTAAAGACAGCTCCACTGGCTGCCAGTCAGCAATCAGGCACAATTCAAGGTGCTGACCTTAACCTACAAAGCATTATACAATCTGGGTACAAGCTACCTCAGAGATTGAGTATCACAGTATGAACTGGCCCAGGTGCTTAGGTCATCAGGAGAGGCCTTTCTCTGTATCCCTCCACCTTCACAGGTGCATCTCATAAGAACACATGAAAGGGCCTTCTCTGTTGCTGCTCCCAGACTCTGGGCCTCCCTCCCACTAGAGACCAGGACTGCCCCGTCTCTGCTGTCTTTCCGGGAGCAGGCAAAGCCTTCCTCTTCAGGCAAGCTTTCCCTGAATGAGGGACTATTTACTATGTGACTTTTATATGACTGATTTCATAAGAACATCTATGTTTTCCATGTTGCTTTTCACCCCTCATAATGGATTTTTCTTTTCCTGTGTGCTCTTTATAGCTCTAATGTTACCTTTTAATGTTCTAAGATGCCTCTTCTAATTCCCTGTTCTTAATTTGAATACAGTATGTCTTAAATGTTCTGGACTGTATAGTGTCCCTCATTATTGTAAGCCACCTTGGATCCTTTTTCAAGGAGAAAGGTGGGGTAAAAATATAAATAAATAAATAAATAAATAAATAAATAAAATTCATGTTGTCCTGAGAGTTAGGAGAGCGGAGGCCTGGCGAGCCTCTAATGGGAGCCAAATCCAGAAGGATGGGCCACATGACTGCCTGTAAGACAAAGGCCTGTGAGGATTGGATGGTACAGGCTGAGGTTCTGTGGGAACGACACTGCAGCACGTAGTGGGGTTAAAACCAACAGACCACATGCTTAAAGAGTTAGACTAGGATCAAGGTATAGAATGATAGAATCAGAGAGTTGGAAGAGACCTCAAGGGCCATCTACTCCAACCCCCTGCCATGCAGGAACCCCATCACAATATTTCCGACAGATGTCCATCTAGCCTCTGTTTAAAAACCTCCACAGAAGGAGACTCCACCACCCTTTGTGGCAGCATATTCCACTGCCGAACAGCTCTAACTGTCATGAAGTTCTTCCTAATGTTCAAATGGAATCTCTTTTCCTGTAGTTTGAAACCATTGCCCCGAGTCCTAGTCCCTGAAGCCATGGAAAACAAATCTGTTTCCTCTTCAATATGACATCCTTTCAAATATTTAAACATAGCTATCATATCCCCCCTCAGCCTTCTTTTAGAGAGGCTAAACATTCCCAGTTCCCTAAGCCATTCCTCATAAGACATTGCCTCCACACCCTCAACCATCCTGGTCACCCTCCTCTGCACCCGCTCGAGGTTGTCAACATCCTTTTTAAAATGAGGCGCACAGAACTGGACACAGTACTCCAGATGGGATATGACCAGAGCAGAATAGAGTGGTACTATCATTTCCCTTGATCTAGATACTATGGTTCTGTTAATGCAACCAACAATCACATTGGCTTTCCTGGCCACTGCATCACACTGCTGAATCGTGTTCAATATGTGGTCCACCAAGACTCCTGGATCCCTTTCACAGGTACTATTTTCCAGCCAGGTATCTCCCATCCTATATCTGTGCAATTCATTCTTTTTACCTAGATGCAACACCCTACATTTCCCTCTGTTGAAATCCATTCCGTTAGCTTTGGCCCAGCATTCTAATCTGTCAAGGTCCTTTTGGATTTTCATCTGCTGACTGCTGACTCGTGTTCAACTTGTAGTCCACCAAGACTCCCCTTTCACAGGCAGATGAAGGTTCACACTGATGAAGCTTAATGGATGGCTTAATGAATACGGATTAATGGGTGACATGCCCCTTGCCCTTTCCTCTCTCTTCCCACTTCTGGGAGTACATTTTCAATTTTTAAATATTTTTATGCATGATGCAGTTTATCAGCACTATCTTAATATAATGGAAAAATTACCTCTTTTGTCCCTCCTTGGTGTTTAATTTACCAATGTGGTGAAGTGGCTGTATTAAACCACTTCACCATGTGGGAAGTTGAAGGAGAATGACAAAGGGAGAGCTACAAGTGCAACTTTGTTTTGTTTCCAACAATCCCATACTTTGGAAATAGACCAAAATGATGCAATCCTATTTGCACCATAATAGTAGAAGCCACTGACAGGGACTCAGAAAAATGCAAGCAGGAACACTCTGGGAATGGTCTGGTTTGCTCAAGCAATTATATTGTGTGATTGTCAGAAAAAGTAGTGAACCAACCAATCACTGGAATGGACCCAACAGCAGGACAAATTCCTGATAGATCATACTATGGTTTCTTCTAATCTAGGCCAAGCCTTGGTTGCTGTGAGATAGAATGGAATTGGGAAAGAGTTATGTCTGCCACCTTGAGCTCCTTGAAGGAAAAATATTGAAGCATGTAATATTGGTTCCAGTTTTCTCCTCGGGACACATCAGTGAACTAAAACACTATTACAACTATACTGGTTTAAATAAGCTTGACTGTTTTTTCTGTTAGAAATGTCTTTCCAAAGACATTTTCAAGCCCTTCAACCCAAAAAGAATGCATCACATCTCAGCAGTACTATCTCCACAGGACATGGGACCTCTCATTTACTGGAATGTAATCCTAAAAATCTATAGTGGTACAACATTAGATTTTGTTGATGTTGTCTCTGAGCGCACTCCGCGTTGGGCATGTAAATACTATCACTTCAGCTCCACAGATCAGTCTGTCAGCCATGTTGTCTTTTCAATCAGAAGTTGCATTACATGTTGCCTTTGCTAAAAATACTTGATAATTATTCCTATGGGATTCGTCATCATTAATAAATGCTCCTAGGATGAGTAGATGCAGTTATGCTTTGGCAAAATAGTTGATTCTGAGAGCTAAACATACAGGCAGGAATAGAAGTGTACTCTATGTAGTGTACTAAAACTACAGCATTCCATATTTCTTTACCAAATGGAAAATTTCTAACTCCAGCATTAATCAAATGTTTATCATAAGTATTTTTCTATTTTCTCTCTCTCTGTGTCAATTAATATGTGACTGAAATCAGATACTGTATGTAAAAAGGGAACAAAAATGAGGCAGACATTAATGTTTTAGTTGGGCTTTTATAGCTTTTGCTTCTGCCTTATTTTGTTTTTGTTTTTTATATTTTTAAATGTTTTTCATGTATGCCATGACTTCAGACTAATTTGGCTTGCTTGATTTCTTTACATTGTCTTGCTAGTTTGCCTAGTGGAGTGATTTGACAGGCCTTCATCCATTAATACTAAGTGCTAAGAATAATTAGATAATGTACAGTTGCCCAAGGTCACTCTTTTGATACAACAAAGTTTGAATTCCTCCCATTAAATTACTAATAGATGCTCCCATCTCTGTGATGATGAATTACATACCAAACATAAAAGAGTCCATAAACTCATGTTTTGTGAATGTCTTGATATTATTCTACTCCTTACTTCTGTAACACATTTAATTTGCAACTCCTGGTTTTGTTTGTCTTCAACACAATTTCAGAACGTTGGTCATCATTATCCTGAGGCTAAAGTACAGTGATACCTTTACTTGCGAGCATCTCTACTTATGAGCAATTCGACTCACGAGCAGACAACCGTTGGCGTTTTAACTGCTGCCTTACAAGTTTTAGATGTGGTCTGCTCTACTTAACAATTTTTAATTTTTAATTTTTAATTTTTTAGATACAGCTGCTCTACTTACGAGGTGTTCGACTTATGAGCATGCATTCAGAACTGATTAAACTCATAAGTAGAGGGTTAGGGTTCAACTCTTAAGAAACATCAACTCTTAAACAAAACATCTGCACATTTGTAAAGAACACAGAGGGACAATGTTTAGTATCTTGTAGTCTTAGAAGAGGCAGTATCTTTTGGTGATGGCCATCCCCTTGTTAGAAATATGTGCACCTCTGTTATTTATACTATGAAACGTGAAATGTTTTCATTCCTAATCTTAGAGTCGCCGCTATCTCTAGTTCTGAGATAAATCCTTGACCTTTTGGAGCCCAGGCAGCATGTGTTTTACATTCACACTAATAGATGTTCCACATTGTAATGTCATTTGTAGAGTGTCGTCTCATGTTGCATTTCTCTTTGACAGATCTGAATGGCTTGATCTTTTCCTTGACAGCTCCTCTGCGATTAAGTCAATGGCTAAAGTCATATCTGGAGCCCAAGCGTCACATTTATTCACATTTGCAGCCAGCATATTAATGGGAGAAATTTTTGAGAGCCATCACCAGGTGGCATTATCCTTATTAATGTAGGAGTCATAAAGTTAGGATCTCACATGTGTATGTAACAAAATGTCTTGGATATGGATACACTACCAATCAATGAGGAACAAATACATTAAGTGCCATTGACACAAATTTAACAAGTATACAAAAAAGAACCAAAATTTGCTGAACATCTCTTTTCTATAAAGCAGCTATTTCTCTGAATATAATTATGTCCTAGTTTGACATATAAAAAGAAGTGACAGTTGAAACTGGCTAAACTGAAAATGAAAGTGAAATGTGTGTTAGTTACTCAGGGTTGCAAAAATCCTTGAACTTATAGGTTTTCCATTGTCTGAAGTCTACCGCAAATTACTGGTACATCTAATAACAATAGCCAGAATCATTTGATATTTACATAAGATTTGCATAATCTGCCACTGTTAATTGTGGGTAATTGACGGGATACATTTTGTTTGGATAGCTAGGCACATGAGCGGGCACATCATTAGGACTGTCCCTTATATCTAGCACAATTAGCCACAGTACATTACTTCAAAGTAAATAGAATCAGTTTCAACAGAGAGAAATGTAGGGTCTTGCATCTATGCAGAAAAAATGAATTGCATAGATAGATGGCAGACACCTGGCTGAAGAATAGTACCTGTAAAAGGGATCTGGGAGTCTGGGTGGAGCAGAAATTGAACATGAGACAGCAGTGTGATGCGGCGGCCAAGAAAGCCAATGCAATTCATGGTTGCATCAACAGAAGCATAGTGTCTAGAGAAAGGGAGGTGATAGATATTTACTATTTTAAGTTATTTAATCTGTTTTTGTATTTTGCCTATGTATGTAAACTGCCCAGAGTAGCTTTTTTGCTAGATGATTGTGGTAGAGAGTTTCTTCCTTTAAATTTCTGGGAGTTTACCTCAGTGAAGGCCTCTCCTGGGTAATCAATACAACCAAAGTAGTCAGGAAGGCCCAGCAGAGACTGCATTTCCTCAGGGTCTTGCGTAAGAACAAAGTGAAGCAACAACTGATTATCTCCTTTTACTGGTCCACAATTAAAAGCATCCTCACATATTGCATTACCGTTTGGTATGCTGGATTGAGAGCTGCTGACAGAAAGACACTACAGAGGGTGGTAAGCACAGCTCAGTATATCACGGGCTGTCCCTTAAGTGCACTGGACAACATCGCTAGGGATCGTTGTTACCATCAGGCAGAAGATATCGTAGTATAGCCTGCCGCACCAACAGACTGAAGAACAGTTTTTATCCATGGGCTGTAAGACTGCTGAATGGGAAATAATTCTATGACAACTATAGAAGAACTGACCTGTGGGCTGGCGCATTCTGTGTCAAGTACACAGGGTACAATAAGACTGAGTGGTTTCTAGTGGGATGGTGGTGGGGGTGGGCAAGGGAGACTCAGCCAGTTTCATTGTGCACATGTTGTACATTGACAATAAAGGTATTATTATTATTTAAATAAATAAATAAATAAATAAATAAATAAATAAATAAATAAATAAATAAATAAATAGTACCACTCTGTTCTGCTCAGATCAGTACTGTGTCCAGTTCTGCCCACCTCAATTTAAAAAAAGGTTGACAACCTTGAACGGGTCCAGATGGAGGGCGACCAAGATGACTGAGGGTCTGGAAGAAATGTCTTATGAAGAGCAGCTTAGGAATCTGGGAATATTTAGCCTTACAAAAAGAAGGTTGGGAGGGCATGTGATGGCCATGTTTATGTATTTGAAAGGATGTCATATTAAAGCGGGGGCTGTTTTCCATGGCTTCAGAGACTAGCACTCGGAGCAATGGTTTCAAACTACAGGAAGAGAGATTCCATTTGAACATTAGGAAGAACTTCCTGATGGTTAGAGCTGTAGTAGTGGAATATACTGGCACGGAGGGTGGTGGAGTCTCCTTTGGAGGTTTTTAAGCAGAGACTGGATGGTAATCTGTCGGGGGTACTTTGATGGGGGTTCCTGAATGACAGGGGTTTGGACTAGATTACCCTTGATGCATCTTCCAATTCTATGACTCTATGATTCATACTTGATACTTTACATGAATTCCAGCAGGGTTCTGGCCATTTTCGTTTCTAGCTGTATTCAGTAGTGCTTTTATACAGCTGGACTTGCTACCTGAATATTTCCTATGTATTCAGCACATATATATTCTATGGGTTTAGACATTAAAATAAGTGTTCCATTACACCAGGAAATTTGAAGAGCAATAAAAATCCACCTAGTGGATTCTAAATTTCACCCCAGGCCCCAAATGAAATGCATGGGTCTCCTGCACCAACCCTCCCCCTTCTCTGGCCAAACAGGGGCCATTAGCCTCGATGAGCCACATGGAGAGTGGGTGTGAATGTGTGCACGTGACCTATGCCACATTGTGTGAAGGCCTGGGACAGTAAATATAACCAGATTCAGCTTCACAACATCTCTGTTCCGGGCCTCAACTAAGGGCGCTATCTCATGACCTCTTTGATTTAGGTCTTACTTACAAAAATGCTTCTCCAAAAATCATGCCCCCATGTTCAGGGGGCTTTTAAAGAAAAAAATGGTAACATCCACTTAACTGGGTTCTAGCAAGGTTTCTGAGACTCAAAGGTAATAGTGGGTATTTTTGAATCTGGTTAGAAATGTGCATTTTTACTGATGGCCAAAGTATGTGACTTTCCCCCCCTCTTTTGTCACCATGCCACTGACCACTGAGCTTCCCAATTAAATCAACAGAGCCCCAGCCTTTCCCACTGCCAGGGCTGTCTCTTTAAATGCTGGGGTCTGCACACTGGAGAAGGGGAGGGGATTCCTTTCCTCAGATGTTGGGGTGGATACCCAGTTGCCAATCAAAGTGTATAAGGACTCGCTTTCATGTATCCAATTAGCACAAAGTCAGAAGGCCGGATCCAGAAGCAAGCACATCGGGATCCGGTACCAGAATGTCAAAGAATGTGTGGATCAACAATTGATTGTGTTGGAATTTTGTACCAGTAATTGTAATTGTGCTGACATATTTACAAAAGCTTTACCTAACGAAAAACATGTATGTTTAAGGGAAAAGCTAGGTGTTGCAATCTGTTAAATAGGAGGGGTATCAAGGATTGTAGTTTTGACAGCATGTCTGTAATAGTATTTAACAGATTACAAAATGGATTCTGTAAATTGTGCCTTGTCATGAGCTAGACAAGAATGTGTATTAGGTCTAGGGCACAGGTGCAAAGAATAATGAACCTGTAAGGTCAGGATGATTAGTGCCGGGTGAAATAGTTTGATCTCCTCACTTCATCAAGGATCTGATTGGGCTACAGCAGGTAACTGTATGTATAAAAGTAGCAGGCAAACCAATGTAAATCAGGACTGCCTAAGGTGAGAGGCTTTCCCCACACTCTGTTGTATCTTCTCTATATGCTGTGATTTGTATTGTATATTGTTATTGTATATTACTCTTTGTCATGTGTACATATGTAATATAAGTTTTGAACTAAGTTCTATTGCCTTGTTCATTTGTCTCCTAGCTCCATAATTACTAAGTGCATTTAATTTTCCACAACACTGCTAATCTCTGCTGGTAGTTTATATTTTCTTGAACATAACAAATCCCTATCAGCATGATAGGGTTATATACTTTAACAGATAACCACTATGCCACAATCAGTTCCCTGTGACCTTTAAAAGCAGTTAAAGAAAGTATAATACCTCAGTTATTTGGAAGAGACCATGACAATTCTGGCCACATATAAATTTGCAGAATCCCTGATCCTCAGCGCAGTACTTGTGAAATATGTTGGTGATAAGCTCTGCCTCTTAACTGGCAGCTTCGAAAGCCACCAGATGGCTAATTTGGCTTCATAGGAAGATTTAACTAATTTTTCCCACTCAAAGCACGTAATTTGGGAAATCCTGGCTTTGCATACCAGGAAGAACCATTCTCCTTCATGTACTTCCAATATGCAAGGAACTGTTCTTGGTTTCAACACACCCCTCCCAGCCACCATCACCACCACCATCAAGAAAAGGATGATGGGCAGATTAAAAATTCATGAAAGTTTTCAGAGGACGCATTCTAAAGCTAAATGCTACCTTATGAAAAAGCGGCAGTAAAAAGCTGAAATTTGTTTTTCTATCTTGTTCCAAACACCAGTATATTTTAGGTTTAAACTCCTGTTTTGTGCTGTCAAGTCACTTTGAATTTAAACTGACTTGAAGGTTTCAAATCTCCATTCAGCCATGGAAACTCACTGGGGGAGCGGAATTAGTAAAACTGCTTCTTCATACCCTGTTTTCACTATAAATAGGTTCCTGTTCGGGTCACTATAAGTCAGTTCCTACTCAATAGCATGTAACAACTACAATGAATTAGTGATCTCCAAAAAGTACTGTTATTAAAATCCCTGCTCAGTTCTTGAAAACTCAAGGCTCTGTTTTTCCATATTCAGTAATTTCAATTATTTGGTCTTTTTTCCTGCTGTTTTCAAGCTTTCCTAGCATACATATCTTACTGCTAGTAATTAAGCCTTAGGAGCAGTATTTGTAAGCAACTAGTTAAAAGTACTGCAGTTATATATATAACAGTAACTTTTAGAGGTAACTGTGATGCAATTAAGTTGCATTCCAAAAGTAATACAAATATAAAGAATAACTTTTTCAGGGTTCTCTGATGTTACTTTAAAAAGTTTTTTAAACACATTTTTAGTTGCAGCTAGAGTAGCATACTTCATTCAATGGAAACTCAGCAAGGAGTTGACTTGCTAAAATTCCAGTGATTGTGTAGCAGTGGATATCAAACTTGGTTTAGCTCTATGCTGTTGGACTACAGCTCCCTATACTCCTAGCTAGGGCAGCTAGTGTTGTAGCCTTCTGGGAGTTTTAGTCCCTATAACATCTGGGGACCTCGTTTGAGAACAACTATTCTATAGGATTACTCCAGTTTTACTATGCTAAGCAAATGTATTTTGGCCACTAGTGTTTAAGCTATTATCTTATCCCTGGAAAAGAGACATATTGCTTTGTTTTGTGCTATATGTGTGTGTTTTGTATTTTGAGGATTCAATATCAATATTCAATGTCACACATCCTAGGTTCCCCTTGGTTTCTTTCCTTATTTTTCTTATCAAATAAAACCTGTCAAAGAAAATAAAAATTGGAATTACCACACATTGCCACGTAATGGAGTGGTAGGGGCACTCTGCCAAGAGCCACCCTTTGTCTTCTAATGAGAGAAGGCACACAACACCTTCAATGAGTATTTTAAAATAAAATATGTCAGCTTGGATCATCAGTGGTTCTTAAATATATGAATTTCAATTGTATGCCATTCCTTGTAAGATCCAGCTGTCTGCAACAGTGGCATTTGACTGTTTCTGGTGATGATGTCTGACCTTTCCTGAGGCTTTTTAATGTGTACATAGCATTACTAGGTGTCATCCATTTTGCTGTAGACTGAGGCCTCTGTGACAACTGAAGGAAGTTTCCGGTATGAAGTGTTGCTGCTCTTTGAGATCCTCTTTTCTATACTGGAGCTGCCATCCCAAACCTAATTGCATGTATGTAAGAGTTCGTGTATGCAGCAGCCAGAGCATTACTAAGGCCATTGCTACAAAGGTTGCCACAGCATCAAACTGCAAGAAGCTTTCTTCCCTTTTTATTTATTTATTTGTTTTATTTTTATTTATTTATGTTTATATTTATATCCCACTGGATTTTTCTAAAATTATTATTAAAGTGTTCTGCTTATATACTTCCCCATAGCACTTCAAGTACTCTCTGGGCGGTTTATAAATTAATTATGCAGGCTACACATTGTGCCCTCCCCCCAAGCAAGCTGGGTACTCAGTTTACCGACCTCAGAAGGACAGAAGGCTGAGTCAACCATGAGCCTGCTACCTGGGATTGAACCCCCAGGTCATGAGGACAGTTTTAGCTGCAGTACAGGAATTTAACCACTGCGCCATGAGGCTCCTATGGACTTATACACCGCACCATCTAGTAACAAGGCCATTGTGGGCAGTACTTTCTTTATTTCCCAAAGCAACTCTTTTCTTTTTCAAATCCGCCCATAGTATAGAAAAAGGCAATTTGGCTTGGAAACAAAGTGAGAAAATCCCAGAAGGCCCTCAATGTAGGCACAGAGCTGGCATGCACAGCTGATGTGTTAAAATGTTACATTCCCAAACAGGAAACAGGATTACCACTGGTTTCTAAACCCAGATTTCCTGGCCCACATAGGAGTTCCAGCAGGCCTTATCTGCTTCCTCACTCTTCTCTTGTCAAGATGGTGAAACAGACAACGTCCCTGGATTTGATTTGCAGCCTGTCAGACAGAGGCTAATCTGCTAATCTTGATGGGGGTGTAAATAATAATAATAATAATAATAATAATAATAATAATAATAATAATAATAATAATAATAATAATAATAAT
>JAHTLZ010000015.1:25331869-25379687 GCA_023846285.1 Phrynocephalus versicolor
TCCTTCCTTCCTTCCTTCCTTCCTTCCTTCCTTCCTTCCTTCCTTCCTTCCTTTCTACTCTCTAAACAAGATCTCTCCTGGTGTTGGTGCTGAATGCCAGTCCCATTACACAGGCAGAACTAGGAATTATGAATCCAGCTTTGTGTTTAATAATGCTTTAATGCTGTAACTTCTCTAAAGCTGCATTTGCTTCCATATCCATATATTTTGTGAGCTTCCTGGAAGTCCTTGGTTGGGACAAAGATCAGATATAAATAAAACACACACAAACAAATGAACACAATGATGTTGATTAACTCAACCCACACAACAACCCTGGGACATCAATGCAGGATGAGAGAGTGACTGGGCTGAGATCCTCCAGTGAATTTCATGGCCAAAGGGGATTTGAAAGCTGACCTTTCTGGCCCAAGTCCATTGATGTAGCCACTACACGCCTGCCTCTAATAATCCTAGGATCAGCCTCCAATTCCTAATGCAGAAAGTCCCTTTCTTTGACACAGAGTTCATGTTTCTGTTTGTGGAGCTTTAGCGGCCGGTCTTCCACAATTCAGAAAGCAGCACGTGTGCCTTCTCTTTGTTTCTGCATAGCTTTTTAAGGGAACGCCATGCAGGGCAGAGAACGAGAGGCAGCCCAACTGCTGTTCCTGGTGGATTATCAACTAGACAGAAGTAATTTCCATGGAGATTAAATAAAAACACCAGCAGAGGTTTTGGAGCAGTGATGAGCTCCAAAGGGAGGAGTTTATCACAGCCAAACCAACAAACCAAAACGCCTCACAGATTAAGAAGAGAATTAAGAATTAAAAATTGAATGCCCTAACCTTTCATAAACCAGAGGTCATTCTATAGATTCATGAAGTGGTGACCTAGCATGGTACAGATGTAAATGCAAACTAATTATAACACCCAAAAAGGATTGCATGGGGCAGGGGAGCAATTTTTTCCAAGGATCCTGACTGAGAAAGGAGGGTTCACATTAGAGATGGGCACGACTTAGCGGAATTCCCATTTCCGTTTCCGTTACTCGTTTCCGTTACGGAACGAAACGGTAACGGGAATTACTCCGCCAGAACTCGAACTCGAACCGACTAAAGAATAATTGGGTCTGATTTGTCGTTGTCGTTCCTGGCATCGCGGCAATCCCGCAATGCCAAGTGGCACAGAAAAAAAGTTTTTAAAAGTTAAAAAAAACCCGATTCCCGGCCAAAAAGCAGGCGAAAATATGCCTGCCTGAGTGAGGGCTCAGGGCACCTACCAGAGGGGTGGTTTCTGGAGGGGGGTCCCCGGCCTCCCCCCCCTCTCCTCCTGTCCTGTCCTGGGCTGCTCTGGTGGTGGTGGGACGCCGCAGGCTCGCAGCAACAAGCTGGACGAGTCTCGCCGCCGGCCGCCGCAATTCAAGCGGAAGCGGCACGGCACAGAAAAAAAGTTTTAAACTCCCCCCCCCATTCCTGGGCCAAAAAGCAGGCGAAAATATGCCTGCCTGAGTAAGGGCTCAGGGCACCTACCAGAGGGGTGGTTTCTGGGGGGAGGTCCCGGCCTCCCCCCCTCTCCTGTCCTGGGCAGCCGGACATGCCATGCGGTGCGGGCGGGGGATCCAAAATGGGGCGGCGACCGGAATAATTTTTTTTGAAATCGTGGTCCAAAAACACACAAGTACCACAGAAACATGCGAAAATTGCTAATGCTATTGCTGAAACTGCCAGTAGCAGTGGGTTTTCTTGCAACAAAATGTCTCCTCCCCTGTCCTCTCTCCATTTATTTTATTTTATTTTATTTTTTACACCTGCGCAGTGATGGGCTGGCCGAGTGGCCATGTGGAAGTGGACCATGCAAATTTTTGGAGCCATCCCACCCATCGCATGGCCACTTGCCCACTGAGACTTCTGGGATGTGCCAAAAGGCCCACTAAACCCTGCCCTAGCCCCCTAACCCTAACCCTAATCCTTGATTCCTTACCCATATGCCACAGTACACTGTCCTCTTAGTGGGTCAGAGAGGCACCCAGAGGTGCACCCCACTACCCCACCCTAACCTCACCCGTAACTAGCCTAACCCTAGCCCTTGCGCTAACCCGCCTTAACCCTAAGCCAGATCTACTTGCATTGCACTACACGCAAGTACGATTCCCTTCTTTGTGAGACACAGCGCGTGCGAGACCCTTAGGCATCACCCTATGGCTCTGGGTTCTGCCAGTCCACTGGTCTCATAGTCTGCAACTGGTATGCATATCCATATGGCTATGCATGCCCTTTTGCAGCAGCAGGTGAGGAGAGGAGACCCCCATGTTGAGGGGTCTCCAGGAGCCTGCTTTCCCTTCCTAGCAGGTGAGGATAGGAGGCACGCACGGGTGCCTCCAGGAGCCCGCTTTCCCTTCCTAGCAGGCCAGAGGAGGCACCCACCCCACAGAGGTGCCTCCAGGAGCCCGCTACCCCCCCAAAACCAGTACTAACGACAACCGAAAAACCAAAAAACGAAACGACAAATTTTTGCGAAGTTTCACGAAAAACGGAAACGAGCCGACACGGTCCGCCTCCGACACACGACAACTTGAAAACGTCATTTTCCCTAGTCGTGCCCATCTCTAGTTCACATTGTTCCTTTCTTTTGTGGTCCCAGAGAAAATGAGAGAAACTGCTTCATGTTAAAGTTTATAATGCAGACAAGACTTCACGGGCCATGTTTATTAGGCATTATGGCTATGAATGCTACCATGTTTAACCTTTTCTTTGTGGTGTCACGTTGTCCTCGAATTTGGATAGTGATTCTTTCAAAAACTGCTAGGTTAAAATGTGAGTGCAAGGGCGCAAAATTAGTCGGCCACCAAAATATAGGTTGGAAGTGCAGAGAGCCAGGCCATTCTTGCATGATGCCAAGGTAATCTTCCATTGCCTTGGCAATCATTATTACTGTTGGTGCCCTTGGCAAGAGCAACTGGAGAATGCCAGTTTTTGAGAGGGGGATGTACTTGAGTGTTATTTATTACTGCTTGATTAAGCATGGTTGGCACTGTCCAAGATACAACTACATGAAATGTCAGTAGCGAGGATTTGGCAAGACCTGCCAGTTTGTGCTGATTGGCAGCCTTCTGCATCTCCTGAGCTGTTTGGAAGGAAGAGCTCTTGCAGAAGTGGAGAAACGATCACACATTTTCGATATTCACGTTGTCTCTTCAGTCTTCTCTGCCTACCAGTTGCTGCTCTGTTCTAACTCTATGTAGCCAAGAGAAGTCATCAGAGATCATAGAATCCTAGAATCCTAGAGTTGGAAGAGACCTCAAGGGCCATCTAGTCCAACCCCCTGCCATGCAGGAACCCCCATCACAATATTTCCGACAGATGTCCATCCAGCCTCTGCTTAAAAACGGTGAAAGCTGAGGCATGTGGTAGACGGAGGAACTTTTCTGGGCTGGGCCAAAGTGGTGTTGCTGAGCCAGGGTTAGGCATTTCTCGTGAGAGCTAAAAGGAAAAGATTAAGTCCAAAGGGAAAGTATAAGGGGTCACAAAGAGGAGGTGCTACAAGGCAGCAGATCCCCACGCCCCAGCATTCTGGCTGGTGAATGCTGGAAACATGCAAAACCATTTTTTTAAATGGAAATGGGTGGTAAGTGGTAAGAAAGCAGGCTGCACAGGGAAGTGGATTTGGGTGTGCGCACACACACATCAAAATCTCTGGAGGCAAATGTCAAGTTGCCTCGAGCAGAAAGAATGTCAGATACTTGCACATGACTGTTCTCTCATTCTGATGCAGATGCTTCTCTTTTTTATCCATTCAGCAGCCAGTAATATGGGAATATTTGATGCTAACTACAACTATCCGACTACATACTGTGTGTTAGGCTTCCACATTAGGGGCAAACATGATGGTGAAGCAGATTTCGTCAAAACAGCAACAATACGTTGAGAGTTTATTTATTTATTTTGTTTATTTATTTTTACATTTTTATACCGCTCCCATTTCCCTGAGGGAACTCTGGGCGGTTCACATAAAAACAAGTTAAAAACATATACATCAATGAGAAGAGATATTAGGCAAGAGGCATAAAAAATTGACAATAAAAATAGTAAAAATGACAATTTAAAAAAACGAACAGAAATTAGTAGAGGAAAACACTTTGGTACATCCTATCAATCGCCAAAGGCATCCCTGAACAGCCAGGTCTTAAGCGATTTCTTAAAGGCTGCCAATGAGGGAGCCTGGCGAATCTCGCTGGGGAGTTTGTTCCATAATTCTGGGCCAGCCACTGAGAAGGCCCGCTTGCGGGTAGCTACCCTACGGGCCTCTCTAGACGTGGCCACCCGAAGCGAGAGAGACACAGATGATTGGGTTGATCGGGACAGCTCTGATCGTAGGGAGATACGCTCTGCCAGATAACCAGTTGGTGTTAGCTGGACATGATGGCACTTTGCAAAAAGAGTTCTTTGCTGGATCTCTAAACAGTAAAACTCATCTTTTATCATTTACTTTTAAAGTACATTTAGATTGCGCCTTATTTTAAGAGACCGGAAATGTATTTTCAAAACAATTTACATTTCTTCATTTTGATCATGTAATTGAAATTCTTTCTTTTTTTTTAAAGATCATCCTGGTAGTGGTGAGGGAACTACCTCTTTTTCTGGAAAAAAAATCCTGTCAGGTCATAAACTTTTTTTTGCTACCTTTTTTACATACATTATTCATTCTTACCCAAAGCAGATCCATTTTGTAAAAGATTACTTTTAAGCCAATTTGAGTGGGAAAATTATGGTAGTCTCTGTCCCAGCTCTTTGGTCATGTCCACAGTGCCAGCCACCTTGGTTCTCTTTGCTAACAGCTAGCTCACAACAATTAAAATGCATAGGATATTGAACGATGCCTAATCATCAGCTTTTCCATTTTCCCACTGAGCACCCTGTGTCAGAACATAGCTGTGTAGAATTAGCACATGGCTGGGCCCCCGACACCCTCCTGTATATTGAAGGACAATTTTCTACTAAATCAACCTTAAAATAATCGCAAGTATGAGCAAATTATACCGTTACTAGGATCTCCCACTGGGATGACTCTGTTTCACTCCTCAACTCTTGGATTCTGTGCTGACTCTGATGTCGAAATCAATCTGGTAATCAACCTAGTTGCAATGCTGAATTTTTAAATAGCATGATTAAAGTAATTCAAAGCATAATGTGTTCTGGAGCAAACAGAGATCATTTCCAAATGCTGGTTTTCCCATTTACTGGGAAGGGTACTACTTTTGGAACTACTCCTTGCTTCCTATTTGGGCAGATAGTAATACCTCCATACCCATAAAAGAAGGGGAAAGTGAATCTAATAGGAGTAAATAAATCTAACCAAAATCACCTTAATTTTTTCAAAATGCAAGCTTCCTTTGAATTTTCCATCTAAAATGCACTGTTCTTTGTAGCTCAGCAACCTTTAATTCTACCACGTTACCATCCACCTTGAGTTTTACAGATATTCACCCCATCCTAGTGAAAATAAATGCAAGCAAATACACGGTGATTTATCTTGAGACTTCTAACCTTTGTATACAGACGATCATGTCTCTGCAGCAGTCCAGCTGTGAAAGCTTGATAAACGCGTGTGTGTAACAGAGGGGCCTTCTATTGAGGAGGACTGGTCGACGCAGTTAGGTTCCTTTTCTAACATCAAATTGCAGTTACACCACTCACTCCTAAGGGAATCCTCAGGAGATGTGAAATTGACTAGATAAGATCGCAAGGCGCAAGGGGCTTGCCGTCTAGTCAATTTCACCCTTGTTGAAGGGATGCTTTTTCTCTCTACCTCCACCCCACCCCGCCCTTTCTATTTTCAAAAGCTCCATGAACACATGAAAAATAATTCCATTTTGAAAAACATGTGAAATTGTTTGTTTTCGAAACGCCAGACTTGCTCAGGGCATTGCTGTAGAAAGAGAGAATGAGAGAGAGAGAGTTTCCCTTCATGAGCACTATTCAAAAAGGCATCTGCAGCTGTCACACACCAAAAGGTAAATGGCAGTGTCACATTTGGAAGGGCGGGGCTGCTTTTCAATGTGTTCCAGGATACAGGCAGAGAAGCATTATGTCAACCTGCAGTCCTGAAAGAGATTGTCACAGGGCACACAAACAGGCTATATACCGTCTGCAACCCAGTTGATGACATCTATATAAAACAACCTCCAAAACTCTGCCTACTGTGTTGACCATAGCGCACGCGGTGTTTTAAGCGCTCACGTCCACTGACGTAGGTCCATTTCTACCTGCCAGGTTCAGAGATAAGTATGTCCCAGAATTACTAGCTTCTGGACAGCAACTGTTGTCATGGACCATCAACTCCACCTCTGACCTCTTGTCCACAACATCCCTGCTCAGTTCCTGCAAACTCAAGCTTTTATGGGGTCAATCCGTCTCAGACATATTTGATCTTCCTCTTTTCCTCCCGCCTTTGTCTTTTCTAGCAAATCCTGCCCAAAGTACAACAGCCTTCAGAGATAGTTCATGGTTGATTTAGGATTCACTTGCTTGACGTTCTGGCAGCCCAGGGTACCTGCAAAGCTTTTCTCCAGCTCCACATTTCAAATGAATCGGGTTTTTTTTACCCCTGTCAGCTTTCTTCCTTGTGCAACTTTCCTACCATGCATGGTGACTGGGAATACAAAAATGTGGACAATTTTGGTCTTCCAGTGACACATCCTTACATTTGACGATCTTTTCTGAGTTCTTCCTCGCTGCCCACAGTCTTCTTCCAATTTCTTGGCTGCTGTCTCTGACAGCTGTAGGAGAGGAACGTTGCCCTCACATTCTGGGTTTCTCTGGGGATCTCATTTGTTGTGCAGGGTACCTTGATCTGAACTTACAGGTCACTTGCTGTGTTTTGAACATTTATTTATTTATTTATTTATTTATTTTTATTTTAGATTATTTTTACCCCACCTTTCTCCTAGGAAAAGGGCCCAAGGTGGCTTACAGTAATGAGAGATAATATACAGTCCAGTACAATTAAGACATGTTCTTAAGTATTTGAGAACAAGGAATTGGGGGAGGGGGGGAGGGAATCATACAGCATTAATAAACAAACATTACATTAAGCAACACAGTTATAAGTAGTCATAAACACAAAGTCTATGTTAACCCATAGATTCATATGAAATACACATGGTAATCCATCATTCAGGGAAAGCTTCCCTGAAGAGAACGGTCTTTGCCGTATTAATTCATAAAACTAATTTAGAATCCACATTTCTTGTCTGCCATTTTATACTTGGTGTTCCACAACTTCTGATGTCATAGAATCACCAAATAATGGAGGTGAAAGGGTCCTCTATGGCCAACAAATCCAACCTCCTACTCAAGGCAGGAATCCAAATCAAAGTACATCTCCTCCTATGCATGACAGCCTTTCAAGTATGGTATTTTTCCATGTATACGATGCAATTGTTTTTCTAAATCATGGCACAAAAAAATTAAGGGGTGTCGTATACACAGAACTAAGCCTTTCCGGGGGGGGGGGAGCCAAACTGACCTTGCTGCTTCCTTTACATGTTTTGAAGACTACTCTCTGCTTTGTTTTTGCAGGGAAATGATCGGGGGTGGAGCAACCCACTAAGAAGTTCATTTTTCAGGCAAAAAAGAAGGGTCCAATCCTACAAGAACAAAGCAGAGAGGAGGGCAATCAAGCACTTCTGGAAAGAAAAGAAAAGAAAACAGCAGGGGGTGGGAAACAGCAGGGGACAGGGTGGAGGAGAAATGAAACAGCCAGGTCGATTTGGATTCTCATGTTTCATTTCTCCTCCACCGCACCCACTGCTGATTTCTTTTCTTTTGTTTCTAGGAGCACTTGACTGCCCTCCCTCCTGTTTTGTTCTTGTAGGATCGGACCCTTCTTTTTGCCTGAAAATGAACTTCTCAGTCATCTAGGTGAGTTTATCTGGAAGTTAAATAACTCACCACTAACTTTCCTCAGACTGACAAAGCTGCTCAATGAGTAGTGAAATGTTTCATTCTCTCAAGAAAAGAAGTCTAGTTGCCATCACTCAACTTCCAGATGAACTTCTTAATGGGTTGTTTCACACCCAAGCATTTCCCTGCAAAAACGAAAGCTCCGGTCTTTGCAAAAACAAAACAGAGAGTAACCTTCAGAACACAGAAAGTAAATACCATGGGGTGGGGTGGAGTGGGGCAGGGTGGAGCAGAAGATTTATTAATTTTCTTAATTTGGGATTCTTAAAATTGGGGGGCATCTAATATACAGTCTTATAGATGAAAAATATGGGTATTTGGAAGGTGCTACCATATCTTTCCTCAGTCTTCCTTTCCTATGGCTAAACATGGCCATTTTTTCAGTCTTTCTCCACTGGGCTTGGTTTCCAGTCCTTTGATCATCCTGGTTGATGATATGTCATCAACATCCCAGCAAAATAAGATGATGGCAGATCCACATGCTGAACACAATCTTTCCCTAAACCACATAAAGCAAAGGGAGCATGTGGGAGAAGAACGCCAGATCCTTCCATATCAGGCACCCAAGCAGTCTACTCCACAAGTGCTTTTGTCCTCACTGCCCTCTAATTGGAAGGAACTTTTAGTAGATAAAAAGTGCTATGGGAGATGTACAGTGGGCAAGGCAGAACTGAGCATTCCACCTTCACCCTGCTCTTAAGAGACCCCACAACCATGGTCCTACCTGACTGGCATTGTTCCCTTTGGTTTGGTCCTAAAACCCACAATAAAAAGTAGAGGCGGTAGCATCTTCCAAAAAGATTAGCTCTGCCTGCTCCCCTTGCGAGAAAATGAAAAGCAGGATGTTGAGTTTTTACTTTGTGCAGCATCCTTATACTGTACTATTCAGACATTCTTCCTCTCCTCCTCCTCCCTCCCACCTCATTTACACTAGCAGTTGCAGCAGCTGATATTCACTGGCAGCAAGCTGCTAGTAAGGCCCTGTGGCATTTTTACTCTGAAGAGGCCGGTTTCATCCTCACAGGCCATCTGACTGGCACCGTCAGTTAGCATTATATCCCCACAACACCCAGAGGGAAGTTTTTTAAAAAATTAATATATTCTTGCAATTATCATTCTTAAACTCTATCATTTTCTCTGCTACTTACTCTTGCACTCTCCTCTCCCACCACTGCTCTCTCTCTCTCTCTCCAGTGAATGCCCATAGGAGTTCCAGACATGTGTAAGTAAATGTGAGATTCTTCTTTAGGGAAGCCATTAATCTAGGCCGTGACAGCCCTGGTGACACCTTAGTACAGAATACCTCTAATCTGCCCAAGACATGAAGAAGGAACAGGACGGAGAAAGGGGTCCACTTTAGGTTATTCTCCAAGCTCTGAATATTTTGGTTCAGAGCCAGATTGGGGGACAGAGACAAAACCTGTTAATCAGGGGAAGCAGGAAGCACAAGTTCCGCATCCTGTTCCTTTTCCCTCTGTCATTTAATTGCAGATAGAGAAGTTTGTGTTTCTAGCACTACTAGCATTTAGTTCTCCAAACAATCGGATCTAGTTAGCAGCTTAAGCACTTTACAATAGAAACTTGAGACTAAAATGCTATTAAATAAGAAAAATGAAACCAAAGTTTACTGATCACAATTTTGTTGTTCTTTTTGCTTTAAATCTATTATTGGGATTTCTAACCGGCTGGGGAAGTAGGAAAATGCAGAAAGATAATGTGCCCTGCCACTACCACCACCACTATGGAAAGACGGACATGAGGCCATCCAGGATGCAGGTGTTGTGTCACGATGACAAACCAATCCACCCACTTCCCTTTTGGTTTCTGAGCCTTTGAATTGTGCCTTCAAGCAGACGACTTCTCCCACATTTTCAAGGTTTCCTTTTCAACCCAAAATAGGAAGTTTAGTCTTGTTATTAGTGTGCTTTTTTCTTTTTCTTTTTAAATAGTCAGCAGTAGGAAAGGCTCAGTAGATGTCAACCTAAAGATTTGTGTCGCTTATTTTCTGGACCAGAAGGAAAAGGGGGGGGGGGGAGGAGAACAATAATTGTAAATAACATTGAATTTGAAACAGGGCTGTGACACAACAGCTGAAATTATTTGACAAATGATGGGTGGAGGCTGGGTTTGACCTGTAAAATGGCAGCATCTGGTTTCTAGCTTTTGATGCAGGATACAGATTCTCCTAACGACTACCCCCCCCTTCTCATAGAAAGCATCTCTCTCCCCTCCCTCTCTGCATGTTTTACAGCCACTAAATAAAGTTAAGCAGCATGTTATAGCTCTACTTAATGTGTGTTGACTGGTTCATTTAAGAATGAAGAACGTTTCTGTAGAATTTTTTAAAACCTGGGTACAGTTTAGCCAACTTATAAAGGAGAACTAGATTAGATTCAGATGGCGGATGAGTGAAATTGGTAGAATAATTAAAGATATGCTTATGGTGTTGACCATATATTAAATAACTCATGAAGGAAGAAAAAGAAAGTAGGATTACAGCTGAACTTTGCAAAGACAAAAATAATGACTACAGAAGAGTTAATATTGACAATGAAGAAATCAAAACTTGTTGAAAGATCTTCTATGCATTAGTTCAATCATTCATCCAAGTGGATACTACAACCAAGAAATCTGGAGGAGACTAAGATTTAGAAGGACAGATATGAAGAAAGTACGGTATTTCCCCATTGATAAGACACCCCCATGTATGATACACCCCCTTTCCAACCCAAAACTACAGTTTAGCAAACACATTGCTCTCTCCAGCTTACTTCCGTGAATAAGACGAGCCTCAGCTTTTAGTCTAACAGATGTAGACAAAATATAGTCTTATATATGGAAAAACACTATAGCATAGAACCTCAAGTCTAAGATCCTTTCGGCATAACTTCTTCTTCGTGGACTCTGTGAATCCACACATAGGGTCTTCGTGCGCCTGCGCGCGAGCCTTCGGTCCTTCCAAGCTGAAATGGTAAAAGTCCCTCCCCCTCCAATGCACATGCTCCCTGCCTTTCCTGCCTTGTAGCTCAGTTCCTTTTTGCTGCCGCTGCGATCAGACGTGTCCTTTCTAGCTCCTGCAAATGAAAAGGAAAGTGATATTTAGATTACTTCTTTATTTTATTTTTCTCCTAGTATTTCCCCCCCTCCGTTTTTACTTTAATTTTAGTTTTGTTCGCTCCTATGGACCTCCCGCCCCTAGGGGCGGGCAGGCTCACTGCGGCCCTGCCCCCAGTTTATGGCATCGGCAGCGCTTTTTAAACGGTGCACGGCGTGTCCCAACAAGATCCTGCTAGCGGACGGACACAGCCTCTGTCTATACTGTTTGGGTGAAGCCCACCAAACAGTGAGCTGTCCACAGTGTAAAAAACTGACTAAGCCAGCTTTAAAGCACCATTTGGGCCGCCTCAGAGCATATCTGTGGGAAAAATCCCTGCAGCCAATGGACAATCCCTACACTTCTGAGGCTTTCATGCCTTCAACCTCATCAAAATGTAAGTCCTCGGCTAAACCCACTGAAAAAAGGAAAAAGAAAAAGTTGCCTTCCACTTTGGCATCGTCGGATAGACACCAGGACAGGGATTTGGGGTTGAGCACGCCATTCTCTCCCCGCCCGACAACTCTGACACCGCAACAGCCTGCGCTCACGGCGGCGGAGTCGCTTGACGCCAACAGGTTACTCAGCTTGGCTCAGACTGGCGGCCAGCCCTTGGGTGTCAGGCAAGAGGATAACTGGGTGAACCAATGTCACCCACGATCCGCCTTCAAGCCCCACGATGTCAACAGGCTTGCCGTCAGGCCAGTTGATCCTAGAAACGGACCTCACCACTTTGGGCTATGATCCGCTTGCAAGCCGCCGCCACCCATTCCGCCCCGCTGCGGTTTGATGTAGAGGAGCGAAGCCATTCCGCTCCTACCCGTCAGGCAGGAGAGCACCAGACATCGACTGCTCTGGTGTCAGCCATGGAGGAGCGACGTCATCCCGCTCCCAGACGCCGTGAACAGAGCCACCATGAAAGTACATCTCCACATCGTGGCAGAAAGAGGGTACGGCTGGAATTGCCTGACCGCTCCTCCTCCACCTCATCTTCATCTAGGCATCGGAGATCACGACGCCATAGGGCTAAGCACCATAGACGCCTTAGCTCCTCCACCTCTTCTTCGCCCCCCCAACGCCATGAAGGCAAACACAGGGCAAAGAAGCGACATCGACATATTAGAACGGTGTCATCCTCTTCTGACTCTGAAACATCTTCTGCCACCTCGACGTCACGGTCACAACAACCAAAGCGACGTCGACCAAAACAAAAACAACCGCATGAATGCCCCCTGGTGTCAACAGAACATAATGTTCCTACTATAGACCTGGCTAGCCAAGTCTCGTCTGCCCTTACAGACCAGCCTCAGCAACCTACTGACTTGCAGCCACAACAACCTCAATTGCCAGACTCCCCTGCAACCATGGATCACCCATTAACTGAGGAGTCTGAAATGGAAGCAGATTCTCAGACCTCCCATCGCTCAACAGTATCCAAATCCAGACATTCGGGGGCAGATACTGCGGAAAACCAAACCTCCACACCCACGGAAGATTTTAAGCACTACTCCCAGATGGTACACAAGATTGCCCAGGTTATGGGATTACAAGTACAGCTCCCAACCACCAGTGAATCCTGCAAATTCTTTGGCCACTTGCATAAGTCTAGGCCGCCACCACTGAGAATGGGCTTTATCCCTTCCATGCTAGAAAAAGCCAAGGAAGCCTGGTCCAAGCCATCCTCTAACCCTCTGATCCCAAGGAGGGTGGATAATCTATACAAAACCCATGGAGAAGGTACTGATTTTCTGGCAAAGCATCCTCTACCTAACTCTGTGATCATAGATGCCACGCAGAACAACGGAAAGTCACACTCCAAAACTACCCCGAGCAATAAAGAGGCGCGTAAGTTAGACCTTATCGGTAGAAGCCACTATTCCTTGGCCTCTTTCTCCCTGCGCGCACTCTCTTTGCTATGGAGGCTTATACACGTCACATTCTTCTGACCTTCCCTACCTTCATAGACTTGCTCCTCGATGATCACAAGGCACAGGGTCAAGCCTCTTTCTCTGAAGTGTTATCTCTAGTTGATTATCAGATGATAACTTCACTTCATCTAACAGATGCAGCCTCCAAACAGCTAACAACGGTCATCCATCTTCGACGTCATGCATGGCTTAGAATGGGCAACATTACAGACAATGCTAGAAATCGCATCGAAGATTCCCCCTTCGATGGGGAGGGGCTATTCGCAAGCTCTATGGATGCTTCTCTGGACAATATACAAAAGATGAGGAAAGCAGCTCGCTCCTATACCTACCAAGGCACCTCCTCCCAGTCATCATCCAGGCCTCCTCACCAGCCTTGGAGACAGCAGTACACACCTATCTGCCAGAGGTCTCAAGGGAAATATCGAGCCCCATATCTCTAGCCATCGTACCAGCGCCCCGCACAACAGCCTAGACAACATCAGCAGCAATCTGCCAGGTGCTATGATCGCAAACAGAAGCAGTTATCCTGACCCCCTCCTCCCTGCCATGGACATTCGGCTCAAACCCTTCAGACAGGCATGGCAAAGTCTCACGACCGATGCTTGGGTATTGTCAATTATCGAGAGCGGCTACCGCATATAGTTCCAACACCGACCTCCTCTCTGAAAGGTCATCACAACACCATCTTCTCCAGCTCTCACAGAAGAGGTCTCGGCCTTGATACAAAAAGACGCTATAGAAATCGTACCATCAGGAGATCAGTTAGGGTTTTACTCTCGATACTTTACCATACCCAAAAGGGACGGAGGTCTTCGACCTATTTTAGATCTAAGAAAGTTAAACACCCTCATAAAAACAAAAAAGTTTCGCATGGCAACACTAGACACCATCATTCCCATGCTACAACAGGGAGACTGGTTCATCGTCCTAGATCTCCAGGACACGTACTTTCATATTTCAATCGCCCCCAAGATCGCAAATACCTCCGGTTTCGAATTGGGGGCTTAACTTACCAATTCAAAGCCCTGCCCTTCGGGCTCTGCACCACCCCGGGGGTGTTTACAAAGAGCATGGCACCTGTAGCAGCCTTCCTTCATCTCCAGGGTGTACAACTCTTCCCATACTTGGACGACTGGCTGCTGGTAGCACCTACAAAACAAAAGGCGGACACACACAGAGATCTTACTGTGAGAATACTTACCTCCCTGGGACTCAAACTCAACCTTAAAAAGTCCATCCTGTCCCCTTGCTGCTTGGTACAGTACATAGGAGCCCTACTAGACGCCACATGAGCCAAGGCATTTCTAGCTCCAGACCATGCCAAAAAGATCAAGAAAGCTCTACATCCCTTCAGGCCTCTGACCTGTGTCTCGGCCCAACATGCCCAGCACCTGCTGGGCCTAATGGCATCCACCACGGCTATCCTACCTCACGCCAGGTTACGCATGCATCCACTACAAGCATGGCTTCTAGCTCATTTTCGCCCACACTGAGACCTGCCTCACAAAAGACTTCCAGTCACATCCTCGCTTCCCACCAGCCTCAGATGGTGGAAATCCTCACCCAACCTGCGGGTAGGCAGACCATTCCAGCAATGCTACCCGTCCATCCAGGTTACAACAGATGCGAGTCTGACAGGATGGGGAGCCACCTGCAAACACCTGTCCATTCACCACAGGTGGACTACCAAGGAGAGGTGATATCACATAAATTACCTAGAGCTCTTAGCTATCTTCAAGGCCCTCAGGGCGTTCGAGCTGCTCCTGTCACACCGCATGGTCCAGGTCACCACCGACAACACGACCGCACTTTATTATCTCAACAAGCAGGGTGGCACCCATTCACGATCCCTGCTTCAACTCACCATCAAGCTCTGGCTTTGGTGCATCCACGGACGGATCTACCCGATAGCGGTTCACATATCCTCCGAGAGCAATGTCACGGCGGACGAGCTCAGTCGCCTATGACACAACAACCACGAGTGGACGCTCTCAGACTCAATCTTCTCCCTACTCTGCACCAGATGGGGTACCCCCCACATGGATCTGTTCGCGACTGAACACAACACCAAATGCCACTCCTACTGCTCCAGGGCAGGCTTCGACAAGTATTCCACAGGGGACGCCCTCTCAACTTGATGGCCAAGGGGCCTCCTCTATGATTTTCCCCATATACCGCTCATTCAACGGACCCTCCTAAAAATAAGACACCAGAGGGCCAGGATCATCCTGCTGGCACCATGGTGGCCCAGACAGCCATGGTTTCCTGCCCTACGAGCAATGACTCGAGATCTCCTTCGCCTACCACTGAAGCCGGACCTTCTCACGCAGAACCAGGGCCAGGTTGGACACCCAGACCTCTTAACTCTTCACCTGACGGCTTGGTACATCAACTTACAGTAGATGATGTTCTGGCTAGTTCCAGGAAACGTTCCACTACCATTCTGTACGCCCACAAATGGGCTTCCTTTGTCCACTTTGCTCGATGTCATTCACGACCCTACCAGCCTACTGACATAACAGTAGTCCTGGACTATCTTCTCCTCCTTTTCAATAGAGGCCTATCTATATCTACTCTACGGGTCTACATGGTAGCCATAGTGGAGCATCAACCAGCGGACTCCGAAGCGGCCTCCCTCTTCAAACATACTAGGCTTAAGCAGTTCTTGAAAGGCCTGGCTAATATCCGTCCATGCAATAGGGGACCAACGCCACAATGGTTGCTGTCCATAGTACTCAACTCACTCACTAGGCCATCTTTTGAGCCGATGGCCACTACCCCCCTTTATCTCCTTGCCCTGAAGACAGCTTTCTTGGTAGCAATAACATCTGCTAGAAGAGCATCAGAGGTTGCAGCGCTCCGAGTGGACCCACCCTTTCTTAAATTCCATCATGACAGGGTGGAGCTACACACCGACATTTCTTTCCTTCCAAAAGTAGTCTCACCCTTTCATGTTTCCCAACAGCTCATCCTCCCAACCTTCTTCCCGAATCCCACTACTCACCTGGAGAGGTGAATGCACTCCCTCGACGTCAAGTGGGCGCTCCTCTTCTATACAGCCTGGACAGCACCTGTAAGAAAGACATACAGACTTTTCGTTAGAACCTCTGAACCGTCCAAGGGATGTCAGGTCTCACCACAATCCATCTCCAGATGGATTGTCACAACAATCAAAATGGCATATGATCTTGTGCATGCCCCTCTCCCATCTACTCCTAAAGCACACTCTACAAGAGCAGTATCCTCCTCTACGGCCTTCCTTAAAGGGGTTCCCTTGGAGGAGATCTGCAGAGCAGCAACCTGGTCTTGTCCATCTACATTCCTCAAACACTACAAGATGGACGTCCGAACCAGACAACAAGCTGCTTTTGGGAGAGCTGTTTTAATGGCTACAACGCCATGACTACCCTCCACCAGTAAGTCAGCTTGCTAGTCACCCTATGTGTGGATTCACAGAGTCCACGAAGAAGAACTGCAGGTTACTCACCTGTAAATTGAGTTCTTTGAGTGGACATCTGTGAATACACACCTCCCGCCCTCCTCCCCTCTCTCCGTCATGGCCATATTAGCTTTTATGTGGTCAGCAGCGGACTTGAGGGGAACTGAGCTACAAGTTGGGAAAGGCGGGGAGCATGCACAGTGGAGGGGGAGGGACTGTTACCATTTCAGCTTGGAAGGACCGAAGGCTCGCGTGCAGGCGCACAAAGACCCTATGTGTGTATTCACAGATGTCCACTCGAAGAACTCAATTTACAGGTGAGTAACCTGCAGTTATGCTGAGTAAAGCCGATGACATAATGAGCAGTGGGGATGTGGTGGAAATTAAACATTTCTGACTTTTGTCCCAAAGTTCACCCATTTTCACAATGATTCCAAGTAGGCTAAACCAATTTAAATGGGGGCTTCTAAACTGATGAATGAGAATTTTTGCCAGGCCAAAAACAGATAATATAAAGCCTGGCATTGACTCTGCTAATACATACATGACTCTAGCAGTAAAGACGGGCAGGCAGAGCGATGTGCTGCTAAGAGATCTGCTTTTATGCCCAACTGTCCTCCGTGCTTCTTTCGAGGCCATCCAGTGAGGAAGGACGTGCACATTTACATTCAGCTCCTGACCCAAATGCCCAACTGCTAGGGAGGGAAGGAACTCAGGACAATTACACTCCTCCGTCTGACTGGCTTTTACTGAAATCATTCAGACAAGGAAAATAGCATTACATTGATTCCCTAAGGTATAATTTAGGCATGAGATGTTTACAATTAGGCTTCATTTACATTAGTACAGAGGGAGGAAATATGGGTTTCTGTGGGATCTTTCAATTGGTGGGTAATTTGCCAGTCTAAACACTCTTGTTTACTTACATTGTTGCACTTAAGCAAATGATGGTCCAGATTCTGCATGTGAGGGTAAGCATGAACAATCCCTCTTCACATTTGGGGGAAGGGAAGGAAGAAGTCTGTTTATTACAGAAAGCATGGGAGTATACGTTACAATGGACTGTTTACAGACCTACACGTTGGGTGGGTAAAAAAGGAAGAAGGCTCCCACAGAAAGGAGCTGCTGTTCCCAAGCCAGGATCCACCTCAAATTAACAGTGGCTTCCCTGGAGCCTCCAACCTCCTCCTAATCTTACCAACCACTGCCAAACAAAACAAAACAAAACATCATCATCATCATCATCATCAACAACAACAACAACAACAACCACATTTTGAAAAATTAATGTTAGTTCTCCTCACACGCCAGTCCCTAAGCATTTCCCATGATGCCACAAACATGTATTGCACCAGTTACTACTACTTGCAGAACTTTTTTAGCCAAACACGAGGGCAGCACATCACTGGCCATTAATAAAATATTTTGATTAAGAACTGAGAAAGTTTGGGCTATCTCTTCACCAGGGAGAGTAGGATTTGATCTCTTTGTCAGTATTACTACAGAGCCAAAGTGTTTCCATTGCCCTTTGGCCTATGCAGACACATATGCCTTTAGTGTTTTTTTGCAGCCTCACGTGCTTCCTTTAGTACGTTTGGCTGGGAAGGACCCTTATGGGCTGGGGTAGCTATCAATCTATCTACTAACCAATAATTACTCCTCTGCTTCAGTGTTCAAAGAGAACCCCATCTTTCTGCTCTGTTTTACTTTCCCTCCCTGTTATCTGTTGGCAGTTAGTAGGTTGCTGAGGTCTGTTTCTGAAAGCTGCAGTGTTAGTCAATTTGCTGTTTGATCTGTTCAACTGCAAGTGAAGGAAGAGAAACTTTTTATTCTTTCTCTTACTAATGTCTCAGAGTGAATGACTGAGACTGTTAAGTGCCACTAAATGAGAAGAGGGATGGTGTCCTGTGGGGAAGTTAAATCTGTTCTGCTCTGTGGATCCCTGGACGACTGGATCACAGCTAGAGGAATTTAACCAGAAATTCAAACCTCTGTCTGCAACATACTGTGTATACCACAATGAATAATTTCCTACATGTGTTTTCATTTTAAATACATCCTGAGCCCTCCATTTCAAAGAAGAAGAAGATCCACTCCTGGTTCCTGCACAGGAGATTTAGGGGGTCCATTAGGGCTATCCCATTACCCAGCTACCCTCAAAGGAAGCCAGAAGGGCCCCATGGCATTTTCTGTTTCAGTTTTTCCCCCTGGGGTTGGTGTAACCCACAAAAGGGTTGGGGTGGCAAATATTTCACCCCAAAGCTTGCTAAGGTTGTATACCCAGGTGTAAATCTCTCAAACAGCACAAGTTTTATACGTACCTTCAGTTTTCTAACTGTTTACAATCCTATGTAAGTTAAAAGGAAGAGCCACAGAGTGTGTACACAGGCTTATTCCAAACTTACCATGCATAGCATGGCAACATTAATTAACCTTAGCTCAGGCGAGTGTTGAATGCAAACTGTGCTCTGTAAATTAGCAAGGCGTGAAAGGACATAATAGATTCAAGGTTTGTTCTCTCTTTCTCCCCAGGACCAGTCCTAGGGTGTAAGCGGAATAGTGTCTTGAAGACATCTGAGAAAGACCTGACTAACTATCACAGACACATATGAGAAGGGAGGTCAAAATATTGACAGATGAAAATGGACAGATAGATTTGCCAGTGGGTAGAGTTAGTTGGCACTAGTGGAGGTGAGACAAAGGTACTGTTGGGGTCAATTGAGGGGAACAAAAGACTCTGCAATTGCTGAAGAAAGTTAACATGAGCAGAGGAAATCATTCTGAACTGAAATAGGGGAAGACAGTAACACAGTGGAAACCCACCAAGATGGTGGTTAGAGAGAAACCTGTTCGGTATCTAACGCTGTTGCAGGCACAGCGAAGGCAGGGCAAATCCTGTAGCCAAAAAGAAATAAACAACAGAACATGGTGATCCTGGGAACCTGAGAAGATAAAGGTAGGGATAATTTGGGGTTGATCCTGACTCTCCACTGTGGTGTTGACAGCTTGCAGTTTAATTAATCTGAAGGTTGAATTAAAGAGAGAAAGGTAGAATTTATTTAAGGCTGCATGCCTAGATGCCCTAAGCACATCCAATCTCGTCTGATTTCGGAAGCTAAGCAGGGTCGGCCCTGGTTAGTACTTGGATGGGAGACCACCAGGGAATACCAGGTGCTGTAGGCCCCTGGAGTAGGAACTGACAAGCCACACAGACACAGACACAGACACAGACACAGACACACACACACACACACACACACACACACACACACACACACAGGACTGCAACGCACACCAGCATTCTAGCCTCGCCTGTAAAATCATTCTTTAAAGTGTAGTATTTTATTTTTGGAATTTCTTGCTACATGATTTCCATTTTCTGTGCACATAACTTAAATGCAGTTGCGCTTAAGAGAGACCAAGAATCCATAAAATTCCCTGAGAGGCCACTGCCAAGAGAGGGGTTGAGAAGCATTCCCAATAAAATAAAATGACCAAAGTCTCTTTGGTTTATTAAAAAAAAACATTTATTCAGATATTCAGGCTCCCTTGATTCAGATTCCCACTCTCAAACTGGAGGGTCGAGAGTTAGGGCAAGAAAGCATGGGGAGGTTACGGCTTTATGCGAGCATGTGCATTAGTCATGCTGGCCACACATCCCAAGGAAATATGTCAACGGACAAACACTGGCTCTTTAGCTTACAAATGGAGATGTGCACTGTTCCCTAGAGTAGGAAACAACATAACAGTCAGGGGAAAGCCTTACTTTTATTTGTACTTCTAGGAAAGAATGGGAAATGATGTTGCACTAAAGAGCGTAATAAGGACCAAGATCCTGGTCAGTATTTACACATGTGGAACTCCAACTGTGAAAAGTGCTATACTAATCTGATGGCATCACAGGATCAAGCACATGACTGTGCAGAACTGGCCCCTTGTCAGATCACCACAGTCATTTCTGCAGTTGGAGAGCCATGCGTATAACCAGGGTATTAGCCAATGCATCCCCCTATGTTATTTGAATACAAAACCACGTTGGACATTTTATTCCATGTGTGTGATGTGTAGGTATGTGGTTTAGGATTGGGGTGGAAAGTGGGAGGCCCATTAGCCTTGGGTCTGCCACAGACTTGAACTCGTAGTTACTCTACTACAGTCCTTTTCCTCACGCCCTCTGGCTGCAACACAGAGTGATCTGTGCAGACAAAGCATGTGCTCTTCCCTGTAGCTCTGGAGAGGGGAACATCAGCTGCGGTGACACACAAGGGCTGAAATCCTATTGCATTGTTCTGCAAAAGGAGTAACTTTTGTGACTCAGCATGCAAGGGACCATGGCCACGGCTCATGTGATCCCTTAACACAGCAATTTACGCCAAACGTTCCATGTTTTACATAACCGCACAAGAGGATTTCAGTTTGTGGAAGTGATAGCACCAGGATTAAACTGAATAGGAGGAAAACTGACCCAGGTGTGTAAATAAATGGAAAACCCTGTTGTTCCTGGTCACGAGGTGGGAGGGGTGCCAATGTGCATATAGTAGGCCTTCCTTTTACAGACTCCCGATCCACCCCATGTTCAGGTGGTAGGAGCTAAAAGCAAAAAGCAAAGTGTTTGGCTTATATACCTCTCCATAATGCTTCAGGCATCTTCTGGGTGGGTACTCATTTTACCAACCTCAGAAGGATAGACGGTTGAGTCAACCATGAACCGGCTACCTGGGATTGAACCCCAGGTTGTGAGCATAGTTTTAGCTGCAGTACAAGCATTTAACCACTGCCCCATGAGCTAGTGCCAGAAAGCTGAGGCAGAGCCTGCTGGAATTGCCTTGCCCAATCATTTCATTACAGTCATGTGGAGAAGAGCATCTCAACAAGGTTTCTATATCTCCCAAGTCTTTCAACTGCATTTCATATAACATCTCCCAAGTACATATGTATTTCAGATCCCCATGCCTGCAGATGAATTGCTGACTCCAGGGAACATCTGTGTGATCTGATCTCGAGTTACTTTAGGCAAAAGACTCATCCACAACACTAAGCAAACTCCTTCCCATTTTGTAGTGGCTAACACACATGCAAATGCCTCCACATATTTTAGAACAGAAGGACATTTATTTACAACCACCACCTTCTGTTAAAGTCATGACAGACTTCTTAGCTTTGGATTCTGCTTCTGTTTTGAACATTAATGACTAATGTTTCTGTCATGCCAGACAATGTACATAGAAAGGAGTGAGTGTCGTCAGAGGTTATCCTGTAACAACACACACGTTTATGTGACTGGCTGTGTGGAGATACAGTGACATTGGGGAGTATTTTCCCCCATACCTCCATGATCCATCTTAAGAAATTGTCTGCTTGAGGCGGACCAAAATAATGTCCCCAACCCAAGAACTTACTTACAATGAAAAATTAGTCAGTGGCCTGAGGTCAGATCCCAAAGGACAACTGTCAGCATCACACAGGCCTGTACAGCTGGCGTAAATTAGAACTGCTGCATGTGGAACACAAACTCCATAAGGTGTCAACAGTTTCAAAGCCCTGAGTCTGACCTAATGTGTCCCCAAAATCTTACCTCTCATGATGGGCTTCGCATTCTGTCTCCAAAGACATTCTTGTATAATCTTGGTCTGGGTCCAGTTTCAATTTACTGAGACTCCAGGGCTTCCTTCCTTCAAAGTATTTCTGAATAATTTACAATACTATTCCAACCATGGTCTCTTTCTAGACATTGCAATCTGAGTCAGCCTTTGTTAGATTCCTTGTTTGCTCTGTCATTGTCTACCACATCGACGGACTGCTTTTATGCAATATTATGGTTGGTCAGGCCAATGACGTAGAGCCTCGGGCCACCTTTATAGGCAACAGTAGAGGCACTTGAGGACAGGGGTTTGAACCTTATTGCTCATCCAACCTGTCTTCTCTTTCTGCCACTTTCTGTCCTATCTTGATTATGCCAAATAATGGGACAATTTCTTGGACTGATAGCAGAAAGAGTGAGGACAATTTTGCTGGCATAACTCTCTATAAGTTGGGTGTGTGACTTGTCATTTGCTGAGGACTGAGTTGAACAACTTGGTCCCTTGGGAGTGTAGTTCAGAAGATCACTTCTCAAAAGCACCAGAAAATGGAGAAAGATCGCCCCCTCCAAGAGTTGAGGAATTAGCTCTGTTAGAGGAACTAAGGATGTCGACAAAGTTTATGTTTCAATCCTGCCTGATGTCTTTGACATAGTTGAAAATCTGTGCAGCTTGAATAAATTAGATATTGTAAGTGGTATCAACATGCTTATCTGGGGTCAACTGAAAGAACTGAGCGATTTATTAAATTCTAGGAAGTTACTGAATTTTATCTGAACATATATATTTTTAAAAAGCTCTGATCTCTGTTCATGTGTTGTGTGTGTGTTGTGTCATTACAGTCATGACCGACTCTTTGTGACCCCATGTCCATGGAGTTTTCTTGGCAGGAATACTGGAGTGGTCTACTTTGTACTACTTTAAGTACTTAATTAAAACTTGGTTTTGTGTTGTATTGAAGAACACCTTTGGACAAATGTGATTTGTCATTTTTGCATTTTTACCTTTTAACTGCTTTCCTATTATTGGTGCTGCTCATTATTTTGTTTCTTGGTTGTTGTTGTTTTTGATTGCTGCTTTTTTAAGTTTATGTTTTAAATGGAGGTGGTTCACCATCTTGTGTGGTCTGTTCTGGAGTTTAGTGGGCAGAAAGAGTGTATTGATAAATACAAATGGGAAATGTGTGTAAGTTCAAACAATCCTTTCTGTCTCTTGCCCCACCTAACTATTGATCACTACTGTAGTAGCATTTCCATAAAACACATCTTAAACAAAAAAGGAAAAAGAACAGCCTAGAAATGCAAGTCTCACACAAAAGAAAAGTCCTATGATCTTTCTGGAATAGGCTGAGGTGAATGGAAAGACCTGTGAGATTTCAGGATTGAGAAGCAATCTTTGACAATACTGCTTTGGTATTCTCCTGTCTGTGAAGATTCTCAGTCATCCAGGTGATGTTATCTGGAGGTTGAGTCATGGCAACTGGACTTCTTTTCTTTTGAGATCAAAACATTTAGCTACTCATCCAAGCAGCTTCATCATTCTCCTGTTTCTGCTGTTTAGTAAAAAGGTAAAGATTTCCCCCCGCACATGCATGCTAGTCGTGTCGGACTCTAGGGGCAGTGCTCATCTCCGTATTCAAGCCGAAGAGCCAGTGTTGTGCAAGTCCATGGCCACGTGGCCGGCGTGGCTGCAAGGAAGCTCTGTTTTACCTTCCCGCTTTTTATGGTGGTACCTATTTATCTACTTGCATTGACATGCTTTCGAACTGCTAGGTTGGCAGGAGCTGGGGTTATCAGCAGAAGCTCGCTCCACTGCGTGGCACCCGGGATTCGAACCACCGAGCTGCCGACTTTGCAGCTGACAGTTTTCGGAAGCATTAGTCCACTGAACCACCACACCTTCTATTTGGTAGGGATCACGTCTAAAGACAGAGAGGTGTCAGATTTTCTCCCCATGGAAATAATGCCTTTTGAGGAGGGGCTTTCATCAGAATCATAATATGAGAGGGAAAAGCTAACCCTCCCTCCACCACTGAAACCTTGATCAGTCCGCCAGGCTTTTAAACACAATTTCCTGAGCAGCTAAAAGATTCCCAGAAATGATCAGTTTCCCCCCAGCACAATATTACCTTATCTAAATTTGCGTTCTCTTTATTGGTAGTTGAAACCACTGCAGTCATGAAGGAGGCATTAGCATCATTTATTATAACAAATGGTTATTAATCTTTGTTAATTAAACAGCAGGTTCAGGTACAAAACTTCACTGTTTTGATTCTCTCTTTCGCCACTATCAAATCCAAAAGGCCAAGCAGGCAGGCACCTTTCAGAAGAGATGTCATCTATTTTCTTTATGCCACTTGGGGCAACGATGAAAAATGGAGCAAAAGATAAGCTTGATCTTGGCACGCAGCCACTTCAGAAAACCCTTGGATGTTTATTGCTCTGTCTGCTGAAAGATCCTTACAGCCACTTCATAAAACCATGGCAATGAAAATACTTGTATTGACAGAGGCCTCTTGGGTTTTGCCTCGAGTTCTGTATTGCTCCCTTGCTTGCCACCATGGATCTCGGAGCTGAGGGAAGCGCAATTGTAAACATGTGGCCATCAATGAAACCTGCAATCATACATCTAACTCTCTGCTTCTCCATAGTCTGTGGCTGATGATGACACACACACACACCATACCACTGGAGGCCAGGAGGAAAGAGACAGAAACACAGCACATCATTGGGACATTACAGTGTTAAGTAAAGGGAAGGGGGGCTCGAAGGGTGTTTGCCAAGCTGTCTCCCACATGTCTAGCTTGACCTCCAGTTTGTAGGCAAGATAGCTGCATAGAGTAACTGGAGACTGGAGCTGGAGCTGTGAAAAAGTGAAATTATAGATGGCAGTTCCTAATCTGTAACCTATCGGGCAAGGGGAAGGGGAAGGGAAAGAAGGAGGGACATGGAATCCATGACTAACACAGTTCCGCTTATTCTGCTTTATTAAAATACACGATCAGCCTCTCTCACTGCCTAGCTTTAGGGAAGGCAGTGCTGATGTGAGGTTAACTAATATAACACATATATAAACTAATTTAAAATGTGGGAAGAAATCTGAACACTTAAAAATGTATCAAAATAATAAATAATATTGAACACAAATTAGATTAATTCAGAATTTCTGTTGGTTTAAACCTATAAGGAAGCACTTGGTCCCATTTGTCTATGAAAATGTTTTATTCCATATAAGCCCTGACCTGCAAACAGAGGTCATTTGCAAATGATCTGCTTTAATGCCCACCCATGTCAGAATCTGGGAATATGAACCTGCTGTATAGTGTGATCTGTTATATAGTGGTATCCTCATTTCAAAATGTTCATTCTAAATCTGTCTGCCTAGTCAGGTGAGCTGGCAAACATTACCTAGAAGTTGCTGGATAGTTTTGTTGTAGATCCTCCTCTGTCACAGCCACTGTAGGCGGGGTGGTGGGTGGGCAGGGTGGTGGTGGTGGTGGCAGTTGGGGGGCAGGATGGGGGAGGGTGGGGCAGGGGGCGGGGTGGTGGGGCGGTGGGGCGATGGGTGGGCAGGGTGGTGGCGGGCGGGTGGCGGGGGATGGCGATAGGCTGGGGGGTGGTGGGTGGGGGCAGCGGGCGGCAGGCAGAGATGGGCGGATGGCGACGGGCAGCTGGCAGGTGGTGGGGGGACAGACGACGGTGGCCAGCGGCAGGGGGCGGCGGCAGGCTGTCCAGCGCCCTCTCTCTATTTTGGCACCCTAGGCAACTGCCTAGTTCACCTTAATGGAAGCGCTGGCCCTGCTTGCACCACTAGTCTGATACAAACATACTATAGGCAGGATCATTATAGATGAGGTATAGGCCACATTAATTGTAGTACTTTTACCAGGAGAGGGAGAAGGGCCAGGGTGACAGTTTTCAGAAGCATCCATGTGATTCCCATAACTAACATTGACCTTTGGTCCACCTTTTGATGCTTCAGAATTTTGGCTAGCATTAAAAAAATGAAACATCTGGATGGTTTCTCAAGCAAGGCTCTTGTCACAAGTAGCATAGAATATCTGCACAATAAAAAACGATTTAATCCTTTCAAAATCCCAAGCCAACCACAGTTTACTTCCTGTTTTCCTAGCAATGGGACTCAATAATCAGAGCTACCAACCTACCCTAATCCAAAATGTTTACCCAGAACACGATCCCACTGAGTTCAGTGGAGCTGCTTCCAAGTATTTTGGAGAAATGTACTGTAGTTATCTGGATGTCCTGCAGCAAAACATAAGTGGTCTTGTAGTGTTTTGAAAATGAACGAATTTTATTTGGTGTAAATCTTCATAAGTTGTGCCACCCAACCTTCCTGGACTGTTGCTAAAGAAATGGACTCCAGCCCACAAAAATCAATATTGATACTGTACATTGATTTGAAGGTACCACCAAGATCCTGGTTTTTATGTTCAAATAAGTGTGCTTCACAATGGGGCTTGGATGATACTTAGGCCGCGGTCACACCAGCATTCTCTGCGTACATAAATTTCCTGTGTATTTTTTTTCAGGTGGTCACGTGGTTTTTAATGTGCAGTTAGTGTCCTCTCTTCTGTGTCGTATTTTCCTATTCTGGTTCCATCTCTACCTGTCTACTTTGCATTTTCCCTTCTTTCCGGCTCTACTTTCCAAGCCTCTGTGGTGCTTAAGTTGTCAACAAAGGGGAACGACTGATTTTACTGTGTATTTTCTGTGTCCTGTCATGGTTACAGAAGCAAATAAGTAAGCATTTTCGAGCGAAGTTTCTAAATCCAGCCCCTGGCGGTGGTTACTGAAACTTCGCTGAAACTGCTGTTCCAGGGGCGTGGTCGGCTGGGACCAGAATTTACTTCTCTTCGTGGTTTTAATGCGCAGTTAGCCGAAGGGAAACTACAGAGAAAATGCAGGTATGACCACGGCCTTACTGGCCCCCCTCTGCCCATGCTTCTTCTTTGGAATTGAATCCCCCTATTTTCAGTGGGACTGGCAAACTATATCACAGCCATCAAGCAGCAACTCTTTGGTTGTTGACCGAGTTCAACGGGCAGACAGATCACTTGGCAAAATGTCAGAGTCTGTGACTGATAACACCCAGTCTTTTTAGAATTCGGATGTGACTCAGCGCCATGGGACTTCCTTTGAGAATAAGAGAGGCAAAGCAAGAGAATCTGGGTTGCATGAGCTACTTTTGCAGCTGCTCCTAAAAAGCCTCCTGTGACAATCTTAACAATACAGTTCAGAAATCATACTTTAAGGTCATATTGTGGAGACTTCTTTTTTTAAAACAACAAAACATTTTAAAGCTCACCTTATTTTTTTAAAATATATATATATGATTTTGTAAAATTAAGCTTGGTTGTGCTGGTGTTCCTTTTATTGCTGCACATGTATTTAATACATTTGTTTGTGAATAAAGAAAGACAGGGTTGCAATGTTTAATTGGTTGAATTGTTAGTTAAAAGTCATTAGCTAGAGCTTCCGTTGATGATGCTGAGGGATGCAGGTTTAAAGGGAAAGCTGACTGTCATGGGTACACGTTTATTTCTGAAAAGCTATTTTGGCTCTCATTTCATATCAGGGAATGAAACAGTAAGCATGGGTGACGGATTCTAATAATGGGGCAGTTGATTGTTAAATTGAAGTTATCTTGTGTTTCCTTCAGCCTCTCAAAAGGGCAGTAGATGATTTATATACGAGAGATGTATTAATGGAGTGACAGCTACAAGAGAAAAAGAAACAAATGCAAGGCATTTGCAGACACACACATCGTGACAGCGATATAGAGATGTAAGTCATTATATTTAAATAATGAATATACCCCTTTTAAGATCTATGACTACAAAAAAGGTAATGTTCTGTCACTCATCTACAGAGATGAATTAGGGTAGATGACAAGAAAAGCATGCAGAGTGCTAGAAAATTTAAAGATATAAAGAGGGCATGTGAGCAGAAATTGGAAAATGTTTAATCATGCTTTGAACAGGAATGAGAAGGCGGTGGTGATAAGAATTCACTGATCCGTATTTACTGTGTTCAAGCTTTTAAAAAATTAAGCGTCTTTCAAGAACTATGTAGAATTTCATTCATTTGGGGTTAAAATATACAATTTTAGATAGATATATAGGTGTTTTTTTTTAAGTGCTGAAGTTCCATAGATCCATGGATCACTACAGGAACACATGCTTTGGACTCCAAATGTCCCAGGTAAATGCTGGGGATCACTTCAATTAGCAAGTAGTAGGGCAATAGCTGTAGTTTTATATTTTGCTAATGTTAATATTACTGCCAACTCCAAGTTTTTCTACTCCAGTGTCTAATGAGCTGCCCGGGGGGGGGGGGGAGCGACCTGATTGCTCTGCGCAGCCCTCCCTGGCCACTCCGAAGCCTTTTGGAGCTGCCGGGGGGGGGGGCGGAGAGCGACCTGATTGCCCTGCGCAGCCCTCCCCAGCTGCTCCAAAGCCTTTCGGAGGTGTGTGTGGGGCAACGGAGAGCGACGCGTTCGCTCCGCATAACCCCCCGCGGCTTCTTGGACGTGCGGGGGGGGGCTGTGGAGCAACCAGACCGCCCCCGCCCCCACCCACGGTGCAGGTACTGCGATCCCGCGATGTAGCAGGACCGTGGGACCTGAACCGCGAAATGGCGGGGGGTCACTGTATACAGCAAATATACAGCATAACACCAAGCAATAACATATATACAAATCAACAGAGTGTGGGGTACTGTTTCTCACCATAAACAGTCCCAATTGACCATTATTACAGCCAGTTCTTTTATACACATTTAGACCTCATCAGACATGATTTTAACCAATCACATTCTGACACACAATGATGTCATTAACTATTCCACCTGTGCTAAATCACTTAACCTGCTAGTGATTTCTAATTCCTTGCACTTGTGGCTAACATCATGACACTGCATTTTTGACTGACTCCATTTTACAAATTCTTTGTTTCAATCTGTTAAATATACATTACATATATTTTGTCAATTCTACAAATTATGACAGACACCACTTCTGAGGCCTCCGACAGGCCTGGGAAGCCCATCAGAGGCCTGTTTGGGGCAGCGCCAGGCCTGGGGTAAATGCAGAAGGCCTCAAACAGGCCCACGCAGTTTACCCCAAGGGGCCTTGCCTTCAAATACTGCGGTGCTGTGATATACCGGGACCGCAGTATATGAACCATGAAATGGCGGGGGACCATTGTAGAATCTAGAACTCCATTTCCCCTTCCTAGCTACTTGACTTCATGAACTGTGCTATAATCTCTGACCAAGTGCTGGAGTTTCTGCTTGAAATCCAGATTACATGCCATTTTTGACCAATGAAGAGTTGTGGAGAAGACAAATTATTTGCAATTAGAGATGAAAACTTACCAAGCTTCAGTGCAGTTTGGCAGATTGGGCCTATAAGTGTTGCATGGGCATCCTGGATTCCATGCCCCAGCTCCATCCATGGGTGCCCACTCAGAGGTGGAAGTGGGCCAGGGATGCCCATGGTACTGCTTCTGACAGGGTGCCAAATCACAGTAAGTGCCCATCTCAATTTGTATTTTTAAAATGATAAAATAAAGGCATTTGCCTAACCTTGAGCTTTGCTTTGCAAATGCCACATTTTTTGTTCACTTCTTCACTTTGTTTAAAATATTTTGACCCCACTTTTTCTTGCAGTATTGAAAGACAATCGGCTTAGCATCCCCACTCAGTCAAGCAGTAACTGAAGGAAAGCTTCAGGTGAAGACCTGAAGAGAAAGGTCTTCTTCACCTATCCTGATGATCTCTTCACTCAAGGAGGCTCATCAAGGGATATGTGGTTCTTGAGACAGCTTGGACTCGAGCTGTTTAAGGCTTTATAGGTTAGAACCAGCACTTTAAATTTACCTGGAAATGGACAAGCAGCCAGTGATGATGTCTGTGGTGAGCCCCTGTTTGCTGCTATGTTTTGGACTTGCTGAAGTTTCCTAATACTGTCCAGGGGAAGCCACATGTACAGCGTGTTACAGTAATCAAGCTGTGATGAAACTAAACCATGTACTACTGTGGCCAGATGAGGCTTCTCAAGAAAAGGGTGCAGTTGGTCCACTAATTTTACCCCACCTTCAGTTGTGATCTTTGAATTTGTAAAAACATAAGTTGCACTCCACCAAGTTCCATTTGTGATCAACCCGGAAAGGTGGCCAGATGTTTGATGTGCACATTGAGGCATTTAGCTTTGAAGAAATCACACAGCTGAAGGGGGAAAAAGGAACTGTCTGAAGGGATGTCAATTTTTCCTAATGTCTTATTTAAGCCTAAGTGCTAACACAAAATCATAGAATCATGAAGTTGGAAAGGGCTTATAAGAGGAAACTAAATCAAAGGATACTGGGAAGGTAAATTTCTCTTGAATGTCTCCAGTACTGGAGCACTCACCACCTCCTGAGGTAACTGGTTCCATTGCCTTAGTGCTCTAACAGTTGGAAAGTTCTTCCTGATATTCAGTCGAAAGCCGGGTTATTGCAACTTGAGCCCATTGTTGGGTGTCCTGCACTCTGGACAGATCGAGAACAGATCCTGCCCCTCCTCTGTATAACCATCTTTCTGTTTACTCCATCGCAGTGCTCATGTTCCGTACTGGCAAGGGCTGATGCTGAGAACATTGTTTTGATTTACCTGTATAAACTTTTTACTTGACCCCCTACATGTCTAATCTATGGACATACTACTCATTTAATTAATTATAACAATTAAGTAAAACTATGTATTCAATTGGTCATACTTCTGCTTCCATCTTAAAAAAAAAATCACAAGGAGGCCACTGGGACACTGAATTCAGAATTTAAACATTTACCAAATCCAAAGGAGAGGAAAGATGGATTTAATTAAAGAGTGGCCTTAAGCCAAAGGAGCTGAATAGGGATTGGTTCGCAGAAGAGGGAAACAAACTGGAGTATTTCCCAGACATCTTATTCCAGCTGGGAAAGAAAGAAAGCGTGGAAGAAAGAGAGAAAAGAGAGATACGGAGCAACAAAAGACAGGCCCGAGATAAGGAGCATTATCTAGCGAGACTGATTTGATACATTTGCATGATACAGAGCATTAGAGCCAACGGGAAGGAATAATGGAGCCAGATGACCCGGCTTGTGGGGTAACAGATTTTAAATTAAGGTGAAGAAAACAGCCATCCATGTTCTTGCTTTAGAAACACAATCATGGAGCTCAACATTAGGTCCCACTGTGTCCAGGGGGTGTTTGTTCTTGGGCAACTTTAGTACTTTATGGCATGCATCGCCCTGCATGCTCCTGTGGCACCCCCACCCCCACCCCCGTGTAACATATTTGTTTGACTAGCAAGTATAATCCCTTTAGAAATATTTGTCAGGGAATAGATAGTGAGGGGCACAGGATTAATGACTTGGAAAACGCAGGATTTGTTCCTTGTTCGACCACTGAGACTTCTAGAGCTTTGCTGCGACAATGTAATCAGCGAAAAAATAAAGAAAACCACTGTTTTATTCTTCAGATAAACATCGCCATTGCAAACTGAAGCTGTCCTATCCTGGGCACATGGTGAGGAGGCCGGATTTTCAGGAAAAGACAGAAATCCTGGGAAGGGGTAAGAAAAGAGGAAGGTTAAATGTGAGATCGACTGACTGTGGGTATTTGTACACGACCCCTAAACTCTGCCGCAAATGGCTCCCAGCTCCGGAGCTTAAAATTGTTTCCCCACCAGCTCTGGAGTTTACAGATAATTAAGTGCGACCACGCCCACCTAAGTGCGTCCCAGCGCACTTTTCAGGTACCTGCTCTCTGGAGGTGAAAATTCCTGATGCGGATATAACATAGTGACTGCCGGGCTCTCCTTGCTTCTGTTTGTTCTTTTTTTGCCCCCTGCCCCTTTAAGAGATCTGAATGCAGTGCCGGGATGGCAGCGGCATTCTTTTCTTCCTTTTTTTCTCCCTCCCCTCACGCAGCCAGCAGCCAGGAGTGCGGAGGGGGTGGGAACGCAGGAACAGCGACAAACCCCTAAGATCTCTGGTCCGAATTTAAGTGGCCAGCAGATCTTAGGGGTCGTGTGAAAAGGCTCTGTAACAATAGTAACAACACAGCAGGAGAAACATTTTTGATGGCTCTGCCGAGTCGAGATGTTTCCTTTATCCAACCTAGCTGGCGGGATAACTCAGTGAGTTGGAGTACAGAGTCAGAGATCGGGAGCTGATTCTCTAGTGCAGTGATGTTGAACCTTTTAGAGACCAAGTGCCCAAACTGTGATTCAATACTCACTAATTATTCGCAAAGTGCCAATACAGCAATTTTACCTGAATCCAGGTGGCTGTGAAGGGGCGATGTCGGGCGCCCACAGGAAAGGCTCTGAGTGCCACCTTTGCATTGGCACCCGTGCCATAGGTTCACCAACACTGCTCTAGTGTGCCTCCGAGGAGAAATGCCAGGCTGTGTGGCCTTGGTAAAGCTCCACACTTCCAGATTATCCCCATAAGGAATGAATGAGAAGCTACTTCTCAAAAATTGGTAGCGAGGAAGCCCTGGCCAAGCCTGCCATTAAACGAAATCACCTTTGTACCAGGCAGGTATCATTAATAGAGTATTTAGGGTTGCTTTGAAGAACATGGAATGAAAATTTCTCCCCGTTGATGCCAAAAGGGCACCTGTGCTCTTGGCATGTAGATAAAGATTTCTGCCTTTAAATAGGCTTTTCGGGGAGTGTATGCCCCGATCAGTTATAGCGGGGTTTTTTTTTGTTTGTTTATTGGTAGAAAATTGAATTATTTTTTCAGGAAAGGTGTGCATGGGAAAGCTGCACTTTATGAGGGTCCTGATTTTTTGTGGATGCTTACATATTTACCATACTGTATGTGACAGATGCCCTCTTCACTCCAGAATTTGACTTTTAAAAAGTCCAAGGAAGAAAATGAGCTCTGAAGAGGAAAAACTCCCTCTCCTCATCGCAAAAGTCATGACTTAACCTTCCTATAAGCTGAATATGTACAAAGGACAAGGATTTACCACAAAGAGGTACTGGGAAATATAAGTTGCTCCTGATAACATGTGGAACTGGACTATCTATCATCCTCCCCTTCTGCTTCTCAGCGTCTAATATTTTCCTCCCAATGAGTCTTTACTACTTTAAAAAATGGGTCACTGTGATATTGTGTCAGGCACATTTAAAGCTTTACATGCCCACAAAGGACCAGCATCAGAGTCCAAACTGAGCCAGGATGCTCATGTTAATTAATTGGCTTTGTTTCAAAAGCTGATTCCAAGCCGGGAGTGTGAGCCTTGTGCCTTTTAGCTCTGATGATTTTGCTCTGCATAGAAATATGAAGGCGTGGAAAAGAAAAGCTGCTTCTCAGCATGTCCAAGGTGCCCCTTCCTCGCTACAGAATCGCACAAAAAGCTCAACTGTTTCTAAACAGGCCTGAATCCCTACCTCCAAAAGATCCTAGACCAGTGGTTCCCAACCTGGGGATTGGGGCCCCTTTGGGGGGGGGTTCGAATGACCATTTCACAGGGGTCGCCATGAGCCAGTGAAGAAAAAGGCACAAACAGCTGGGGTCTGGAGGGGGGGAAGGGGGGAAAGAGTGAGTTACAGCTTGATAGGTTGGAGGGGATGTCAGTCAATGGCACTGGGGGCTGTGATTGGCTGAGGGTGCTTGTAGAGGGAAGTTCTCTACGGCACCTGTGGCAGTGGCCTGCCAAAGGGGGCTCGTGGCCTCTTCCAAGCAGGGCAAGGGGTCACCACAACATGAGGAACTGTACTAAAGGGTCTCAGCATTAGGAAGGTTGGGAACCACTGTCCTAGACCATGGGATATAAAAAGTGGCACATATACTCTAAACATTCTGGCTGTGTTAGCATTTTCTTCAAGTTCCAAGTTGTGCAAACCAAGCTCTATGAAGAACAGTAGAAGGAGGGACTGGACGTAGAGGAGAGACGACCGAGAGGTCTCATGATAGCAGTCCTCAAATAGGGCTAAGATGTGGAAGAGGAACAAGCTGACCTTCTTTGTTTACAGAGCATAGGACTCAAAATAATGGATCCCATTTATAAGAGAGGTGGTTTCATCTAGACATTATGAAGAAATTTCTGACAGTCATTAAAGTCATTAAAACTGTTCAACCGTGGAGCAGGCGGACTCAGCAAGTAAGGGATTCACCTTCATTTGAGTTTCTTAAGAAGAGACTGTATGGCCACCTGTCAAAGTTTCTTCAGCAGTGGATTTTTTGCAGGGGGCTGGTCTAGATGGACCCCATCCATCTTTACAATCCTATGAATGTGTGTGTGTGTTTGTGTTTTTTTTTTTAAACTTCACCTGTCTAGAGGTGGCATCCATGACAATCTAAGATAAGGTCAACAATAAATGGACGCTCACTGGAATACCTGACAGCCTGGCTCAGGCTTTAGAACAGTGGAAGTCCAGATGGGAAGAAGGCTCTGTCTAGATCCCGATCCCCATGTACTTGGTTGGATTAGTTCTTCAACCATTTCACCTGTTGCAACAGAAACAAACAAAAGCATGTTGGGCAGTAGGGTAATCTGCTCTTTGGAAGTGAGGGCCACGTTAGGAGTTATTTTAAAATCCTCTGAAGAATGAAAAGCAACTAGGAAGGAAGTGAGTCACTGCCTCCCCCCCCCCCACACACACAAAATAACCATTAAAAAAAGATGAGCAAACAACATGGGAAAGCAGTTTGATCTGGCACTTCAGCAGTCTAGGATGCCACAGATGGAGGAAATGGATGTGTGGCCAAGCTAAAAATGAATGTGAGGCACCCCGACCACCCAACCAGTCCTTCTGCTTCCCAAAATACTTCCTTGTGAATACAGTAGACCTTGCCTCTAGTTATGGGGCTTAAAATAAAGATCGGATACCACAAATATATGTAATCCATAATACATAGCAACAACGTGATTGGAATGTCCTCTGTGCTCTTTCTATACTGGAAGCATGGGGATGGATGGATCAGATAATTTGCAGCTGAGCATCAGGACGTTAAGGTTCTGATATGTTTTTATAAAATGCGTCAAGCTATGTCTATTTGCCTGGCCTTTTAGAAAACTACCTCAAATGACATTTTGAATACTGTTATTATGGTGCCGCTTTTACTGTTTTTATGTGTTGTGCACAGTCTCGGTGGTTCTCATGGAAAGATGGTTCAAAAATATTTAGCAAATATTGAAACAATATGCAGTTACATAGCATCTGAATCTGGTTGCATCGACTTAGCTCAAATCACATGTTAACTCAGCTCCCCTTATTCTGCAGTGCGTTCAGACATACCCAATAATCCATCTAAGCCGGGTGGCTGCACAGTGCTGCAACAGGCATGGACACCTGGACCAGTGCTTTCCTAGCTGTAGATGGGGGTGGGGAAGGCAAGGGTCAAAGGGAAACTCAGGGAGGCTTATTGCAGAACTGTTTAAGGTGCTCAGTCAATTGAACAAGATGCCAGACCTAAATGTTCTACATCTTTTTGCAAACAGAGGAGGTCATTACTCATCTGCCCTGAAGTAAGTCCACTTTGGTTAAAATGTATCAACACAACAGTTATTTTGTGTCCATGTAGTAGTAATTGTTATAAAATAACTTCATTAATTCCATATAGCATTTTTGTAAAATCAGTAATATGTGTCAAATGCTTATCAGCCTTTCCAATGTTCAGTATGAAATGTCGTGCAGAGCGGTGGCAAATGCTAAGCAAAGCAACAATGGATATTTATGCTAAGGTGCCTTTTCATTATGGACAAACAAAATGGTAGGTGGAGCCAGAATGAGTGGAAGGTGCAGAGAGAGTGAAAGCCAAGTAATTTTGTTTCTGTTGCTGTCTTCAATCCAAGACGTGACAGCAATACTTAAGCAATGCAGTACAATCCATCAACATTTACCTGGACAGTGGACATAAGAGTCGGTGCACTGCCTAGATGCCCTAAGCACATCCAATCTCGCCTGGTTTCTGAAGCTAAGCAGGGTTGGTCCTGGTTAGTACTTGGATGGGAGACCCACCAGGGAATACCAAGCGCTGTAGGCGTCTGGGTAGGAACTGGCAAACCACTCCAGTATTCCTGCCAAGAAAACTCCATGGACATGGGGTCACGAAGAGTCGGTCACGACTGTGACAATGCAACACACATACACAAAAGAGTCTGTGCACTGTTTTTGGATAGACATGTAAATGGGACAAATTGGGGATATTTGCATTATTCTGAAGCAACAATGGGGCAGAGCAAGGAGCCAGAGCTGTTCACCCCAGGGAGGAGCACCACATGAAATGCTTCGCAGAATTGTAGAACCCTGAAGTTGGAAGGCACCAACAAGGCCATCGAGGCCAAAGTCTGGCTCAGTGCAGGAATCCAAATTGATGGATATCTGCAGGACGTATCATATTTCCTTTTTGATGCATATTGTCAAAGGTTTTTGAACCAAGGAATGAGCAACTTGTGTATGGAGCACCAATTGCAGAAGCTAGTACTGTTGCTGGTGAGATGCTGGTTGCCTACGGACCCCCTACCTCGGGGGTCTGCAACCCACGGCTCTGGAGCCGCATGCGGCTCTTTGGAACATTTGCCGCGGCTCCGGGAGGGTTCAGAAATTTCAATACAAAGGCGCCGAATCTCATGAGGACAGCCCGTCCCACAAGGTGGCGCGAATCCAAGCGCGGCCACACTCTCAGCGCGCTCCCTCTTCTTCAGATCAAGAGAGAGAGAGAGGGAGGTGTGGTGGAAAGTGCCCGCCGAACGGCAGCCTTTTTTCTTTTTTTTTTTTTAACTTCAAGAAAACCTCCCAGATCTGGATTGTTGCCTCCCCCCCCCCAGAAAAAAAGATGGGAGGAGAAAACGCTCCTTCCTTCCTTTCCCCCTTCCCCTTCCTTTCTTGGTTTGGTGGGAGGGGGAAGAAGCGACGTGTGTGTGTGTGTGTGTGTGTGTTGTGTGTGACGGTTCAACGTGGAGGAAGAGAAAACCCTCCTTCCTTCCCCTCTTCCCCTTCCAAGCATTGCACATGTGCAGTTGGCATCTCTCTCTCTCTCTCTCCTTTTGCTTCGCTACAGCCCCCCCCACAAAAAAAACTATGGCTTTGCACTAACTTGCCGGGATGAAGCTCCAAAAACGCGGGGGAGCGCGCACGCGCGCACGGTGTGTCTCCGCAAAAGAGAGAGAGAGAGAGAGATTAGAAATTCCCCTCCTCTCCCTCCTGTACTATATTTTGGAAGATTTTTAAAAACTGCCCCCCCCCAAAAAAGTGGAAGCGGTGTGGGCACGACGCACTCAGGCTGCGCTTCCCTCCTCCATGGAGGGTGGGGGCGACAGGAGGAGGAGGAGGAGGAGGGAGAGATGGAGTGTGTGTGTGTGTGGGGGGGGGAGACTCAGACCATGGCTGCAGGTTCCGGGCAGAAGGCAGCGAGGGCGGAATGGGAACCTCAAGAAAGGCGGCGTGGGGAGGGGGCCACGGCTAGTCTTCTCTCTCCCCACCCCCGCCACCGCCGCCGCCACCCTGCTTCCTTGCCCGGTGCTGTCAGTTCTGGCCCAACAAGCAAGGGGTTGGTGGTGGCGGGAGCAGGGAGGGGGGGAGCGGCGGCGGTGGCGGAGAGGTGAGAAGCAACGGAGGAAGTCGGCTTTTCTTTTTCCGGTGCGAGATCAACTTGGCAGTCGAGGGACGCGGCGTGACAGCTAGTTCGAGCCTGCCCCCCGGCCCGAGGAGGGGTCTCTCTTATTAGACTTCCAGTGGCTCCCTCCTGGAGTCAGCCGGTTTCGGCAGCGGGGTGGAGGTGCCGGGCTCAAGTTGTTCAGGGGCCCCTGGCCACCCGGGGAGGCCAACGGCACGCCACCTGGCTCGAGAAGCTGAGCCGAGCCGAGCGGAGTGCCTGTGCGCCGGCCTGCTTGTCTCTCCGAAAGCCTGCCAGCAGCTGCCTTCCGCTCCATTCCAACACACAGAACGTGCCTCCTGCGCGCCCACCCACCCCCCAGCCCGGCCCTCCCCGAGGCTGGCGGACACACAGCCGCCCCAGTTGCGCATGCGGGAGAACTTGAGGCAGGTGCGTGCCTCGATGGAAACCCTTGGGGACAGGGTGGCAGGGTGGGGGGAGGCGGCGGCGGCTGGGGCTCGCCCGCTTGCTCGCTCTCCCGGCGCCCGAAGTGCCGAAGAAGCAACTTTCATTGGCTTCCTTCTCAGAAGCCCTTCGGGGGTGCCCGGAGGAGCCGCAGCCGCCGGCGCTCCTTCCCACCCCACCCGAGCCCGGCGCCGGGGCGCAGCGTGTCCGAGGAGCGTGCAAGGGAGTGTGTTGCTTGCGAGCGCCCAAAAAGCCAGGAGCGAGGAGAGGGGAAAATATATTTGCAGTGTTATATTTGTTTTAAATGTCGCAATGGTTTTGCGGCTCTGAGATTTTTTTCCCCGTCGGAAATGGGTCCAAGTGGCTCTTTATGTCTTAAAGGTTGCAGACCCCTGCCCTACCTGATCGCATAAGCTAGCTTCTACAGCTGGAATTCTGTACACAATCATTCCCGGCAAATGAACGGAGAACCTGGATAAAGTTATTTCCTGACCAAAGGCTAGTTCCAGTCAGTTCTTTCCTCCTTTCCCTATTCCTGCCTGGAACCTTCCTTGCGAAGTCTGCGGAAAGTTCAACAAATATGCCAAATTGGGCTGATTAAAAATGGATCTTCAGAAGCATATCTGAAGCTTCAGAACAACCCTGTGTCACTGTCCACATCTTCAGGTCATCATTGTTTCAAGGGAAGTCCACCTAATATGGTACCATATCTCCAAAGTGGACTGCTTTAAGTCAAGAGTATGGGCTTCTCCCCAATTGGAGGCAAGCCTGTATGAAGTGCTGGTACAAGGTCAGCTCCTCATATGTTCATTCAGTGCATAGAGAAGCTGCATTCATTTTTTTTTATTTCGACTATTTTTACCCCACCTTTCTCCTTGGAAAAAGGACCCAAGGTGGCTTGTAATAATGAGAGACAATATACAGCCCAGAACATTTAAGACACAATCAAGTTAAGAACAGGGAATTAGATGAGGCACCTTAGAACATTAAAAGGTAACATTAAAGCTGCAAACAGCACACAAAAAGAAAAGCATACATTATGAGGTGTGGAAACGAACATGAAAAACACTGGTGTTCTTATGAAATCAGTCAATGCAATCATGTAGGATGAAGAGCGGTTCACAAGTCTTCATCAAGTCACCAGGCCAGTTATGTTTATGAAGTGATTTGAAAGAAAAGTTACTTTGAAGCATTGCCTTCTGGTCATAGAAGTTCACTTTTCAGAAACAATTATTTTGGAGTTTGAAGTGTGTGTGGGGGGGTCATTCAGCTCGAGGCCTTTGATTATTGCTCTCCTTTGTTCCGTGTTGGCAGGAAGAACAGCAACGTGACAACACAGACATTCGGCATGCCTGTATCCTCTTTCCTGACCCCCAGCTGGGACTAGTGCTGAGCCACAAGGATTTTGCCCTAACCCCAGGAAGCTTCACCGACAAACGCCTGGCTCCTCTCGCTCTTCTTTGTCTTTCTTTCATCCTGCAGAGCCTGCAGAGCAACAGGAATAGGTCCATGCCGGACACCCAGACGCGAGATAGATACGAGATGGTCAACGCCACACTGGTTGACTCATCTCTCAGGTGTATTCATATGAAAAGCAGCACATGGGCCTGTGTGACTTGGCTGTAACAGTGGAAGAGACACAAGGAAGCTGGAATAGGCACCGTTTCTGATTTCTTGCATAACTTCCTGTTCAGGCAGCATTTTAATTAGATAGCAATCTTTTTAGCTAGACTCATAAGCAGCAGGATTTAATTATTTGTATGTTGATTGTTTTAAGCTGTTTGTTATTGTGATGGTTTTCAACATGTTGTTTTATAGTTTTAATATACTGTATTGTTGTATGCTGCCCAGAGGCCACTTGGTAGTGGGGCGGCTAAAAAGTTCTGTAAATAAATTCTGTAAAATAAACAAACAAATTATTGAAGGTTTAACTTTCTTAGCCTTGATGTTAAAATCAGCCATACACACCTCTGCCACCTATTTTGTACATGGATATAACGGAATTGTAGTTATTGTTCTATGGTGACAAGTTGCCTGTGACTTATGGTGAGCCTACGAATGAGTGGCCTCCAGAAGGTCCTGTTCTCAAAAGCGCTGCTGAGTGTCTTTAGACTCAAGGTTGTGGCTTTGTTTATGGAATCAGTCAATCTGGGATGGAGAGATAGGCAGGATATCTCTCAATGCCATTTGCAGGGAACTGTAAACAGGTGAAGACATCTGCTTGGGAATACCCTGAAGCAAAGGGTGAGCCACTGTGTGAGACAGAATGCTGGAATGGATGGGCTATGGTGGCCTGTTCCAGCAAGGCTGCTCTTATGTTCTTATATTTGGTATTCCTCTTTTCCTATTACCTCCTACTTTCCCCAGCATTATTGTCTTTTCAAGGGAATCCTGAATTCTCATGATGTGCCCAGAGTAAGTCTGTCACAGTTTCAATATTTTTTCCTCCAGATATACTGTAGTTCAGGCATCGTTTCCTCTGGGACCAACTTGTTTGTTTTTCTGTAAGTCTAGGATATCTGCACTCCTCTCTTCCAAATTCAAATGAATAATTTTTCCCCTGTCGGCTTTCCTTACTGTCCAGCTTTCATACCCATACATGGAGATCAGAAATAAAAGAGTGAATGATCTTCATCTCCAGTGACACATCCACTTGATGATCTTTTCTAATTCCTTCATTGCTACCCTTGCTAGTTTCAGCCTTCTGCTTTCTTGGCTTCAGTCTCCATTTGGATTGATGATTGGACCAAGGTATACCAAATCTCTAACTAGTACACTTTTTTCATTATCATCATTAAAGCTGTGTAATTATGTAGTCATGATCTTTGTTTTCATGATGTTCAACTCCATTTCTACTTTGCCACTTTCTTCTTTTACTTTCCCTAAAGATAATTTCAAGCTATTGGTGCTTTCTGCTAGTAAGATAGTGCCATCTGCATATCTTAAAATATTACGGAATGGTGGTTATGTTGATAGATTTTTCCATGGAGTCTGATTGATATTATTCAGTCAGATCTTGCATTGTAGCCATTCATTGTCTGTGCTTGTACATCTTGCTTCAGTCTTAAGAGTCACTCACTCCATATACTTATGTCTGTGAAGATTCTCAGTTATCCAGGTGAGTTTATCTGGAATTTGAGTCATGGCTACTGGACTTCTTTTCCTTGAGAGATAGAAATGTTTCACTGCTCATAGAAACAGCTTCATCAGTTTGGATGAGCAGTGAAACGTTTCTATCTCTCAAGGAAAATAAGTCCAGTTGCCATGACTCAACTTCCAGATACACTCCATATACTGTATTTTGGATTTGTCATTCCAGAGAAAGCACTTTGTGGTTGTCTGACTGAAAACTTCTCATTCTGGTTGATTTATTTCACTGACAGCAAGCACAGCAATGTTTAAATGTTCCATTTCTTGTTTTATGGGTTCCAGTTCATCAACTCAGAGGTTGAGAGTTCGATTCCTCACTGTGCCTCCCTCACGGGGACTGGACTCAGTTATCCATCGGGTACCTTCCAGCCGTTCTAAAATGATGATTCATGCTTCTCACATGTAATGGAGAGCTCGGTTAAAATAAATGTAGCTGATAAATTAGATTGCCATTTTACCCCGTATGCCATATTTTACCCAGGTTTTACAAATGCCAGCTGGTCCTCATTTACACCCTCACCCGATCCGGCTTTTTAATTTTAAAAAAGGTCTCTAAGTTTTACATAAGGAAAGATATGAGGCAAAACATGCAGTCATTGTTTTGGCCAACATATGTAAGAAAACCCTCAGAGTCACTAAAAGCCACTGGGAAAGGCTGGGCCAATCCGGTTTACAGGCAGTTGAAACCTGAAGAGCTGCCTACAGGCAGTGCATAAAAACAACAAAAGGAAGAGAGGGTAGACCAAAACGAAGTTGCCATTAAAAAAGGATAAAAGCTGCTATTTCCTTAATCAAATTTTAGTGTATAACACACCATGGATTCTGTTGTCTTTGTAGCAGTGAACCTGGCACAGATTGGTCAAGCAAAGTTTTTTTTTTGGGGGGGTGAGCACTGTAACTCCATGCTGGATGGGGGTTAATGGGAGTTGCAACCCTTAAAATGACCTTTTCAGTCTCTGATATTATGTATTTTACTGGCCTGCCAGAAAAATCAGGTCCCATTACTGGCAGCTTTGGCAGTTACTTCACATCCTGCCTTGTTCCGTGATTACATTTGCACTGTGACACCGTTGTTTGTGGTCACATGGTTTTGTCCCTGTTCAGTCTCTGTTTCCCTTTATTCAGGGGCGTGATTACTTGTCTCGCTACAACTGTTACTTCACAGTCTTGTTCTGTGACAAATTCTGAATTCGTCTTGCTTTCTTAACCCCTTTTTAAAATATTGTAAATAAAACTTTTTCAATATTTCAGTTTACTGGTCTTCTGGGATTTATACATCAATGCTACAGAATTTTCAGTACTTTCTTTAATAAACATTTGCACTGTGTGGTGTTTCCCATAGGGAAACTAATGTTGAATGCTGCTTCAGCTGCTGACCACTAGGGGGACACTGGTTGTTGCGTGACAGTTGTTACCACACGGTCCCTTGCCTCGGAACAGGAACCAGGAACCAACTCTGACAAGAGAATTCCCCAGCCCAGGGGCAGGTATGGTTTGTCACACTTTGTTCCCAGTTCCGGGGGCCTGATCGAGACAACTTTTTGCTGTCACGCTATGGATGTGAAGCAAGCTTTTTTTGTACCAGTCCCAAGCAGGACAGCAAGGAGGGATGAACAGTATGTGAAGTAACCACGTTTGTTGGCAGTTTAGCTCCCTGAAAACCTAAAGATAGAAAGTGCAGAAGAACAGAGGAAAAAGAGGAGAAAGTATGATTATTTCTGATCACCATCATAATAGTCATTATTAAGCTTCTTTTATTTATGGTTTTTATGAATCTTAACTTGCTGAAAAGATTATTCAGTTGTAAGGAAACTATAATGTCCTTTTGAAGAACAAATTCTACACATATTTGTCTTGAGAATATACTCTATATTTATTTGTCCTGGGGATGTGAAATGGCTCTAACCACCTTTCTCTAATGCACATCCTACTCAGTTGAATGAGTCTTATGCCAGATAAATGTGCATAGGACATTTATATATGTATATTTATTAGAAGACAGACACTGGTAACATTACTTTCAATTTTAGGGTCTTTTAATTTTTCTCTGGGTTTTGCCTAATATTTCTTGAACTAAAATTCTCAGAACCATCCAGCCAAGATATTTTATGGCTTTTCTGGTCTGATTGTTCTAGATGTTGTAGTCCAGAGAGGAAAATTACCAGATCTGCTATGAAGCTCTTTCTCAGTTACTATGGAGTTGACCATTAAGCCAAAAATCATGAGCTACACAACTTGAGCACTGACAATGAAGAAATTGAAATAGTTAAAATATTTTGCATACCTTGGTTCAATAATTTAAAGGGAGATTGTGTGGGATAGCCCATTCCAGCTTCTATAAAATAAAGCAAAAACTAGTGAGAGGGGTTTTAAAATGCATGCACACCCCTGCACACAGATACACATACTGTACACATAAAGATAAGGTAGGATATCTCTTGTTAATAATAACATACCCACTCTGCATCTTAGAAAGAAAACACACTTTGTCCCCCACCCCTGAATCTGCAGTATGCCTCTCCCCTCCAAATTCAGTTTTGCAAATCAGATGACAGTGAGCACTCATGAAAAATTCAAGTAGTTTTCTTGTGGATCTATAAGTGAAACCGGATGGCAACCCCCCCCCCCGACCAACTCATGAAAATATCACTGGAAGCCACTTTCCATGGCACAACAATACATGCCTTGGCCATGTTTGTGGCTGTTTCCCATGCTCTCCTCTCGCCGTCGTATTTCCAAACAACGTTGTAAGATCAGCCTGGCTGAAAGTTACTGATTATCCTCAAAACAAGTAAGCTTTGTGGCTGTACTTTGACTTGAATTTGAATCTATTGTTCCAAGTCCAGCATACGAATTAAAACACCACATGTACTCTTGCTCATATCAGTATACATGATGCCAAGCCCTGAAAAATATTGTTTTTTAAAAAACTGCAATGATCAGTGTACCTAATATGTAGTTGTATAAATACTTGATTTTAAGATATGTAAGACAGACTATCTAATAGGTACAATACACAACACAGGGTGCTCAGGTTTGGGGAGCTAGAATACAGCAAGTTTATGGATAGAGTAACTTGTAGCTGAGCCTGCAGAAAATGCAAGTCCATTCTTGTACAGAGGGTCTGTAATTGTTCTTGGAAGTTACATGTACTCTGTAGGCTACAGAAGTGCTACGTAGTCCGTGACCGCCTTTAGCATGTCTAATTGGAGTTTGCCCCACGGGAACAAACAGGGGACTTGTTGCACAAGGAGGAACTGAATACCTCCTTGCATGAGCTGAGAAAACTCTGAATGGTGTGAACAAAGGAACATTGGATGAATGCTTCTACCAACCAGGATGTCAGCCTTCCAATCTTAGCAGTAATATGCACCTTGTATACAGTGACCCTCCCACCTATTGCGGGGGTTAGGGACCCGACCTGATCCACGATAACAGAAAATCTGCGATATGTGGATGCAGGTTGGGTCAGGCCTGGGGCACCTAGCTAGCTGGGGGCTCTTGTACTCAACCCCAACCTGGCGCTGCCCCAAATGGGTCTGCAGGGGCCTTCCCAAGCCTTCTGGAGGCCCCAAAAGGGCCTCCCTATGACCCAAAAGTCACTTCTGGGTTGCCGGAAATAATTTCTGGGGCCTCTGACAGGCCTTGAAAGGTTTACTGGAAGTCACTTCCTGTTTGCAGGGAGGCCCTTTTGGGGTCTCCAGAAGGCCTAGGAAGGGCCTCACAGGCCCGTTCAGGGCAGCACCAGTCCTGGGTTAAGTAAGGGAGGCCTGAAAAAGGCCTTTTCCCCCTTACTCCAGGGGGCCTTTTTTCATATACTGTGGTCCCGCGATATAGCAGGACTGTAGTATATGAACCGCAAATAGGTGGGGGAACCACTCTACTACTTAACACCTACGCAATCTTGGCAAATAATTCTGCCCATAGTCATTCTGATGCTGTTTTGCACGACCGTCCCCCACCCAAGGCACATTTTGTTGACTTCTGTACCTGTATAGAAATGAACTTCCACATGATAATTCCAGCGCTATATTAAAAGTCAGTTACCAAGAATTGGGTCTGAGTTTAAAAAAACAAACAAAAAACATTGGCTTAGCCAGAATAGACACTGCCATGATACATTCTAGAAACATACATTGTTGATTTGTCAGAAAAGCTGAGAGACATGTGATAAATATTCTAGTTTGTCTCCTCAGTCATCTCTTTCTCAGCGATCACCAGCCATATATATAATCTACTAAAAATTGAGTCATAGTATCATTTAAGTCATGTGCAGGACAGTTGGTTAGAAGACCAGGGAGGAAAAAGATCGAAAAACATGAACACTTTTTGCAGCAGAATCATGCAAATATTCATATTTATTGCTGCAGCTTGCTACTACTGCTGATATCCATTTTGCAAAAGACCTGCCTGGCTTGGGGACAGAAAGTGCTTGAACAGGTTTGTTGATCGGGTTAAACATAGTGGCTTACATGTTTGGGCTCTCCGTGTAGGTGTAACTATGGAGACAGCCACAATGAGTATGTGTGCTGTAACACCTTCTGTGCCTTTCTTTCTCTGAAAGCCTTGGAGATTGAACTGGTGGTTGAGCGGAAGGAGTAGGTGGGCACACAGAAAAATCATGCTTAAAGATTTCAGAGAACCTGAACCTGGCACGGGTACCTTCACGCATCCAAAGACAATATCTGAAGGTGAAATCAATACATGCATTTTTCCTGGCATTTATTCATTCATTTAGAATAATTCCATCATCAGGGCAAGGTACAACAAAAGGCACTTTTGAATTTTTTTTCATGCCATTTCAGCTATCCAATATAAACAATGCGATGCTTTTAAAAATATATGGTACTATTTCTTCAGGGTTTTTTTGCGGGGGGGGGCAGTTAAAAGCATATAGTGGGAAGCAGAGGAAAGTCCTTATGGCTTGGTGCTTGCATAACTACAAGGACAGAACCAAGGACAGGGACACCAAATACTTTGGACTATCAATAGCTGCAATAATTCAGTGTGAATAGGAAGGTTTCTCTCCATAACAGAGGTATGTGGTCTATAGTTCCCACAATAAAGCATGAGAAATAGCTTAAAACCAACAGCTAACCTTTAGTGTGATCATTACATTGAAGATAACAACAGAAACAACACTCCAAATCAATGGGATGAAAGCTAAGACACAAGGAATTAACACTAACATCAAATGTTGACTGTGCCAAGAAAAAGATGAAACTGTGTCATACGTCACCTGTGAATGTCTGAAAACTGCACAAACAAATGACAAAATTATACATAAGAGTGTCAAAATTAGTGCTCTGGTCATTTAGCAAAAAATATAACTCACTATCTTCCAAAAACCCATGAGAACATCGGATAAAGAACATGTCAGAAAATGACAAAGTCAAGCTCTTGTGGGATTTCTAGATCCAAACTAAAAGACACCTTGAACATAACATACCAGATGTAGTAGGTAATAGAATGAAGAAAAGTCTGGATGATTAACATTGCAATTCTAGGGGATGTTAGAGTTGAAAATAAAGAACTGAAAAAACTAATGAAATACAGAGATCTGGCAATTGAAACCCCTCGATTGTGGAAGAAACACACTAGTCCCCATAGTCATCAGAGTTTTGGAAACAATGTCAAGAAATTTCACAAGCAGTTGCAGATCTCAGACACATCAGAACTATGAACAACAGCAATACAGTGGTACCTTGTATAAAGGAATTAATTCGTTCCAAATGAAATTATGTTAAACAAATTTTCCTTTATACAAATTACAATTTCCCATAGGAATGCATTGAAAAATGGAGTAATCCGTTCCAGTTCAGAGAAAAATGACACAAACTACAGTACTGTACATGTATAATGTTGGGGAAGAGAAATGCAAAAATGCAAACAGACACCCCCCCACACACATTGATTTCAGGCGGAGTGCTGCAGCACAAGGGTTAATTCTTCCCAGGCCAAGCCTAGGAACCATCCTCTATTGTCTCCTCCTTCCCTGCACACACACACACACACACACACACACACACACACACACACACACACACACACACCCCTCTCCCTCTCCCTCTCTCTCTATCTGCTCCTGACCTGAGCGCTCAACAATGGACGGCAGAGACGCTTCTCTGCTGCTGCTGCTGCTCGGTGGGGAAAGCGAAACCGCCCGGTTAGGGGGAAGGGAAAGAGGGACGGAAAGGGGGAAGGGAAAGAGGGACGGAAAGGGGGAAGGAAAAGAGGGACGGAAAGGGGGAAGGGAAAGATGAGCGCGCACCCCTGAGGAACTTTTGCTGTGAGTGCCTAGGCAAGCCGAGCAGGCTGACCTAGCCCTCCTCCTCCTCCTCCTCCATTGCCAGCTTGCATCTTAAGGAGCCCCAGAGAGTGCCTGCACCCATTTTGGACAGGGAGGGGAGGGGGAGGGGGGATGGAAATTTTTTCCGTTGCACGGATTTTTCGTTATACAAGCTGTTCGTTATACAAGGGTCCACTGTATTAGGAACAGCATACATACTGCACTTATATTAAACAGATAGGTTTTGGTTAAAACTTGTTTCTGTTATATAATACCAGTCAGCATTTTAATGATGATGATGATGATGATGATGATGATGATGATGATGATGATGAT
>JAHTLZ010000015.1:25379697-25394031 GCA_023846285.1 Phrynocephalus versicolor
ATGATGATGATGATGATGATGATGATGATGATGATGATGATGATGATGATGATGATGATGATGATGATGATTCTGACTTATGGTGAACCTTTTCCCAGGTAGAGAATACTCAGAAGTGGTTTACCATTCCCTTCTTTTGCTGGGGCACCCTGGGACTGTAGAGCTTTCTGAAAGCTACATACTAGGATGGGTAGAAACACCCAGTAATATTGCCCGTAACATTCACTCTTCTCAAACAGATAACCTGATGGTTCTGACACCGCGGGAACCCCATAAAACAGCCAATAGGAATTGGGCTTTCTTGGTGGCGGCACCTCACTTCTGGAACCAGCTCCCCTCAGAGATCTGCTAGGCCCCTATGCTGCAGGTCTTTTAAAAAACAGCTGAAGGCCTGGCTATTTAGAAAGGCTTTCCCTGGTTATCGATCACCACTGCTACCGCTGATCTGTTCTTGTTAACTCAATCTGCTTCTGTTCTATCTTTTAGGGTATTTTTAATTCTTATTATTATTTTGCAATTGTTGATATAATTATGATATAAATATGGTTTTGATATAATTTTGATATAATTAAATTTTGATATAATTATGATATAATTATGGTTTTATTATGATTTTTTTATGTATAGATATTGTCTATGTTATTACAGATTGGCACTGGTACCAGATGGCATGGTATATAAATAAAATAAAATAAATAAAATAAACAAATAAACGTTTTGCTCCTCTCCCACATGGAGGGTATGTGGTGGAGACCAAAATCATGGAGGAGAAGAAATTGGGACTGATGGGCAGCCCCAGAGAACATCCTTCTGCCCGCAAATGCAGGAGGAAGTAACAGTCGGAAAGGTACAAGAGGACAGTGGGGTGGTGGCTTCCTGAGACCCAAGTGCCCCTTGTGATTACCTACCTGGGTGGGGGAAAGTGCTAAGGGAAGGCCAGGCAACACAAGTGTTATCAGGAGCTTCAGTCTGGACCAGGAAGGAAATGAAAGCTCATGCAATTGTGAATGCAAATTTTGTTTGGGTAACAAATTTTGTGAAGAACACACTCTAAATGTCCCATTCTTCTCTCCCCCCACGCCGCCCACAGTGATAGAGTCCAACATCAGATGCATGCCTTAATATTTCTGTTTTTCTGCTTTAGCTCTAATGTAAGATTAAAAAACAATTTCTATCAGAGAAGAAGTTGCCCAAAGTTCTGTGAAATGTGAACGAAAAAGCAAAGGAAGGGGGCCATCCAGCTTCAGAATGCTGAATTGACAGGTTTTCTGTCTTTTTGCCTCTAACTCACCATGAAAGATGACTAATCCGCCTAATTTGCACTTATTTGCAAGGCACCTGTTATGTGTAAATTGACGCTCTGTACAGGAGACCAGCCATTCATCACAGACACCATACTGTGAGATTAATTAAGGGAAAGAAGCAAGGTAGTCAGTTTTTTTAAAAGGAAAAATAAAGCAATGGATGGTAACCTTGCCAGGTGTTACTTCTTTTGTGTGTGTGCTTATGTGGGGAACACAACAGGTCAAAGAACTGGGAGAAACAGCTGCTTTGAGGACACATTTCACCCTTTTTAGCTGTGATATTTTAGCACTGAAACAACCTTTTGAGGACAATGAGGCATAGAAAAATGTGACCCGGCCATTTCCTGATCCACCTGGATTACTCTCATCTAAAGTGAATATGAGCCAGGGCTCTAGCCCTATAAAGGCCAAATCACAGGCTAGTAGAGCAAAGGGGTTGCTTTCCATCACCAGTCCCCCATCGCGTGGCCAATCTCACAGTCAGTGAGAGACACCCTTTTTAGCTGTGATATTTTAGCACGTCCAGGAGAGCTTGTCTAGGGGAGAATACCGATGCTATCACCTTCTGCCTCATGTTCCTTCAATAGGATCCTGACCACGCCTTTGATTTTTTTAAAGGGCATGCTGCTTCCATGTAGGAATTAGTATAGTGATCTATACAGTAATGCTTTGAGTGAAACTGTGCTTCTTTTTAATCCTCCATCCAAAAAGAGGGCAGAATGATGTTTTGCAAAGAGCAAGGCCATGAGGGCACTGCTGCCGCCCATGGTGCCCCCCCCCCAAGTAGGTCCCCTTTGCATCCCTGCTCCGACCTCTCCTGGAACACAGCCAAGGGTCCATCATCCTTGCCCTGTCATGTTGTCCTTTTCCTGTGTGCTTGTTTTTGTCATCCATCAGGACTCCTGGTAATTTTGAACAGCAGGAGAGGGAAACAGGAATTGAACAGAACTGTCCTGTGTTATTTCTGCCACCACTCCACTCTCATTGTCCAGCACTGCTAGTACCAATACCCCCCCCCCCGACCTGATTTAATTTGTCTCACTGGTCTGGCTCTCTAAAAAGAAGTGTCAGGCAGTCACCATCTTCTTCACTTCAGGGCCACTAGAAAATCCCTAGAGGCCCCCATAATACCTGGAACTCAACCAAGCCCTGGGCCACCTTTCCTTTCTGGATGGAGAGGAAATAATTGTGAAGAGCTATAATTCTGTGTAATTTTGGCACATTCAAACTGAAGAATAATAACTGTCTTAATCATTCTCCTTGTCATACTTCTACACATCTAGCCTTGCCTTTTTCTCTCTCACAACAGCCTTAGGGGGTGGGCTAACCTGAGAGATAATTGCAAGACTTCAATTCAGTTCATTGTCAGTTATACACATTAAATAATTCAGTATTGTTTCAGATGGCATTCTGGCAGAATTTTGAATTTCTGGTAAAAATCCTTTCAGTTGTGCAATAGAAGTGCAGAGATCCACAGAGGAGAACAGCTCCAAGCTCCCCAAAGTCCACTCCTTTCTCATTAACTGGCACTTAAAGTCTCGATAACTCACTCTGAGTCATTTGTAGGGGAAGTAATAAAAATGTTTCTTAATTTACATTAGCTTTAAATTACAGACTTTGGATGCTGCTTTCTTGATTGCACATATACAGTGGTAGCTCGGATAATAATTCGTTCTCTGAGGTAATTCATTATCTGAAAAAAATTGTTATCCGAAACACAGTTTTCCATAGGAATGAATGGGAAACAGATTAATCTATTCCAGAGCCTAGGAAAAAGACACAGACACCTGGTTTTCTGCTCAAAACTCTTTATAAAGTGCACTTTAAAGGTACAGATGCGATGCAGCCTAGGATAACTCTTTTTTACTAATGCATGCTGGAAATTCGTTATCCGAGGCAGCTCATGAGGAAAATTAATTATCCGAGGCAGCCCATAGGGAAAATTTGTTATCCAAGGCAGCCCATAGGGAAAATTCATTATCCAAGGCAGTCCATAGGAAAAATTCATTATCTGAAGCAGCCCTATACCTAGAAATTGCAATTTGTTATCTGACGCAGCCCATAGGAACATTTGTTATCCGAGACTGCCCTATACCTTGAAATTGCAATTCGTTATCTGAAAAATTCATTATCAGGGGCTTTCGTTATCCGAGGTATTACTGTAGTTAGCAACCAGCCAAACAGGTCAATAGCAAAAATAACTGCCACCAACAGAGGAAAGAAAGGGAAAGAAGCACTCAGCAGAGAGGCCAGGGCTCTCTTTGGATTCCAAGGCTGGAAGGAAGGACCAGTGCTAACCGACAACCATGCCATCCCAGATAAGTCCCTCCTAGTCACCCACACTACAAACAGCAGGTGAGGTTGCAAACAGAACTCCAAAGGCTATAGCTAGGGCCAGGTGCTGGGCGGCCTGACCCTACTTAGCTCCTGCACTCTGATAAGATCCAGTGTTTTCAGAGTAATACCATGACTGGTTGGGGGTTCGGGGAGGTGAAATGGGCAAACTTCCCCCCACCTGTGTTGTGCACAATGCAGCTGTGTGAAAGTTACAAACCAAGCAAAAAAAGGAACCAGGAATACACATACTGTGTTTCCAGCCCAGGATGGAGACAGTGCCCTCCTCACAGAGGTACAGTAGAAGCCAACATTATAACATTATTGGCATCAGTGCTACCAGGATTTTGGAAAATGGGAAGAATTAAATCTTCCTCCATTTTAAGTTGGGTCGTGTTGCTTGGTCACTCCTGTTATTTATCTGCTTCTCTTCTGATCCTTTTTTGAGGTTTTTGGCTTGTGCTCCTGCTGTGTGTTTTATTTTTGCATATGTAATTTAGGTCACTCCCTTGGTATATGTGAGTATAAGTGTATGTGTGGTGGGAGAGGGTTAGAATACTTAGAATACAAAAACACCATTGGCTACATTCAACATACCTTGGAATCTGAGTGTCTTATTTATTAATTAGAACAAGAGCTTTAAAAATATGTATTTTGGGGGACTACGGCTCCTAGAGTCTTCGGACCAGCATCGCCAAAATATCTCTTCCCAGTGAGATGCTTTTGTTTTGGGTTTTTTCTGGAGAAAGAGGGCACAGTGTTCATAGAGAGGTATTTCCAGACATTGCCTCAGACAGGCTCTTTCCCTGATGCCTCTTGTATGCCAAGTCACTGGATAATCCACAGACTGCTGCTGTTGCATAAGCCCCCTTGATTTCTCTCAGTGATGGCTGGAAATGGGGAAATGGTATTGCTTGGTGGATAGAGACCAACATCCTTTCGACGTCCACGAGCTCCTCAGTGCCTGGGCGAGGGTTTTATCTAGTATCACAGAAGCACACTGTCTCCTTGGAGATAAGATTGCTTCAGCCTCAGGCCTGGAGGCTCCAACTCACACAGTAGCTAAGCACTACTCAGGCTTTATCAATGAGTCTCTTGTCTTGGATATTGCTCTTGATTTTTTACCCTCCAGCCTGGGTTTTAATCTCGTGATGAGGTTACAGAGCTGAGCCTGCCAAGTCAAGTCAAAGCAGAGAAGTTTCCTTTGTTGTCAGAGCAACAGAGCAACTTATTCGTTTGTTTGTTTATAAATTAGAAGGCAGGTTTTTTTTTCCAGGGGTGAAAGTCACTGAATCAGACAATAAGGAATAGGGGGCTGGCATCAGAATTCAGCTCTGAGGTGAAGAGACATGTTAGAAAACCATTATTCTTCACTTGTGCTGTGGGTCCCTCATGGGCTTCCCAGAGGGATAGGAATACATTACAATAATGGCTGCCCAATCATGCAATGATTGACTCCACCATTCACAGGGGATTAAGGGTGTTTTCATACATGACATTAAAACATTTCCTGCATTTCCCCATTCAGTAATGCATCTGGAAAACCTAATTAGCCAAGAATGTACAGTAATTTTCAGAACAGCTCTTTGGTGCTCGCCTCTCTCTCACTCTCCCCCTCTCTCTTTCCCCCTCATTAACAACTTTTACAAATAGCACAAAGAGGGAGGGAGGGAGAGACACCAAGCTGCTTTTTTCAGCAGCTCACGTGGAAATGGGTTGAAGAAAGTGCAAGGAGCAGGGAGGCTGAATGGGACGCTGCTCAGCTGCACTTTAGAAAGTTCTCTTGGTTGTCAGCAGCACCCATGTGGCAGGGAAACTCCTTATTTGACCCACGGGTTTGAACTATGACCAGCTAGGTGGGTCTTCCTTGGGAGAACTGCCACTGGTATAATCAGCAGCAGCTCTGAGGTTTTTATAGTGATAAACTTTCTTTCAGGGATTTATGCCGTAAAATGGGGAGAATCTCTTGGGTTACAGAAAAGATTGTGTGAGCAGCTAAAAATGAAGTATCAATTTTATGTTCTTTGAAAATGCCCAAGGGCCTGGGAATGGATCAGGCTGCAGGGTCAGTTGAGAATGAGATTGTAGAATCATAAAGTTGGAAGGGGCCTACAAGGCTATTGATTTTGTGTGTGGGGGGGAGGAAGAGTGACCATCAAGGTCAGGGGAGAGAAGTGATGGGCCACTTGGTGAGTTCCTCTCATCCAAACAGCACATGACTTTTTATAGCTCAATCAGCTGCCAGTTCATTGCTTCCCCTGATCATCTGTGGAGGGTCAAGGGAAGTGAAATTATTATCTTTTAGATCACTACTATTTCCCTCTGTCAGTGCAGTTCCATTTCCTCTCTTTCTCCCTGCTTCCCTTCCATCTTTCTTTTGGGGAATCTGCAGCCATGATGGCTGCAATCTCTTGACTAAGCAATGAGCATGCCAAAAAGAATGTATGCCCTACCGCTGGGACAGAAAGGTGAGTGAGAGCTCTTAAAGCTATCATCTCAATTTAAGTAGAAACATGCAGATGCAGACATTTTTCCCATTCAAAACCTTGTCATCAGTGATCCACATATCTGCATGCCGTTGTAGATACCCTCTGCAACGCATTTGAATACAAATGTTCCTTTTTATTTTAAGGACCTCATTGATAGGAGCCTCATTACCTATTTTAGAAAGCAAGCAAGGAAGACTGCACACTGATCCAACTGAATACAGGCTTTCTGAAGGATGCTTACACATTACTGGTTGTGCCAGCATATGGATGTGGGGATACATGTGTCCTTGCACCATTAACAGAAGTGCTATGCAAGAAGAATTTGTATGTACCATAATGCACAATTGCATGCACATTTGAATATGCATTGGGTTTAACTCCAGCATGTCCAATCCAGCAAGTGATGTAGACATGGCAGCATGCTTCCGTACAGAGATCTTCAGTGGGTGGGAGTCCCAAACAAATGGAAAAGAGTGTTTGGACTCTATTGATCTATATCTGTCTGTCCCAGTCCAATGCTCTCCAGGGTCACTAGGCTACATTGTCCAGCCAGCAATGGGAGTCATAGTTCACAACATCTGAAGGGGCCTAGTTGAGGAAGGTTGCCATATATCTTGATCAGCAGGGAGTTACAACTAGGTGATTTCCATTTCTAAGTGAAGACCACAGCAGTTTGAATGGATGCTCCATCCAAGCTATTATCTTCCATATGTTAAACCATGTGCTTTACACGGAATTTGGCCTTGCCAGCTATACCTATCAAAAATAAAGACCAAAAAAAATGACCACATGAGCGAGAGGCACACACCATAATATGCATTGTTCCCTGCTGGAAGTCCCCAGCGATGTCAGCAATTACGCAGCGTGAAATATTAACACGGGGCAAAATAGTTAGGAAATAGCTGATGGCAAAGGTCAAAATGGCAGCAGGAAATTTTCCTTCTGAAACTTTGGAGTTTCCCTTTTTTAGCACGACACTCCCAAACCATGCATACCAACATTTTTATGCCTTTAATCAGACTTCCTCAAGCTGGCACCTTTGACAGGGGCCAGACCACACTTCCCACCCTATCCAGACAACAGCCTGTTGTCCTTGCTGACTGGAGATGTTCGCTGGCTAATCCATTAGGAGAGTGTCAGGTTTGAAAATGCCATCAAGGGCCAGCAGTCCATGGGGAAGTTCTGAATTTTGATTATGCTCCTTCTTTCAAGAGACCTAGAAGGTCAGTAGCAGATCAGAGTCATTTCAGAGGATTCACGTGTTTAAAAGATGTGCTCCCTCAGTTGGGGAAAAAGATATGTTCTCATCACAGCACATTTTCCTCAACTGAAAATCTTGCATTTAGTGTCATTTGCCGGGTGAGTCATCCTTGGAAGGTAAATATGGGCTTATTGTAAAAGTGGGCTTCTGTTGAGTTATTCAGTTAACTCAAAGTTGTGAGAAAATGCCACTGAAGGAGGGAAAGCTGGACTGACTGGTGGAGATACACCAATAAAAATAAAATGAATAGTAGGTGCCTAACTTTATCTTGCCTGCCAATCCTGCATTTTCTTGAGAATGTTGTGGCCTAAGCGGCCAATGAAGCGTTATTTCAGAAGGTGTGACATATCGTCTCCTGTTTACTTTTTCGCCCCGGCCATATCTACGGACTTGCTACAGAAGCGGAAAATCTCCCTGGATGCTGGAAATGGCCTCGGCTTCCTTGTGCTCCCACATGCTGTGGAGTTTGCTGCCCAGCCCATCAACAGGAAGCAGAGTTTCCAGACATGTTTGGAAAAACAAGGGAGGCTTTAGAGAGCCTTGGGAAACATCAGCAAGGTGTTTGGATAACATTGTGGGTCAAGGCTGGAGCATAATCTTTAGTTTCACAGCCCTTGCATCCAGAGGAAAGAAGGCCTTACAAACAAAGAGCTAGGGAATTAGGCTTTGCTTGGGTGTGCCCACACGGAAACAGAGGAAAGGTCTGCAGATTTATGCCTGCTTCATACTTGATCGAATGTCCCCAGTAGAGCTGAAACAGTCATTTTCTTACTGCTTTCTTGACAAATTTTGATCCTTGACAGATTTAAGAGCATCATTTCCAGTGGTCTTAAGAGTTGAACACGCCACAGTACATAAAGGCAGCACAAAACAGAACGCCCAAATTCTTACAAGGAAAGGGAGAGTGGTGTGTGTGTGTGTGTGTGTGTGCGTGTGTGTGTGTGTGTGTTAAATCTGTATTATTACTCAACACTACGGGCATGCACTAGCACCAGGATTCAGATTCAGAATTACCACCCTTTGGATTCAGATTTGAGAATTTTACAAGTTTGGAATGTCCAGATATCTGAAATTCTGTTACCTTCAATATGAATACTGTAATTATTTTTCCTTTAAAAAAAAACCCACCAATGGGCAAAACACTTTAAAAAGATTTCTCAGACACCACCCCAGTGATGATGCCAAACAAAAAGAGTGCACACCAACAGCCAGCAGAGCCTCTAGGTCATTAAGTGAATTTGTTGTTAATTGAGGAGCTTAAAGCAGATGTCTTGTGGTTGTTCCTGAGGCTGCAATTAGACCGCGGTGGCACTTTTGGTAGTGGGTGCTGCTGACTGGTCATGAAGCAGGTAGGTTGTTAAGTGAGGAGTGGCTGTACTATGAGTTGAGAGTGCCATTCCCTCTTACTTAACAGGGACTTCAGAGAAGACCAGCAATGGTAGGTTTAGCTGAAGGAAAACAGCTATTTATTTAGAACCTGGTTCCAGGTTAAAGCAGCGTGAACTGACCTTGTCCCCTATATCTGGAAGAACACTCACTCACTGGGCACACTAGTTGATGGGCAAGATCGTTGCCCATCTGCTACCTTGGACGGACCTCCCCAAACAGACTCCTTCTCAGTCCAGTAAGACAAAGGCCCAGTCTCTTTGGGAAGGCAGAGCTCCTGCCTATCTCCCTCTGCCCCTGCCCTGTGCTTCTGTTGGGGTGGCATTCTGGAAGACAGGCCCCGGCTATGCTTGTCAAGACAGTGTCCCAGGAAGCTTGCAAGGGTGAGGGCCTTGGACTTGAGAACACAACTGCTGGTGCTGCTGTGTGGGGTGAAATGAACATTGCTAGTTCCTTCCTGCTATTTGTGAGTCCCTCAGTGCTACTAGAGCTTTTTCACTAGCTGTGGCTGCAAGTGATGGAAAGTAGGTTGGCATTGCCCCTCCTCTCCAATACATAATATCCACTGCCCTCTATTTAATCCAGGGTCTAAATGGGTTCCTAGAATGTACTCCTTCCTCTTTTACAAGGAGGCAAGCCTGTGTCGGAGTAGGTCCTTTAGGTTGCTGGCCAGAGATGCCACTTCATGATGTGTGTGTGTGGGGGGAATTGTTCTCCCTCTGTGGAATGGCCCACCCACCTAGGCTGTCCCCACATTGTGCCTTGCCTTCCATCATGCCAACTAAGCCCTGGAACTTTGGCATCACCTGGCAGAGGATGGCTGTCTCCCCACTAAGGACTTGTGTTCCACTCTCCAAGCTTCAGAGGAGACCGACCCCTTGACCCATAGTGTCCCACTTGTCTCTTCCCAGAGGAACTAGCCAACCAATTAAAGTCTTTGGTGTTGCCAAATCATGGAGTGCTCTTTGCTGCTCTGGTGCTCTTTCGAGATGGTGGGAAGTCGAGTTCCCTTGAGTTGCCAGGACACAGGTGGTTCATTCTACAAGTGGCACCTGGGTTAGGCCGTGCTGTGGCAACTCTAATTTTCCTTGCCTTTACTTCAACAGCTCACTGACCTGGATGCTGTGGTGAAAAAGCCCTGCTACCTCTCTGGTCTACTCAGTTGTATCAGGTACACATATGCCTTCCATGCCCTGCAAAGCACCCAGAACTACTAGGCAGAGAGTGTGGACCATACACCACATCCCTTTCACCTTCCCAGCCGGCAGTGCTGGAGCAGCCATATTTGCCCTGTTGTGTATGACAAACAGGCCGTGCCTTGTAGCTAGACTTCACTCCTGCAGCATGTCCCCTAGAGCCTCCTGAATGGCATGAGTGGTGTAGCTGCCCTCCATCACTGCCACGTTCAACAGAGCGCACCTGCATTCTGACCATGTGTGTTGCCCTATGCCTGATGTCTCCACCCCCACCAGTGTCCTATCAGGGAGAGACAGGCCTGTTTAGCATCCCAGCTGAGCCTGATGTCACTTGTAAAATGGAGCACCTGTGCCCTGGCCAACTACTACTGTACCAGGTTCCTAACAACCCAGTAGATATCTGGTCGCACCCTGCGGCTAAAGGTCATTAAGAAGGGCAATTGGCAAGGGGAAACCAGTTCTGCTGCAGACCTATGGAAACCAATGTTCTCCACCAGAGGATATGGCTGGTTGCCCAGGGCTATGATCAGTCCTAGGCAATGAATAATCCTGGTGTTTTTATGTTTCCAGAAGACCTTTTATCACTTCTCCAGGGAATCTAAGGCAAAAATCAAAGAAAAGCAAAACGCAACAAAAGACACAAAACATGTGGCACCTTAAAGACTAACTTTAATACTGAATTTTAATGTAACGTTTCGTGGGCTACACGTCCACTTCTTCAGACCTACTGCAGCAGAATGTGCTAAATGCAGAAAGTGGGTGTGTAGTCCACAAAATGTTACATTAAAATATGAAAGTTAGTCTTTAAGGTGCCACATGTTTCATGTATTTTGTTTTGTTTTGTTTTTCTTTGATTTTGTCTGGAATTCTTGAAAAGACTAACACAGCTACCCTCTCTGAAACTTCCAGGGAATCCTGGAACTTATCCCTGAAATGCGGGACTGGGGTGCTTGGGATCCTTTGATTCATGAAGAAGACTTGAGGAGCTGTCAGGTGGGAAAGGTGAAGCTTTTAATTTCCAGATATTGCCATCAGCAGCATGGATCAACCACAGGCAGTTTCCAGAAATTAAAGGCTGCCTCCTTCACCTTGTCCTCTGGTGGCTTCCACATGGTAAGATAAAAGGGACCAGAAGGGAACCAGGGGGCATCAGGAGTAGGTGACTGGGGGTGGGTGGGGTGGAACAGGGCATGGGTTAAGTGGATAGATGGACACTCTTCTCCCTCTCACAAAATACCAGAACTAGGGGCCATCCACTCAAATTGAGGGCTAGGAGAGTGAGAACAGACAAAAAAAATTTTTTTTTACCCAGCGTGTTGTTAGTCTGTGGAACTCCCTGCCACAAGATGTGGTGATGGCATCTAGCCTGGATGCCTTCAAAAGGGGATTGGACAGATCCCTGGACGAGAAGTCCATCACAGGTTACAAACCATAATGGAGATGTGTAATCTCCAGGCTTAAAATCGGGGTACCGTACTTCAAGGACCAGATGCATGCTTACATTGATGGGTTTCATAAGAACACCAGTGATTTTCATGTTATTTTTGAACACAAAATCAAAGAAAAACAAAACAAAACAAAAGACACAAAACATGTGGCACCTTAAAGACTAACTTTCATATTTTAATGCAATGTCTCATGGACACATTTCCCCTGCAAGTCTTGAAAAGACTAACATGGCTACCCCCTCTGAAACTTCTACCATGTTAGTTTCTACCCCTCATAATGGATTTCCCTCCCTTTTAGTGTGCTCTTTGTAGCTTTAATGTTATATCTTAATTTTGTAAGATGCCTCTCCTAATTCCCTGTTCTTAACTTGAATATGTCTTCAATGTTCTGGCCTGTATATTGTCCCTCATTATTGTAAGCCACCTTGGGTCCTTTTCCAAGGAGAAAGGTGGGGTAAAAACATTCAAAATAAATAAATAAATAAATAAATAAATAAATAAATAAATAAATAAATGATCATCTTCCCCCTCCCCCTGCCCTTTGTTGCCTTCCTCCTGTCGTTGGGAAGAGGTCACACTTGGGCTACATAAGGTAGTAAAATCCCTTCCATGTGCCTCACTGAAGTCTCTACAGTGCCCAAGCAGTGGCACCGGGATGAGAATTGTTCCCTCTGAGGCCGCATGAAGATTGGTTGCCTCTGCATCACAACCCCGCTTGGGCTGCCTTCTGCTATCTCCTGAGCCCCAGAAAGACCTAGATCACTTTCTCTATTGTTTGTTATCAGCTGTTCACGCTGTCCAGGCAGGGGCTTCCAGGCTCCTTCCTTCCTAAGTGTTTCACCCAGTTGTTTCCTTTGAGATAAAGGGCCTGCCTATGTCAAAATAAGGTGGTCAAAATTCTCTTTCTGAGGCTGGGTTCGTTTTAGGCTTGGGGCTCTACAGCACATTAGCGGGAAAGTATCTTGGCTACCAGGCCTGTGGAAGGCTTCTACGGAGCGGCCGGCTTTCTTTCAAAAAGAGCAGATCAAAATACGGCGTTGGGAAGCTCAGTTTTGGCAACGGAAGACTTGATTATTTCCCCTTTCTGGACAAAACAAGCACGCAAACAAGCAAACAAACAAAAATCGAGTCTTATTTGCATATGCTTATCATCCTGGCCAGCGACTGATGCCTCTGTTTTAATTTTGTTGTAGATCATGTTTAAGGGTTCAAAGTCACGAATCACAATTTATTGTTGGTTTCTCGTAGTGGTGAGTTTTGCTTTTGGTGTATTGCTCTGAGCCTTTTGGATTAGTGATAGAAATACACAAGTAAACAAATCCAAACAATGTAATATGTATGCAAATTTAGTCCAAGGCACCTGCAGCATCAGGCCCGAATTCTTATGCAACACTAATGCAGAGGGTGATAAGGGCAGCAGCTGCAAATCCAGTCCCGTCAACAGAGTAAACAGACTCTTGGTATCGAGTGATTATTATTTTTTTAAGAACTTAGTTACGCTGTTCTCTCAGAACTTCAGAGAGAAAGAGAGAGAGAGAGAGAGAGAGAGAGAGAGTACTCTACCTGTATGCTCAAACCCAGCGCGACAAGATGAGTAAAACAGGCTGGCTGCAAATTTAAACAGACAACACAAGACATTTGGTAGCAATCAAGGAGGCATGGCACAAGAATTCCCAAATCCACAGAGTGCTTTCAACCCAACATGGAGAACCCAACACAAACCAATAAACACATGGTCTGTCTGTCTGCTTGTCCATGCCCTGTTGTTCTTTGAAGTGCCCCAAATATTTTTATATGCTCTGTCTGTACTATACATTGACCTAGAAGGGTTTAGAATATGTATATAGATGCCTCAAGTAGATCCGCCTTTGGATGAATTATCATCAGCTAGGATTCAACGGTGAGGTAAACTATCTTCCCCTAAATTTCCCTAGAGGAACTCTGCACATTTTGCAAATGTTACTTTTAAGAAGCTCCCTGCTTTCAATGAGCCTTTTTGCTCTTCCTCATCCTTCTTATTGTCACACCGGCTTGGTCTTCATATGGAAGGAAGTGGAGCATAAAGATTGTCCGCATGACTGGTTCCTTCCTTCTCACCTCCTTCCATGACTAGTGTAATCCATGGCCATGGATGTAAGCCCCACCCCCACTCCCCGGTGAAATAAATCCACCGGCTGGTACAGCTGGAACAGTTAAAGATCCTTTTAAAGTTAAATCCATTTTTTCAGTTAACCAAAAACCATTGTATTTTTATTTTTAAATAAGAAAAAATAAATATGCCAATTAAGTAACTTTGTCTACTCACTCATATACTCCAACTCACTAACCTATCAAATCACTGGTAAGTTTAGCAAGATATATTTATTGTAACATTAGCTTCTCCTTTGTTTTAATTTGCTCTTTTCGAAACAGCTCCATTGAAAGCTCATGTTAAATATATATATTAACACACACACCCTCTGCTTACAGGATGTAAAAACTCTGGCCTCTTTCCCTCAAACAACAATGCAGGTTGCAGGTTCTGAGGCAGCCCGTTTCCCAGGGGCCAGCAGAGGAAACACCTCACACTAGACAAACACTCTCAGCCCCTGAAAGGAGAGATGAAAAGCTCGTCCTTCAGACAAGAATAGCTATGACACAGTGGAAAGGAAGTGGAAGAAGGTGACTTGACCAAACACACCACCCAATGACAATGGGAGGAGGACCTCTCCATTGTCTAGAGAGATTACGGTATTTTTGAAAGTAAAGAAGTGCTAATCAGCCATGGGTTGTATTTTAGTTGAACCGTGGCATAAAGAGATATTTGGAATGACCATATATAGATGTCTGCACTGTTTCTCATAACAACAACAACAACAACAACAACAACTTATTATTATTATTATTATTATTATTATTATTATTATTATTATTATT